>OX336371.1:12522444-13194110 GCA_946902895.1 Fragum fragum | reverse complement strand
ATTATGTGCTGAAAACGAATGCTGGAAATGAGGCAAATCTTGAAGGACAAGTAGAGGAGACTGAAGAGATGGTAATATCTACCGTGGAAGGTGAAGATGGGGATACAGCTATTTATGAACCTGAACCAGAGGTTTTTGATCAAGATGTAATTATAGATGATACAATGGATGTGGATGACCACCAATTTGATATGGATGAGGACACTTCAGGTAGTGCCGATAAGTCTCTAATAGACAAAAATCAGTATGACATTTACAGATCTGGTTCATGTGAAGACTCTGTTGAGATCAAGTTAGAGCCATGTCGTCCAAAAGGGTTGAATAAGAAAGTGAAACCATATAAATGTCTCCTCTGTAATAAGAAAGTTTCTGAAATAAGGTATCTGATGATCCATTTCAAGGAGAGCCATGAAGAGGAGCGAATGGTTGAAGGTGAAACTTACAGTATCGCTGACGATCAATTACAGAATATAAGCAAAATAATGAAGCAAGCATACGGAAAGAAAGGAAAGAAAAAGAGGGATCTTAATGTGGCTTCAGGTCTTGACTATACTCAAACTGTAAACAGTATGGTAACAGAGAATGTTGAACTTGATGGTGGTTCTAACATTGTAGTTGAGTATTTACATCTGGATGATGAAGTAATTAAAATCGAACCTGCCAATGAATATGATAATGAAGAAAAAATTTGTATTGAACCTTTGGTTGCAGATGATATGCAAGCTCATGGATCTGGGATAGGGGACAGTTTTGTAGTAGATGTTGCTGGTGGTCATGGAAAGGAGACGGACACTATTACTTGTGATTCGATGATACCTGAAAACAGGGTTGAGAAAGAGACTCAACCTAAACACATGATGGGTCTCAGATCAAAAACAAAGCCACAGAGTTGTGACGAATCAGGACTTTTATTTGTCAAGTCTCAGGATGGGCGACTGAAAATAAACAGAAAGAAGCCAAGTCCTTGAAGAATCAGAAAATTATCTTGAAATTTTTTAAAATTAAGGTGTTGCTGAATTGAAAGCAAGGTGATAGAGCCCAACTGATTGAATTAAGCTCACATTTGATTTATCTTGCATTTAAGTATAAAACATTCTTTTATTCTTTGAGTTTATTGGAAATTAAGTAACCTGTTGATCAAAATTTCAATAAAGAAGTTTCAGTTTGAGAAATTCGTCTCATTCAGGTAGTCCATTACCATACAACTCTTAACTGAGGACTTATCTAGAGGATACCCTGGGAAAGGGTAATATTGCTTGTGACAAGCAATTTCACCCTTTCTCAACACTATTCATACGCTATATAATTTAATTTTTAGTTTCGAATATCAAAAACGAGCAATCTGATTGGTCGAAAAATTTAATTCATACCTCCATGAACAAAATTTTGAGTACGCAGCTATTTTGAATGCTTCCGCACAAAATAGTTCACTACAAAAAGGTATCAAATTTGTTAAGTTGTTGCATTTTTCGCTCGATGCTATTAAATTATAAGAAATGAAGAGAATATTTTTTGTTTTCATGGAGGTATGAACCGAAAAACCTAATCACACAATGTATGAATCCGCTTCGCGTATTCATACAGTGTGATTAGGTTTTTCGGTTCATACCTCCATGAAAACAAAAAATATTCTCTTCATCTCTTAAATGTTACTTATTTATCTATTAACCAATACCCACAGTATGGCGCTGTTTAACCCTTTCCTGCTTTTGGAAATTTTAGACTAGTCCAAATTGAAAGAGGTTGCAGACGACAATGAAAACTGGATGCCATTTGAAATGAAACCATCCTATATGGTAGAAAATATTGTGGAAAAAGGAGAAATTGCTTGTTACAAGCAATTTCTTCTTTTTCCACAATGTTTTCTTGAGTATAAAACCACAGGAACGTAAAATCCCGTTTTTGAACGGGAAAGGGTTAATAAAGAAATTCTTCATTTCCACATTTTTTTCTACCAAAAAATATGAATAAATCTAAAATTTATCGCCGCCGTGATATGTCTGAAATACTGTTAAAAGAGGCGTTAAACCCCATTCAATAAATCAATCGATCTAAAATTTATCTACTAAACATAATTGTTTGCAACTCCTTTCAAATTGAACCGGTCTTAAATTTTGACACTTGGTAATGAGTTAATGTGCACTTAAAATTGTCACCTACCACCCGTAAGTTATCACCCACCACCAGTAAGCTGACCTGAGCACAAAGTACTAAAGGTGAGCTATTATGATCATTCAATGCCTGTCTTCCATCAGTTTTTGGTCCTTGGGTCATATTTGGCCCCTTCCTTGATGTAACTTAATTTACCCCCCACAATGAAGTTATCAGGAGGGGGGTATACTGGAATCAGGTTGTCTGTCTGTCTGTGGACATAATTTTGTGTCCTCATCTCCTCCCACATTTCCTGACCAATTTTGATGAAACTTTACCAAAATCTTCCTTGCAATGGGAACTTGTGCACCTGCAATTCTCATTATGATTAATCATCTGGTTCAGGAGTTATGCCCCTTTGATTTATTTTCTTATATACAATATATAGAGAATAAATCATAACTCCTGAACAGA
This sequence comes from Fragum fragum, assembly GCA_946902895.1. Classification (NCBI taxonomy): domain Eukaryota; kingdom Metazoa; phylum Mollusca; class Bivalvia; order Cardiida; family Cardiidae; genus Fragum; species Fragum fragum. Next base: position 13,191,545 of record OX336371.1, on the reverse strand, counting down.
CTGACAGATAAAAAAAAATAAAAGTGGTTCACATGTTTATTCCCGAACATAAACGCCATGTTCGACGTTGCACGAAATCCATAATTTCAATCTCCAATGTTAAACAAAATCCCTATTTTATCACAGTCATTGCCTCTCATTTACTTCAAATTTGTTTAAAAAAAATTGTCCACTTGGTAAATCATGAATGGCCAACATTTCAATGGTTAAAATTTGGCCTCGTTTAACCCATTCCCACACAGCAAAATTTTAGACTGGTCCAAATTGAAAGAAGCTGCAGACGACAATTTCTAGTTGATGGAATTTTAATTTTTTTCATCTTTTTGGATAGAAAACATTGTGGATAATGAAGAAATTGCTTGATACAAGCAATTTCTTCATTTTCCACAATGTTTTCCAAAGCTTTTTTCTTGAGGGGCGTCAAAAGGAGGGATTAAGTGGGAATGGGTTAAAAAGAGGCGACAATGGGGGTGGGGATATTCGTCAGCCTTTACAGGCGACAGTTCTAGTTGTTTTTAACTTAACATTCTTGTCCGGAGCATATCTCCTAAAACCATAAGTGCAAGGAACTTGAAACTTTATACACTTAGAGATCACAATGAGGAGAAGTGTTATGTTCAAGAACGGTTACTCTAGCTTGCCTATTTTTTGAGTTATTATCCCCCGCCGTTTCGGCGAAGAGGATATCGTAATGGTCTCCGTCCGTCATTCCGTCACTAAACTTGTCCGGAGCATATTTCTGAAAATATAATTGCTATCAACTTGAAACTTCATAGGTCGATATATCTCATTGAGGAGAAGTGCAGTGCACAAGAACCACAACTCTTGCTTGCATAATTTTGGAATTATTGCCCTTTGTTGTAATAAAGACTAAGATTTTGTCCGAAGCATATCTCTGAAAGTATAATAGCTATTTACTTGAAACTTCATAGGTGGATAGATCTCGTTGAGAAGAAGTACAGTGCACAAGAACCATAACTCTTGCTTGGATAATTTTGGAGTTATGGCCCTTTGTTGTATTAAAGACTTAGAGTTTGTCCTGAGCATATCTCTGAAAGATCGAACTCATTGAGAAGAAATGCAGTGCACAAGAAGCCTAAATCTAACTGGCTTCAGTTTACTATCAAGCTTTATGGTGGGGGGTGGCCATGTCCGACATGGCTCTTGTTGCCCTTTCACAAGCAATAATTTTTACACTTCTCCAAAATTAAAGTGAAAAGGACTTTTTTAATTCGGTGGGGGACTCCTATATTGCATCGCAATACGACATGCACTTGTTTAAAAAAATTTGATCGGATGACCATCATGGCTCTAAATATTTTTTTAGAAACCAGCAGATATTTATTCTACTAAAATTCATAGGAATTATCCTTTGAAGACCCCTTTTAAGATTTCTTCAATAAATTTGATGAAAAACATGTTTTTTGGGTCGGTGGATGGTAATTTTCACGGAATATTCTGACTTCTCGCAATCCTGTAGATGGATTTCAACCAAATTTCACAAGAATAATCTTCAGGTGACCCTTTGTCAGTTTCCTTCATATAATATTGATCGGTTGAAAAACATGGCTTTTGTTGTCGTGGCTTATGTCCATATATGGTATATAGTGAAAATTTTCAAAATATCTTTCATCCGACTTAGTAATTTAATTCTATATAACTCGACTAAACTTTTGTAAAACAGTGAAAAAGTTTGAAAGCTTTTCGAAGAAATATTTTAACGATTTCAGAGACTAGTGCCAATTCTGGCAAAGATGTTTTGGTCAATATAGAATTCCTGAAAATACAAATTGTTTCATTGAGGCCTGTAGGGCGATAAAGGCACTCCAGCACCTCTAGTTTTTACCCAAGTGGATCCAATTTCCATCTTATTTAAAATATCAGCGGAATAAAACAAACAAAAAAATCCATTTAATTGAGCCAAAAAAATTCCTTTATGGTGCCAACAAGGTATTTCTTAGTTTTGACACAGTGACCTACTTTTTTATCCTATATTGCAATCTTGAACTTGTCTGGCTTATCAAAGAGAGAAATAATCTGACCAAACATTTGAGCATTTAGTATGGCCTTTAGACAGTACACAATGTATTCTTAGCTCACCTGAGCACAAAGTGCGAGGTGAGCAATTGTGATCGGTCGTTGTGCGTCGTCCGTCTGTCCGTCCGTCAACAATTTCTTTAAAAATCTTTTCCTCCTAAACCAGTAGGCCAATCAAGCTGAAACTATGCAGGGATCATCCGTGGGTGAAGTTCTTCAAAAGTTGTTTAATGAATTTAATTCCGCCAAAAACTCTGGTTGCCGCGGCATTAGAAAATGTGAATCTTTAGGTCCGAAGTTTGGAAAAATGCTTAAGAGCAATTTCAAAAGACTTCTCCTCTTAAATCTAAGCCCTGGGATAAAACATGGCACTGCCCCAGAGGTCCAGAATTTTGGAAAACACCCAATTAGAGCAACTTCAAAAGTCTTTTCCTTCTGAAATATAAGATGAAGGGCATTCATATTTGGTATGTAGCATGACTAAATAATTTTGTAGTATGTTAGAGGAAAATATGCTCTTAGGATAACAAATGTCTCTGCTCCTGGGATTGAAAATTGCGTAAATCGCATTGAAAGAATTCTTCTTATATAGAAATGGAGAAATTGCTTGTCACTCTCTCACAATGCTTTTTTAAACCTTTTCCCCTGAAGGTGACAAATTCTGGTTTGTTTGGTATGGATTAAACTATAAAGCCAAAGGCATTCATTTTTATTGTAAAGCATTACTGGATTGTTTTGTACAAAGCCCAAAGTCTTATATTTGTTTTATTAATTATGCTCAAGTTGTGTCTTTTTTATACAAAAAAGTACTGTAATTTGCAGATGCCTCAGGTGAGCGATTTAGGACTATCATGGTCCTCTTGTTTTACTGTTACCCAGTGACCTTCTTTCGACCCTTAGTGACCCAATTACGAACTTTTCATTGATACCCTTGACAAAATATATTTGAATTATTAGACAAAGAAGTGCACCCCGATGGCACAAAGACAAGCATTTAAACAAATCTCAAGATGTTTGAGCTAAAATTGTGGCCTGAAGAATGCACACAAGATGTTGATACTCGGCGGAAGATGGCTACCTAACACATCTCACTTTGAGTGATCTGATCCAGCACAGGTCAATTAGGATTGGTATTTCCCAACAGAATTCGCAGTAACATAATGGACATATATTCACTGTGATTCATAAAAGTGAAAAACCGCCGTCATAGCGCAGTCGGTAGCGCGCCAGACTCCTAATCTTCAATCATGGGTTCGGTCCCAAGCGGCGGCACATATTCTTTCCGACAATTGTCTCTCACCAATTGAAGGATAATCGTAAACCTAAGTGGGACAGCAGTTGGGGGTTAGGAAAGGATGTAATGGTAATACTGGTGTGAGAAATACCAGGAATCCATTGTTAGGTGCTCCAGCCGCCGCGATATGACTGAAATACTGTTAAAAGCGACGTTAAACCCCAATCAATCAATAAAGTGAAAAAATTAGACACCTTGTCAGCTGACCATGTTAGATACATTGTATGCTTAACACATTCCACCACAATTCTACTTTTTACCCCCTTCAAAAAATAGGTTTGGAAAACAGTGCGGAAAAGAAATGAATTGTGTGTTACAGTCAATTTCTTCATTATAATTCGATGTTTTCTAGCCCATAAGACAAATATTTCTAAAATTCTATCTATTATAATTTGTTGTCTGCAAAACTTAACGTTTACAATTACTTATTCAAGGCACATTGCTAATATTTGGCATGATAATAGATTTCATTGATACCCTGCAGATATTGAGGTAGAGCTCAAGTATCATCTAGGTCATTTGTCAACGTCAAACTCCTGCAAAAAACTTAACAAAAAACTTGTCATTTACAATTACTTTAAGCCTATTCAAGATACAATGCTCATATTTGGTATGGTGATAGATCTCATCGATACGCATCTGCAGATACCAAGGTCATGAGACAAGATAAAGGTCATTTGTCAAAGTCAAACTATCGCAAAAACTCAACAACAACAAAAACACCCTAATACATGTATTTACAATTACTTCAACGTATTCAAGATACAATGCTCATATTTGGCATAATGATAAATATCGATACGCATCTGCAGATACCAAGGTCGATGTCGTGTCAAGGTCAATTACCAAAGTCATATATCCAACAAAGTGTTACGGAGACTTTACAGATCGATTTCAAAATAATACAGAATAAGTGTTCTCCATACCACTTGAATTAAATTGTTACATGAGTTTAAGGTAAATCCTCTGGGTAAAAAGTTAGAAAAGTTTATTTTAATAAACCGAGATTACCTGGGGTTAACCACGACCTACATTTGATTATAGTTTTCAAAATAAATCGACCAGGCTGAGAAAATTTAACCGTGATTAAAATCGATTTTCGAAACCGTAAGTTGAGCCCCAATGAGAGTCTCGTTTCGGGGATTAATCATTTGATTCAAAAGATTAAAGACACAAACCGGGGCCCAGAAACGTCCGTAAACGAGTAAATACCCGGTTGGGATTCGAACTTGCGATCCACGGCAGCTTCAAAATAAGAACTTGAAACTCTTAAGCACTTACCGTAGAGCCAATCAGGAGTTATGAGAAACAAAAGGGCAATTCGCCCTGGTGCGCTCACTCGAGATAAAGACTCTTTTTCTTTCAATAGTCAAATTTAATGTTAAGGCTAGTTTTTTTCAACTGATTTTTAATTATTTTAGTCAATTTTGAAGGGGTTCCCTAAGGACATTTCTGCCAAATTTGGTTGGAATTGTCCCGCGGTTTGGGAGGAGATGTTTAAAAAAATCTTCTTTGTTTCTATATATAACATCCCCGGGGCTCCGCCCCTGGTGACCCCAGGGTAACGATTTAGCTATTTTGAAAGAGGTCAATATATTTTTCATGCAAAATTTCAAGGCTCTAGGTCACTTGGGTCAGGAGAAGAAGATTTTTAGTAGTTTTTTTTTTTAATTTCACTTTTTTTGCCATGGCAACCGGAGTTATGGATGGATTTCAATTCTTTTTATCTAATTTTATTAGGGACCGCATGGGAAACATTTCTGTCGTTGAAATTGGCCAAGTGGTTTTGGAGGAGATGTTGTTTAAAGAAATGTATCAATCCCCTGCCTGACTAGGGTCAAACTATTTTGCCTTTAGAAATTAGTATTCGGAGTGAGGCCAGTTTAACCAATTATATACAGAGACAATTCATAATTGACAGATCGCGGCTGTCATTCAAAGAATCAATAAACAAATCAAATCTTTGAACTCCAACATTTATGTGAGTCAATTTTGTTCCTATTAGGCGACTTTAAACAGTCGTAAGTACAGCTTATACAAGCTGCTATTGTTACGACTTTTAAGTCGCCAACCAACCATTTTACGTTTTTGTTACATGTTTACGCCGTTTGATATCGAATCGGTATTTCCTGTTGGAGCTCAGTGGGCGTGGCCGGCGATCTGTTTAATTTCTCTTCCAAAACGGTAGTATCATGCCTCATCAAATGTGCCCTGGGTCCGGGTTGAAATTTCGAAATAAATCCTGTAGACCCGCTATTACATACGAATAGCTTACATATCTATTTGTTATCTGTCATCGTGACGAAGAAGGAACACTGCTGAGTGAAAGGTGAATAGAAACTTGTTAACCCATTCACACACAGTGACGCTTTCTGACGCCCCCAATAAAAATGATTGGAAAAACATTGTGTAAAATGAAGAAATAGCTTGTAACAAGCAATTTCTTTATTTTACGCAATGTTTTCTACCCAAAAGTTGAAAAAATCTAAAATTTCATGAACTTTAAATTGTCTTCTGCAACACCTTTCAATTTTGACCAGTCTAAAGTTTTTCTCATGTGGGAATGGGTTAAACAATACCCTTTAGAAACCAATAATAGGTAGGACACAGCAGAGGTCAACAATTGACCAATTGCTGGCCCCGCCCATTGACCCCAACAGGATGTTCCGCTTTGATTTATAACGGCGGTATTTTGAAAAATTTATGGCCAGTAGCATGTTACAAATATGTAGAATGGTTGGTTAATGACCTAAACGTCGTAACTTCAGTTTGATTAAGCTGTAGCTACGACGTTTAAGTCGCCAAACCAACACTGATTTCATTGGTCGACTGAAAGCCGCGATTGGTCAATTAAACGTAGCATTTCAAGTCTAAACAGTAAAGTAGTATAGCCATTTTCGATAGGGAAACCCTTCCGAGAAGAAAGAGATGTAAGAACGAAACGTATTGACTCTTGGCATCCTCGCAGACTGACCAAGGTATGTTCTTCAGGATCGCCGCTGTCAATCGACTGACCAACCAAATCATTCATCTATACCTGAAATGAAAGCTGACCTCCGACAGTTTTGCCAAATATTTTGTAGGTTATGGTGACAAATACGCCTTTACAACCTATTCGGGATACCACGTGTAGGTCGCAAACCAACGATTGTTTCCCCTGTTGCTGTCCCTAGATCATGGAAACTAACGTCGTATGATACCTCTTTCGAACCGTCCTCTCAGTGGGCGTGGCCACCGATGGTCAATTTAGAAGGAAAGTGAATTTGTTTATTGAGGTAATCTACTTGCATAAAATCCTCAATAGCTTAAAGCCCGAGGTCTGGTCACGATTTACGAGAATGGCACAGTCTCATCAGCATTAGCGCTTTTCACACTTCCACAGTTTGGGCCTTTTAGACGCCTTACATCATTTTTTGGGAAAAATGTGTTCTTTAATCCACAAATGTTCGCTAAAAGTATTTCAATTAGAAGAACGGCGTGGGTTTTGATGAAAATACTTTTGGGTTCAGTAAACAAAAATGCTTTAGGGAAAGCGGTATCCAACGGCCTTATTTGTATACACATAATTGATTTTAGTTACGGCAAGATTCAAGCGCATTGCTTGCCTTTTCTTTTTCATGCTTAAATGAACAAATTTTGAACACGCAACTGTTTTGTATGCTTGCGCAAAAATTAGATCAATTTTTACTCAAAGCTAGTGAACTTTTTGCTTTGCTTTGACTGGTGGCATTAGGTAATGAGAAAGGAAAAGAATATTTTTTGTTTTCATTGCGGTATGAACTGAAAAACTCAATCACACTATTCTTTACGACACGTCTTTCCAAAGCACGTACCTTTTAACCAGCTCCCATATGATACAACTTCTGACACCCCTGAAGAATTACATAACGAAAGTCCTTAAGGGAAAACGGGGATATCGCTTGTAGGAAGTTGATTCTCATTTTCTCACAGTGCTTACATACATCCTTTATGGCACTTACTTGCAAACTTTAAGCCACTTTCGAAAGTCGTCTGCAGTTTCTTTGAATTGGGATAAGTATTAAACCCCTACCCTTTACCATATACCCAAATACAAAACAAATTTAAAACAAAAAGAAAAAATAAACCCAACCCCGAAACTACTGTCAATGGGTTATTGACAGGACCTGTGGTACTACCAAGTTATTCAAGCCATTCCCAATGGGAATTTAGGACAGCTAGAAACTACATTTATAGTTAAGAACGCGAGTACATTTTCTACCCTACTTTAGCCTGGCTTTATCTAATTAAAGTCTTTCAAGTTGAAACAATACGACATCGTCGAGTTAATATTATTGAAGTTGAAACAGTTTGTTCGAATGTGCGTAATTCAGAACGTTGTCACTGTAAACATTAAAACTCAAATATCAAAGATGATTTCCAATTTCTTTTTAAAGCCTAATACAACTACGATAACAAGATGCCACTTAGCAGCAACGTGGACAGTTCGTGTTTCATGTGACTTCTGAAAACAACGTAGTGACATTACTATTTTGTGAACGTCGATAAAACATTACACAACATAACAACAAGATGCCACTTAGCAGCATCGTGAACTGTTCGTATTTCGTGTGACTTCTGAAAACAAGGTAGTGATATTTCTCTTTTGTTATCGCCTATAAAACATTACACAACATAACAACAAGATGCCACTTTGCAGCATCGTGAACTGATCGTATTTCATCTGACTTCTGAAAACAACGTAGTGATATTTCTCTTTTGTTATCGCCTATAAAACATTACACAACATAACAAGATGCCACTTTGCAGCATTGTGGACCGGTCGTATTCTCAACGATTTTTGGAAACAAAGAAATGATTCCAGTATTCTGTTTTCTTGTGAGTAAATCCATCCCAACAAGTTGTATGCCGTTTCCCTGTGCCCAAGGTTCCTGTCTTTATCTATAAGTTGAACTAGGCTATCTATAGCATCTGTCCTATCAATGTTTGTTTTACAACATAGTAAGTATCGGAGAAAGAACAAGTAGACTTGTGAATCTACCAGAACCCAGTCGAACCAATAGTTCGTAATACCCTTGCGAGATCCAGGTGGTGTACACACAGAACGAAACATCTCTAGCCGTAGAGCTGGATGGACAAGATTTGCTTGGGCAGGAAGAAATAGCATACACCCTGTAGTAAATTTACGTCGAAAGTCTATATTTGATATACATGTATTTCGAATCTGCAGCGATTTTTCTCTCGAAATTATCCCGTATTGTTTGTGGGCGTAGCAGCCACACACAGAAATGACAGAATCGCCCAAAAGAGTTGAACAGGTCAGCAGTATCTCCTCACATTTCTTTAACATGCCGGCTCGAAGATAGCAAGTTGCTAGTATTAATTTAGAAGAGATGAGATCAAATTCTTCACTTTTCATCAAATAATGCATAGCAAGTCTCGATTTAACCAAGGAATAATCGGCTTCTATATCTGTTTCTACAATACAAGCGATACACTGTGCTATCTGTAGGTGGGTGAGTGGTAATATAGCATCAAGGGACATTTTAATATCCCTTGGTGTATGATATGTACCCTTGTCAGTATTTTGTAGGTAATGTAAAATAGATATCATGGAAAATAGACATTGAGTCGGTTCACTGTGAAAGTCTAGTTGCTTTAAAACCCGATTACGACAATTATACAGAGCCTGTGAATTGTGGACGAAAAGCTCTTCTTTCATATTTCTATATACTAGCAGCCTTATTTGTGTCAAACTATCTCCAGTGAAATAACGATGGATTAATCCACTAATTTTATCACATTGAAGAGACAACAGAAACTTTGTGCCACTTTTCAAAATATCTGTAAGAACATTACCTACATCATAAAGGGTATCTTTGTCCAATCTATCAAACATGTTTTCTTCTGGTATGAAATAATTCGGACAGTTACCTTTCCTAACCCAGGATAATAGAACAGCCAGACAGATACGTACACCTTGTATGAGATTTCTGCGAGTCCACAGTCCAGGTCTTGAGTTTTCAAGGACGTGAAATAAACATGTTTTGCAATGATAGGAGGAGATTGATTTCCCTCCAGCCCTTGGTTGTATGATATCCTTCTTTATCATCTTGAGTAAAACGTAGCATTTGTGTTGTGTTGGATTCAGACTACTCATGAGTTCACGTTCTTGAAGAGAAAACGAAATTCTCCACTCAATTGACTTATTCTGTGAATGAGGATGCCCAATACCTATTAAAAAACACCCTTGTGTACTCATTTCAGAAAGCAATGCTATTGAAGGCCAATTACATTGTCTACTGTTTCGTAACCAGAAGCTTGTTTTCGTCGGAATGTTTTTGCATCTGAGAGCTAGCACGAAATCAACATCCCAGATTCCATCTTTATTTCGACTTGAATGAGCAGGACCATTTTTTTCAGTAAATGCCTTATTGTCCAAGTCGTCAAGGTTTATATGTTTTGCGAATATTCTACCGTGTATATCAGTATCCTCATTTTCAGCATCAATTTTCCTATGATTTGTTGTTTGTGGAACTCCATTAAACACAACTTGTAGGTTGTAATATCCTGGATTTGTGTTATTGTCACTTATCATGAGATATGAGGCACCGTTTCTTGGGGCGCTTTCTATACCATCTACTACCTGTAAAGTTTCCGAGCAACGAAGTAAATCTAGATCTGGATACAGGCCCGGTAAGGTTGTTCCTTCACACATACTTCCGAAAAGGTAAAAGGATGCAATTCCTCTTCGAGAACCGGATGATAATATTTCAAAAGTCATGGCTGATTCCCAGTGTTCTGTTCTTATATCCTCCGAGGCACCAATTATATCCAATATTTTATACAAGGCTGTAGATAATGACTTGTAGATATTTCCCATTTAACTTACTGTAGTTCTGAAAAACAACAACGTGGGTACTATGTGTACTGGTTATAAAGTCACTTTAGAGAAGGAACAAAAACTGACAGCTGGATTTTAATTCAACAATGTTTACATATAGACCTACTGCTGACCTTTGCAATAAATCCTTTTTTCCGCGAAACACTTTCATGAATACATTTTCATTATATTAATGGTTATTTTTTTATTATTTTTACTATCATCACTATTTTACTAAATCATTGCAGTTACTCAACTATTTATCATGACTACTTGTTGTTTGAAATACAATTTTTCATCTTGCCGAAGATTATATATATGGAAGCGGCGTGAATAGTCATTGGAAAAGGTGAAAATGAGAAGTTAGCTTTTTAAGTATCAAAATACTTTTCTACTTACGTTTTATTTGTTCATTTCTTTTTTATTTGATTATTAATATTTATATTTCCATTTTCAGATTATACAGTAAAAGACTTAAAAAAAAGAAGGAAAAAAGCACACACCTACATTTAACCCCCCTGTCGACGTTGCTAAAGTTACGAAAGAAAGAGAAAACGTCGAAACATGTTTCAACTTGTTTATAAACTAAAGATATTCCTCACGTGTCTATTTTTTCTGGTGTATTTCACACCATATGACGATAGTGAAATGTTCGTTCAAATTTACTTAGGGGTTTTCCCAAATAGATTCCCCCCGGATACTAGCTTTTACTACAAATAGCATTATCGATTTGTTGTTAACTGCGTTACAAGTAAAGTGTCTGTTGTGAAACATCAAACGTTCCCAATAAATTCGGCTTATTTACAACCAAAGTGAAAAAAAAAATATTGTAACAAGTAATTGTTTCACTGTCTACAAAGTTTAGTTTTTATTCATTCAAAAGACAAAGATTTTTTTTAAGATTTCGACAACTTCGACAAATTTTCTTCTGCAACTTCTTTCAATTTTGAAAAGTCTAAGATTTTATGATGAAAAATAGTTCCTTTTCTGCTCTGTATAGGACGTCTCCTGGGTTCTCTTACAAGGATTTTTTTTTTTTTTTTTTTTTTTTTTTTTTTTGTGAATGGTGGAGTTGTAGCCGTTTATACTGAACACTTGGTTTCATAGCGATGGTTCAGCTTGAAACAGTTATAACTGCCTATAAACATATAGGCAGTTATAACTGTTTCGCGCTGAACCATCGCTATTTCTTACGACCATCTCTTGGTATTATAAACTGATATATAAACGTCTGTGTTTTTTTTTCATATATGTTTATTCGTAATAAATAGGCGATCACATGCGCTTAGACACCCTTTTAAAATAAGAAAATGAAAAATGATTATATTTCCATGTATATATGATGAAAGCTTTTCACACACAAATAAAGAAATTAATGCAAAATCCGCCATTTTATCAACAGTTATGGTAGTCTCTCAGTCGTAAGGTCCAGGGTTCAATCCCCGGTCTACGCATTTTTTTTTTCGGCGTTTATCCCCAGAAGTGGGTGGCTAATCGTAAACCTTATTTGTATGAGCAGTTGAAGGCATGGAAAGGATGTAGTGATGATAATGGTTAGGGAAATACCAGGAGTCTATGGTTAGGTCTCCAGCCGCCGCGATATGACACAACTACTGTTAAAAGTAGCGTTAACCCCCCCATTCAAAGAAATAAGGTAGTCTGAAACAATTGACAAATTGTTGTTTTTTTTTTAGCTGACAAAGCGTCAGCTTTGATAGACAAAATTTTGAGGTCTTCTCAGAGTTCGACGAGTGCAATCGGCCACTGGAGGCCTTAACGACTAGATACATTGAATGCCTACGCCATAAAAAGTAGTTCTTATTTCAGGAATGTTGCAAACTCTGCCACTGCTTTTTATGGCCTCATGAATTCACTTTATTCAAATTGTTGACAACTTCTTCACAAGCATGCTATTTAATCGAATCCCACTCAATCGCGCTTTTGAAGCATATCAAGGAAATAACCTTGAAATCATTGTGGACAATGAAAAAATTGCTTGTTACAAGCGATTTCTTCATTGTCCACACTGTTTTCTACCCCACAAGGCAAAGGTTTTCTAATTCCACTAATCATGATTACTTAATAAAATAATGCTTTGCTAGCTTACAGTACTTTCAGTACTATGATTATTAAATCAATATCGTGTCCAGCAATTTCTACTTTTCTACAATATTTTCTTCCGTCCTGAATGATTAATTTTTCAAATAATATCAACTTTAAATTTTCCGGTCTGCGAAAGCTTTGTATTTGGACCAGTCTAAAATTGTGTAAAACAGGGAATAGTTAATCGTGGATTAGCACAATAAAACCGAATGAACCATCACTTAATTCTGCCCGGCAAAATTGGTACTTTTTATCTGAAAGACTGGATAGTAATTGAGACAGCAACCCTTTTTCTCATTAAAAGATGTGTTTTCTTTCAATTAACCAATCGCTAGCCCCTCCAAATGACTCCCGAAGCCCCGCCAATTAACTCCGACAGGAAGTTCCGCTCCGATTTTTAACGGCGTTATTTTGCAAAATTTATGGCCAGTAGCACATTACAAAAAAGTAAAATTGTTGGTTGGTGACCTAAATGTCGTAACTACAGCTTGAAAGTTCACCGGCTTCCAGCCTTAACGAATATTTTGACTAGTCGATTGATTCTATCAAAAACCGCCGTCACAGAATTCAGTTGCAGCCCGTAACAGAGATCACTGTCACCATTTGATGATCTTTTAACCCTTTCCTGCTTTGTAAAACTTTAGAATTGTCCAAATTCAAAGGTTTTGCAGATGATTTTTTTTAATTAGATTTAATTTGGATAACCATTGACTAGGGTAGAAAATATTGCGGAAAAAGAAGAAATTACTTTCTCAAGTAGGAAATCCAAGGGGCGTAAAACCAGGGATTGAACAAGAGAGGGTTAACACATCTTATGCCCGCATCAGCAGTACTGATTCAAGTCAACAACCGTTTTAAAGACTGAATTCGTAGTTCCAGGGACAATAACCCATTGAATCTCCCTATTCGTGTCTTTTCCTCGCCTTTTGGCAGGTTGACCTACATTTTCTAAAATTATGGACAAGCCCCTGATCAGATCTTGAACCGGTTAATAATTAATAGTCGACGATTAATTTCATCTATTGCGCTGCATGGAAACCCGGTCAGGTCAGGCAGAAAGTGGCCAGAAATATCTGGAATATAACAAGTTATTGTTGGTCAAATCTCAGTTTTGCATCATAGTGTAAACCAATGAGGTGGCAAAAATCATAGTTCGGCTTTATGGAATCAGACTGTGTTTCAATACTATGATTGGGCCAATCAAAACGTTCGTAGCCAGTAAACGGTGTGTCTTTGCAGGTCGGTGGCTTCGATCGTAACCTAATTGCAGTCGCTTTATCTGGGTACGCTCTGAAACTAGGATATCGCACCGTCATAATTTTTACCATGAACGAAGGGAATTCATGGTCTCAAAATACAAATAAAATTTGTAAGTGAAGACCAATTAATAGGATATTGTGCACTAAATGTCATTATAAGTGCATATTATTGGATAAACAGAACCATTATATGGTAAAAATAGTTGTTGACTGAAATGCTGGTTTGTAAGACCATTTCATTTGAATTTCTGTCTGGAAAAGAGAACAAAAATACTCCCGCGAGCCGGATTCGAACCAGCGACCTAAAGATGCCAGTGGCTTAACCCCTACAGTCTTCCGCTCTACCAACTGAGCTATCACGGGATGTGATATATAGAGTACAATTACAGTATTAATATTTACACATCACGATATACACCGTGTAACCTCACCGAAATTTTGACACTTATTTTAAGAATAAAAACAACAATACATTCTTTCGATAAAATAATATTCGAAGATATATTTCGTCCATAATGGTATATATTCTACAAAAATGCTTTTTTGTCGTGTATTGCTTTACTCAAATATTTATCAAACCTCTTTCCCACTAAGACTCAAAGTCAAAATAACACATTGTTTCTGCACTGTGCCACATTCGATAGGCGGCGCTCGATAACAAGCACTTAACTTCCGGCGTACACAGTCACGGAGCTGAGATGGTGGGTGTAGTTTTCGCTTTTATTACGAATTTCTACTAGATAACACTTCATTTTTACACTTAAATGAAGCGACTAATTGCTTACAAATTGTTCAATGTGTTCCTTAAACAATGTCCACGCTTAGAAAGTTAAAAACGCGAAGTCACTCTATAAATGACCGGCTCTGATGCGGAAGTCTTAAAAAAATGCAGTGGTTTTGTATGCACTGATTATCCTCCGCCGTTTCGGCGAAAGGGATATACAAATGTTCTCTGTCCGTCATTTCCGTGATTCCGTCACCAAGCTTTTCTGGAGCATATCTTTAACAGTATAAATGCTATCAACTTGAAACTTCATAGGTGGATATATCTCATTGAGGAGAAGTGCATTGCACAAGACCCACAACTCTTGCTAGCACAATTTTTGAGTTATTGCCTTTTGTTGTTTTAAAGACAAAGATTTTGCCTGTAGCATATCTTTGAAATTAAAGTGGCTATTAACTTCAAACTTCATAGGTGGATAGATCTCGTTGAGGAGAAGTGCAGTTCACAAGATATCGGACTCCTTCAAAGAATTTAATTGGATGACGAACATGGCTTTAATGGACAGGCTTATTTCCATATATGGTGAAAGCTTTAACAAATTCCTACACAATGAAATTTTATACCAGTCAAGATTCAGAGAACTTGCAGATGACAATTTTATGTTTATGAAATTTTTGAAATCTTTTCTTTTGGGGTAGAAAGGGTTGTGGATGAGAAAGAAATTGCTTGCAACTAGCATTTTTTTCATTTTCCCCAATGTTTTCCAACTTTTTCATATTGAGGGGCATTTAAAAGGGTCATGGGAATGGGTTAAAAATCTTTTTCTTAGTAGTGGTGTCGGGTCAAAAAGGCCCAGTGTCAGAAAGGCCCGGTCCAAAAAGGCCCAGTCCAAAAGGGCCTACTTTTAAAACTGACAAAAAAAGGCCCGGTCCAGAAAGGCCCAGACCAGAAAGGCCCACTCTTAAATTTGACCAAAAAGATCACTAACCTATTTTAAACATTTGACATTATTTTGACATTTGAAAATATGTATTTCTTTTGTTTAATATTAAACTAACTTAAAATTGATCAGTGTAAAATAAAACAATTTTCAGGAGCAATTAGAGAATGACACTTTTATGTTTATTACCTGTATTGAAAGGTGTTGGCATAAGGAACCATTTGTAATAAGTATATCCATAAAGTATTGTTGCTTCTGAAAAGCAGTTTCTCCTTTTTTGTCAATGGTTTTCTATCATCATAAGAATGTTTCTGGAAACCAAGGTGTTGTTAAAAATTGCTGATTCTTTTCTATGCTGTACAGTATATATCATTGTTGTCCAATGATGGATCATTTGAGCTAGTCCATATAATATCATACTTCTTAATATATATATGACTTCTAACAGCAGACTGACTTACTATTCTCTTACATGTACAGGGCTCTCGGAAACGACAGTACTGTCGTCTGAGACGACAATTTTCCGCAAGGGACGACAAAAAATCCTATCAAAGGATTCCGACGGACGACAATTTTTTCAATGACATGTGTCCGACGTTAGAAGTCTTTATGTCAAAGTGACTCTGTAAAATCATCTGTCATGGTTCAAGGGTTATTAAAATAGTAGGTAGCTTATTGGAAAATGTTAATTGATTATCCTAACATACACCACAATCATTGATAACACCCAGCTTGATTAACAATTACCACTTTGTGGTGACGGGTCATGCATCGACGATCGTAAGTGACAGGTGTAAGGAACCTGTGAAACTTGGGTAAAATTATTTTACTAGCACTCTTATCTCACTGAAATCAAATTATTATTGATCAGTTTAGTGAAAAAGTAACCAAAACATAATAAAGAAGTCAACTGATATTGCAAAATTAAATTGTCATGGGTTTTTGTGGGTACAACAATTCAATTGAAAATGAAATTTATTAGATAAACTTTAAGGGCTCTTAGACTTCTAAACTTGGGCATGAATCATAAATTAACTGTCATTTTTGGTTTAAAAAATTGTCAATTTGACTGTCAATACATGCCATTATTTTGTCCAAATTTCAAAAAAAAATAAAAAATGTTGAAAAATCCAAAATGTCATAAACTTAACACTGTCATCTGCAACTCCTTTCAATTTGGACCAGTCTAAAGTTTTGCCGTCTGATAATGAGTGAAGAGAATTTGCTGAAAATCAAATGAACATGATCAGATATGTAAACAACATAATATGGGCTAGAAAATATAATAATTCTTAAAACCAAAATCAATATCCCTTTTCCACACTATTTCCAACGGAGAAAGTGCTGTAGAAAAAAGGATTTGGTGGAAATCGCATTTAGTATGAAAATCCTGCCCAATCAGGCTTGAATCCAACTTCTCTGTTTGGAATCCAACTTTTTCCTAAATTGGATTCCTGGAATCCTACTTTCAAAACCCTAGTGAGAGCCCTGCATGTATATGTGGGCCTTTTTGGACTGGGCCTTTCTGGTCAGTTTTGGAAGTGGGCCTTTTTGAACTCGGCCTTTTTGACCCGGGCCTTTTTGACACTGGGCCTTTTTGACCCTTATTCTTAGAAACCACTCGATGGATTTCAACCAAATTTTACAGGAATAATCATTAGGTGACCCTTTATCAGATTTCTTCAAAGAATTGTGATCGGATGAAAAACATGACTTAAATGTGTGGGGCTAATTTCCATATATGGTGAAAAATATTTTTCTCAGAAACCAGTTGATGGACTTCAACTTTATTTCACTGAAATGATCCTCTGGTGACTCTTTTTCAGATTCAATCAATTTTGATTTGTCGGAAGATATGCTTAAATGGTTGTTGCTTATGTCCATATATGGTATCCAGTGAATATTTAAAAAAAAAAAAATGCAAATATCTTTTCCATCTGACTTGGTATTGAATTGATTTTTGTAAAACAATGAAAAGGTTGAAATATTAACCATTGTCATGATGAACCTGGAATCTTCCTGTTTTTGCAGGAGGTATTGACAAAGATCAGCCTGCACATAAGTGCAGTTTGATCTTGGTCTACATCTCCTGTTTGTCCCCTTTAAACCAGAGTTGTTTTTATAATCATTTTTCAAAAGAAAATTTGATCCTCATTAAGACCTTCCAGTGCTGTCAGTCCTTTGATTTCAAAGCATTTATATAGGATTTAATTCAGCTTGACAAGGGTTAAAAGATTTCATTGACAAGATTTATATGTAACACATGGTGAATTTGATTCTTGAAAACACCATTTGCTTTATCAGTACATGTACAATCAGGCCTGTGGAGCTATACAGGCGCTAAAGTTCCTCTAGTTTCAATTCAATTTTGATATAAAACAAATTTGTTTTGTGTCTGCAACCTGTCTCAATCTTGATGGACCTGTCTTAATTCTTTCTTGTTTAATCCCTGGTTTTTAAGTACCTGTGATTTTGTAATTGAGAAAACATTGTAGCAAGCAATTTTTTCTTTTTCCACAATATTTTCTACCCTAATGAATGGTTATTTTTCAAATTAAATCCACTTTTAAAGTTTCATCTGCATTCTGCACAACCTTTGAATTTGGACAGGTCTAAAATCTTAAACAACAGGAAAAGGTTAAATATGTGATGTGATTTCTGACCTGTCTTGTTGTGACCTCTGTTTTGGTGTTCGGTATATATACTGTCAATAAAATTGATTGATGTCCAGGAGTCTCTACACTAATGCTCCAATTATGACAAACATCAATTAACCCTTTCCTGTTTTGCCAAATTTTAGACTTGACTAAATTCAAAGATTTTGCAGACGAAAATTTAGATTCAATTTAATTCGAAAAATAACAGTTCACTAGGGTAGAAAACATTGTAGAAAAAAAAAAAGAAATTGCTTGTTACAAGCAATTTTCTTCTCGTTCTGCAATATTTTCTCAAAATTAAAATCACAGCGGCGTAAAAAAAGGGTTTGAAGGTGAAAGGGTTAAATGTAATATGTACTACTGGGGAGTACTGGTCATATCATTTAATGTGATGGATACCTGTTTATTACAGTTTTTTAGCTCACCTGAGCACAAAGTGCTCTGGGGGAGCTATTGTGATCGGTCATTGTCCGTTGTCCGTCCGTCCGTTCACAATTACAAAAAAATCTTCTACTCCTAAACTAACCATGGAATTGCAACAAAGCTTCACAGAAATGATCCCTAGGTCATGCTGTTTCAAAACACTTCAAAGAATTAAAATCCATGATGAACTCTGGTTGCCATGGCAATGGAGTGAAAAAACTTAAAAAATCTTCTCCTCCCAAGTGGTAAGGCCTAGAGATTTGATATTTGGTCATCATCTATTGACCCTCTACCAATATACTTCAAAGAAATAACGTATTATGAAAATTAGCCCTTTTCTGGGCGATCCCTGATTTTACATAGAAATAAAGAAGGAAATCTTTAAAAAACTTCTTCTCCCAAACCATTAGTCCTAGAGCTTTGATATTTGGTACAAATCATCATCTAATGACCCTCTACCAAAATACTTCAAAGAATTATCATATTCTGAAAATTAGCCCTTTTCTTTGTGATCTCTGGTTTTACATAGAAATAAAGAAGGAAATCTTTAAAAATCTTCTTGTCCCAAACCATAAAGCCTAGAGCTTTGATATTTGGTACGTATCATCATCCATTGACCCTCTACCAAATTACTTAAAAAAATTAGCCCTTTTCTGTGCCATCCCTAATTTTAGTTAGGAATAAATATTGATATCTTTGAAAACTTTCTTCTTCTAAAGCATTAGGCTCAGAGCTTTTATACTTGGTATGTATTGAGGTCTATACTTCAAAGCATTACCATATTCAGGAAATTAGTGCTATATGGTGGGATCTTCAATATACCTAGGATTAAAAGAGAAATCCTTAAACATCTTCTCCAAAATAATTAGACAGAGGACTTTGCTATTTTGTTTACATCATAAAGCCATGAACCATCATACTCAGGGGAGCGATTTAGCACCGTCATGGTCCTCTAGCTTAATGTCTTATTATAATTGATATCCTTAACCCATTACCACACAATAAAATCTTAGACTGGTCCAAATTGAAAGAAGTTGCAGACAACAATTTCAAGTCCGAATGATTATCAGGTCATAAAGATTAATTCTATTGAAAGTGGGAAGGTTCTATTGGAAAACTCTTCTTTTTTCACATTTTTACACATCGATATACTTCTTCAACGCATAAAAATGTGGGATTGTGACTTTTAAACAACCCACAGAGAATAAAGTCTTCTCCATTATGATTATTGAACCTGCATAAATTTACCATAAACTTTTTATTTCAGTCGGCTACGTTAAAGCCATATCTTAATGCCATACGGCATACGCTTGAAGCTACAATGTGTCTTGAAAATTTCAACTCGCAAGTGGTAGAAAGACATAATAAACCAGAAGTAGAAGTCAAGTAAGTTTGGAGTCAATATTTTCCTGTTCAAAGGTCAGAGGTATAGATAAGAGGGGGTAACAATATTCTTAAATCCTTATTTCTCAATGAAACCCTATGTTGTAGGTATTCATTTGAATGGTCTCAACGAGATCATTCAAATGAATACTTACAACATAGGGTTTATGGCAGAATTGGTGAAATATTTAAATCTTAACTCTTGTCATGCTGAACCCGGAATATTCTGGTTTTGGCAGGAGGTGTAGACTAAGATCAGACTGCACTAATGTGCAGGCTGATCTTAGTCTATACCTCCTGCTTGTACTTTTCCTGTCAGATTTGTTTATGAAGTTGATTTCTAAAAGAAATATTGATTTTTGAACAACAACTTCACAGTGCTTTCAGCCCTTTGATTTGACAGCAATTCGGTAAGGTAATTTATGCAGCATGACAAGGGTTAAATTCTGATTATGCCTTCTATCTGTAGATTTGAAAGTATACTCCAATTAACCCATTCCAACTCAAGCCCTCCTTTTTACGCCCCGCAATTAAAGAGCTTTGGAAAACATTGTGGAAAATGAAGAAATTGCTTGTATCAAGCAATTTCTTCATTATCCACAATGTTTTCTACCCCAAAAGACGAAAAAAATTAAATTACATCAACTTGAAATTGTCGTCTGCAGCTCCTTTCAATTTGGACTGGTCTAAAATTTTGTTGTGTGGGAATGGGTTAAGACTGTTTGACGAAAATATTGTCGGGAAAACAGGACTGTTCAAGACTATCTTTTTCTCCTTTGTAGGATAATCTTGTTTCATTTCTAAATTTTTGCATTCAGACATGCAATTTTCATGGGGCTGATTTTCTTGAGAGTTACCTGATTTTATTGTGCTAGTGAACATTTTTTTTAAACGTAGACAGCCCATATATAATTTTTCAAAGTTAAACATGGGGGCTAAGTTTCAAGACATTAAATGTTGAGGCTTAAATGTAACCCATAGACTGGATACAAGGTTTTTATACCCCCCACCTGTGAATTAGAGGGGGGGGTAAATTGGTTTCAATATATCTGTCTGTCCGTCTGTCAATTGATAGACTTTTTCTTTTCCATACTTTTAACTCTCGAACCAATTGACCTGCAATCTGGAAACTTCATACAAAACTTCATCCATGCCCTAACTCAAAAGCTATTTGACCTAGGACCACAGAACTTTACAGGGGTGTGGAATTCCCATGCCCGACTTGTCCGACACGGGCTTTTCTACCTGCGGGCAAGTACATTTTTCGAGGCTACTTGTCCGTGGACAAGTAGATATCAGGGCAAATCTTGGAGTGGTGCTAAATAGATAGAAGAGATTTATGAGCATAATGTTTGTATCTAAGGCTAGAAAATATTGGTTTTAATGAAGAAAATGCTGAGTTCCAGCATTTTCTTCTTTAAAAATAATGTTTTCTCAAAATTTATCTGTTCTTCATCTTTTCACGGGCAAGTCCATTTTTATCCTGGACAAGTAGAAAATCTATTTCCACATCCCTGACTTTATACACGTGTTATCTATAACTTAAGAAGGTGTCCTATTTTTTTGGGTAATGTAGGTTATGTTAACCCTTGTCATGCTGAACCCGGAATATTCCGATTTTGGCAGGAGGTGTAGACTAAGATCAGACTGCACTAATGTGCAGGCTGATCTTAGTCTTTACCTCCTGCTTGTACTTTTCCTGCCAGAGTTGTTTATGAAGTTGATTTCCAAAAAAAATTATTGATTTTTGAACAACAAGTTCTATCAGTGCTTTCAGCCCTTTGATTTGACAGCTATTCAGTAAAGTAATTTATACAGCATGACCAGGGTTAAGTATGCTACTGGAGTGGCATAGCACTGGTTGGGGTTTATACCTTTCCTGTTCAATCCCTGGTTTTTACGTCCCCGTGATTTTATAATAGAGAAAAAATTGTAGTAAAAGAAGAAATAGGCAAACGGTTACTTCAATAATATTTCTCAATATCATTGAAAGATTGGCAAAACCCATGAATAAATCAACTTGACAATAGTCATAAAATCCAATCATGTGTAGTTTGTTCATAATGTAAGTAATATGCAACATATAGCTTAATTATGATAATTACATACTTGAGATATGACAAGAGGATGTAATTTGATATGACCATATAACCCATTCCTACACAATCATGTTTATATAATCCCTAAGTAAAATTGTGATGGCCTTCCAAAATGCTTCAAGAATTCATAATTACTTATAAGTCTTTATCAACCAAAAGGAAATATCTCTATGGTAACTAAATGGAAAACTGTGTCTGTTTTCAGTTGAGAATTTAAGAGAGATCATTTGAATTCAGAAGGGAGTTGAGTTGAATAAAATGAAAACAATATGAAATGAAAAAAAATTCAAGCAGTATGATACTGTATCTCAAGTGAGCGATTTAGGGCCACCATGGCCCTGTTAAATTCTTCCCCTCTAAAAGTACTTTACTACCAGATTTCAAGTAAATGGTCCTTGGGTTACCCTTTATCAGATTTTTCTTCTTCAAAAGAAAAATAAATTGGATAAAAAGCACAGTTCTTGAAGATGGGGCTTATTTCCAACTATGGTGAACACTTTGAAATATTTTTCAACCAAATGTCAAAGGAATAAACCTTTGATGACACTTTATTAGATTTCTTCAAAGAACTTTAATCAGATGAAAAGATACCTTTTTGTAAGTGGAGCCAATTTCAATAATTATATGGAGAAACTTTGAAAGTCTTCTCAAAATAATACTTCATGGCTTACAACCAATTTTCATAGAAACTATCCTTGGGTGATCCTTTATCAGATACTTTGAAAACAACAAAATAAAAAAGCTAGAAGCAAGAAATATAGACTAGGTGAAATCGAAAGAAATTTCAGACAACATTTTCAAGTTGATAAAATTCTATTTTAAGCTCACCTGAGTACAAAGTGCTCATGGTGAGTTATATTGAGCGTCTTCTGTCCGGCGTCTGTCGCACGTCATCCCTTATGTGTCAACAATCTTAAAAAGACATCTCCTCCCAAACCCCGGGGCAGATTTCAACCAAATTTGGCAGGAATGTTTCTTGGGTGGTGCCTTTGAAAATTGCTAAAAGAATTGAAATCCGTTAAAATCTCTTGTTGCTATGGCAACAAAACTGAAATTTTAATAAAAACTTTAATAATGATCTCCTCCTGACCCAGAAGGCGTATGGCCTTGATATTTTGCATGAAGCATCAGTACAATGACCTCTATCAGAATTGCCATAATCATCAGCATTGGGTTCCCAGGGTGGAGCCCCAGGGGGGACAGGGCTTATAGAGAAATAAAGAAGGATTTTTAAAATGACATCTCCTCCCAAACCATTGGACAGATTTCAACCTAACTTGGCAGAAATGTTTGTTTGGTGGTGTCCCTTAACCATTGCTAAAAGAATTGAAATCCGTTAAAAACTCTGGTTGCCATGGTAACAAAAGAGAAATATTAATAAAAACTCCTCCTGAATCAGAAGGCGTAGAGCCTTGATATTTGGTATGAAGCATCAGTACAATGACCTCTCTCAGAATGACTAAAATCAGCACCCTGGGGCTTATAAAGAAATAAAGAAGGATTTTTAAAACAACATCTCCTCCCTAACCACTGGGCAGATTTCAATCAAATTTGGCATAAGTGTTCCTTAGTTTGTGCCCTTTGAAATTGCTAAATGAATTGAAATCCGTAAAAATTCTGGTTGCCATGGTAACAAAACTGAAATTTAACCCATTCCCACTCAATGACACTTTTAGACCCCCTCATGAAAAAAGCTTTGGAAAACATTGTGGAAAATGAAGAAATTGCTTGTGCTTTACATTTTTGACCAGTCTAAAATTTCTTGTGTGGGAATGGGTTAAATAAATCTTTAAAAAATGATCTACTCCTAACCCACAGGGCCTAGAGCCCTGATATTTTGCATGATGCATCAGTACATTGACCTCTCAGAATTGCTTAAATCATCAACCTTAGGCCTCTAGGGGCAGAGCCCCAGGGTGGGTGGGGCTTATATAGCAAGAAAGAAGGGTTGTTATAACAACATCTCCTCCCAAACCACTGGGCCAATTTCAACCAAAGAATTTTAATCTGTTGAAAACTCTGGTTGCTATAACAATAAGAGTAAACTTTGAAAAAAAGAAAAAAAAGCAATGGTCGGCATGGTAACATAAGTTGATTTAGTTAAATTTTGAAGGAGGTCTTCTCCCGACCTAGTTTGCATTAGGCCTTGAAGTAAAAAAGAGCCTTATCTCAGGTGACCACCAGGGCCACTGGCCCTCTTTCTTTTATATAAGAAATCGCTCTTAACAAGCAATTTCTTTATTGCCTCAATGTTCTCCAAAGCTGATTTAGCTCACTAGAGCATAACATGCTCAAGGGGAGCTTTATTTGATCACTCAATGTCCGTCATCCGTCATACGTCATTTGTTGTCAACTTCTTCTTTAAACGTCTTCTTCTAATCTACTGGGCCAATTTGGAGCAATGGCAGTGTTGAGTTTTTGTGACTTAGAAAAATCATGGAATAATTCTTCAAAACCTTTTCCTGTTTTGCAAAATTTTAGACCTGCCCAAAATCAAAGGATTTGCAGATGACAATATAAAATCAATTTTATTTGAAAAATAATCATTCAATTGGGAAGAAAACATCCTGGAAAATGAAGAAATTGCTTGTTACAAGCAATTTCTTCTTTATCCACAATGATTTCTCAAATTTGAAAACACAGGGATGTAAAAACCAGGGATTAAACAGGAAAGGGTTAAAAATGTTCTCCTCATAAATCATTTCGCCGATTTGGACCAAATTGTGCAAGAATTTTCCTTGGGTGTCCCTATTAAAACTTTTCATAAAATTTTGATTTTTAAAATAGCGCAGGTGTGGCAGGGCAGGGCTTATAAAAATCTGAATTCTAAAAATTTGAGTTTGGCAGGACCAGACTTATCTGACTTAGTAAAGTCATGGAATGATTCTGTAGAAATCGAGGAAACGCCTCCTAAACCATTGTGCCAATTTGTACCAATTTTAGCAGGAATCTTCATTGTGACCCTTTTCAAAACTTTATCGTGAAATTTGAATTTGCAAAAATTTGTGGGCTTGGCAGGGTCGGGCTTATCAGAGAGAAATAATGAAAAAAAAATCTTTAATAATCTACTCCTCTTTAACCTTTTGGCCAATATATACCAAATTTGGCAGAAATGTTCCTTGGAAGTCCTTTTTTGAAACTTGTTAATGAGATTTCGATTAACAAAAAATGTTTGCGTGGCTGGGCTGGGCTTGCCAGACTTAAAGAAATCATGGAATTCTTTAAAATCGTCCGCGTGGATTTTGGGCAATTTGGCCCTCTTGTTTGGGGGACGGATGGGTGAAAAAGGCCTTCTTGTGAGGGATTGAGTTTAAACTTTTCTTCAATATTTTTCCACAGTTAGCCCACCCCCCCCCCTTTACCCCCATTATCAACTTGTCAAGCTTTCTACACATATTTTTCTTTCCATCAACAGAAGCAGTAAAGAATTACTCCTTACACCAGTAGTCATCAGTAGAAATAAGCAAGAAAGAGTTTTGATAGAAGGTTCAGTGAACTCGTTGCGAATAAGCATAGGTGTTAAACAGGTAGGTGAGCAAGGTCTTTCGCTAAATATTTGTGAATACATTATGGAAAAAATAATTTAACCCATTCCAACTCAATCCCTCCTTTTTACGCCTCTCAAGAAAAAAGCTTTGGAAAACATTGTGGAAAATGAAGAAATTGCTTGTATCAAGCAATTTCTTCATTATCCACAATGTTTTCTATCCAAAATGAAATGCATCTTCTTTCAATTTGGACCAGTCTAAAATTTTTTCAAGTGGGAATGGGTTAAGGCATAATTGTGGTGCTGTTCCAAGTGTCAATACAATGTATAGATACTTGGAACAGTATAGCAATTAACCAACAAGTTGTGTCATCAATTTGTAGTTACTGTAATTATGTATGAAAAAATTTATTTCCCCTTAATCCATTACCAGATTACAAAATTTTATCAAGCAGCGAGAATAATGGCGGATTTTATTACGAACGTCATGTCATTTGCCTTATTTTAAAATTCATTGATAAAAGAAATTGAAGTCTTGGTGATAAAAACTGATTTTCTGTAAAACTTAATAGAAAAAAATCACTTTTCAATGTAATCCTTGGACTCTAGTTATATACTTTGATTTCACAAATATAGAAAAACTAAGACAAACAATCTACGGCTTCTATGATCTTTTCATAAGTAACATTGTTAGGATTTTATCCAGAAATTAAATTTCACTTATCTTATTTTGGTAATTAATCCATTCAATGACAAATAATCCAAAACACTAGAACAAATGGTTCCGTGTTAACATAGTTTCAAATTTATACCTCTACACAGGCTGTGATTTTTGTAACATTACTCAGCTGTTATCTTTAATACCCTTTACTTACAATAACTGCAACTCAGTCAAAATGAACTCTTTTTAAATCTTATTTAAAAGCTTTTCATCCATTTATTGTTACATACAGGTGAAGTTGAGACTTTTACCCATTACCACACAGTCCCGCTTTTTCTATTTTTGAAAAATTTAAATGGAAAACTTGTGAGAAAAAGAGGTAGTGTTTCTCCTTTTCCCACAATATTTTCTACCTTATCTGGTACTTACTTTCTGTTTTGAGCATATTCTGATTTGAAATGTGGTATGCAACTTTTTTTTTCAATTTGGACCAGTCTGAAAATTTTTTCTTCTAGTCATGAAGTTAAATAAAATAGTAATGTTTTCTCATTTTATGCCTCAAATTAAACCCTGATCATTTTTGTAAGTTCAGACCACACATACTCTCTTTTCAAATTATTGATTATTATAAGTTTTGATAAATGAGATTATAATACCATGTATATAAGATATTCAAGTGCCGCCGTCATAGCGCAGTTGGTAGCGCATTGGACTGTCAATCTAGAGGGCCCAGGTTCGATCCCCGATGGCAGCACTCATCCTTTCAGTCTAATTGTCTCTCACCATTGGGTCTATAATCATAGACCTATGTGGGATAGCAGCTGGAGCGTAGGAAAGAATGTAATGGTAGTACTGGTGTGAGAAATATCAGGATTCCATTGTTAGGTGCTCCAGCCGCCTCTATAACTGAAAGATTGTTGAAAGCGGCATAAAACCCCATTCAAACAAACAAATATCAAATATTCAAGAAAATAATTTCAGAATCAGATTCCTATATTCTCCAACCTGAAGAAAGAAGACAAAAAATTTTGTTCATAGGTATAAGATCTCTATAATAAGGACTGAAAGAAAGGATGAGAAATACTTTAGTATTAACTGCAAATTATATAAAACAAAATATGCAGCTACTTGGTTGTAAAGCTTTTTTTATTTTCCAATAGAAATCAGGAATACAGGCAAAAAAAATGCTTTTTAACGTGATCCTCTTCTCCTGAAAGTCTCACCACTTCTCCTAGCAATTTCTACATTTACACTTTTCCTAATTGTTGTTCTTGATGGGTCTTTTTGAGGGAATGGTTGCAAAAAGGGTTTAGGTAGCTGTATCATAAATGTAATGTCTTTATTAATAGACTGGGGAGGGGGACTTATTTGACAAGAAATTAAGTACATTGCCAGACAACTAAATTTTAGGATGGGTCCGAGTTAAAGTAGTCGCAGATGACAAATTTTAATTGTTGAAATTTGGAAATCTTTGTCATTTGAAATAAAAAAACATCATGGAAAGTAAAGTATTTTGGTAAGTACAGAAATTACTTGTTACAAGCAATTTTTTTTACATTTTCTGTACTGTTTTTCAAGCGTTTGTAAAAGCAGGATTGTCATTGGCCCATAACCAGATAACAAGCTTTATGACAGGTCCAAATTCAAAGATCTTGTAGGCGACCATTTGAGGACGAAATTTTAATTATTTTTGGTCTTTTGAGGTAGAAATCATCACTGAAAATGAAGAAATTGCTTTTAACAAGCCATTTCTTCATTTTTCATTTCCATAATGCTTTTGAAGCATTATTTTTTTGTGGGGCATCAAAAAGTGACTCCGTGTGGGAATAGGTTAAAAATGATTAACCCATTCCCACACAATCCTTCATTTCTACACCCCTCAAGAAAAAATTTTGAAAACATTGTGGAAAATGAAGAAATTGCTTGTGGTCCTTATTTGGTTACCATGGCAGTGAAATTAAAAACAACAACAAAAATGTAAAAATAGGCCTAGAGTCTTGGTATTTTGCATGAAGCATGTATTGACCTCTTTAAAAAATACTAAGATCATTACCAGGGCTCCGGAAATCCGATAAATTGCCGGTCTGGACCGAATTTTGAATTGCCAGACCGATTGGAATCCCAAAAATTAACACCAAAATCGGTCCGAAATTTTCATTGAAATTTAGGTAAACTCGCTCATTATCTATCAAAATCAACTTTAAACCGAAACAAGGGTTTCACACCTTATCTGCAGATTAAGAGATTAACAAAAGTGCCAAAAATCGATAATTAATTTACCCGCCGGCCAGTCAAGTGCCCATCCGCACTTGGACCTAATTGGCAGTCAGCCAGTTTCGCGCTTGACCGAACTTCGGGTATCGGGTTCGAGGTCTTATCAAAATGCTCATCTAAAACTGCGTCAATATAAATTGCAATTACTGATGAAACAAATTTCTTTTACTATAATACGAGACATGAAAAAGGCTTCAGTTGCTGTTCGTTTGAATTTGGAAAAGCTCAGCACAACGCTTTTATGAAATTAATTTATCACAAGTAAGCGCGTAAGACCTAGTTTGAAGTTTGTATAACAAAGCGATGTCGTTAATATTTGTTATATTAGTTTTCATTCGCGGTAAGAAACGTAACCTTTGGAATTCAAACAATTGGTTTGCAAAATGCCGATAATTTGAATAAAAACGAAAACGTTGTTTAATATTATCGCTAGTTCCGTCAATAAAATTAAAGAAACAACGAATCATGAAATCTTACTTCAGGGGTGGAAAACGTCCGAATTATAAATCGCAAATTAACGACAATTAATAAATGACCGAGATTTGTGCACAAATTCTACTCTGAGAAAATAGTGCAACACGTGGGCGACCCACTCGAGTTTGTCTCGTCGGTCTTTTTGATGTACGTCACGACTCTGCGATCCCATGGGATAGAATAGACTGACCCGACATTTTTGTGACGTCAGCTGTGTTTTTCCATCATCAGATGCTCGTGTTGAGATAAAATCGCTATGACTGTGTTAAATTTACAGAACTTTGGATAACTAGCTTACGAAAAAGTACATCATTACTATAATGAAATCGGCGGTACTCAGGGGGGGGGGGGGGGGGGGAATGCGTACGTCACGGAAATGAATTTTGATAATATAATTTATTTGTCTATCTAATTTTACAATTAATTGGAATTTCGTGGACTGTCGTACATTGCCGGAATTGCAATTTATATACAGCCGAATTTTCAAAAATAAAATGAAAGTAGGATTGCCAGTTGTTTTCATCTAACTTTCAATCGTTTAAGATTATAATCATCTTCGGAAAATTTGAAAAAGAATGCAACTACCGCATGAATGATGAACCCTTTTACATACGAGAAAAATGAAAAAAGGCGGGGTATTAGTTTTTGCCGGGGGGGGGGGCATTTGTTTTTGCCGACCGGGGGGGGGGCTATCGTTTTCGTCGGCGCGGGGGGGGGGGGGGGTAATCGTTTTGACGGCGGGGGGGGGGGGCATTGTCCCGGACCGATTCTAATTTCCAAATTTCCGGAGCCCTGATCATTACCCTCTGGTCCCCAGGTGGGCATAACTGGGGGATATGAGACCTATAAAGAAATGAAAAAGGATTTCTTTAAACAGCATCTCCCAAAACCTTGGGCAAATTTGAATAAAATTTGGCAGAAATGTTCTTTAAATGGTCTTCTTCTAAATAGCAAAAAGAAATTGAAATAGGTCAAAAACTTGGTTGCTATGGCAAAAAAGTGAAATTTTAAAGGGGTAGAGCCACAGTGAGGCTAGGTCTATATGTGAATAAAGCATAAGTACATACATTGTACTTGTAATTGGTTAATAAGCAAAATCAACTGTACTTTGTATTACAGAGTGATGAAATAGAAAAAATCCTTTGTCACAAGTTTATGAGGTTTATGATGATGAGGGCAGAGAATTTTGTTGTATTACGAAGAAAACCAGTAGAGGTAACAAATATATGATGTAGATTATGTCGAATATCATTTTCTATCTTTTAGATTTTTTGGCTCCACTGGCTTAAAGCCAGCAAGCAATTGTCATAGTGTTGTGTCTGTTGTTTATCTGTCCACCCATATGCGTGTCCGTCCGTGCATATGTAAACTTTTACTTTAAAGATCATCTTCTCAGAAAGTACTGAACAGAAATTACCAAATTACCAGGAATGATTCTTGGGTGACCCTTTATCAGATTCCTTAAAAGATTTTGATCAGATGAGAAAAATGGCTTTAATAGGTAGGGCTTGTTTCCATATATAGGGAAAGCTTTGAAAATCTTCTCAAGAAAAAAATGGATAGATTTCAATAAATTTTCAGGAATGATCCTTTATCAGATTCCTTCACAGAATTTTGAATGGATTAAAAACATGACTGTAATGGGCGGGTCAATTTCTTGGAAACCAGTTGATGGATTTCAACCAAATTTCATTGGAATGATCTTTTGGTGACTTTTTATCAGATTGCTTGTAAGCCTTTAAACAGATGAAATATGTTTCATTAATAGACAGGGCTTATTTCCATTTATTGTATATAGTGAAAACATTAAAAATCTTTTCTTTTTATCCCCCGCTGTTTTGGCGAAGGGGATATAGTAATGGTTTCTGTCCATCATTCCGTCCTTATGTCCTTCCGTCCTTCTGTCACTAAACTTGTCTGGAGCATATCTCTGAAAGCATAATTGCTATCAACTTGAAACTTCAAAGGTCGATAGATCTCATTGAGGAGAAGCCCAGTGCACAAGAACCACAACTCTTGCTTGCATAATTTCGGAGTTATTGCTCTTTGTTGTTTTAAAGACAAAGATTTTGTCCGGGGCATATCTCTGAAAGTATTTAACTTGAAACTTCATAGGTGGATAGATCTCATTGAGGAGAAGTGCAGTGCACAAGAACCACAACTCTTGCTTGCATAATTTTGGAGTTATTACCCTTTGTTGTTTTAAAGACTTAGATTTTCTCCTGAGCATATCTCTGAAAGTATAATAGCTATTATCGAACTCATTGAGAAGAAATGCAGTGCACAAGAAGCCTAAATCTAACTGGCTTCAGTTTACTATCAAGCTTTACATCTGGGGATGGCCATGTCCGACATGGCTCTTGTTTTATAACCATTCGATTGATTTAATTGATTTCAAATATCATAGGAATTATCCTTTTGAAACCATTGATCAGATTTCTATGATAGGATAAGAAATTGCCCTTTATGGGTGGGGCTTATGTCCATATTTGGGTTATATTGAAAACTTTCTTCTCCGAAACTTGTCGCTGGATTTGGACCAAATTTTACTGGAATGATCCTCTTTGTTAGATTTCATCATATAATTTTGACTTGGTCGAAAACATGGATTTTATGGCCGTGCTTATGTCCATATATGGTATACATTAAAAACTTTGTTAGTATCTTTCATCTTACTTTGTAAATAGATTTTACATAACTTGATTTTGTAAAACACTGAAAAGTTAAAAATCCTTCTCTAGAACTATTTAAAAGAATTCAGTGACCAGATTTATTTGCCAGACATGTGGAATAGGATTCAGTTTATATCAAATTTCTGGAAACACCATATGCTTAATCAGTAGATTTAGGCCTGTGGAGCAAAACAGGTGCTCAAGGGCCTCTAGTTGCCTGTGAATTTGCATTAGTCAGATTATTTACTGTCTCTTTTGTCTAGAAAAGGATTTATGGAGCAGATTGCAAAATTCAGCTGATGTTTATGTCCTTTATTCTTTGATACTTACTTTCGTCAGAAGACAATGAAAATAACGTAACTCTTGCTTATTTTAGCTGCAGTTAGTGTTTTGGGCGACATAGGTCAAAGGTAAAGGTCAAAATAGACCTTTTATCGATTTGATTTGATTTGAATGGGGTTTTACGCGGCTTTCAACAATCTTACAGTTATATCCCGGCGGCTGGAGTACCTAACAATGGAATCCTGGTATTTCTCACACCAGTACTACCATTACATTCCTTCCTAGCCTCCAGCTGCTATCCCACATAGGTCTACGATTATCGACCCATTGGTGAGAGACAAATAGTCGGAAAACAATTTCTTGACTCTAACTTGAGAACCAATAGACCTACAACCTTGTAACTTACAATTGTTGTAAATGACCCAAGGAGATGCCCTATCCTTTGAAGGTCATGTAGGTTAAAGGTAAAGGTCACAATTGACCTTTGAAAACCGTTTCTGTGCTCTACTTCATAATTAATTTGACCTAGATCAGTCTTGTGATGGGTTACAAAATTAATTGACGTCCAATAGAAACTTACATTTCCCCCTTTATCATGCTCCCTAAAAAATACAGGGATGATACAAAGATGAAATTGGACTTTCTATTTACTTTTATTAGCTCACCTGAGCACAAGGTGAGCTATTGTGATTGGTAATTGTCCGGGATCCGTCTGTCCATCAATAAACAATTATTGAAAAATCAACTCCTCCTAAACCATAAGGCCTAGAGCTTTGATATTTGGTACATATCATCAGCTATTGACCCTCTTCCAAAATACTTCAAAGAATAACTATATTTTGAAAATTAGCCCTTTTCTGTGCGATCCCTGATTTTACAAAGAAATAAGGAAGGAAATCTTTGAAAATCTTCTTCTCCCAAACAATTAGGCCTAGAGCTTTGATATTTGGTACATATCATCAGCTATTGACCTTCTACCAAAAAACTTCAAAGAATTACTATATTCTAAAAATGAGCCCATTTCTGTGCGAACCCTAATTTTAGATAGGAATAAAGAAGGAAATCTTCATTAGGCCTAAAGCTTAGATAATTGGTATGATATTGATGTCTATTGACCCTCTAACAAAATACTTCAAAAAATTTACCATATTCAGGAAATTAGCGCTATATGGTAGGATCATCAATATACCTAGGATTAAAAGAGAAAATCCTTAAACATCTTCTCCAAAATAATTAGACAGAGGGCTTTGCTGTTTTGTATATATCATAAAGCCATGAACCATCATACTCAGTGGAGTGATTTAGGACCATCATGGTCCTCTTATTTTTTTTTCTCGACTTTTAGGATGACATAGAGCATCTCAAATGGCTTTTATATTTTTCACTTAACTTAATGAAGGGACTAGCTCAAAACTGTTTTAAGTGTCTATTAACCCATTATCACACTACAACATTTTAGACTGGTCCAAGTAGAAAGAAGTTGCAGACGACGATTTAAAGCTGATGAAATTTTGGATTTTTCCTACCTTTTGGGTAGAAAACCATGTTGATAATGACGACATATCTTGTCACAAGCAATTTCTTCATTTTCCACAATGCTTAAGTTAACAGATAAAATTTTGAGGTTTTCTCAGAGTTCAAAAGAGTGCAAACTTCCACAGGAGGCTGAACTACTAAATCCATTGAATGCTTACTAAAAATTAATTCTTATGGGTCTTACCAGAGTTTTCACTAAGGGCACTGCTTTGTATGGCCAAATGAGTTAACTTTATTCAAATTGTAGAGGACTCATTCAAAAGCATGCTATTCCCACTCAATCCCGCTTTTTAAGCATCTGAAGAAAAAACTTTGGAAAACATTGTGGACAATGAAGAAATTGCCCTACAGGGCAAGGATTTTCTAAATTCCACCAAGTTGAATTTATTTATCATGATAACCTTTAAAAAAGAAGATTGTCTACCAAAATTATCCTTTGCTAGCTTACAGTACTTTCAGAACTTTGATTTTCGCCTAAAAGTGTCATTGAGTGGGAATAGGTCAATAGACATGCACTTACAACAGGGTTGCCTGTTAACAAATTCCCACACAACAATATCTACGTTTTCTCGAGTGTAAAATTACAGATATGTAAAAACCAGGAACTATGAAGGAAAGGGTTAAGGTAAAAACATTGTGGAAAATGAAGAAATTGTTTGATACAAGCAATTTCTTCATTTCCCACAATGTTTTCCAAAGCTTTTTTCTTAGGGGTGTCAAAAAGGGTAGGAAGTGTGTGAATGGGCTAAATTTTTAGCTTTTACATCAGATTGGATATTTTTATAAGTGATAGGCAACTAATTCATAATTGTTTTCTATTGCAGGGCTATGATATTAGTTTCTTAATAACAAATTTCCACACAGAACAGATGTTTAAACATAAACTGGTAGACTTCATCATTCATTTTATGGAAGAAATTGACAAAGAAATAAATGAAATGAAATTAGCGGTAAATTCTAGAGCAAGATTAAGTGCAGAGGAATTTTTAAAACGGTTTTAATGATAATGTAAGTATAGATTTCTTTCATTTGAAATTTTATTTTATTTCCGATCCACTCTCTTTTGATTAAGAGAAATCTCAATTGTTATTGATTGAAAAAGTGTTTTTTGGAAGATTCAAATAAAAGAGATCAAATGATTAGCCCATTACCAGACAGCAAAAATTTTGACTGGTCCAAATTGAGGAGTTGAAAACAATTCAAAGTTTATGAAATTTTAGATTTTCCAATCTTCTGTGTAGAAATGATTGTGGAAAATGAGGAAATAGCTTGTTGCAAGCAAATTTCTTCATTTACTCAATGTTTTCCCGATTATTTTTTCTTCAGAGGCATTGAAAATGGGTAACTGTCAGAATAGGTTAAGCGACTGTTTCAATCTGCATTTCAGCAGCTTCATATCTATTTGAAAACTTAAAATGACCCTTCTTGACAATAATATAAGATCTGTTACAACAAACTATTGTAACAAGCTAAATTTTGGTGTTGTACCACCCAGCTCCAATATCAATTTAATACATTTAATTGCATTAGATTGTTACTACATGACTTTTGAATTGAGATAAAAAGTGCCCCGGCCTAAGTACAGTTGGTAGCGCATAGGATTTTTTACCATGTGGTACCGGGATTGGTCCATGGCCGTGGCAAATATTCTTACTAACATTTTCTTCTACAAATGGGTAGATGATCTTAAACCTAATTGTGGAATGGGGTTTAATGCCACTTTAACAGTATTTGTTATATTGTGGTGCCTGGATCACCTAACAGATATTTTTGACACCAGTACTATCGATTTATCCTTTCCAAGCCTCCAGCTCCTTATCCCACTTATGTTTATCCATTCATTGGTGAGAGACATATGTTGGAATTTATTTGCCACGACCGGGGAACAAAACCTTGGACCTCATGATCGAGAGTCAGACTTTCTACCAACTGTGTGAAGGCCGCAACCTCAAAAAAGCAAAAAGAAGAATCTTGAAAGACAATAGGTCATGTGTGTAACAGTAGTTATGCTAATATGGGTAAAGGTCCAAAAAAATGTTACCTAATGTAGGTTAAAAGCGGTACGGCTTGTGCTAGGCTGTGAAATTTAGGAGTAATCAACTCCTTTACCATTAACCTTTCCTAGTTAATGTCCCTGTCATTTTATAATTGAGAAAACATTGTGGAAAAGAAGAAATTGCTTGTCAAAAACAATTTCTTCGTTTTCCACAATTTTTTCTACCCTTCTAAATGTTTTTTTTTTTCAAATGAGATCAACTTTAAACTTTTGTCTGCAAAACCTTGAATTTGGATGGGTCTAAAATTTTGCAAAACAGGAAAGGGTTAAATTGCATGGAACTTGGTTTTGAAGGGGTGGAAACCCTAAAAAGAGCAAATCAAATGAGGAAAGTTTTTTTCTTGTATGTGTTCATTCACTTCTTAAATCTCTTACAAAGATGTTAATTTCAGTAGTATATTTGATGCATCATTGAAAATTGGAGGATTATTATCCTTAGAAATTTCTCTCAAGGGGGTCAAGACGACCTTCTTCAGGTCAAAACAGAATATTTTCAACTTTTTGAGGGACAAAATCATGGTTTTAGAGTCCATTACAAGCCTTGAGCAGTCAACACTTTTGTGCAATATACCAATGAAAGGCAGGGGTGTGTGTGTGTGTGTGTGTGTGTGTTGTAACCCACTACCACACAATGAAATTTCAGTTGATTGATTGAAAAGGATTAAACACCACTTTCAATAGTACAGTAGAACCTCATTAATTCGAATGTCACTGGTTCGTAGGTATGTGTTCATTCGTATACTTTTTGCGGTCCTGATCTTTTTCCTTCTTTATCTTTGTTGGAAAACTCTGTCTAATTCAAACGTCAGTGGTTCGTAGTTCATAGGCCATTTTAAATGCCGAAAGTATGGTTATAGAACAAACTCCTATATTTAATTTGAGGGTGTGATAAACAAATTATCAAAAATCACCACTTATCTTGATTTTCACACCGACTGATCTATTCGACAGATAATGTGTTATCATGTACCTTAGTTAAAAGTGGCTATTTGGTTTGTAAGGTGGGTAATAAATCGAATAAAGGTTTCTGTAATTATCGCCGAAAATTTACTTTAAATTGATTCACCCCAATTAGTATCAGTGTTATTGGTCATTTAGAAATTTTAACCGTTTTATTTTAATCTGCTGTTGCTTTCTTCACAATCGTCGGTCCTTATTTTTATGATTTGATGATAGAATACTCAGAGTAATTTGATCCAATCAATTGCAAAGGGAAACCACTCGGATGTAAGTAGAAATTTGATACAAACACGGTCTTTCAAAAATGCCAAAAATTAGCACAGAGAAAAAAGCATTAAAATACAAGACGAGTAATTTTTAATTTATGTTTCCCTCAATTAATACCTGCGGATTTTGTTTGGAAAAAATAACCGATTTAGAATCAATTTCTAAATGGGGGACAGAACAAGACTGTGTCCGATTCCATGTATCTCAAACAGCTGACCACTTGCCTTTCGTTTTGTTAGTACTACGCGTAATTCGTATAAATTTCCTCGGTCCCTTGCGCTACGAACTACTGAGGTTTTACTGTATTTCAGTCATATTTCGGTGACTAGAGCTCCTAACAATGGACTACAGGTAATTCTCACACTGGTACTACCACTTCATCCTTTCTGAGTCTCCAGCTGCTCATCCCACTTGGTTTTAAATCATCTATCTATTGGTGGGAGACTAATATCAGAATGGATATTTTGGGGATCGAACAAGGGACCTCATGATTGAGTCTGGCACACTAACAACTATGGCAGTGGCCCCACTAAGTTTCAAAATAGATCAAATTGGAACAAATTGAAGACAACAATTTTAAGTTGATGAAAATTTAAAATTCATTGTCTATTGGGGTAGTAATTAACTAATTGCTCGTAACGAGTATATTTTTTTTTCTACAGTGCTTGCCAATGCTTTTTGTTTGGGGGCCTGAAAAAAAGGGATTGTCACTTTGTGTGAGAATGGGTTAAATTGAAAAACATTTTGTATTTCCAGGTATCTAGCAAAAAAAAGCAGAGACTTCTATGGATCATATCAGTGCTAAGACAGAACTCTGTACACTGGAGAATTCCTGAGAGATGGACAGAATCAACCATTGCTGAAATGAGCACTGTTCCACAGCTAAAGAGAAACAGAGTTATTTCAATAACAATTTTTTTTTAAAAAAAAAGGTTAAGTTTCCTTTCTAAATCCCATTAAGTTGGAATTCATCAGAATAATCTTGAAAATTTGAAATAATTTAATTTTTATGTGTCAGTCGAAATTCCTGCATTCTGAATTGTTAAAAAAATGTTTGATTCCGTCACATAGAATTTTGAGTAAGGGGCTATTTTGATTGCTTGCGCACAAAGTTGTTTCATGTTACAACTGCCTCTAACTGGTAAAAGTTTACTAAGTGACAGATTTGGGCTGACATTCAAAGATTCAATCAAATCGTTCATTTTGACAAAAAGTTAACTTTGAACTCCGAACTTTGTCCGACATTCATGTGAAGCATTTTTATTGGTTAAGCGACTTAAGCATTGTCACTGTAGATATGAGGTAAATACCGAACAGATTTTACTTTTGGGTGACGTGTAACTGACAATAAATTTACAAACTAAAGGCATTTAAGATTGTTGTGGAACTTCCTGTTGGATCTAAGTGGGTCTAGCTAGTGATGTGTTAATTTGATATTTTGACATGTTGAAGGTTAATTGCTATACTGTTCTAAGTGTCTGTACATTTTACAGACACTTAGAACAGTATCGCAATTAACCCTTTATATGTATTGAGAATATTATATTATAACAAATTAGAAGATTAAGTTATGATACCGAGTCTGATTGGAAGTTCCTCTTCAATTTTTAGAATTTAACGCTGGTCAGTATTAAAAGAAGCAACAGTGCAAATGTGCTGAAGATCTAAACGCTTGACAGTCTACAGTTTTGCAATTGATAGTTTTTGTTTTGAATTTATTTGACCTGTCATCTTAGAAAAGTTATTTTGTTCAACCTAAGTATACAGTCGAATCTGTGTACAGCAGCCAGTCAAGGGAGAGGGCCAAATTGGCTGCTGTACACAGATTGGCTGCTGTTCACAGTATCAATAGGGCGGCCATTTTTTCATACCATTTTGGGTTAGCTCATTAACAGATCACAAAACTTAAGCCTACTACTAATTCTAAGAAGTTCTAAACTTCCATTTCAAGTGTCTTTTAAAAAAAGAAAAGGCACTTTGTACCATTTGTACCATTTAAGATTGAAATATTGTGACAGAAGTGAAAATATCCTGAGAAATTCTCATTTACGTTTAGCAACATTTTGGACCTGGGTACGACCTACACCAAACTCACTAGCAATAAACCGTCCAGAGTCGAGCGTACGAACCACTTTCACACGATCCTCTAGAGAGAGGAACTTACGTTTAGAGAGCGACATGATAGCAAGATTTGACAGCAAAAGCAATTCATCCATTTTAAAGACCTCAAAAAATCAGTTTGCTAAATGTGTAAACAACCTATAATGCCCAAGTTCATTTTATTTAAATAGACCCGACAACTTAAAAATTCCGTCTCCTCTGATCAATAATCATCGCTCAAATAGATCAATCGACCAAATAAATATTAATGGCTAAATACACGTCAATTTATCAACTAAACGGGATTAAGTCGATAATTAATTGTTTATATCTTGTACATTACGATAAGGCGACTTCGGCAGTTACTATGGTAGTGATTATCGATTTTTTCGAACACGACTAATTAAGTCGCATGTTTTGTTAGATGGCCGTTGTTTAGGTGCGATATACTGTTGACAATAGACCAATTAAGCTGACCGCTGGCCGCATTTCAGGAGATCACGCTATTCACAGTGCAATTAAAGAAGGAATTTGCACGGGGGGAACTCGAGTGGCCGCTGTCGGCAGATTGGCCGCTGTGCATAGTTGGCCGCTAACACAGATTTGACTGTACTACCTCTTGATGCAGAGTAGACGGAAAGAAACCATTTGTCTCACACAATCACTGGTTTTAAGTTGCCAAGGTAATATTTGTAAGAAAAAAAATTGTGGAAGTGGGAGATTGCTGAATATGAAATTCAATTACTCCTTTTCCAGCATTGTTTTCCTATTATTACTTTAACATTGGAATGGCAAAGACTTTAATGTTTTCTACAACGTCTTCAATTTGTACAAATACAAATATTTTTCGATGCCTAAGACTTAAAAACTTTAACTCGGATCTTTTGACTACTGCTTGCTTATGCCCTTCGTTTATACTATTGTTTCACTGAATAAATCTATTTAGTGTTTAACATCATTACATTTTTTACATATTATCAGATGGCAAAATCTTGGACTGGCCCAAGTTGACAGGAGTTGCAGATGACAGATCAAAGCTTACTGAATTTCAGATTTTTAGGTCACCTGACCGATGGTCATGGTGACCTATTGTGTTCATGTTTTGTCCGTCGTCTAGTGTTATGCATTAACTTTTAACATTCTTGACTCCTTCCCAAAACCATCGGACAGATTTCAACCAAACTTGGCAGGAAGCATCCTCACAGGAAAGCACTTCAGATTGTTCAGGTCATGGATTTATCACCCCTTGGGGCCCATAAGAGGCTAAAAAGAGTACATCTTTAAAAATCGTCTTGGCATGAACTGGCTGTTAAATTGGATTCACATTTGGTATTTAGAGTTTTTTGGGCAAGGACTCTAAAGTTTGAACAAGAAAAAAAAAATCTGTCAAGAAATGGCTGTGCTAGGGGGGGTCATAAGCTTACACAGTGAAAAATTTGAAAATCTTTTTCTAAAATACAAAAAGAGTTACAGCTCTGATATTTGTTATGTATCATCATATGGTGTACCTCTATCAAGATTGTTTAGATTATGGGCCCATGGTCAGAATTAACCCGTTTCCGACATTACAATTTGAACATAGGGCTTATATTGTGAAAATTCTAAAAATCTCCTTCTACCAAACTGAACGGCCTAAAGCTTTGATATTTGGTATGTAGCTTCATCTGGTGGATCTTTTTCAAGATTGTATAGGTTTTTGCCCTAGGGTCAGAACTTTTCCCAAGTGTAACAAGTTTTACAAAGGGCTTATATAGTGAACATTCTAAAAATCATCTTCTCCCAAACAGGAGGGCTTAGAGCTCCGATATTTGGTATGTAGTATCATCTGGTGGACCTCTATTAAGATTGCATAAACTATTGTCCCTGGGTCAATTAAAGCTCATTCCTGGATGTAACAAGTTAAACATAGGCTTAAAATTAAAATCTTCTCCTAAACTGGAGGGCCTAGAGCTTTGATATTTGGTATGTAGCATCAACTGGTGGACCTCTATCAAGATTGTATAGATTATTGCCTTAGGGTCAGATTTAGCCCATTCCGGAGTGTCACAAGTTTTACATAAGGCTTATATAGTGAAAATGCTAAAAATCTGCTTCTCCTAAACAGAAGGGCCTAAGCTTCGATATATTGTATGTAGCATCATCTTACGTACTTTTTTGTGCTCTTTTGACTCAGGTGATTGATAAGGCCCTATGGGCCTCTTGTTTTACTTTTAGGGAAGAAAACTTTGTTGATAATGAAGAAATTGCTTGTAACTAACAATTTCTTCATTTTCCACAGCGTTTTCTAAAGCCTTACTTCTTAGAGGCGTTTAAAAGTATCAATGTGTGGAAATGGTATAAAATTGAGAATGAGTAAGTTGCAAGAAAATAGAGATACATGTTTACTTGACCTTTTCTTGTATAACCATTGTTTTTCAGGACCCTGACCTTCAACAATTAATTTGTCAGTCAGAAGCAAATGCTTCTTTTCCAATAATGTTTTCTCCCTGATCATTTATCATTAACCTAGAATTTTCTTTGACTCCTAATCTGCAATCACTGAATATTGACTGATCTGAAATTTCATCATCTTGGAAAGGGTTTAACCCATTCCAACATCATGATATCATGCTTTTTATGCCCTTCAAAGAAATATCTTTGGAAAAAAATGTTGTTAATGAAGAAAGTGCTTGTTACAAGCAAATTCTTCATTATCCAC
This sequence comes from Fragum fragum, assembly GCA_946902895.1. NCBI lineage: Eukaryota > Metazoa > Mollusca > Bivalvia > Cardiida > Cardiidae > Fragum > Fragum fragum. The sequence goes on along the minus strand of OX336371.1, from coordinate 13,150,297 downwards.
AATTTTTCCATCCAAATGATAGATTTTCAAAATTTCATTCACTATTAAAACATAGTAACTAAAGCTTCATTCAGACTGAAATCAAGGAATTTTGGTTCCTCGTGGAACATATATGATGAAGATACGGAGAGACCATAGTAAGATATTGGATCATTTTATTTCAAAAAGGAATTAAATGTTTTTCTCAATTCAAGTTCTTCTCTTTAACCATAATTTTAAGACAAAATTGTAGACCGGTCCAAACTGAAATAGGTTGCAGACTAAAAATAAAGTTCACAATGTTTTCCAAAGCTTTTTCTTGAGGGGTGTAAAAAGGAGGGATTGAGTTGGAATGGGTTAATAGGGGTAGAAACATTGTTGGAAATGAAGAAATTACTTTTAACATGTGATTTCTTCATTTTCCACAATGCTTCCCAATGCTTTAAAAATGTGAGAATGACTTTTAATGGGTTAAATGGAAAAACAAGGATCATATCCTGGAAGGATACATTGCGAGAAAATCAGAAATTGCCTTCTACAAGCAATTTCTTGTTTTCTCACATTGTTTACCAAAGCTATATCTCTTGAGTGCATGAAATTGCAGAATCATGCGGCAATGGGTTAAGGGCATTGTGTCAAATGTAAAAATAAAGAACTTTTTTGTAATGTATTTGAAGATGTGTCAATGATCAATGCAATGCTGAATGATTAACCCATTACTGGACGGTTACATTTTAGACCAGTCTAAATTGAAAGGAGTTGCAGCCTGCAAATTAAAGTTTATGAAATTTTAGATTCTTTCAACTGTCTGGTTAGAAAGCATTATGTAAAATGAAGAAATTGCTTGTTACAAGCGTTTTCCTCATTTTACACAATATTTTTCCAGTCATTTTTCTTGAGGGACGTCAAAAAGCATGACCGTCTTGGAATGGGTTAGGTGTGACTATGTATCCCCACATTGGAAAGACATATTGTTATAACCCTTGTCATGCTGAACCTGGGATATTCCTGTTTTGGCAGGAGGTCTAGACAAAGATCAGGCTGTACATATGTGCAATCTGATCTTTGTCTAGACCTCCTGCTTGTCCCTTTAAAGCTAGCATTGTTTATACCTTTAATTTTTCTGTGCTTTCAGTCCTTTGATTTTTACATAATTTGGGAGAGGATTTTATTCAGCATGACAAGGGTTAATATTGTTACCCCAGGTCAATAATACTTTTCTGTGAGTTTTGGCTCTTTGTTGAAATCTGTGAAAAAGCTTTATTCCAGTAACAAAAATTTCTGTGACATGGAGCTAGTTCTTTTTATTCACAACTTACAATTATTGTATGTTAGTAGTTTCTATTGATGATAAATTTGTTGTCAAGGTCATGCTGAGTGAAATCCTTGTTCACGATTGCATCAAAATCAAAGGGCTGAAAGCATTGAAAGTTCCTGATTGTGGTCAAATTTTTTGTAGTCTATTGATTTTATGAAAAACTCTGTTCAGGCTGATCTTAGTCTATACATCCTGCCAAAGCAGAAATATTCCAGGTTCATCATGAAAAGGGTTAGTTTAAAAGTAAAATTCTCACATTTTTGCTGTTACATGGGCAGTAGTGTTTAACATACATATTTTGTTGATAAGCTTTAAACATGCATGTATCATTCATGGAGAGAGCAAGTACTGACCTTTCTTGCCATAACTTATTTCTGGATGACAATTTCAGACTTGTCAAAATTCCAGATGACAATTCAGGGTTCATGAAAATGTTTTTTTTCTCTCGCTCATGTGGTATTTCAATGAAGTCTACATCTCAAAAAGTTCAGAAAACCCCAGAGGAAATTTTTAGACTAGTCCAATATTGAAGAAGTTGTAGACGATGATTGAAATCTTATGAATTCATATGTCTTTTTAGGTGGAAAACAGTTTTGAAAGGAGACCTTTTTCTACAAAGTTTTCCTAGCTCTATTTTTGAGGGGCATGAAAAAGAGGGCTTGTTTGGGAATGGGTTAAGGAACCTGATGTGCCCACAGCCTTTCACCTGGGGGGGGGGGCATTTTGCTTAAAACAAGGATCATCCAAAATAAGCATCAAAACAAAAAAATGATAGGGATTTGTGAGGAAATAAATTTAAGGTATCAAGAATGAATAAAATAAGGAATTTTATGTTATAGTTGTGATACAAACCCGTGTATTAGATTTGAGCAGTGTAGGAAAATTTGGATATTTCATGAGGACAAAGGTGAAGTGAAATATCAAATTTACTATGCAGCGAAACCATAACTGGACTTTTCTAAATTCAAAGGGGACATTATAAAATGAGAACAATTCAAAGACTAACCAAGGATTTTACAAGAAAGGGATTGAAGTTGCTTAACCCATTCCCGCACAAGAACTTTGACTTCCCTCAAGAAAAACATTTGAAAAAACATTGTGTAAAATGAAAACATTACTAGCAACAAGTAATTTCTTCATTTTCCACGTTTTCTCCCCAGAAAGTTGAAATTGTCATCTGCAACTCCTCTAAATTTGGACTAGGCTAAAATTTTTCATTTGGAATGCATTTGATAAATGTTAACGGCTTTACTTTGGTCCAGAAATATCATTAAATTGAACAATTGTTTTTTTAACCCTTTCCTGGACAAGCCCAGGATTTTACGTCACTGTGATTTTATACTTGAGAAAACATTGTTGAAAAAGAAGAAATTGCTTGTAACAAGCAATTTCTTCTTTTTCCACAATATTTTCTACCCTACTAAATGGTTATTTTTCAAATCAACTTTAAATTTTCATCTGCAAAACCTTTGAATTTGGACAGGTCTAAATTTTTGCAAAACAGGAAAGGGTTAATTGAAAGCAGTAATATCGTTAGCTTAGTGCAAAAACATCATACATGTATATACACTTATGTTATTTTTGTACTAAGCTATCGATATGTCAATTGGTCCTAAATTTAAAGATAATTCCAAAAGGAGAAGGAAATTTGATTGCAACAATAAAGCTGTTTTATAGAGCTTTTCAAATTGCAGGGCATAGCTAGAATTAGCTCACCTGATCACAGTATGCTCATGGGGAACTTTTGTGATACTTGGATTACCATCAGTCGTGTGCCGTTACACTTTTGCCACTATATCCATTTGACTAAGTCAGGTGAGCGATCTTGGACCATTATGGCTGGCCCTCTTGTTGGAGAATATAGTTTTCCATTTATGTCTTGTCTCATTTACTGAGACTAAATTTTTATATTTGTATACAAGATGGTAATGTTTCTGTTGTACATTTCTTTCTCTATTACATACCTAAAAGCTGCTAGATTATACAATTAAATGTGTAATTCATGTAAATTGATTTATAAACTATGCATATAAGTAAAAATATGTTTCTTTTATATCTGCAATTTATTTTTTCCAACACCATGGACATGTACTGTATGAATTCTTAGCACGAAGCCATCTCGCTTTTTTGCTCCATGCTATTGAATTATAAGAAAAACCAAATCGCACTTATGTATGAATCCACTTCGCTTTTTCAGTGTGATTAGTTTTTTTTGTTCATATCTCCTTAAAACCAAAAAATATTCTCTTAATATGATGAGCATATTTTGAGTACCTGGTGCAACACTGTCTTAACCATTGTCATGCTGAATAAAAATCCTGTTCAAATTGCACCAGAATAAAAGGACTTAAATCACTGGAAGCCCTAGTTTCAGGTCAATATGTCATTTGAAACTGATTAAATAATCAATTCTGGTGTAGACTAAGATCAGACTGCACATATTTGCAGGCTGATCTTTGTCTATATCTCCTGCCAAAACAGGAATATTTCAGGTTCAGCATGACAAGGGTTAACATGAATTTTGGTACTATGTGTATGTGTGAATGATTCGTATATACGACACAATGACGCTTCTTGACATCCCTCAAGGGATAGCTTTGGGAAAACATTGTGGAAAATTATGGACTATTGTAAAATTTTTCGTGTTGTAGTGGCTGAAGTGCCTATATTTACACTAGTGTGCTGACCCATGGTTGCTTTTTAAGTATTTCGTTATGTCAGGCCCTAAATCCTTTGAATTTCGGTTCGGTTTTCTACTTTTGACAAAATACTAGTAGAAATTGAAGGATTACTGGCCCAGCCCAGCGACTATGATGGCCTACTGACCCAGACAGAAAGTTCCCATTCGATATTTAAGGGCGTTATTTTGCAAAATTTACGACCAGTAACAAAAAAGTAAAATGGTTGGTTGGCAACCTTTTAAGGGCGTTATTTTGCAAAATTTACGACCAGTAACAAAAAAGTAAAATGGTTGGTTGGCAACCAAAATATTGTAACTACAGCTTATTGAAGAAGTAGTTACGACGTTTAAGTTGCCAAACCAGCTAATATACTGCACAACAAGAGGCCCAGTGGGCCTTAACGGTCACCTGAGTAAAAGAGCATCAAGACAAGTGATTTTGTTTGAAAGAATTAGAAAAAGGTTTGGTTGAAATCCCCTGAGTAGGTTTTGAGAAGAAGATGAAAATGTTTAAAAGTTACCAAAAATGACCCCCTTTTGGTCCCCATTTTAGGCCCCCCTGACCTCCAGCCTTTTAATTTTCACAAATCTGTATAATCAGTACCCAATGTTGCTTTTCACCAAGTTAGTTTGAAATTGGCTTAGTACTTCATCAAAAGAAGATGAAAATGTGAACTTTTTAACATGATGACCTCTGGGTGTGGCCCCATACATGACCCCAGGAAAATGAATTTCACAAATTATAATATACCTGTCCTAGTTGTCATGCACACAGAATATTTAAGCTCTGGCATTAACGGTTTATTAGAAGAAGATTTTTAAAGAAGTACCATAAATTACCCTTTTTTGCCCCCTATTTGGGCCCCTTTGACCCCCAGAACCCCTATTTTCACAAACTTGAATCGGCATCCCCCAATAATGCTTTCTACCAAGTTTGGTTGAAATTCCCACAGTAGTTCTTGAGAAGAAGATGAAATATTTAAAAGTTACCAAAAATTACCCCCTTTTGGTCCCCATTTTAGGGCCCCCTGACCCCCCAGCCTTTTAATTTTCACAAATCCGAATAACCATTACCAAATGATGCTTTTCACCAAGTTTGTTTGAAATTGGCTTTGTACTTCATCAGAAGAAGATGAAAATGTGAATTTTTTAACATGATGAACTTTGACCTCTTGGTGTGGCCCCATACATGACCCCAGGGGCATGAATTTCACAATTTATAATATACCTGTCCTAGTTGTCATGCACACAAAATATTTAAGCTCTGGCATTAACGGTTTATTATTAGAAGATTTTTAAAGAAGAACCAAAAATTACCCCTTTTTGCCCCCAATTGGGGCCCCTATGACCCCCAGGACCCCTATTTTCACAAACTTGAATTGGCATCCCCCAATTATGCTTTCTACCAAGTTTGGTTGAAATCCGCCCAGTAGTTCTTGAGAAGAAGATGAAAATGTTTAAAAGTTAACGACGCACGACGACGGACAAACGATGATTGCAATAGGTCACCATGACCATTCGGTCAGGTGACCTAAAAAGTTGGCTGATGTCGGAGTTCAAAGTTTACTTATTGTCTGAATGATTGGTCAGTTGATTCTTTGATTGACAGCCGCTATTGGTAAAGTATGATACGCCATTTCTTTCTCATATGTCTACATATGACTAGTGTGTCTATTTTGGATGAGCAGTTGGGTTATCATTTGTGAGTTAACCTGTTACCAGATGAACTTTTATGAACTAGTCTAAGTTGAAAAAAGTTGCATACGACTTTTCAAAGTGCAATAAATTTGGAAATTAAGTGCCAAATGAGGATAAAAACAATGTGTGAGAAAAGGAATAATTTCTTGTTATAGGCAATCCCCAAAATGTCATATCAAAATGAACTTGTCGCCCCAAACTTCATTCAATTCAGACAAGTGTAATAGTGTATTGTTTGATAATGGATGAAGACAAAAACCCATGGTTTTATATGGATTTAAAAAAAGCCGTTTTAAGCTATTGAATTTGATTTCATCCCAATTGTGACCTTGACCTTTGATCTGGGTGACCTTTGATCAAGGTGACCCCAAAACAATAGGGTACTTCCTTTGGTCATTGGCAACAATTTTATGAAGTTTCAAAGTAGTAGGTCAATTGATTCTAGGGTTTGAGCACGGAAACAAAAAGTCTACAGATAGACAGCACGACAGACATGATGCAACCAATATACCTCCTGTGTGTGTGTGGTGGGGGGGCATGATAAGGTTTAACAAGATGTGTTTGTGAAACAAATTGCCCACGTAGCAGGTCTTAACTATGAGAAGTGTTGTTGACTTGTACATGAGTTTTATTAGAGTATTTTAGTGAAAGCAACAAGGAATTTTTTTTTGCGTTTGACCTTGACCTTATCACATGACCTTGACCTAGATATGAGGAGATGCATAATATGGAGATGTACCATCATGCCAAATATGAGCACTGTATCTTGAATGGCAATGTTAAGTTTTGCAGACAGACAGAAAGACTGAATGATAGACAGACCGACAACAGTAAAACAATATTCCCCTGACCTTTGTTGCGAGGGCATTAAAACTTTTAGATACTTGAAATGAATATACTAAGTTACTCAATTAGACATCTATCTTTCCTCAACCCTGCCAAGCCCTTTAAGGTCAGTCTGTAATCATTTACCACAGCTTCAAAGAAGCGGCGAGTTTATAATAGTTTACCTTAGTCCGTCCTACCGTCTGTCTGTAAGAAATATTTTCGTCGCACTTTTCTCAGCAACTTTCCTTAGCAATGACTTGAAATTTGGTTTAGAGGCTCATCTAGGGGGTCCTACATGGCGCTTGCTGAATTTAGGTCTGCAAATTAACTACTTCCTGTTTTACCACTTTGTTTATATTCGGATGTTGACTGGTCTCATTTTCTCAGCAACTATTCATAACATCGACTAGAAACTCAGTGTCATCTAGGGGTCATACTAGGCACTTACTGATTTATGTCTGCAAGTTAACTACATCCTGTTTAAATGGTATAGTGGTATATTTTCATTGTACTTTTCTCATCAAGCGTTGACTTAAACTTGATGTGGAGTTTCATCTAAGGGTCCTTCATTGGGCTTACTGAATTTAGGTGCGCGAGTTAACTTCCTTCTGTTTTAGGACTTGGTTTATATTCCCACATTGACTGGTATATTTTCGTTAAACTTTTCTCAGCAACTATTCTTAGTGCCGACTTGAAACTTGCAGTGGAGGTTCATCTAGGGGTCCCACTTGTCGCTTACCCACTTTATATCTGTGAGTTAACTACTTCCTGTCTTGGGACTTGTTAAATCTTGGACATTGCCTGGTAAAATGGTATATTTTCGTCATATTTCCCTCAGCAACCATTCGAAGCATTGACTTGAAACACGCTTCGGAGGTTCATCTAGAGGCCCCACATTACCCTACATGTTATCTGCTTCCTGTTTTCCTGGTAAAGTGGTATGTCTTCAATGCTTGATGTAGAGTTGAAGCTGGGTCTCCTATATGGTGCTTACTGAATATGTTAAGGGAAAATTCCCTTTTCACTGTAGTGGGCGGTAGTGCATGTTGGAGTATACTGGTACTCAGTGAGTAATGACTCACATATTTCTTCTTTGCCGTGCTCCGAATACCCACAGATCGTGTGTTCTAACATGGCTTGTCCAACATTCCACCCAAGATTTGACTGGACATCACAATATGTGATCATCTGGCCATTAGTTTGCTTAACCCATTCCCAGACAATAAAATTTTAGACCAGTCCAAATTCAAAGAAGTTGGTGACAATTTTAAGTTTTTTGTTTGAATGGGGTTTAACGCCGCTTTTAACAATCTTTCAGTTATATTGCGGCGGCTGGAGCACCTAACAATGGATTCCTGGTATTTCTCGCACCAGTACTACCACTACACCCTTTCCTAGCCTCCAGCTGCCATCCCACATAGGCTTACAATTATCTGCCCATTGGTGGTAGACAAATGTCGGAAAGAGTATTGCCGCCGTCGGGGATCGAACCCGGGACCCTTTGAATGATAGTCTGACGTGCTACCAACTGCGCTATGACGGCGGCAACAATTTCAAGTTGATGAAATCTTTATTTTCTTTATCATTTTGGATTGAAAACATAGTGGAAAATGAAAAAATTGCTTGTAACAAGCAATGTCTTCATTTTCCACAATGTTTTCCAAAGTTCTATATTGAGAGGGCGTCACTGAGTGGGAATGGGTTAACCCATTACCAGACAGCAAAATTTTAGACTGGACCAAATTGAATGGATGTTCAGACAATAATTTAAAGTTTATGAAATTTTAGCCTTTTTTCAACTTTCTCGGTAAAAAATATTGTGAAAAATGAAGAAATTGCTTGTTACAAGCAATTTCTTCATTTTCCACAATGTTTTCCCAATCGATTTCTTTTAAGGGCGTCCAAAAGCGCCATTGTGATGGAATGGGATAAGCAAGTTGAGCAGCTATGAGATCAAATGTTCAGTTTAAACACGTTTATCCTTTTAAAACATGACAAAATTTTTGGACAATTCCAAATTGAAGGGTGTACAGACTACAATTTAAAAGTTGGTAAAATATTAAAAATCTTTGCTTTCTAGGTTATAAAGCATTTTGGACAATGAAGAAATTGCTTATAACAAATTTTGGACAATGAAGAAATTACTTGTAACAAGCAAAATCATCGATTTTCACAATGTTTTTTACCAAGAAAGTATTTCCTTCATTTCCCACAATGTTTTCCAATGCTTTTATGTTTGGGCAGAGAAGTTGGATTGTGTGGGAATGGGTTACAATGACAGGAAGCCATCAGGTGCTTTAGTGCTGAAATGCAACTGGAATATTGTTGACATCGGGTTATCCACATTCAATCAATATTTTTTTTTACCCATTTCTGTTTATGAATTATTATAAACAAAGGTAGATGACTGTATGGGATTTAAGCCTACAACAGATGAAAAATTTTGGTCCAAATATGAAAAAGTTGCAGAGAACAAGTTAAATGGGGATAAGTATGTAAAACTGGTATCAGAAAGATTAGAAAACATTGTTAGTAAAGAAATAAATGTTTGTAACAAGCATTTATATCTTGCTATAACCAGCCTAAGGTTAAGCTCCAAGGTCTCTTGTACAAAACCAGCTACACCAGTAATAAGATTAGGACTGGATTGATTAGGGTATAATGCCACTTTTAAGAACTTTAGTCATACTGCAGCAGCTGGAGCACCTAACCATGGATTCCTGATATTTCTCACACCAGTTCTATCACTACATACTCTCCAAGCCTACAGCTGCTCATCACACTTGGGTTTAAGATTATCTACCCATTGGTGGAAGACAAATGTGGAAACGGACATTTGCTCTGACCATGGATTTGAACACTGGACCTCATGATTAACAAGAAATATGTAAGTCAAATCTCACTGAGTATACCCCTGCATGCACTACTGCATACTACATTGAAAATGAAATTCTCTCTCAAAGGAACATACTCAAGTTGTTTAACAGGAAGAAGAATTCAATAAGTGCCATGTAGGACTCTTAGTTGAACCTAACACCAATATCTAAAGTCAATGCTTTGCATAGTTACTTAGAAAACTATGACAACTAGAAATTGTCTCAAAGCGGACTAATACCCCCAACAGCGTTGTCCATATACAAGTGCTTCCCACCAAAGGGCCTTAACAAAAATTGACTTTTTAATTAAAGGGCCATAAATCAGTCAAAAATAAATGGACCATAACCAAAATAGGATATGCACATTATGACTTATACCAAGTGTTTCTGTGAAATTTGAATCAAATCCATCTAATAGTTGCTGAGAAAATGAGTGGACACAATTTTTCACCAAAGGGCCATAACTCTGTCAAAAATCAATGGACCCCAACCAAAATAAAATATGCACATCTCTGCTTGATACTGATTATATCAGTGAAGTTTGAATAGAATCTGTCCGATAGTTGCCAAGAAATTGAGCTGACAGGAAAAAGCTACAGACGGACCGAGTGACTGATAAGTTGACTCCTATATACTCCCTAAACATAGTTTTGGGGGGTATGAAAATATACTGCTATACCATCAATGTCCATGAATAAACGAAGTTGTAAAAAAGGAATCAGTTAACCTGTGGACCTAAATCCAGTAAATGCCATATAGGACCCCTACATAAACCTCCACACCAAGTTTTAAATTGTTGCTATGAATAGTTGCTGAAAAATGCTATGAAAATATACCACTATACCACCAATGTCCAAATACATGTATAAACGAAGCCATAAAACAAGAAGTAGATACCTAACGGACATAAATTTGGTAAGCGCCATGTAGGGCCCCTAGATGAACCTCAACATCCAATTTCAAGTCATTGCCATGAATAGTTACTGAGAAAGGTGTGACGAAAATATTAGTTACAGATGGATGGATGGAAAAACAAGGCTTATCCATTATACCCCCCCCCCTTCTTTGAAGCAGGAGTATAATTACCAACTTAGCTATGGCTGGAGGCTGAGATTAGGATTGGAAACTGCAGCTATTTGTACCTATCTAGTTGTATAAACAATCCCTCATTTGAAAATGATGTTGAAGAAAACTATGTGAGAGAATATAAATTAGCTTGTAAAATATCCTATCTCTTACAATTTTCCCACTTTTAACAAACTTCTTAACTACTGTAATTTGTTAGAATTCAAGAAATTTAACAATTCTTTTAAAATCTCTTTGCATAAATATCTTCATTTAAATAAACATTTTATAGTATTTCAATTTTACCTTTTTCTATAGAAATTTTTGCACTCTTATTGGCTGAAAAATTAGCAGCTCTCTCTCACAAAAAAATGTTTATGGTACTATTTTGTTTGCTTGCACACACAGCATTTCCATGATAAAAAACTGTAACAAACCAGCTTCGAGGCTTCATATATTGAGTTTGCGTTTTTAGTTTCACACTTCCATGAAATCTAAAATATTATCTTCATACCTTAACCCTTTCCTTTTTAATCCCTTTTTTATGTCCCTGTGTTTTATACTTGAGAAAACATTGTTGAAAAAGAAATTGCTTGTTACAAGCAATTTCTTCTTTTTCAACACTATTTTCTACCCTACTGAATGATTATTTTTCAGATAAATTTGCCTTTAAATTGTCGTCTGCAAAGCCTTTGAAATTGGACCAGTCTAAATTTTTAAAAAAAATAGGAAAGGGTTGAAACAATCACTTTTACATGCAATCAGGTTAGCAAGAACGTTGAGATGACAATCCTAGCACAGATTTTATTTTAGAGGTCAAGTAACGGACATTAAGTCCAAAAATCATCCTGAATAGAAAAGATATAAATGTATATCTTGTAAGAGCTATTTCTTTTGTTCCCAGTTTCCAATATATTGTGTTGGGCAAATTATGAACCAGCTTATAATCCGCAATCTAGAGATTAAGGAAATCATTTTTCCTATTGGGTAAAGGCTGACCTTTTTTGTTACTTTAGATTACATATTCTTACAGGCTTGAATCTCTGATGTATTGCATGTTTCAAACAATTCCAATAAATGTATTAGTAAACGAGCTAAAGTCAAAATACAATCAATCGTCAGCTTCAGGAGATATCCAGTTCAAAAACTTCATGGCTAACTCATATCCCATAAAACAGGCCTGAAATTGAAAAAGAGGATTATTATAATTTGTTGTAGAGTAAAATTGATAAAACTTTCATTTAGTAAACAACAGCAGCTACTTTTATCCGCACATATAAAGAGGGATATTGTTTTGGAGGTGTCTGTCTGGCATCTGTCCTAGCTAATCATGAGCATTACACCACATTTTTGGATGGGTTTTGAATTAATTTGGCACAACTGTTCCCCATTATGAGTAGGTATGCCATTTAAACCAAATTGTTAGATTGCTCCAAGATCATGGGTCAAGGTAAAATGTTAACCCTTGTCATGCTGATTTAAAATACTATACAGAATTTATTTAAAATCAAAGGACTGACAGTGCTGGAAAGTCTTAATGAGGGTCAATGTTTCTTTTGAAAATTAATTATTTAAACAACTCTGGCTTAAAGGGAACAAACAGGAGGTGTAGACCCAAGATCAGACTGCACTTATGTGCAGGCTGATCTTTGTCTACATCTCCTGTCAAATCAGGAATATTCCAGGTTCAGCATGACAAGGGTTAACATTCAGCTTGTCTAGAGCACAACTATTACATATATGGATGGGTTTGGCAATAGGTTGGCGGAGTAGTTCTACATCCTGAGTAATGAGCTATTTGCAACAAATTCCAGGAAGCTTCAGGGTCAAGATCATAGGTCAATATCAAATGTTACAATAGGGCTTGTCTAGAGCATTACCCTGACATGAAAGGATGGGTTCATAATTAATTTTCAGAGTTGTTCTCTATCACAGGTAATTGTGCAAATTGAAACAATATTTAGGATATCATCAAGGTCACAGGTCAAGGTCAAATGTTAAAAAATTAAGATTAAGCATTCTTTTGATTGATTTTAAAATAATTTGAAACAGTAACTGTTGTCCTTCACCAAGACTACATGAGCAATTCTTCACAAGCAATTTCTTACTTATCCACAATATTTTCTTCCCCCAAAGACAGATTTTAAAGATTTTATCAACTTAAAATTGTCATCTGCAACTTCTTTGAATTTAGACTAGTCTAAAATTTTATCATGTAGGCCTGGGATAAACCAACTTACAGCATTTGCTGGAAAAGCTCGGATCATCACAGGTGCTAAACCTTTAAACAAGGCACGAGGTCCTTCTTCTCTCATCACATGACGGAACACATCACGAACACCGTTGGGGTAGGTACCAGCTGGGGCTGTTGATTGAATATGAAATTTTCAATTTGTTACATTACACATTTTCTGATGAAATAATTGTTTGGCCACAAAAAATTCTTAAACTTCAGCTTGAATAAGTTGGAGCCATGAGGTTTTAAATGTCCGAAAGTGATATACCTTCAAAATGGTAAACAAGAGCTCCCCATGTGGATGACAACCCGCAGCTGCAGGCGCTAGATACTAAACTCAATACCTGATGACTAAATTTTAGACTTGTCCAAATTCAAAGGCATTGCGGAAAACATTTGTAAAAGCATTAATTCTTAAGAGTCATTCTCTTTTGGGGTAGAAAACATTATGAATCATGAAAAAGTTGCTTGTCACAAGCAATATCTACTTTTTCCAAAATGCTTTCAAAACCCTTTTTGGTTAGGGTCATAAAAAGGCATGATAATATGGGAAGGGGGGGTGAGGATGCTGTGTTTAACGTATACTATACAGTGAAAACTTATTCATCTGAACTCAATCATTAGAGAAAACTTGATGTAAAATTTTCATAACTTTGCAAGTACATTTCTAAACCATCTTTCCTTTCTGCTAGATGTAGGCAAAGTCAGACTAGTCTTGCCATGAATTATTTACAGTAAACCCATTACGACACTGTCTTTTAAGCACACTACAAAAATTTAGACTGGTCTAAATTCAAAGTAAATGAAGATGACAATTTTCAGTTGATGACATTTTCAAATTCTTTGCCTGTTGGAGTAGAAAACTTTGCGAATAATTAAGAAATTAATTGTATTGAGTAATTTCTTCCTTTTCCACTATGTGTTTCAAAATCATTTCAAGAGGCGTCAAAAATCAGGAATGTGTGAGAATGGTTAACAGGCAAGTACTTCAACTTGACTTCAACCGAAAAAGCTCTGAGTGTGACTTGCGAGTATCCAATAGACTTTTATGCTTAACTTCAGTACTCATTAAGTGAAACAACTGTGCCAAGTTTTTTTGAAATTCATCAATTAATGCAGATCATATGCTCCTGACAAGACCAGTTTAAACTTTTGTTGTTTGGGAATGGCTTTAAAGGTTCAAATAATTTACCAGTCTGAAGACGAGACTTTAACACATCCGGAGCTATGCCAACACACCAGTTGAAAATACCAGCCATACCACCAGCAAACAATGTTCTACTCACACTTAAATCACTGCGGCTGAAAGGGACAAAAGGATTTTACCCATTACCAGACAGCAAAATATTAGACTGGCCAAAATTGAAAGGAGTTGCAGACAACTATTAAAAGTTGATGAAATCTTAACCCTTGTCATGCTGTATAAAATACCTTACGGAATCGCTGTAAAATCAAAGGGCTGAAAGCACTTATAGATCTTGTCGATTAAAATCAATGTTTCTTTTAGAAATTAATTTCGTACACAACTCTTTCAGGAAAGGTATATGCAGGAAGTATAGACCAACATCAGACTGCACTTATGTGCAGGCTGATCTTGGTCTATACCTCCTGCCAAAGCCGGAATATTCGGCATGACAAGGGATAAATTTGTTCAATTTTCTGAGAAGAAAACATTGTTGTTGCAAGCAATTTCTTCAGTTTTCACCGTGTTTTCCAATGCTTGTTTTTTTTTATGGGTGTCACTGAGTGGAAATGGTTTAACCCTTGTCATGCTTAATAAAATCCTTCTCTGAATTTGCACTAAAACAAAGACCTGAAAGCACTAGATATATTAGTAAAGGGTCAAAATCTATTTTGAAAATTAATTTTGTTAACAACTATGGGTTATAGAAGTCAAATAGGAGGTGTACACTATGATCAAACTGCACTTATGTGCAGGCTGATCTTTATCTATACCTCCTGCCAAAAGAGGAATATTCCAGGATCACCATGGCAATGGTTCATTCAAAATTTGATGAACTGTTTATAAACATCTTAGAAAGATAGAAAGGCACAGTTGTGAAACTCCAAAGTTGCTGCAAATCTGTTTTTTCCAAAACCCAATCCCATACAATGACGCTTTTTGACACCCCCTAGAATATTTTTTTTTTGAAAATATTGTGGAAAATGAAGAAATTGCTATGATTGTTTTCTACTCCAAACAATAAGGAATTTTAACATTTCAGACTAAAATAATGAATATTCTTTGAATTTTAACCTGTCAAATATTTTGTCATAAGGTAATGGGTTGAAGTGACCTTGAAGGAGATGCAACATTGGCTGAAACTTATGTGAAGCATTTGTGTTGGTTTTATGACTTAAATGTCACAAACTTATACCTTTCAGGGGGTAAAAAAGGGGGCTTGTGTGAGCAGTAAAAAAAGTGTTTTTTTTGTATGTGTTAACCTGTTCACACATCCCCTCCTATCTACGCCCTCAAGAAAATGCTTTCAAAAACATTGTAGAAAATGCAATTTCTTCATTTTTCCATAATGTTTTCTATCACAAAAGATGAAAAATCAACTTAAAATTGTCATCTGCAGCTTCTTTCAGTTTGGATCAGTTGAAAATTTTGTTGTTGTGTGTATGGGTTAAAGCCAGGGAAGCGGTAATTCACAGGTTACCTCTGTCAATCAAAACAAGACATCTTTGTGAAACACCATACCCCTGTTACAGCCTTTATAATGAAATGTGACCTTGACCTTAGTATCTGCAGATGCGTATTGATTAGATCTATCCTCATGCCAAAAATGAACAACATATCTTGAATAGACTTAAAATACTTGTAAATAACAAGTCTTTTGGACCTTTGCATGCCAGGGCATATAAAGTTTGACCAATCAATTGCTTATATAGCAGCGATCGTTTAAGGGAATTATTACTAAGATTAGGAACAATCTTTGTGCAAGAGTCTTGCTTCCAGAAAGTTAGTTTTAATTGATTGAATGGGGTTTAACGCCGCTTTTAACAGTATTTCAGTCATATCGCTGCGGCTGGAGCACCTAACAATGGATTCCTGGTATTTCTCACATCAGTACTACCACTACATCCTTTCCTAGCCTCCAGCTGCTATCCCACTTAGGTTTACGATTATCCACCCATTGGTGAGAGACAATTGTCGGAAAGAATATTTGCCGCCGCCGGGGATCGAACCCATGACACCCATGATTGAAGATTAGGAGTCTGGCGCGCTACCGACTGCGCTATGGCGGCGGTCCAAAAAGTTAGGACAATTTTGATTGTCCTATCAAATGATAGTATAGTAGATATGGGAGCTCAAGGATAAACTCCATTTTTAACCCATTCCAACTCAATCCCTCCTTTTTACGCCCCTCAACGAAAAGGCTTTGGAAAACATTGTTGAAAATGAAGAAATTGCTTAGGATTAAGCAATTTCTTCATTATCCACAATGTTTTCTATCCAAAAAGACGAAAAAATTTAAAATTCAATCAATTTGAAATTGTTGTCTGCAGCTCCTTTCAATTTGGACCGGTCTAAAATTCCACTGTGTTGGAAATTGAAAAAGGAATCAGCTCACTTCTATTGATCTAAAGTCGTTTTCAAGATTGCATTAATGTATAAATATGTAATATTTCTAGCAAAAGGGAATATATGGATTAGAGAAAATCATCATTCAAAGAGTGAAAAAGTTAAAACCTTTAACATAGCTTATATTGAATTACTAAGTTATAACTATTTACAAGATATAACTTATTCTTTTCAAAGTATTTGATGAATTTATAAATAGCAGACTATCTATTTATACTGATAACTTTGTATTGTATGTCGTACCTTTAGGACCAGTATAAAGAGATAGTCTGCTGGTTATAAATTTGTGAAATACGTTTTGCACAACAGGTATATTGCTTGCATCAAAGACGGTTTCTACTTTAGAACTAAAATAAAATTTTATCTCAAACATTTGGTTCAAACATTTTTCATTGGAAGGCGACTTAAATGGTGTAACTACAGCTTATTTTAGCTCTAGTTACAATGTTTAGGTTGCAAACCAAAGATTTGCTATTTCAATTACATTCCTGACCATAAATTATGACAAGAGGACCATGATGGTCCTAGATCGCTCACCTGAACTGTCTGCTTTTAAATGATGCAATTAGAGACAAATAACTATAATCAGTTTCATGAAGATAGAGGCAAAACTGTGACTTCTATATTGTAAACAAAGAAATTGTCATTATGGCCCCTTTTCCTGTGTTATCCTATAGAACCTTCCCATAATCTATAAGGTTCATCTCTATGACCTTACAAGTATCCTGACCAAGTTACATGACCATGAGCCAAAATCATGACCTCTAGAGCATCAATAAAGAATTTGTCATTAAGGCCCCTTTTCCTGTGTTTTCCAAAAGTACATTCCTATAATCAATAGGGTTCATCCTTGTGATTAAACAATTATTCTGGCCAATATTCATGAAAATTGAGCCAAAATTGTGGTCTCTTGAGTGTAAAAAAAGAAATTGTCATTAAGACCCCTTTTCCTGTGTTTTCCAAAAGAACCTTCCCATAATCAATAGGCTTCATCCTTATGCCCAAAGTATTATTCTGGCCTAGTTTCATGAAGATTGAGGCTAAATTGTGGCCTCTAGACTTTAAACAAAGAAAATGTTATTAAGGCCCCTTTTCCTGTGTTTTCCGATAAAACCTTTCCATTTTCAGTAGGGTTAATCCTTATGACCTAACAATTATTCTGACCAAGTTTCATGGAGTTTGAGCCAAAATTGTGGCCTCTAGAGTGTAAAAAAAGCTCACCATGAGCATGTTGTGCTCAGGTGAGCTAAAAATTAGTTGTTTCCTATTCTGCAAATATTTAGACGTGTCCAAATTCACAGGTTCTGCAGATGAAAATTTTAAGTGGATTTAATTTGAAAAATAACCATTTAGCAGGGTAAAAAAGCAATAAGAACAAAAGAAGCAATTGCATGTTACAAGCAAATGCTTCTTATTCTTCAATGTTTTCTCAAAATCATAGGGATGTAAAACAAGGTATTGAACAGAAAAGTTAATATTCTTTGATATCTCAGTTGCTGGAGGTCTCGTCTGTGGGCTTAGCTGGGAATCCACCCATTCAGTGAACAGTTTTGTGTTCAAATATGTGTAAATAATTGTTTTTATTTTCAATTACCTTTGGTTTGCAGGAGTAAGTTTGTGTTGTAACCATTCATAGGACATAAAGTACATACCACTAGCTGGAACATCTGTATTGATAAACAAATACATTTTAAATATTCAGTCTCCTTTTTTTAGTGGGAGCAGATGGTTTACAAGTAAATTATTTACTGAGCAAAGAAAGAAGATTATCCATTTTGCAATCTATTGCTATCTCTGCCTGGAAAAAAAAAATGCTTTTGACACTATCTTAACCCTTGTCATGCTGAACCCGGAATATTCCGCTTTTGATAGGAGTTGTAGACGAAGATCAGCCTTCACATAAGTTCAATCTGATCATGAACCACTAGAAACTATGCAGATTCATTATGCAAAGTTACGACTTCTTTTGATTGAAACTGTAGCACAACTTGTGCACATGTAAACATCATAGCAAATCATTGAGGCAAGTTTAAGTTCATTCCTATTGGTACTGTGGAAGGAGTTGCACAAAAATAACTTGCTAACAGACAGACAGATGGACGTATGTACAGGGTCATAACATAAAAGAGCCCTTTGGGTGTATAATAACAAAACCAGATTACCTCTCAGCAATGTGGCACATGTCCCTCTATATACACTTTTAATTCCACCTTCTCTATATAATTGTTTAGCACAGTCAATTGGTCCATTATATTTCTTTACTTTTGCATCTGCTTGAATCTGAAAAATATATTACATACATCTGCTAGCTTTGACAATTATATTTCAGCCATATAACATACACACCAGAGTGCGTGTCTGACTCATAAACCAGGGTTTTTTACCCTGAATATCTGAAATTATACTGTTTTGACCCTTATTGATTTCTCTTGACCCCCTTGAGAGAAATTTTAAGTGTCAAAATGGGGAATTTTTATCCCCTAACCCATTCCCACACAATGATGCTTTTTGATGCCCCCTCCAGAAAAATAATTGGAGAATCATTGTGCGAAATGAAGAAATTGGTTGTAAAAAGCAATTTCTTCATTTTCCAAAATGTTTTCTACCCAGAAAATTGAAAATTGTCATCTGCATCTCCTTTCAATTTGGGCTAGTCTAAAGTTTTGCTGTGTGGTAACAGGTAAAAATTTCAGCGACAATTTATCTTACAAAAAAAAAATGAATCAACTGCTCACTTCTATTAGATACATAAAAGTGAATCAACACAAACAAGACAAGAGCTTTGTCCACAGGACACAGATGCCCCTACAGTAGCTTTGATAATAACAAAGGGCATTAACTCCAAAATTATGCAAGCAAGAGTTGGGGTTCTTGTGCACTGCACTTCTCCTCAATGAGGTCTATCCACCTTTGAAGTTTCAAGTTGATAGCTATTTTACTTTCAGAGATATGCCCCAGACAAAATGTAAGTCTTTAAAATTACAAAGGGCTATAACTCCAAAATAATGCATGCAAGAGTTGTGGTTCTTGTGCACTGAACTTCTCCTCAATGAGGTCTATCCACCTGTGAAGTTTCAAGTTGATAGCTATTATACTTTCAGAGATATGCCCCAGACAAAATGTAAGTCTTTAAAATAAGAAAGGGCATTAACTCCAAAATTATGCATGCAAGAGTTGTGGTTCTTGTGCACTGAACTTCTCCTCAATGAGGTCTATCCACCTGTGAAGTTTCAAGTTGATAGCTATTATACTTTCAGAGCTATGCCCCAGACAAAATGTAAGTCTTTAAATAACAAAAGGCACTTCTCCTCAATGAGGTCTATCCATCTATGAAGTTTCAAGTTGATAGCTATTATACTTTCAGAGATATGCCCCGGACAATTTCGGGACAGACTGAAGGATGGACGGACGGACAAATACAAATCTATATCGCTCCCCCCCATTAAGTGGTGGGGGCATAAAAAGGGTTATCTAATCAATTCACTCTCGTTTTTTTAACCTCTTCAAAGTCAGGTTTGATCCCCTAGAATTTGTCAGTAACTACTCAATTTCAAAGTCTTGCACAAGCTCTACTCACTGTAGTGTTACCTCCTTTTTCTGTTTTAAATTTTAGATAAAAGGGTCAAATCCACTTGCAAATCATTGAAATTGATCAAATTCGAGTGAGAATGTGCCCTTGGCTCTTGACCCTAAATTT
This sequence comes from Fragum fragum, assembly GCA_946902895.1. Taxonomy (NCBI): domain Eukaryota; kingdom Metazoa; phylum Mollusca; class Bivalvia; order Cardiida; family Cardiidae; genus Fragum; species Fragum fragum. Next base: position 13,130,331 of record OX336371.1, on the reverse strand, counting down.
GGTTTTGCAATGTGGAATATACATGGGAAATATCGCCATTCCTATGTTATTGCTATTTCAATTGTTAAAAGTTTTACATGAACAAAATATATAGACCAGAAACTATATACCGGTATGCTTAATCTGTCAATGAAGGTGCATGTATGTGTGTGTGTTTAAAATACAATGTGTATACACTGCAACCTTGAAAGAACATTGTCGTTGGTTTCAACACAAGAAAATACTGTTATACACAATACAAGCCCCTGTTATTCTAGCTGTAACGTGTGTAATCTCCAACCAAAAGATCTGCAAAAGCTCCATACATGTTTATTTCAATATGAAAATACATTTACATTTTACAGTCATAATTGATTGTAAGCAGTCCAATGTTAAACTAATAAATTTTTTGTTAGATGTATATTAGCCATTCCCACACATCCCGCTTTTTTACAAGCAACAAGAATAAAGCTTGGGAAAACATTGTAGAAAATGAATAAATTGCTTGTTAATAAGCAATTTCTTCATTATTCACAGTGTTTTATGACCCAAAAGACAAAGATTTTTATAATTCCATCAACATGAAATTGTCATCTTCAACTACTTTCGATTTGGACCAGTCTAAAAAATTTTTGCGTGGTAATGTGTAAATAAAACTCACCTGTAACAAACATTTAATTCTCTCACCGGGAGCCATTATTGCTGTAGTGAACACTCCTGCTAACATACCAGCATTGAAAAACTGGAGGTAACTGAAATCAATTGACAAATCACAGCTGTCAATCAAATAATATGTTGACCAATCAAATTTATTCATTCAGCCTGGATTTGAGATTTAAACTCCGACATTGGCCGAAATTTTTGTGAAACATTTTTGTTATTCTGCAACTTAAATGTTGTATCTACAGCTTATTCAAGCTGTAGTTAAGATTAAGTTGCCAACCAAGGATTCTACTTCTTCGTTACATGCTACTGACCATAGTTTTGCAAAATAACTCCATTTAAAATTTAAGTTGGACTTCCAGTCAGAGTCAATGGTGTGATCAAAGGAGTAAGTGGGCAGGGCTAGCGATTGATCAATTATCAAAATTAACCCTACAAAAATCTTGAAGGATACAATCTCCGACTTTTGTGGTAGCCAAGTGGGCCCTTGGCAATGATTCTATTGTCAATTTTCATTGTCAAAAAAATTACCATGAAATTACTGCATAAAACACCCCCCTTGCTCAAGTGAAAATCTGTTCTAAATTCCATCTTATTTGCATGTAAAATCTGTTAAGATAATCAAGGGCTCATCTTGGACTCGTAAATCAGGATTAAGATCCTCAAAACTCTGAAAATACACTGTTTTGGCCTCTAGAAATTTCTCCCAATGGGTCATTTTGACCCCCTTGAGAGAAGAAATTAATGTCCAAGTGTCAAAACAGGGAGTTTGTCAGTGATGCTTTTTGGGTACTATTGAAAAAATATGTATATTAAGTTAATTGCTACCTTCATATCTTTGCCTAATAGATAGAGATTTATAGGGATGAATCTGCATAAACAAGTAGTGGTCTGTTGGCACTTTTAAAAGCTTATATACATTTGATGTTATCTTACCCATTCCCACATAGAAAACAAATAGACTGGTCCAAATTGAAAGGAGTTGCAGATGACAATTTTAAGTTTGTGAAATTTAAAAAATCTGTCTTTTTGAATAGAAAACATTGTGAAAAATGAAGAAATTGCGTATTACAAGCGTATTCCTGAAATTTTTCTTAAGGGGCATCAAAAAGCGTTATTGAGTGGGAATGGGTTAACTGTTATGACCCCTCCAAAATCAGTGACTCCTCACTTTCAAAGGATAGCATGAGACCTAAATTATACCTTTTGATAAGGAAATTCTGCATCTTACTTTTAGCAACAAACTTACGTCAGATCATCTGTTGGGTGTTTTTGTTGTAGTTTTTTACCAACTCCAAAACCAAGGAAACAAATGGCAAACATGGGGGCCACCCCAGTTAAAGGAGCTGCCATGCCTTTATATAGTCCGAAGAATCCCTGTTTACATAGATAAACATATAATACTGATAACGTATGAATAATACAACATACAAATTAATAGCGAAAATATTTCCAAGATCTCATACTAATCTATTAATCCATTCCAACACAGTGATGCTTTTTGATGCCCCTAAAGAAGAAAACAAAACAACTTTGGAAAAAACATTTTGGAAAATGAAGAAATTGTTTGTCACAAGCAATTTCTTTCCTTTCCACAATGTGTTCTACCCAGAAAGTTGTAGAAATATAAAATATCATAAACTTTGAAGTATCGTCTGCAACTCCTTTCAATTTGGACCAACCTAAAAGATTTGTGTCTGGTATTGGGTTAACTCGACAAAAAGGAGGTTTGGAAAACATTGTGAGAAAAAAGAAATTACTAATTACAAACATTTTTCTTCCTTATTCACAGTAATTTCAACCCTATCTGGTTCTATCTTTTATCAAGAATTGTCACAGACTGGACTTACACCCCCAACAGCATTTTTTCACTCAAGAAGCACCTATGTGACCCCAAAAGAAAAAGATGCCTCCTTGGGTCATTAGCAACAATTGTATGAAGTTTCACAGTTGTAGGTCAATTGGTTCTAGAGTTAGAGCTCAGAAATGAAAAGGAAGGATGGTTTGACAACAGGCAGCAGACAATCATAAAACCTCCCAACAGCACTTCTTGCTCAGATGAGCTAAACTCACATATCTTGTACATACATCTTTACTAAGATTCTGAAAAATACTGCCTATATAAATTTGATTGGATCATGCTGGTTGTATATTATTCAACACCACACAATTTCGTAGTTTGGTTATAACAATGTTTTCTACACCACATTACCTTATTTTCGATTTTTCGTATATTTTAATCTGAATTTTTCTAAATCTGCAATGGATTAAAATAAACAATACATACCTCTTTACTAATAGTCTGCATGGCACAGTCAAATGTTCCCTTATACAGTGGACTCTGTCCAGGAGCTGGTACTGGCATTGTTTGAATTCGGACCTAAATCACAAGCAAATGATTTTCATATCCATGATAGCTCAGTGATAATACGTTGTCCTGCAATCTTGATGTAACTGATCTGATTTATTTTTTTGAATGGGGTTTAGCACCGCTTTTAACAATTTTTCAGTCATTTTGCAGCGGCTTGAGCATTAACAATGAATTCCTTGTATATCTTGCAACAGTACCAGCATTATATCTTTTCCTAGCCTCCAGCTGCTATCCTACTTAGGTTTATGATTATCCACCCATAGGTGAGAGGCAAATGTCGGAAAGGATTCAAAGGATATGTGCCCAAATTGTGGATCGAACCCATGACACCACATAATTGAAAATTGGGAGTCTGATGCACTACTGACTGTGCTATGACCGTGACATAACTAATCTGAGCCAATTAAATAGACATTTTTAATTATGTGTAATTGAATGCTAATTAAGTATGGTGTCATTTTTTATCAGATTAAAATGGCCAATCACTCCTAAAATTTTCAATTCACAAATCTGTAACACATTTTCACTCAAGTTACTAAACTGAAAGTAAAAGTGTTTTCCGGGAATTATGGTCAGTTTGCTTATCGATTGATTAAATGGGGTTTAACGCCTTTTTGAACAGTATTCCAGTCATATCACGGCGGCTGGAGCACCTAATCATGGATTCCTGGTATTTCTCATACCAGTATTACCACTACATCCTTTCCTAGCCTCCAGCTGCTATCCAACTTAGGGAAATGAATTGACAATAAATGCAAGTCTGAATTTGTATAACTGGAAGAGTATAAACACATTTACTGAACAAAGGGACATATACATTAGAATTCAGTTGAAAGAAGGATACTTTGTCTCTTATAGCTATGCATCTTTTCAGGACTCATTTAAGCCCAAAAAACAATTTACCAAGGTTTCAACTGTTTCTCCAACTATTAACAAAATATGAACCAATAAATCAATTGTTTCTTAAGAAAACTTCATTCCAAACAAGCAAGACAATACAATGAGGCTTTCAAGAGTACTGATAGTGTCCGAAAATTCCACGGTCGAATGTTTTAGGTGACGCAAACACCGGTTTCACTACCTTAATTGTGTCCAGTGGATGGCCCGCAACGACCAGACACACTCCTCCAAAGCCACCAGCAAGAAAATCTTTCACTGGATTTACTTTCTTCCCCATCTTTGTTTATTATGTTGCACGGACAGGTTTCGTGTGGACAGAGTAAGAGCCGTCAGCCGTAACGACGAGGGTCAGGATTGAGAATGATCCGCTAGACTGACTTCTGCGGTTTCCATTAGATTTCGACATTCATGAAGTTTACACGTAAGCACCCCCGAAATTCAATAACTTTAAGACCTTTGCAAAATCAAAATAAAATCATGCCAAATTCAGTAATTTGATATAATTTGCCACGAAAGAATGGGAAGAATACTGGTTACCCTCATTTTCCTTTACCTACATTGTTTTCCATAGCTAAATCTTGAAGATTTTGCATTTTTATCCCGTTAATAGGTGATCGAATTTGCCAAACTCACTACCTGTAAAGACGCCACTGCAAAAAAGGTAGGAAAAATGTTTTCTAACAAGCCAATGCTCTTTTTCCCACAATGTTTTCGACAATATTCTTTCATTAGTCACTGAATTACACACAATTTGAAATGACGTCTGCAACTTCTTTCAATTTGGAACAGTTCAAAATGCTGTTGTTTGGAAATGCGTTAATCCAAAAAGATAGAGGGAGCATGGAATTGGATTTCGCTCAGAACCCCATCCATCGTCACTGGTGTATGGCCCTTCTGGTTCCCTGACATAAATTGCAGGTTTTTTGTTATGAACCCATTAGTTTTTTCAATGATCTTGTTATATACCATCTGCGATATACTTTGACTCACTGTGATATCCTTGCATGTTTTGAGTAGAATGGTTAATCAACAATTGGCAAGCTAGTAAGTAACCCTAGGATATTTAACCCATTACCAGACAACAAAATTTTAGACCAGTCCAGATTGAAAGAAGTTGCAGACATTCTTTAGTTCATGAAATTTTAAAAATCTTTGATGTTGGGTGAGGAAAACATCGTTAATAATGAAGAAATTTCCTCATTTTGCACAATGATTTCTGATTTTTTTTTCGGGGTGTCCAAAAGCAGGACTGTATGGGAATGGGTTAAAGAACATTATTTAAACACTTGATGCATTTCCTGTTCTTTTATTCAGCCATCTTATCATACAGTCATATCAATTTATAACTATAATACAACATCTATACAATCATTCTTTCTTGTGTACAATAAAAGCCTTGGTGATCATTCAACATACACACATTCTTTCATTTATTTACGCCCTGAATTTTATCTCATTACCGTCCATACAAAATAAGCACTTTCAAATAAGCATTTTCCTAATCAATATATTGCATTCTGCTCCTAAAGGAAAGAAAAGGAATAAATTGTCATGATTTCTTTATTCTTATTTCTTTCATAATACAATATCTTATAAAAAACACTGATCACACAGGAAAGGGTTACCGGTAACTATAAATTAATTTACAATTTTTTTTATCTGAATGCCATTTCAAATTGCCATAAATATTTTTGTATTGGATTTTCATTTGATCATGCAATACAGAGTAATTGAATGACTGCAACTGTCAATCAACCAGTCAATCAACCTATCAATTGACAAATCAAATCATTCATTTAGACCAGAGAAAAAAAATAACCCTTTCCTGTTCAATCCCTGCTTTTTATGTCCCTCTAATTTTATAACATTGTAGAAAAAGAAGAAATTGTGTATAACACAGATTTTTTTCTTTTTCCACAATATTTTCTACCCTACTGAATGGTTATTTTTTCAAATTAAATCCACTTTAAGTTTTGTCTGCAAAACCTTTGAATTTGGACGAGTCTAGAATTTTGCAAAACATGAAAGGGTTAAGCAAAATTTATGTCAAGCATATTCCAGGCTTCCCACAATTTTCTGCTTGAAAATTCAAGACCTATTCCAGATTTTTTTCTCAAGGATATTTTTTATCGGCACCCCAAAAACCTTTTGTTAAAAGCTAGGTGGGGGAATAGAACCCTTATTCAAGAAGGGGCTTTTTAGAAGGAATATGGAGTCCCTGGAGTATAGAACAAGCATGTATTAAAAGGCCTATATCAAAATCTGATCAGTATACTACATTAAAAAAAAACAATGATTCCAAAAGATTCTCATATAATGATGCTTTTTAACACCCCCCTGAGGGAAAAACAATTAGGAAAACAAGGTAATACTGGGTTCATCCAAACATCATAAAGTTCAACCATTTCAATCATCCATCCAAATCTCCCTCAGTGAAGTTAAAAATTTAATCACAGCATGGTCTGCATCTTGCAAAAACAGAACAATAATGTGTTTCAAATTTACCTGCTATTTACATAACTATCCAAACTTATCTGATTAAGTGCTGTTTATGGGATAGATTCCAAGTAGGTAATGGACTTTTTAGGTAAACAGATTTTTTTTCAAACTTTGATATCTACTTCAAACTTCCTGCCAGAGTCATAGGGAAGGTTAAGTTTTCAGCAGACAGACATAATAGACCAATAGCCGCTGTCAATCAAGGAATCAAGTGACCAATCAATTAATTCATTCAGCCCGGACCTATGCTTTCAACTCCCACATTGGCTTCCATTGAAGTTAACATTTTTTTGTTGATTTGGTAACTTAAATGTAACTACATGTAAAACTTATTCAAGATGTAGTTACTACGTTTAGGTCTCCAACCAACTATTCAACTTTTTTGTTGCATGCTGCTGGCCATAATTTTAAACAAGAGGGCCAGAATGGCCCTAAAATCGCTCACCTGACTAATGTAAGATGATTCAAAATTGAAATTGGCCCAATGGTTACTGAGGAGAAGATGTTTAAAGATTTCAAAGTCAAAAACTGCCCTACCCTTCCAAGCCCTTATTTGGTCATCAATCAAAATTCTAGAACAACTTTTGAAAAGGGTCACTCAAGGAACATTCATACCAAATTTGGTTGAAATTGGCCCAATAGTTACTGAGGAGAAGATGTTTAAAGATTTCAAAGTCAAAAAAGTGCCTGACCCTGCCACGCCCATATTTGGGGGTCAATCAAAATTCCGGGAACAACTTTTGAAAAGGGTCACCAAAGGAACATTCATGCAAAGTTTGGTTGAAATTGACCCAACTGTTACTGAGGATAAGATGTTTAAAGATTTCAAAGTTAAAAAAACTGCCACGCCCATATTTGGGCATAAATCAAAATTCTGCAAACAACTTTTGAAAAGGGTCACCAAAGGAACATTCATACCAAATTTGGTTGTAATTGGCCCAATGGTTACTGAGGAGAAGATGTTTAAAGATTTCAAAGTCAAAAACTGCCACGCCCATATTTGGGTGTGAAAGGAAATTCTGCCGAACAACTTTTGAAAAGGGTCACCCAAGGAACATTCATACCAAGTTTGGTTGAAATTGGCCCAATGGTTCCTGAGGTGTAGATGTTTAAAGATTTCAAAGTCAAAAACTGCCACGCCCGGCCACGCCCATATTTGGGCATAAATCAAAATTCTGCGAACAACTTTTAAAAAGGGTCATCCTAGGAACATTCATGCCAAGTTTGGTTGAAATTGGCCCAATGGTTACTGAGGAGAAGATGTTTAAAGATTTCTAAGTCAAAAACTGCCACGCCCTGCCACGCCCATATTTGGGCGTTAATCAAAATTCCACGAACAACTTTTGAAAAGGGTCACCAAAGGAACATTCATGCCAAGTTTGGTTGAAATTGGCCCAATGGTTACTGAGGAGAAGATGTTTAAAGATTCCTAAGTCAAAAACTACCACGCCCTGCCACGCCCATATTTGGGCATAAATCAAAATTCCACGAACAACTTTTGAAAAGGGTGACCCAAGGAACATTCATACCAAATTTGGTTGAAATTGGCCCAATGGTTACTGAGGAGAAGATGTTTAAAGATTTCTAAGTCAAAAACTGCCAAGCCCTGCCACGCCCATATTTGGGGGTCAATCAAAAATCCGCGAACAACTTTTGAGAAGGGTCACCCAAGGAACATTCCTACCAAGTTTGGTTGAATTCCGCCCAGTGGTTACTGAGGAGAAGATGTTTAAAGAATTGTTGACGACTTACGACACACGACGGACAAAAGGTGATACCAAAAGCTCACCTTGAGCACGTTGTGCTCAGGTGAGCTAAAAATAATGCCATTAAAACTCGAAGTGGGACTTCCTGTCGGAGTCAATGGGCAAGGCCAATAAAGTAGGGGGGTGGGGGGTGCAGTTATTGGTTAATTAACAAAGTAGGAAAATAAGGACATTTAAATCATTACCACACATACCCGAGGTATTGCTATGGGAAACTCAAGAGGAATTATTTTTTTCACAACAAGCACTTTTTCCTTTTCTCTGTTCTCTACTCCAAACTGCACTTATTTGTCAAATTAAACACCCTTTGAATTGTAGTCTGCAACTTCTTTGAAATAGGACCAGTCTAAAGATTTGTCATCCAGTAATGGGCTAATCCAAATCTCCCTATACTTCATCCTTATCAAACTCATAATTGATTATTCCTTATTCCTACTTTTGCAGGAGGGACAAACATCAGCTGGCACACATATGCTGTCTTATCTTGGTCTACATTACATACTTTTTAGAATTATTCATTAGGACTAGGAATAACATGGTTTACTCTATCTGGCAGGAGTGGGAAATTGAAGTTTAGTCTCTAAGCCTGCAAAGTGTCATAACTGAATGGGTAAGCGCAAAACAATGGTTATATTTTAATAGGCAGTTATGGTTGTTTTGCGCTGACCCATTGAAATACAGTTCCATTGAAGCTGTAGTTACAACATTTTGGTTGCCCACCGATGATACGCAATTTGAAACACAGGTGATTATGAGACAGTATCTTGACAACTTTTGCAGAACACAGCCCATTAAATCAATAAATAGGTGTCATATTTTACAAATTAGGGGTTAAAAATTTATCCTAAACAAAGGGTTGTCGTCAATCTGACCCATTCATGATCACAGCTCTCTTGTCACGATGTTTTGATCTTGCTTTTGTCCTGGCTTTGAAGGCAGCAGCGTTGTACATAGTCTGAAAAGATAGAAAAAGTCAATGAAAGATATACATATCATTCCAAAAGACAAACTACAGTGAACTCTGCATATAAAAATGTTCATGAATATGATTTAAAGCTAAATAACTAAGTTAATCCTTGTGTCTTTTATAATGTAAGTCATGCAAGTTTATGAGAATGGCTCCTCTATTACCTTTTATCAGATTACATCAAAACATTTTGATCCCATAAAAACTTGGCTAATATGGCCAGGGATAATTTCCATATACCTCGAACTTTAAAGATCTTTAGTAGAAACTTAAATTCAACCAAATTTCATTGCAAGACTCTTGGTGATCCTTTATCTTGGGTTATTCGATAATTTTTTACCAAACATGGCTTTTATAGAGAGGGTTAACTTCCATATATGGTATTTAGTGAACATTTTGAAAATCGTCACAACCAAGAATCCCAAAGAATTTCAAATAATTTATCCAAAGTTGAACATTAATCAGATTCACTAATCAGAGGAATTTTGAATCAATTAAAATGATTCTTAATGGGCAGAGCATATTTCCATAAATAGTATATAGTGAAAGAAGAAAATTACTCGAAAACAAAATTTTACACTAATCTGACTTGAAAGAAGTTGTAGACATTGTTTCATAGTTTGAAATGGAAAAAATCTTTCTAATATAGGGTCATCAAAGGATTGCAATGTTTTCCAAAGCTCTTTTCCAAGAGATGGCGGTTGTCAATCAAACAGTCAACTAACCAATCAAATTGTCCATTTAGACCGGAAAAGAACTTTTGACACTGTATTTATGTTAAGCATTTATATGGTTTGGCAACTATAATGTCGTTACTACAACTTATTCGAGCTGTGGTAATGCTGTTTAAGTTGCCAACAAACCATTTTACTATTTTGTAACATGTTATAAACCATAAATTTGGAAAATAACACCGTTTACCTCATTCCCACGAAGTGAAATTTTAGACTGGTCCAAATTGAAAGAAGCTGCAGACGAAAATTTAAAGTTGATGGAGTTTTAAATGTCTTCGTCTTTTTGGATAGAAAACATTGTGTAAAATGAAGAAATTGCTTGTTACAAGCAATTTCTTCATTTTCCACAATGTTTTCCCAATCGTTTTTCTCGAGGGGCGTCCAAAGGCGTCACTGTGTTGGAATGGGTTAATATCTAAGTCAAACTTCCTGTCGGAGGTCAATAGGCTTGGTCAGCCATCCGTAAATTACTTTACTGTCTTCTTAAAACCAGAGTTGTGTTTTCACAGAGGAAATTGTCTCTTACCCTTTCCCATTTGGTTGGTTTACTTTTACTCTGTGAGCTGACCAGCAGTGGGTTACCCAAACCAAATATATCTCTCATTAATGTGTTAGCCTGGAAATATACAAGTATCATAAACAGGTTATGTTTGTGAAATACCTTGCCTCTGTCTCAGTCTTTGTTCTGAAATGTGAACTTGATAAGTGACAATGACCTTCATGGATGTCCTTGACCTTACAATCAACTAACCTTTGACCTTAACATGAGCCATGCATCTTCAACGGTATATGAAAAGAAGCAAAATGTTAAGTTGTTGCATTAAGTTTACAAAACTTGTGACTTTGACAAGTGAACTTGACCTTGATGGACGATCCTTATCTTTCAACCATCTGATGTCTATTAATGCAAGGAGCCTATATACAAAAATGAGCCATGTATCTGTAACAGTCTTTGAACATGAGCAATCAGGGTTGTCTATCAAAGACACATTTGACCAATCAAATCATTCATTTAAACCAGAAGTGCAGTTTGAACTCCAACATTGGGCACCACTTTGTGAAACATTTTTGTTCTTTTGGCTACTTAATCATCGTAACTACAGCTTATTCAAGCTGTAGTTAAGACATTTATAGCCATAAATCATGCAAAAATAATGTTGTTTGAATTCAAAGGGGAAGTTCTTGTTGAAGTAAATGGGAGGGACCAACAGAGTAAAATTGTAGATTACAATGATCAGGATTTAGCTATTTCTCTCAGATTTTACAAAGCTGTCTTCATTGCTTTACAGAACAGGTCTGTGTAAATCATCATATGAGAAATTGTACGTAGATTTGTGAGAGATATAAGTGTATTGACTGCAACATTAAATGCTGAACCTTGAATATTCCTGTTTTGGCAGGAGGTATAGACATAGATCAGTCTAAATCACCTGCTTAAATCAAGTCAGAGATGCTTGTAATGCTAATTTCAAAAGAAACAAGATGTGTTTGTGAAACAATATGCCTCCGAAACAGGATTTCTTTAGGGTGATTTTTATTGTGTTTTTTTTTTTCTTTGTTTTAGGGAAAAGGATTAAAATGTTGACCTTGACGAAATGACCTTCCAAAGTTGCGCCTTGTTGAGACCTATCAACATACCAAATATTAGCATTGTAACTTAATCAGGGCTGAATTCATAGGAAAATGTTTAGTTGGCAGGTTAAGTTTTTGAGTAACATTTTAGGGAAAGGGTAAAAATTTTGACCTTGACCTTGATGAAATGACCTTCACCAGTTGCACTTTGTTGAGACCTATCTACATACCAAATATTAGCATTATAACTTAATCAGGGCTGAAGTTTTAGGAAAATGTTTAGTTGGCAGGTTAAATTTTGCAGGCAGAGAGACGGACAGACAGACGGACACCGGTAAAACAATATGCCCCCCACCGATCGACAGATGTGGGGGCATAACTAGAAATGTGGTAAAGTTGACTTATGCCCCTCACTAGCATTTTGTCATGTTACCCAAAAACGATAAGGAAACTCCTTGCATCATGGATAACATTTACATAAAGTTTCAAGGTACTAGATCAATTAGCCCATGAGATAGACCAAGAAGAAGCAGTTTTCAGTCAACAATCATAAAGTTTCATGATTGTAGGTCAATTAGTTTTAGAGTGGGAGGGCTGAAACCTAAAGTCTACAGAGGAATAAATGAAAGATTGACAGACCTACTGGGCGAAACCAATACAACCCCCTGTACTTTGAGTGAATTTGTAGATTATCATAACCAGGATTTAACTATTTCTCTCAGATTTTATAAAGCTGTCTTCATTGCTTTACAGAACAGGTCTGTGATAATCATCATATGAGAAATTGGGTGTAGATTTGTGAGAGAGATATAGAGGATAATCAACTGATTATTTTTGATATGAAAAATCTATCACGAGTATGCGTTGTTAGGTTTTGAAAAACGAGTCCAAAGGATGAGTTTTTCTAACGCATAACAATGTATTCGAGTGAGAGATTTTTCACATCAAAAATAACCGGTTGATTATTCTATTTATTATGTTCAAAACAGTTTTATTTTTCTATAGCTGCTGATTTATTTCAATCATATTTGATATCATCGGCCCTAGAAACCGTGTGCATTAATATCAAAGGATTTTGTAATTCAATAATTTATGTTCACATCTTGGATTTTCTTTCCAAGCGGGCGAGTTTTTCAAAGGAATTTTTGAGGAAAAGTCTGTATTTTAAGACACTTAGAGATTTGCAGTGTCAGACACAAAAAAAATTTGGGCGAAACATATACTGTATCTAAGGGCGACAATCTGATCGCCAACCTAAAGGCCCCGGGATATTTCGAAAATTGATCAACGATTCATGACTTGGACAGAATTATAGGATAGGCAGTCTGTGATCACTTAGTCACCTGACTTGGGCGTACAAAACAAGGTCATGCGGATTAGGTTTGAGTGTCTATCACTTTAACTGCAATCTCAACAGTATTCGAGGAATAATTCTGGATGTTACGGAAAATTATGCATTTGTTTGAGTCATCTGTGATAACACAAACATCAAGGTTCGTTATTGTTTCAAACCAGTTGTTAACAAAACGGTTATTTTGGTGTTGTAGTTATGTTCGTTCATTTCTCTTTTTTCTACTGTTTTTTAATTGATTTTTTAGCCTAAGAAATTGAATGTAAGGTCACCGAGCGAGCTGGCCCTTTAAAAATAAAGTAGTTCCAAATTTTTGGAGTGAAAGTTGATATCATCACTAGTGATGATATCAAAATTTATTACACTGGGAAATCCCAAGATTTCACAGCTAGGAATATAATACAAGTATTTTGATTGAAACAAGAGGCCCATGAGGGCCTGAGACGCTCTACTGGTTATCAAGTTTTCTGTTAAAGAAATCTGATATTTAAGGAAGTTAATTGCTCAAAGAAGAATGCATAAAGAAACAAGAGGGCCAGAATGGCCCTAAAATCGCTCACCTGACTAATGTAAGATGATTCAAAATTGAAATTGGCCCAATGGTTACTGAGGAGAAGATGTTTAAAGATTTCAAAGTCAAAAACTGCCATACCCTTCCAAGCCCTTATTTGGTCATCAATCAAAATTCTAGAACAACTTTTGAAAAGGGTCACTCAAGGAACATTTATACCAAATTTGGTTGAAATTGGCCCAATAGTTACTGAAGAGAAGATGTTTAAAGATTTCAAAGTCAAAAACTGCCACGCCCTGCCACGCCCATATTTGGGGGTCAATCAAAATTCCACGAACAATTTTGAAAAGGGTCACCTAAGGAACATTCATGCCAAATTTGGTTGAAATTGGCCCAATGGTTACTGAGGAGAAGATGTTTAAAGATTCCTAAGTCAAAAACTGCCACGCCCTGCCACGCCCATATTTGGGGGTCAATCAAAATTCCACGAACAATTTTGAAAAGGGTCACCTAAGGAACATTCATGCCAAATTTGGTTGAAATTGGCCGAATGGTTACTGAGGAGAAGATGTTTAAAGATTCCTAAGTCAAAAACTACCACGCCCATATTTGGGCATAAATCAAAATTCCACGAACAACTTTTGAAAAGGGTGACCCAAGGAACATTCATACCAAATTTGGTTGAAATTGGCCCAATGGTTACTGAGGAGAAGATGTTTAAAGATTTCTAAGTTAAAAACTGCCACGCCCTGCCACGCCCATATTTGGGGGTCAATCAAAAATCCGCGAACAACTTTTGAGAAGGGTCACCCAAGGAACATTCCTACCAAGTTTGGTTGAATTCCGCCCAGTGGTTACTGAGGAGAAGATGTTTAAAGAATTGTTGACGACTTTCGACGCACGACGGACAAAAGGTGATACCAAAAGCTCACCTTGAGCACGTTGTGCTCAGGTGAGCTAAAAAAAGGGGCTTTCCCCCCTTTATCATTTTAAGCAACAATCCTCAAGGCCCCTTTTCCCATGTTTCATGACGGATCCACTCCATTTCCAAAAGAAAGTTACCTTATGACCCTACAATCATTCTGTGAATATTTCATCAGAATCTGACAATAATTGTGGACTTAATCACATAAACAGGATTGTTTTAAATGAAAATCAATAAGGCCCCTTTTCCTGTGTTTTCTGATGGATCAATTTCATTTCAAAAGGAACTTTCCTTACAACCCGACAATTGTCCTGTGAAATTTAAAAGACAACTTGATAATGATTGTGATCTTCATCACATACACAAGAATGTTTTGAATGATAATCTGTAAGGCCCCTTTTACTGTGTTTCAAATGCCACAATTATTCCATGCATCTTTGAAGAGAATCTAATAAAACTGTTGACTTTATTGTGTTAACAAAGATATTTAATTCAAGTTCTCATAGGGCCCCTTTTCCCGTGATATTTTACTGTTGGTTTTATCGTTCTATGAAAGTTAAAAGTGAATCCGATGAAATATTGGAAATTCATTATGTTTACTAGAATATTTAAAAAAAAAGAAATTATATGGCCCCTTTTTACATGATACTTGATGGATTGTACCCAGTTCTGAAAAGAACCATCTAAGTATTTGTACAATCATTCTGTGAAATTTTGAAGTGAATCCGGTGAAATCAAGGGACATCATTGTGTTAACCAGAATATTTAAGACAGTTTTTCATAAGGCCCCTTTTTATGTGACCCTTGCTATAGTCAGATCCACTGTCAAATTCAACAATTGGAATGATGGTACAATCAATCTGTTTAATCTGTGGAATTTATTGTGTTAATGAGTTTATAGTGAAATATTCATAGGGCCCCTTTTCTCATGATACTTTACAGAACAAACAAAATTTCAAAAGGAACAATTCTAATGAAGGTAGAATCATTCTTTAAAAGTTAAAGAGAATCAATGAAAACAGTGGACTGAATTGTGTCAAGAATTTTTGTAACTAAATTTTCATAAGGCCCTTTTTTCTGTGAAACTTAACAAATCAGACCCAATGTACAAAGGAACAATCCTAATGATAGTTTGAAGAAAATGATAAAGACTGAGGACTTAATTGTAATAATGATGTTTTGTAATAAAATTTTTATAAGGTCCCTTTTCTTGTGTCACTTAACCAATCAGACCTAATTTACAAAGGAACAATCCAAATGATGGTACAATCATTCTATTAAAGTTTGAAGAGATTCTGATAAAGACTGAGGGCATTGTTGTGTTTATGAGGATTTGGTAATAATTTTTCATACAGCTCCTTTTCCTATGATACTAGACAGATCAGGCCCAATTTGGAAAGAAACAATCCTTATGATGGTACAAACATTCTGTGAAAGTTTAAACAGAATCTGATGAAAACTGCAGATTTTATCTTGGTGTCAAATTTTTAAAATAAAATTTTCATAAGGCTCCTTTTCCTGTGATACTTGAAGGATCAGGTCTCATGTCAGCATCAACAATCGTGATTATTGTACAATGATTCTGTGAAGGTTTAAACAAGAGGCCCAGTGGGCCTTAACGGTCACCTGAGTAAAAGAGCACCAAGACAAGTGATTTTGTTTGAAAGAATTAGAAAAAGGTTTGGTTGAAATCCCCTCAGTAGTTCTTGAGAAGAAGATGAAATATTTAAAAGTTACCAAAAATGACCCCCTTTTGGTCCCCATTTTAGGCACCCCTGACCTCCAGCCTTTTAATTTTCACAAATCTGTATGATCAGTACCCAATGATGCTTTTCACCAAGTTAGTTTGAAATTGGCTTAGTACTTCATCAGAAGAAGGTGAAAATGTGAATTTTTTAACATGATGAACTTTTACCTCTGGGTGTGGCCCCATACATGACCCCAGGGGCATGAATTTCACAATTTATAATATACCTGTCCTAGTTGTCATGCACACAAAATATTTAAGCTCTGGCATTAACGGTTTATTAGAAGATTTTTTAAAGAAGTACCAAAAATTACCCCTTTTTGGCCCCTATTTGGGCCCCTTTGACCCCCAGAACCCCTATTTTCACAAACTTGAATTGGCATCCCCCAATGATGCTTTCTACCAAGTTTGGTTGAAATCCGCCCAGTAGTTCTTGAGAAGAAGATGAAATATTTAAAAGTTACCAAAAATTACCCCCTTTTGGTCCCCATTTTAGGGCCCCCTGACCCCCCCCCCAGCCTTTTTATTTTCACAAATCCAAATAACCATTACCAAATGATGCTTTTCACCAAGTTTGTTTGAAATTGGCTTTATACTTCATCAGAAGAAGATGAAAATGTGAATTTTTTAACATGATGAACTTTGACCTCTGGGTGTGGCCCCATACATGACCCTAGGGGCATGAATTTCACAATTTATAATATACCTGTCCTAAGTGTCATGCACACAAAATATTTAAGCTCTGGCATTAACGGTTTATTAGAAGAAGATTTTTAAAGAAGTACCAAAAATTACCCCTTTTTGGCCCCTATTTGGGCCCCTATGACCCCCAGAACCCCTATTTTCACAAACTTGAATTGGCATCCCCCAATGATGCTTTCTACCAAGTTTGGTTGAAATCCGCCCAGTAGTTCTTGAGAAGAAGATGAAATATTTGAAAGTTACCAAAAATTACCCCCTTTTGGTCCCCATTTTAGGGCCCCCTGACCCCCCCCCCAGCCTTTTTATTTTCACAAATCCAAATAACCATTACCAAATGATGCTTTTCAACAAGTTTGTTTGAAATTGGCTTTGTACTCCATCAGAAGAAGATGAAAATGTGAATTTTTGAACATGATGGACTTTGACCTCTTGGTGTGGCCCCATACATGACCCCAGGGGCATGAATTTCACAATTTATAATATGCCTGTCCTAATTGTCATGCACACAAAATATTTAAGCTCTGGCATTAACGGTTTATTAGAAGAAGATTTTTAAAGAAGTACCAAAAATTACCCCTTTTTGGCCCCTATTTGGGCCCCTATGACCCCCAGAACCTCTATTTTCACAAACTTAAATTGGCATCCCCCAATGATGCTTTCTACCAAGTTTGGTTGAAATCCGCCCAGTAGTTCTTGAGAAGAAGATGAAAATGTATAAAAGTTAACGGACGACGCACGACGGACGACGACGGTCAAACGATGATCGCAGTAGGTCACCATGACCATTCGGTCAGGTGACCTAATAAAATCCAATGAAAGCTCTGGACTTGGTTACAAGGATTATAGATAAAATTCTCTAAAGGTTCTTTTCCCATGATACTAGACAGATCATGCCTAATTAGGAAAGAATCCTTATGATGGATTAATCATTCTGTGAAAGTTTTAACAGAATCTGATGAAAACTGTTGACTTTATTGTGGTACAATGATTTTAAAATTAAATTTCATAATGCTCCTTTTCCTGTGATACTTGACGAATCAGGTCTAATGCAAACATCAACAATCATTATTATTGTGTAATTATTCTGTGAATGTTTGAAGAAAATCCGATGAAAGCTCTGGACTTGGTAACAAGGATTTATAAATGAAATTTTCATAAGGCCCCTTTTCCTGTGCTTCTTGACAGACAGTTCAAACCCTGTTATGAAAAGAATGATAGTTATGACCTTCCAATCATTCTGAGAAAGTTTCAACAAAATCTGATCAAAGCTGTGGGCTTTATTGTGTTAACAGGGTTTTATTAATTGAATTTTCATATAGCCCCTTTTCCCATGTTACTTGATGGATCTGAACCAATTCCAAAGGGAACTCTTCTTACAAAAGTATAATTATTCTGTTTGAGTATAAAGACAACCCCATCTCATCTGTGGACTTACAAGCATTAATTAAGATTTTTTTAATTGAATTATCCTAAGGCCCCTTTTCCTATGTTTCTCAATGGATCAGACCCAATTTGAAAGGAACAATCCTTATGATGATACAATCATTATGTGAAAGTTTGAAGTCAATCAGGTGAAATCTAGGGCCATTACATGTTAACTAAGATTTTTTTTATTAAATTTTCATAGGGCCCCTTTTCCCATGAAACTTGATGGATCAAACCTACTTCCGAAAGGAACAATCCATTTAATGTAATAATCATTCTGGGAATGTTTGAAGAGAATTTGTTGAAAACTATGGACTCTATTGTGTTTACGAGGACTTTTTCAATCCAGTTTTAATCAGGCCCCTTTTTCCCGTGGTCCTTGACTGATCATACCAAATTTTGAAAGGAACAATTCTTATGATGGTACAATCATTCTGTGAAAGTTTGAAGTCAATCAGATGAAAACTGTAAGCTCTAGAGTGTTAACAAAGATCTTTGAATTAAATTCTAATAAGGCCCCTTTTCCTATGTTTCTTGAGGAATCATATCCGATTCCAAAAGGTACAATCCTTATGATGGTACAATCATTCTGTGAAAGTTTGAAGAGAATCCGTTGTAAATTGTTGGCTCTAGATTATTAATGAGAATTTTTTATTAAACATTTCATAAGGCCCCTTTTTCCTGTGTTTCTTGAAGGATCACACCAAATTTCAAAAGGAATAATCCTTATGATAGTACAATCATTCTGTCAAAGTTTGAAGGGAATCCGATGAAAACTATTGACTCCAGAGTGATAACAAGAATTTTTTAATTAAATTTTCATAAATCCTCTTTTCCCCTGTTTCATGACAGATCAGACCCATTTTCGAAAGGAACGATCCTTATGATTGTACAATCATTCTGAGAAAGTTTAAAGAGAATCTGATGAAAACTGTGGACTCTATCTCGTAAACCAGGATTTTTAATGGAACTTTTATTAAATTTTCATAAGGCCCCTTTTCCCATGTTTCTTGACGGATCATACCAAATTTTGAAAGGAACGATCCTTATGATGGTACAATCATTCTGTGAAAGTTTGAAGAGAATCTGATGAAAACTGTGGACTTTATCGCGTAAACAAGGAAAAGTTTAACGGCCGGACGGGAAAAAGCCATCGCTATAGCTCTAGTGGCCTTCGGCCAGTAGAGCTTAAAATGAAAAATTCTTCACTCATGTCATTCTGAACCTAGAATATTCCTGTTTAGCCTGTAGGTATATAAAAAGATCAGCCTGCAAATATAAGCAGTCTGATCTTGGTCTTCACAACCTATTTGTTTCAATGTATACCAGAGAGGTTTGTAATGTTAATTTTCAAATTAAATAATGATTCTAGCGCTCTAACTAATACCTTTGATTCAACCCATTTCCACATAATGGCGCTTTTGAACATCCCTCAAGAAAAATAACTGGGAAAACATTATGTATGATGAAGAAATTACTTGTGACATGTTATCTACCAAGAAAGTTGAAAAATATAAAATTTCATCAACTTTAAAATGTCTTCTGTAACCCCATTCAATTTGGACCAGTTTAAAATGTTGCCATGTAGTAATGGGTAAAAGAAATTTCAGAAAGGATTTTAGGCACCATGAAAAAGCTTAGATTATTACCTGTATATGCCTTATATTCATACATGATAAAAAAGCCAAATTTTGCACTCTTGTGTCTCAAGGAATACATAGGGAACATTATGATACGATAGACATACAACATCTTGTAACTGATTTGGGCTGAGGAAGAAAATTTTGATATTTAATGAGACTGAAGGTTATGTGGAATATCAAACTTTCCTTCCCAGCTAGAAGCAAATACAAGATGTATCGCAATCATAATATACTACTCCATTTATTATTTACCTATTTCTTATAAAATAAATTTGTCGAAAAAAAATCTGTATATCTGCAATTAATTCCCCTCTCCTTTACCATTTTGATTAGAATTATTGGCATTATGACGTCATCTACAGAATGAATATGACATCCTATTGGACTACCTTATATGGAACCATATTTGACATCAGATATGGATTTTTTGAAGTATCCTATTTTGTCTGTATGGAATGTATATATTTTATTAGAAATATCTATAGGTATATAATACATGTACATCTTATTACAGTTGATATCTGCCTAATTCTATGGTATGTCAAAATGGTAAAGATACCCCAATGCTACATCTTTTCTGTCACAAGGAATACAATTTACATCACAATCAACTGCAAATTTTGATAAAGGCACAATCCCAAGGCATGACAAAATGATAAATATTAAACTGAGTTGTATTGTTTTGGTAAGTACAATTACAATGCCTGTGAATCTTGATAAATGATCCCAACATATGACAATGATAAAAATACCCAAATGGCAACAATTTACTTTACCTGTAAATGTTGATAAATGCCTGATCCTAACGCATGACAAAATGCTGAATATTGCATCTTTTTGACCCAGGAATACATTTCCAGAGATTCTTGAGCAAATTTGATTGTGACTTCTGGAGGTTCCCCTTCCTGCAATGAAAAGTATAATAATGTTTTTTTTTAGACTGACAAAAATTGATAGAAGATGCAGACAACCGTTGAAAATGTTTTTACATTGAAAGCAGGTGCCATATGATTTACATATCATTGTGAGAAAAGGAAAGAAAACTAGAGACGCTTGAGCGCCTGTATCGCTCTACAGGCCTGAATGTACTGTTAAAGCAAATGGTATTTTCAGTAATTAAATATAACCTGAATGGTTTTTGCCATATCTGGCATTAAATCTGGTTACTAAAATCTTTGAAATAGTTCTGGAGAAGCATTTCAGTTTTCACTGTTTTACAACAGTCAAGTTGGGTTATGTCAAATTCATTTCCTAACTTAGATACAAAATTTTCACTGTTAACCAAATATGGACATAAGCCATTACAATAAAAGCCACATTTTTCAACCGATCAGATTTATATGAAAAAGAGTGACATAAGGATCAGTCCTGCAATATATGGTTAAAACCCTGAACAGGTTTCTCATCAGAAGATTTTCAAAATTTTCAGAGTATATTCCATATATGGAAATAAGTTCTACCCATCGAAAAGTGGAAATTTTTTCAACCAATTCAATTCATTGGAAATTAGCCCCAACCAATAAACCCATGTTTTTCATCCAATCAAATTTCTTTGAAGGAATCTTATAAAGGGTCACCCAAGGATCATTCCTGTAAAATTTGGTTGAAATCAATCAAATGGATTCTGAGAAAAGGATTTTTAAATGTTTCACCATATATGGAAATTATCCCCACCCATTAACGAAAATCATCAAATCAAAATTCCTTCTGATAAAGGTCAACATAAGAATCATTTCTGTGAAGTTTGGTTGAAATTCATCGAAAGATTTCTGAGAAGATGATTTTTAAACCTTTCCCAATGTATGGAAATTAGCCTTGCTCATGAATGCCTATCATCAAATCAAAGTCTCTGAAGGAATTTGATAAAGGTTCACATAAGGATTATTTCTGTGAAAATTGGTTGAAATCCATCTAGTGATTTCTGAGTTGAAAATTTTTAAACCTTTCACCATATATTGAAATTAGACCTGCCCATTAAAGCCATGTTTTTCATCCTATAAAAATTCTTTGAAGAAATATGGTAAAGGGTCACAAAAGGATCATTTCTGTGAAATTTTGTTGAATTCTGTACAGTGCTTTCTGAGGAGAAGATTTTCAAAGTAAAAGACAAATGCAAGGACTGACCCACAACGATTACAACGCTATGGCAGTAACTTGAAGGCTTTCAGAAAGTGGAGCTAAAAATGAAGGCATAAAAAAAATGATTTGCCTTGGCTTATTGACGTATTTAAAGTAACTTTGAACAGTATTTCAATTGTATTTCAGCAGCTGGTGCACCAAACTAAGGCCTCTTCATTTCTCACATCAGTACAACCCCAACATTCTTTCTTAGCCATAAGCGGTTCATCCAACTTTGGAGCAATGCTTATCATTGTTGAAAGAAAAAAGAGACATGACACTGTAACTTTTGTCAAATGTCAAAAAAAAATGTTGGCTTGTAAGCTAGGGTCTGAACTCAACCAAAGGATTGAGAGCACATTTTGTTAGCAACTGAGCTAACTAGACTCAGATATATCTGTTCTGAAAATGTGTAAGACAAAAAACGTAACATCAATATAAAAGTGTTGTTTGGGAGTTAATTGCATTGGGAACAAGAGCACCGCCTATGGGTGCCTATGCTCGGCTTTTGGGTGCTGAATAGAAGACAAAATGCATCTAGAGTTATCCCCCATGATAGTATAGGTTTCTCTTTTGATAGTGAACTAGTGTGCCAAATTTCAAGTGAATTCCTTTAGTAGAACCAGAGATATTACAAAATGTCAAAGTTTTTTGCACACCGATGACAACGACCACGACACCAAGGCTATAGCATTACCTCAGGTTTTCTCTGTAAACAGCTGAGCTAAAAATGGTTACTTTTGCATAATCCTAATTTCCAGTTGAGCCCCCTTAGGTATGCTGGCAAACCAGCATTTCCTTCTTTTTCAACAAAATTTTCAACAACTTTTAAACCAAATATTAGTAATTTAGCCACTTATTATATGTTGTCTGCTGCCAATTTCAATTTGGACCAATACAAGATTTTTTTACAGATTAAATGCAAAACAGCGGGAAAAGTTAGTCATGTACTTACTTGTACAGCTCTTAATATATCTCGAAAACTGGACTTCTGCAAGCGCCTGTCTTTTTTAGCCCAATATTTGTGTGATTCTGTCGACAGTCTTTTCAAGGTTTCACATAGGTCACACATGACTTCACTTTCAAAGATCTGGTAAAATAATAAATCATTAAATCATATCTCTGTATGCCTTAACTCGAAGTCACCAACCTCTCCTGTTAATCAAACAACCAGTTCATCATTCTTTTAGACCAGAAATGAGTTTTAAACTCCAACATTGGCCGCCATTTTGGTTAATTTGTTTTGTTTATTACGTGATTTTAACATCGTAACTACAGTTCATCGAAGCTGTAGTTACAAGGTTTAATTCACTCACCAACTATTCTTTTTTTTTGTTACATGCTACTAGCCATAAATTTTGAACCCCTCACCTCCCCCAAAAACGCCATTTAAATTCGAAGTGTAACTTCCTGTTGGAGTCAATGGGCATGACCAAAACAGTAAGCAGGTGGGGCCTGCGGTTCACCGAATGTTCTCACTCAAAATGGATCAGTAGCAGGTAGAATAAGTTTGGGACATTTTGTAAGTGGATTGATTTTTTGCATATGGGTTTGGTTACATCTGAAGTTGAGGCAGGGCAGCATATCCCACCTTACCTCCTCTGTTAGTACTTGGCTGCTTCAGCTCATTTTAGCTTCATGTGGGTGACCTAACCTTAACCCTTGTCATGCTGTATAAATTACCTTACTGAATTGCTGTCAAATCAAAGGGCTGAAAGCACTGATAGATCTCGTTGTTCAAAAATCATTATTTCTTCTAGAAATCAACTTCATAAACAACTCTGGCATGAAAAGTACAAGCAGGAGGTGTAGACTAAGATCAGCCTGCACATAAGTGCAGTCTGATCTTAGTCTACACCTCATGCCATAACCGGAATATTCCGGGTTCAGCATGACAAGGGTTAAAATAAAAGATTTGGAAAACATTATGGACAGTGAAGAAATTGCTTTAACAAGCAATTTTCTTCACTGTCCACAATGTTTTCTACCCTAAAAGGTAAAGATTTTCTATATTCCATCAACTTGAATCTGCCGTCTGCAACTTCTTTCAATTTGGACCAGTCTCAGATTTTTTTGTGTGGAAATGGGATAAACATAGTTATTACAGCTTATTTGAGTCGTAGTTACCATGTTTAGATAGCCAACCGACCATTTTATTTTTTTGTTACTTCCTGTCTGAGTTCAGTGGGCATGTCTAGCAATCTGTATATTAACCATTGTCATGCTGTATAAAATGCCTTACTGTATTGCATTAACCCTTTCCCGTTTTGGAAATTTTTGACTAGTCCAAATTGAAAGAGGTTGCAGACGACAATGAAAACTGGATGCTATTTGAAATAAAACCATCCTATGTGGTAGAAAATATTGTTGAAAAAGGAGAAATTGCTTGTTACAAGCAATTTCTTCTTTTTCTACAATGTTTTTCTCGAGTATAAAATCACAGGAACGTAAAATCCCGTATTTGAACTGGAAAGGGTTAAAATCAAAGGGCTGAAAGCACTGATAGAACTTTTTGTTAGGCAGGAGTTGTAGACAAAGATCAGACTGCACTTATATGTAGGCTGATCTTGGTCTACACCTCCTGGCAAAACCAGAATATTTCGGGTTCAGCAAGACAAGGATTAACACTTAAGTCTATATCTTACTTCATCCTCTTCTCTTCCTAATTCAAACAAGACAGCTACAGTCTCCCCTGCCACAATACGTAACTCTATACCTGTGCTGTTTAATAGATCAGGCATTTTGTTGAGGTATCTGAAATATAGACACATTGTACCTTTTACTTAGCCAGCAAATTATAAGACTGGTCCAAATTGAAAGGAGTTGCACATGACAATTTAAAGTTAATTAAATTTTAGATCTTTTAAACTTTCTGGGTAGAAAACAGTGTAAAATGAAGAATTTTTTTCATTTTACACAACATTTTCCCAATGGCTGGGAATGGGTTCACACATGAAAATACACACAATAACAAACAAATTGACCTTGAGTGCTGACATTACCTAGAAACTAAACGCATGGTCTTTTATAATACAATTTAGACAATTTTGTAAAGATTTATGTCAAACAGAAAATAATCTTTAGTTACTTTGACATAATGGTATAAAACAAAAGGTCTTTGGAAAATACGAAAGTGCACTTGTGGAAACAAAAAATTAATGTAAAGGTTATAATCTGTTTTCATAGAACAGACCAGATTACAATAATATATTCCTAACTATCCTTAACGGGGCATAAAAGTGACTGATGCAACAAGTCTTCAGAGAACAAACTTAAAACTTGTTCTTTAATCTTTTAACAGATGACAAATTTCAGACTAGTCCAATCTCAAAGAGGCTACAGACGAAAATTTTTAGTAGATGACATTTTAAAATTCCTTTTCTTTTGGTAAAGAAAAAATTTTGAATGATAAGAAATTGCTTGTTAAAAACATTTTTTTTTCCACAATATTTAAAGTTCTTTTTTCTTAAGGGTTGTAAACAAGCTAGATTGACTAACAAGAGGGCCGTTGGCCCTGGGGCACTCACCTGAGATAAAGGCTCTTTTCTTTCAACAGTCTAATTTCATGTTAAGGTTAGGATTATGAAACAATTGGGCCACAACTATATACAAAGACTATGAACCTGGGGATCCAAAAGTCCAAATTACAAATTCCAAGGCTTTAGTGCTGATTTGAAAGAAGGAAAAAACTTTTTCCATGGGTTATAATTTCAGAAATAAGAAAGAAGTCTGTAAACTGATGCTTCATGCCTATACCCCCCCCCCCCCCCCCCCTGGGTCTGCCCCTGGAAACCCTAGGATCATGATTTAAGCTATTTTGTAAGAGATCAATATACTGATGCTTCATGCAAAATATCAAGGCTCTACACCTTCTGGGTCAGGAGGAGAAGATTCTTAAAGATTGTTTTGAAATTTCACTTTTGATGCCATGGCAACCAGAGTTTTTAACAGATTTCAATTCTTTTATCTAACTTTAAGGGGGACCACCTAAGGAACATTTCAGCAAAATTTGGTTCAAATTGGCCCTGTGAATTGGGAGGAGATGTCATATAAAAATTTGTTCTTTATTTCTATTTAAACCCCCCCCCCCCCCCGGAGCTCTGCCCCTGGGGACCCGAGGATCATGATTTTAGCTATTTTGAAAGAAGTCAATATACTGATGCTTCATGCAAAATATCAAGGCTCTACGCCTTCTGGGTCAGGAGGAGAAGATTTTTAAAGATTATTTTAAAATTTCACTTTTGTTGCCATGGCAACCAGAGATTTTAACGGATTTCAATTCTTTTAGCTATTTTTGAAGGGGACACCCTAAGCAACATTTCTGCCAAATTTGGTTCAAATCGGCCCAGTGGTTTAGGAAAAGATGGCGTTTAAAGAAATTGTTGACGGACGACGCACGATGCTCGACGGACTGACGCCATACAAAAGGGGATCACAGTAGCTCACTTGAGCACTACGTGCTCAGGTGAGCTAAAAATGTCTAAACATTGAGGCTATAGAAGACTATCAATGTGGGTCTTAACCCTTTCCAGTTCAATACTTGGTTTTTACGTCCCTGTGATTTTATAATTGACAAAAGATCGTAGAAAGAGAAGAAATTTCTTGTAACAAGCAGTTTCTTCTTTTTTTCACAATATTTTCTACCCTATTTCAAATTAAATCCACATTTTACATTTTTCGCTGCAAAACCTTTGAATTTGGACAAGTCTAAAATTTTGAAAAACAGGAAAGGATTTAAATTGACCATCTAATTGCAAATGTAGTTGTCTTTAAAGAAGGGTGTAATTTGTCCTTTAAATGTAAATGACATCATGTCAGAATATTGATTTACAGAAGCTCTTACTTTTCAATCATTTTATCTATATGCCACTGTGGAGTTATAGACAGTAGCAGTCCCCAGGCAGTGAGTACGTAACTGTGAAAGCGGCAGACTTCAGCAGTGTGTCCAGGTATTGAACCATCTCCCTTTTTGAACGATGTTTGGAAAATGTTTTCTAGTGCTTCCATGACAGAGATCACATCCTGTGAAAACAATGACATATTTTTGTATTGACTAGGTCTCAAGGAAGGAGATAATTGTTAAAATTCTAAAACTGTTATTTGTTCATGGTACCATGTTAAGGTACTAATTTAAATAGTCTTGATAAGATAGTTATTTTGAGAATCTACTATTTATAGTTAAGACAGATAAGTTGTAATTATACAATCTGAAATCAAAATAACCTCTAAACCTGTATGTCTTTTTCACTAGTTACTATATGACATAATTTTAAACTGTTCTAAATTCAAAGAAAATAATACTAAAATGAGGAAATTTTAAAGCTCTTTGTCTTTTAAGGTACAAAACCTTGTGTCAATTTCTTTATTTCCCACAATGTTCTATTTTTTTCAGTAATTTTTTGTTGGGCCTAAAACAGTGGGGTGGAGTGGGAATAGGATTTCTTCGTTCAGATTTAAAGTTATCTTAAAATCTCTGCCTGTTGGTTTGTGATGTAAAATAGTTTCAAAGCTTGAATATCTTTTAACTGAAAACACAGATGCTCACTTCTTTTTACCATGGTAAATATAATATAACATAAAACTAAAAGAAACTTGGACAAGCACAAACAAACTGAAAGTTGATAAAGAATGTTTAAAAGAAGCTCATACTTAGCAAATTTAAGGACGATTAACCCATTACCAGACGACAAAATGTTAGACTTATCAAAAATAAATGAAGCCACAGATGATATTATAAATTGCACTAAAATTGGACAATAAGAGCCAAATAGGGTAGAAAACATTGTGAGAAAGGAGAAATTACTTGTTACAAGCAATTTATCATATTCCCACAAAGTTTCCCTTGATTGTATTTCTTCAGTGTGTCAGAAAGAAACACTGTGTTGAAATGGGTTGACCCATTACCACACGGTAACATTTTAGACTGGTCCAAATAGAAAGAAGCTGCAGATGACAATCTAAAGTTTGTGAAATTGAAGATCTTTTCAGCTTTCTGGGTAAAAAACATTGTGTAAAATGGAAGAAATTGCTTGATGCAAGCAATTTATTTAATTTTACACGATGTTTTCTCTATTGGTGTGTTTTTTTTGAGAAGCATTAAAAAAGGTCACTGTGTTGTAATGGGTTAGTGTTATATGATATTTGTCAATATAGTAGAAGACAAAGAAATCTATCATTTCAGAAGTTTATAACTCAGTACTTACAATAAGGCATTTCATAGGTACTTAATTCAAGCTTTCTGAGGAGAAAATAGAAGCTTTGGTGCGAAAATATTTCAAGTGCCAATATTTTAAAGGTACTTACAATAAATTGGTGTTAACCCTCGATTATGTAATGGAATACTCACCTCAAGCTCTGAGCTACTTATGAAGGCACACATAGAAACAGCAATAGCACTCTGAAAAGATAAAGAGAAATAATCTTGCACTCAGAGAAAATAAAGAGAAATAATCTTATATGCTAAGCCTGTCCCTGTTTTGGCAGAAGTTATAGACAGAGACAGTCCAAGACAAATTTTCAAAGTCAAGAAATGCTATGAAAAGTTCATCCAATTACATCAACAGGCAGATATTGTTAACCCATTCCCACAAAGTGACGCTTTTGGACGCCCCCCAAGAAAAACAATTGGGAAAACATTATGTAAAAAGAAGAAATTGCTTGTGACAAGCAATTTCTTCATTTTACACTATGTTTTCTACCCCAAATTTGAAAAAATCTAAAATTTCATCAACTTTAAATTGTCATCTGTAATTCCTTTCAATTCGGACCAGTCCAAAATTTTATTGTGTGGGAATGGGTTAAAATAGGTAATAATAATACTTTTTGTTAGAATTAATTGAATGATAGATAGTAAAGGAGGACTGATCCATTGACTGGAGTTTTACTACCTTTTGAACAATTTTTCAATTATATCACAGCAAAGCTCACCTATTCATGTGCTTTTTTATACCACCTGTACTAAAGTTTGGCTCTGAATGCCTTTTAAATTTGACCAAGATCAAGACAACAATCTTCAACTTCCTTCAAATCAAGAGTCCACCACATTTACCAAGTTGCTCATGAGTCATAACAATATTTTGCATGAGGAAATAAATGCAGTCTGATCTTAGTCTACACCTCCTGTTTCTACTTTCCCTGCCAGAGTTGATAATGAAATTAATTTCTAAAAGAAATATTGATTTTTGAACAAGTTTTATCGGTGCTTTAAGCCCTTTGATTTTACAGCAATTCAGTAAGGTAATTTATACATCATGACAAGGGTTAATAGCATTTGCTCCTTTTTCTCTCAATAATTTCTTACCCATGTGGCTTTTATTATTCTTACTCTGTTTTATTTTCATTCAAATGCACTTTGAAATGTTTTCTGATACTCCTTCAATCCTTTACCAGATGACAAAAATTTATATTGTTTGGCATTGAAAGAAGTTGCAGATGATTTGTGACTGATGAATTCCAAAATCTTTGATTAAAACATGGTTGACAATGAAGAAATTGCATATATTAAGCAATTACTTCATTACCTAAAATGTTTTTGTTTCTTTTTTTTCCTTAAAGGGAGTAAAAAGGTGGGATTTTGTGGAAATTGATTAAATTTTGACTGATTTCTAAAAGTTTGTAATCTAGTAATGTGAGGCTATGAATATTCATTCAACAACAATTCTTTTTTGTTGCATAACAGCACAATACAGACAATAGGTGATCACAAATAGCCCACCTAGGACATGTTCCTAGGTGGGCTACAGCGTTTATACCTCTCCTCTAGCACTCAACGATGCTGATTTGTCTTTCATCAATGTTAACAGCGCTGGTTGTACATCAGGTATCAAATCATCAGCCTCTTGCCCAAGACTGATACAGATCAAACTTAGACATTTGGCTGCCAGTGCCTGCTCATCTCCTTTGCCTTTCTTTAAACAGCGAACCACAGCATCAGTTACAGTCAGTTTTCTGCAAACCGAGAGAAAGCAGCTGTCACTCAAAATGTCTATTAACTCTTTCCCATTTTTCGAAATTTTAGACTGGTCCAAATTGAAAGAAGTTGCAGATTACAATGAAAATTGGCTGCAAATGGAAAATAAACGAATCTACAGGTGAGAAAATATTGTGGAAAAAGAAGAAATTGCTTGTCACAATGTTTTCTCAAATATATATATAATCACAGTGACGTAAAATCCCAGGTTTGTCCAGGAAAGAGTTAAACAAGCTATTGACAAGAAATGAACTTGAACTCTAACATTATGTTAAACGATTTTAATGGTCTGCCTTGGCAATGTATTGGTTGTAACTACAGTGTGATATTTGGTTTGCCAATCATGTTTTGCAAAATAATATCATTCTAATATCTAAGTCAAGCTTCCTGTTGGAAGTAGGTGGGCTAAATTAGAGTAATGCCCTATGGATGCCCAATATTCAGCTGTTTTTGTTTTCAAAATTGTTCTTTATTTCTATATTACCCTACCCAAGGATACTGATTTTAGCTATTTTGAAAGAAGTCAATATACGGATGCTTCATGCAGTCATGGCGAAGACCGTCGGACCTTCGGACCTGTCCGATGAAATTTCACAATGTCCGACATGTTTTTCCTTTCCGTCAGTCCCATTGTCCGATAATCATTTCGATGATTGTATAAAAAAGATCGGCAAATCTACCTAACAAGAACTGAAAACTTACCCAAGTAAAATTTGAGACTGTTGCCGGAAATTACTTTTATTTTGTTTATGCCTACTTGATTGGTAGCAAGAAATACTACCGAAAATATTAATCGAACAAAGTACATCTAGGCTGTAAAAGCATGCAACGTGTATAATCGAGTTTAACTCGGTTCAGTTTCTAGAACATTCCTCGCGATAGTTTTTATGAATATGTGTTTCTCATGCCGTTCGTTTTTTGAGCACCGGTCCGTTTGGTTCGCCACTTATTCTTTTGCTCTTTGCCAGCTGATTCAGACAGAACCGATTTAGATAACTTATTTTTCATTATGAAAATTATGTTTCACTTCATAAGGGTTAATAAATACTTTGAAAAATATCGCAAATTGTATCTTTTTTTTCTGATCTTTCGGTCTGACAGAATTTCATTCGGTCTGACAGATGATCTAGCACTGTCAGACCGAGTGTCTGACAGAAATTTCCGGATCTTCGCCATGTCTGTTCATGCAAAATATCAAGGCTCTATGCCTTCTGGGTCCAGAGGAGATGATTTTTAAAGATTTCTTTTTTTAAAAATTTCAATTTCATTGCCATTGCAACCAGAGTTTGTTTTTTTTTTATAGATTTCAATTCTTTTAGCTATTTAAAATGGGACCACTTAAGGACCATTTCTGCCAATTTAGGTTCAAATTGGCCCTGTGGGTTGGGAGGAAATGTTGTTTATAAATCATTCTTTAATTCTATACCACCCCATACCCCAGGCTCCGCCCCTTGAGACCTGAGGGTCATGATTTTACCTATTTTGACAGGTCAATATACTGATGCTTCATGCAAAATATCAAGGCTCTACGCCTTCTGGGTCAGGAGGAGAAGATTTTTAAAGATTATTTTAAGATTTCACTTTTGTTTTCATTGCAACCAGAGATTTTAAAGGATTTCAATTCTTTTAGCTATTTTTAAATGGGACTCCCTAAGTATCATTTCTGCCAAATTTGGTTTAAATTGGCCTAGTGGGTTGGAGGAGATGTTGTTTAGAGAAATAGTTGATGGACGACACGATGGACGTAATCCGGACATAAGGTGATCACAATAGCTCACTTGAGCACTTTGTGCTCAGGTGCGCTTATAAAAGTTTACTATTTTGCTAGAGAATATATATTACAAGTTTTAAATGAATGCCTACAGTAATACCAGAGACATTACAAACATTTTAGCATGACAATATGACCTTGACTTTACTTAGGAAAAATTACAAACCTTTTTAGATATGCACAGAGTCTCAAGCAAAAATATTACTAATTCATGAATATCTTATCACTCCCTATACACATTGGAGAAGTAAGTTTTAGAAAGTTGCAGTTGATATTTAGTTATATTTGATATTTCAAAAACTGTCTATAATAACAATATATCTGTTAAGTAACATTATAGAACAATTGTACTGTAACAGTCATTTGACGGTCAAGGTATTGTTGCTACAGGTTACAACCCAAATAAGTTGATAGTATGAGATCTTGATCACCCTACGGCTTGTATGTCAAATTTCATAAAGCCAATCTTACGATTTACTGGTACAATTATTGCATTGTGATTCTGAAATGGATTAAATCTCATAACTTGACAGCCTAACAATCTAGCAGGAAAATGAATAAATTTGTCAAAAAAAAACTTGTTATATGCTAACTTCTCAAACCATTCCATATTTCAATTTGAAATAATTGGGTATAAACGTTTCATTTTCATATGGTGATTACAAATGTACATGTATTGTTTTATTTTGACTGCCATATTACAAAGATTGTTAATATGCCATGTTGTAAAGTCCTCATGGGTTGATCAGACCTTCTGGATGCATATCTTCATCAAGATACATGCCCATGTCAATTTACTATGGAAATCTATCCATAAATATTGGAAGATATGCTCTGACCAGATGAATTTGATCAATTGACCTTGAACTGTGACCTTGATGGTAGGTCACCAAACAAATTGTGCTCTACACATCATCTCATTAACCCGTTCCCACTCTGTGACGCTTTTGGACGCCCTTCAGAGAAAACAATTGGGAAAACAATAAGTAAAATGAAGAAATTGTCACAAGCAATTTGTTCTTTTTACACAATGTTTTCTACCCAAAAAGTTGAAAAAATTAAATTTGCATTATCTTTAAAATGTCATCTGCAACTCCTTTGAATTCTGATCAGTCTAAATCTTTCTTGTGTGGTAATGGGTTAAGATACACCAATAGGCAAAAACTTTTATTGAAAATTGGACTAAGTACTTAGGGGATACAGAGCGAACAAGAAACAGCAAACGGACTGACACAGGGGCCATTCCTATAACATTAAAACCATTTACAACTAATAGTTTTGCAGTGCACTGCAATAAGATCCTGCAATTGTTGATTGATTGAATTGGGTTTAACGCCACTTTTAACAGTATTTCAGTAACATCCAGGCGGCTGGGCACCTAACAATAGATTCCTCATATTTCTCACACAGTCACTACATCCTTTTCTAGCCTCAAGCTGCTATCCCACTTAGGTTTACAATTATCCACCCATTGATGAGACAAATGTCAGAAAGTATATGTGCCACCGCCAGGGTTCGAACCCACAACATTCCATGATTGAAGATTGGAAGTCTGATGTGCTACTGACTGCGCTATGATGGCAAGATAATTGCAATAATCGTTTTAGTCTGCAATACTTGACAATACAGCTGAGATCATTTAGCATGCAAAATATTAAATATGGAAACAAATTCTGTATTTCATGAACATCAGTTTAATTTTCCAGTATAATATGGCCTGAAAATTTGTGATTAATAAATAAAATGCATATTTCATGAACATCAATTTGATATTCTGTCTAAAATATGGCCTGAATTTTTGTGATTTATTGTCAAAATTTGGTTTTTATGAACATCAATTTGATATCCTTATCAAGATATTGCCTGAACTATTGAAAATCTGTCACTCAACCAATCAAATCATTCATTAGACTGGTCCGTGGAAGTGATCTGTGATATCCGACATTGGCTGACATTTATGTGAAGTATTTTTGTTGGTTTCGTGACTTAAACATTGTTACTACAGCTTATTCAAGCCGTAGTATAGACATTAACAAAAAAATTACTCTTTTGTTACATTTTACTGACTATTTAATGTTATTTTTTCTTCCAAACCACATGTTATGGTTACTAATTGCCGTCACTGGAATATTTTCAAGCACTAACAATAAAGGACATGCAGGAGTTACAATTAGAATTGTATCACTGCCTCTTATCTTGACCAAATAGTTAACCCTTCCTGTTCAATCTCTGGGTTTTTTGTCCCTATAAATCTATAATTGAAAAAACATTGTAGAAAAAGAAGAAATTGCTTGAAACAAGTCATTTCTCCTTTTTGCATTATATTTTCTACCCTGTTGAATGATTATTTTTCAAATTATATCCAAATTAAAATTTATGTCTGCAAAACCTTAGAATTTTAACAGGTCTCAAATTTTACACTTGAGGCGCTTGAGCACCTGTATTAAAATTTGGATGAATTCTGATAACATTTTCAAAGTAAAAGTTTACAGACAGACATACACATGGACAGATGGAAGGACACACCACCATGACAATAGCTTGCTGGCTTTTAGCCAGTGGAGCTATAAACAGGAGAGAGTTAAATTACAGGACAATCAACATTGTGAGAAAAAAGGCTATTGGATATATAAATCTGCACCCTTTTAAAACTCACCTGTCAATAAGAAAGTCATACAAATATTTCTTTGAGAAAGCTTTGATGAGTCCTTCTAGACAATTTTTTCTTCCTTGAGCACTGAAATAAAGTGAGATTGTCTTCTCTGAAATTTGCTTCAATGTCTCATGTCAATGCTATATACATCATTAACCAATTCTTTTAAGCAATTCTATTCAAAAAGAGAGATATCCAATATTTTATCAAATTGAAATTGTTGGCTGTATCTTCTTTCATTTTGGACATGTCCAAAATTTTGTCGTCTAGTTATGGGTTACACATCTGAACATTTTCAGTTCTTTCAATAACATAGAACATGCCATTATTTTAGTTCTGCATAATAAATCTTTGGAATCGACCATTTTTTGTATTTTACTCTGGATTTAGCCAGACATTGTGCTAATCAAAAGCCTTGATAAAATTTTGATCAAACATTTCATTCTTTTTCCTTTTTTTCTTTTCTTTAAACCATTACAACACACTCCACCACTGATGCAAAAAAGGGAAATAACTTAGGCAAACATTGTAAGAACAGATGGTTGTCCCAGGACAACTGCTGTTGAGCCCGAACAGTTTTGACCATCAACTTGACCTTGACTCAGTTTTAGTGTTTGACCTTGAGCTTTGACCTTGAACTAGAATCTATCAAAAAAATTATATGGCATATCTACTCTTGACAGAGAATATTTGTGCTAATTTGTTTTGAAATCCATCTATAAATGTAGGAGTAATTGGCGGAATAAAAATAATTCTAGTGTTTAACCTTGAGCTGTGACCTAGAGATTAGAACTATCCCAAAAGTTCTTTCAAATGGCGCATCTACTCATAATGGAGAATAATTGTGCCAAGTTATTTTGAAATCCATCCATAAATGTTGGAGTAATTGTTCGGACAAATTCAGATGGACAGATTAACACACATACACAGACTTGTCATAGTGACAACTATGTCTTGCTCACCGCAAGAAGGCTCGACAAAAAGAAGAAAAAGATTTCTCCTTTTCTCACAGTATTTTCTTCCACAAAAGATATTTCTTTTTCAATTTTTGAGCAGTTTAAAATGTTGTCTAAAACTCTGATTAGTCTAAAATTTGCTAATCTTATATCTGATTTTGTTTGTTTGAATGGGGTTTTACTCCGCTTTCAACAATCTTTCAGTTATATCACAGCAGCTGGAGCACCTAACAATGGAATCCTGGTATTCCTCACACCAGTACTACCATTACATCCCTTCCTAGCCTCCAGCTGCTATCTCACATAGGTCTACCATTATTGACCCATTGGTGAGAATCTGATATTTGAGCTAACAAGTAAATATCATTCATTTTTGAATAACAAAGCTGACAACAAAGATTACTCTGGCTAATAGAAAATATCCAAAGCAAGCACAAAGTGCAAGGTAGACTAAGCTGCTTGTGCCCAAACTATTTTTTTTCCACAGTTCCTTGTTTTTTTCCTAGTAAGTTAACCCTTTATCACACTATAAAGTTTAAGACTGGTCCAAATTGAAAGTTGCTAATGGCAATTTATAGATGATGAAAATTTAAAAATATGTCATTTCCGGTAGAAAACATTGTGGATAATGAAAAATTGCTTGTTACAAGCAAATTCTTCATTTTCCACAATGTTTTTTCGTTGAGTTAAGTCAAAAATCATTATTATGTGAAAATGTGTTAAGAATCATATACAACATTAAAAATTACCTTTTTTGAGAGAGACCTTCCACAGCATCCTTCAGTTTCTCCTCAAATTCTATAGCACTACTACTTTCATCTACTTCTTCTGTGACATCTAAAGATACACAAAAACGTTTAATCCATTACTACACAATGAAGCTTTATAATTCCCTTAAGAAATACAATTACAGAAAACTTGGTGGGAAAAGGAGAAATTTCTTGTAGGCAAGCAACTTCTCCTTTTCTCACTATGGTTCAACCCTATCTGGTACTTATTTTCCAATTTCAGTGCAAATTGAAGTGTCGTCTGCAACTTATTTCAAGTTGGACCAGACTAAATATTCTATCATCTGGTAATGGATTATTATCCCTTTGAAGACATAATAATTCATTCACTTCCCTATTAACCCATTCCCACACAACCAAATTTTAGACTAGTCCAAATTGAAAGAAGCTGCAGACGACAATTTCAAGTTGATGGAATTTAAGCTTTTTTTCATTTTTTGGATAAAAAACATTGTGGATAATGAAGAAATTGCTTGATACAAGCAATTTCTTCATTTTCCACAATGTTTTCTAAGCCTTTTTGCTTGGAGTCGTCTAAAAGCGTCATTGTGTGGGTATGGGTTAACAGATTCCCACTCAATGACACTTTTTGAAGCCCCAAAGAAAAAAAAAATTTTTTTGAAAGCATTGTGGGAAAGAAAGAAATTGCTTGTTACAAGAGGTTTCTTCACTATCTATGTTTTCTACCCCAAAAGGAAAAAAGAAAAAAAATGAAAAATTTCATCAATCTGTCATTTGCAAAATCGTTGAACTTGGACCATGCTAAAACTTTACCGTCTGGATTAAATATAAGCAATCATTCAAGTTATGGTTTGCTGGTTTCAAGGTTTAAGTCATTCAAGTTGTCATTTACTGACATTACCATCACTAAAAACACCCTCTTATGCAAGAGCTTTTGGATTCCTATATTTCTCTCACCAGTACAGTCACTACTACATCTTTTCCGAGCATCCAGATGCTCATCCCATTTAGGTTTACGATTACTCACCCATTGGTGGGAGACGAATGTCGGAAAGGATATTTGCCGCAGCCGGGGAATGAACCTCAGACCTCATGACTAGGAATCCTACGCAATACCACTGCGCTATGGTGGCGGTCTTGTGGGCAATGTTTGTGAGCAGTGAAGAAATTGCTTGTTACAAGCAATGTATTTATTATCTATAATGTTTTCTGCAAAAAAAAAAAAATAAATAAATAAAAAAAAAAAAAAATAAAAAAAGTTTTCAAAATTTCATCAACTTGAAATTATTGCCTGCAACCACAAGTTCTTCCAATATGGGTAAGTGTAAATTTTGGTGTCTGGTAACGGGTTAACATACTACAGGGTACTAACCATCCTCAGGTATACTGTCTGGTTGACTATCTGACAGAACACTCGCTGTACTCCAGTTATCACCAGTCTCATATTCTTCGTCACTTGGAGGACGTGAGTCAGACTTCTTTAAATCTGCTGCCTTACGGCCACCTGGAAGTAAAAAGGTACTTGGCTGAATTATTCAATTCCCACGAAATCCTTCTTTTTCAGTAACCAGTCTTATATACATATTTCAGTTATAGCTAGTCAATTTTGTTTTCTTTCACTTGATATTTATTTAAGTTTTGTGCATTTAACCCATTACAAACCCATTTTAGACTGGTCCAACAATGAAGAAATTGCTTGTTAACCCTTGTCATGCTGTATAAACTACCTTACTGAATTGTAGTAAAATCAAAGGGCTGGAAGCACTGATAGAATGTGCTGTTAAAAAAAGAATATTTCTTTTAGAAATCAACTTCATAAACAACTCTGACAGGAAAATTACAAGCAGGAGGTGTAGACTAAGATCAGCCTGCACATAAGTGCAGTCTGATCTTAGTCTACACCTCCTGCCAAAACCGGAATATTCCGGGTTTAGCATGACAAGGGTTAAAAGTAATTTCTTCACTTTGCACAATGTTTTCCTAATTGTTTTTCTTGAGGGGTGTCAAAAAGCGTCATTGTGTGGGAATGGGTTAATAATCCCCAAAGCAATGATACTGGACAACTCTGAGAAAAATCAAATTTTGAAAACAAAATCTGCATTAAATGTATTGAACATAATGTTATAATAACAGTCAATTTAGGAAAAGGAGAAAATACTTTTCAGAACTTAGCGATTATACCGTAATTTGTCCATATATTCGGACACAATTAAATAATTTTTTTTTCATGTCCGAATGCATAGATAATTACTCAAGCCAGTGTCCGAATTTATAGATAAATCGCCGTGCGGCCGGGATCAACCATTGCCGATTTTCATGAGTCACTAACTGTTTTGCTCAGACACTGAATTCATTTCAACAGTAAATAAACTTGATATGTGTTACGCATTACGTTCGTAAATGTATTCATTATTATTTTATTTTTTCAGATTGTTTCAAGATACCGGCGAAGACGACGTGAATTTAATGATCATTCACTGATTAAAAACCTTAATAAACGATTTACTTTTCTAAACTGTTGTTTTTCTTCGTTTTAACGATTGATAGAATCCCACATATCACCGTAAGAATACGACAAGATCGTAACTGCAGCATGTTCAGGCAAAATTGTTACGACGTTTCGGTAGTCAAAGTCCGATTTTTAGAGTATGGTAAATTCTTTTTCTGTCATTTATATACAATCATCGTCGGTTGAATTGAAAAAAAGGGATATTGATATGGAGAGCTAAACAAAATCTTCGCATGTCAATTGTTCATGTATTAAAGTCACCAAGAGATAAGAAGCAATTTGTCAGAATAAAATCACGGCATCGGTCAATTACGACAGTTTTTCTCTGATCTGCTTCACATAAATCATCGCGTAATATTCCCCGCAAATTTAAAGTAAATGCGGTGGCCTACCTGTGAGAAAAAATCCTTTTTTAAAATTATATCCATAATGTTTTAAGAATATTCAGACAGTCGATTAAACCATGTAAACTTAAGGCATAATGACAAGGGTAAAAATTCGGTGACCAAGAATTCTCACGGGGTACGCGTCTGGCACGTGCCAACTCCGGAAACACTCCCAAATATAGCTGAACACCTTTCCTCCCTCGCAGTAAAATAAACTTTACCCGAAAACCTTTACTTTATATTTGTCGAACGAGACTTGTTGTGTGTTTTATTGAACAGTGTGAGATTAAATTTTCAGATTATTAAAAGGAGCGGGGATAAAAAAGGTAATTTATTTTAATCTACCAATATTATATATCGGATGAGAGTTAATAATTTTGTGACAAATTAACAAGTAAAATTCTCGCATTTTCCGTATTTAGGGAAAACGTCGTTGCTACGACTGATTCTTCTCGAAGCATATCATTGCATTTTTTTTTCTTGATTTGATACGGCCGGTGACAATACCCTCGATGAGCTCCAGATACGAGGAAAGTGTAGTAAAATCGAAAGTAGGTTCAGGTCAATTTGACTAATTTCATAGGGTCGCACTGTCATACATGAAATATATAGAGATATTCTATACATTTTTATTTCAAAATTCTTTCT
Source organism: Fragum fragum (assembly GCA_946902895.1). Lineage (NCBI taxonomy): Eukaryota > Metazoa > Mollusca > Bivalvia > Cardiida > Cardiidae > Fragum > Fragum fragum. Next base: position 13,090,817 of record OX336371.1, on the reverse strand, counting down.
TAATCTATATCTAGCAATTCAAATAGTTGTAATTACACAATATAACATTTATATTTGTCTGCACATTGGTTCACGTAATTAAGGTTGGTTTTTTTTTATAGATGACAGATAAAGGAGATAGAGCTGAATGGGTATAATGCAAATTCTTCCCAAGACAATGGCACATTTCTTGTACCGGCGATGCGCTTCTATCTGAAATTCCGCTTGAACAGCTCAAAGAGTACCCCTTCATGTGTGAATTCTGTAAAAATTAAATTAGGAAAGACTTTACCATTTTGCCCTTCATCCCGGCAGTATAAACTTGTCGGTTATGCTGTCAAGAGTGATTATGCAAGAAAGCCTTGCCAAAATAAGTCTTCCTGTTTGAAACCTTATTTTGTATGTATTGCACACACTATATTTCGTTTGGTTTGAAATAATCATAAATACCATATATTAATTCAAATTGACCTAGGGATTCAATGTTAACGATTTCAGTCTATCACTTAATTTCAATTCAAGGAAAGGCTTGTAATATATGAAATAATAACATATTTTTTTTTTGTATCAATTACTTACCCTTAAATGACTTGCCGCAAGTTTTTTTTAAAACTCCGATTGGGAGTCAGCATGCCCACTGGGTTTTCATTTTGGGGGTACATGTACCCCTTAGGTTTTGAAATGGGGGTACAAAGAAACATATGAGGGTACATTGTACCCTTTACTTTCAGAGTTTAGGGTACACCATACGGCACACGAATCTGAACCCCTTACCAAATGACAATTTTATATCTACTTTTTAATAATCAGTAAATTAGTGCCACACGTCATCTGCCATTTTTAGATAAATTTAGAGCAAAGGATAGCAAAGCCTATTTTTGACAACTCACTTTTCTTAGTTATTGGATTTGGGAAGGGCTGAATGGGATATGAGAGTGATGGCTAAACAACTCTAACAGGTGACTTAGGAGGGCGGGGAAGGAATTTTGGAGCAGACCATACCAGGCATGTCAGCTCATTGTTAGCTCAAACAGTGGTATTGAAACAATTCTGGTACAAAAAATATCAACTGGCCTTATTATAACTAAGTTATCACTGTCCAAAAGTCACCATTTGTGGAGAAATAGAGTAGGTTTTGTTGTGACGTTTTGCAGACAGCATATTACGTAGCTTAAACAAAACTACAACCTTAAATAAACGGCCCCATTTTGTCACACCCGACTTATATGTACAACGGAATTCGCGAGAGAAACTCATTTCAAAATCAAATCCTATAGTGCGAATTATAGTCAGTTTCTCGCCCAAAACACGTAAATATTTTGCGTTTTGATTGCAAAATAGCGCAACTTTGGACTTATTTCAAAACAAACTGGTCAGGCCATCAAGATCCGCATTATACGAACTTTTCAAACTGCTGGTTCCCCTAATCTCTATGTAGAAAACAGGCCAGAAAGAAGCGATGGTTTCCGTCGAATGAAAGGGAAATCACTTGCTCCCGATGCGATTTTGTCTTCTTTGCTTGCTATCGTTTGGATTTTTCGGGAAAAATACGCACATAAGAGTTTCTCGTTTTGTACGCTAATAATTATAAATTTATGTACACACACGTAATGGCATTTTTGTTTCTACGTTCATTTATTTTTCTGTATGTTCATGCACGTCTTGGTGAAAGATTTGTACGTGAACCAACATAATTGTACGTGAATTACGTACTGCAGTACGTGAATGGGCACCCTGGGTGTCGGGTTTGAACAAAAGATGTCGGATTTACCAGACCTGAATTATAATATAGAGTTGGTTGTACCATTATTGATTGTGGCAAAAAGACGCCTCAAAATATACGAGTCTGTTGCATAAAGGAACGTTTGCGTAAACCCGACTTCGAAGTTGGAATAATGTATGTAGACATAGAAATACGCCGAAATTTCCCTTAAAGCGTCGGAATTACCTGACCTTGCTCTATACCAGAAGTTTGTACCCTACAAACAGTATCATCATAGTTTAAAAAAATACAGCCTGGTACCACTGTCGACTGTAAAAAAGATTTTATTACAGACAACAGCCACACTAGTTAAAAAAATTAGAAATATGATTTATGATTTGTTGGAGACAGTGGTGAAAAAATGCGGCTTTGGGAGATACCTGCGACACCTTTTTATGGACACGGCTTTTTTGACTGACACTTTTATAACATTTAGCTTTCCTGTCTACGGACCGAGGAGAAACGTGATATTTATTTCTAGGACACAATTACGAAGTTACAGATCAACATATTGCCACCTGACATCCGTGAAACACGCGGGTATTTTGTCAACAAACGGTCAGCGACACTTGATCTCACCTTTTCTCTTTCCTTTCGGCATTATTTCACAGAACTATTGATTCTTTTACTTAAACTTAATTTCTCTAAGCAAATAATCCTTCGTATATGATAATCAGATGAATGTATATGGTTTAAATTTTTAAAATACAACTTGTTTGGCCACATGGACATTTTCCGATTAGTTTAGTTCAAGGTCGAACTAATCTATTTTAAGAACAGGATTTCACAATCTTTTTATAGACTAGAAGCTTGTGATTACGTCCAACTTAAAAAGCGCACATATATATGCGAGCGCGCCCGAGACGGAGAGAGAGAGATTTGTTTGAATGGGGTTTTACGCCGCTTTCAACAATCTTTCAGTTATATCGCGGCGGCTGGAGCACCTAACAATGGCATCCTGGTATTTCTCACACCAGTACTACCATTACACCCATTCCTAGCCTCCAGCTGGTCTACGATTATCGACCCATTGGTGAGAGACAAATAGTCGGAAAGGATGAGTGCCGCCGTCGGGGATCGAACCCGGGACCTCTAGATTGACAGTCCGACGCGCAACCAACTGCGCTATGACGGCAGCAGGAGAGAGAGAGAGAGAGAATGCCGATAAATACTTGAATTTTTTAAAATGGTCCACACTTAATAGTTTTTTGCACGTAATTACCATAACAGTGGAAGGGGAAGTTAAACGACTATAGTTATCATAACTATAGAAGCAAGTCAAAACCGGACAAATATGTAACGACCCAAAGTCAAAACAACCCACGCATTTAGTCAAAATTGTCAGAATTGTTTGAAAAAAAAAAAAAAAAAAAAAATACTCAAAATATTCTTCGAAAGGGTCATTTAAAATTCTACATTTGATAAAAAAATCCTCTAATGTTTCTTTTGACGATATTTCCTTAAGTTAAATCTACCTTCTAAAGAAGACATGTTTTAATCCATTTCCATCTTTATATGGTTGTCATGTACATACCTTCGTACGTTTTTTCACTTAGTTGGAAATGAAGTGTTAGATCAATTAAATATTCGGTGTATAAATAAATTTTGTTGAACAAGGAGGCTCGTAGATACTACATTTCTTGCAGTCATATCACTGCGACCGGAGCACCTAACCATAGGTTCATGGTATTTTTCCCTCTATGACTACTATAACATTTTATCTTAACCCACATTTACCCATTCTAAGGGTTCGGATGATCGACAACATGAACAGGGTTACACTAGGTCAATGGGCTATGTGGCAAACCTTTGGAATCTAGAAATTCAGCACAATATAGACCTGTACGCTATACAAAATGCTTGGATATCTTTCCTTCGTTCATCAGAAAATTTGGTGAATTTGTTTGAAGTTCAATTCTGCTTTGAACAGTTATACAAGCATTCTGAAGTGATGCATGGTAATACCAAGTCCCCTATCGGCTTTATATATATATCGTTAGATCGGTATCTTTTTGGGGTGGTAAAGGGATTACTACCCCTCCAAAATATTACAGTTGTATCAGATTTTATTAACAATTCTTAAACATACACAAATACACACAAACATTAAAATAGGCGTCTCTTTTTGTTGTTTGCTAAATATGTTGCTAAAAAATCAATGGACTGGAGTAGAACTTGAACTCGTTCTGTAACTCATCAATGCTGATCACTTACTAACCAAAAATCAGCTCTATACCTGCAAAAGTTAAGAAAAAAAAGTCTAGTTTTGTAACTCATTAATACAAACTCACATACCAAAAACCACCTTCTTATCGCAAAGATTAAAAAAAAAAGGTCCGGAAAACTGAAATTTCGTAGTAATTTCTTAAGTCCAACATCCGTATCTTTCTCAAAAATCAATGGACCGAAACCAAACTTCAACTTGTTCTGTAACTCATTGATGGGGACTCACATACCAAAAAACAGCTTTATATCTCCGTGGGTTAAGAAAAAAAGTCTGGAAAAATGAAATTATCTGTATCGTCAACAAAAATCAATAGACCGGAACCAAACTGGAACTTGTTCAGTAACTCATTGACGCGGACTCAAATCACAAAAATTAGCTTGATATCTCCGAGGGTAAAGAAGAAGAGTCTGGAAAACTGAAATTTCTTGGTAATTTTCTTGGTCCAGCATCCGTTTCTCACCAATATCAATGGACCGAAACCAAACTCGAACTTGTTCTGTAACTCATTGACGCAGACTCACATACCGAATTATCAGCTTAATATCTCCCAGGGTTATGAAAAAAGTCCTGAAAACTGATATACCTGGACTGACATACGGACGAACAGACGGACCGAAATCTGTAGTCCCTTTCGGCGACTAATAAAGATGTAGCCCACCTCCCCACTAGCAAAAATATGGTACACAATGACCCACAATGGAATCTGCCACCCGAGACCTAGATGAAATGTGAATTCAAGATATCTATGGGGCCATGTCGGCAACCTGTGTTTGTCCCATATAGGAATCATGTGAGACAGTATGAATAAAATGTGCTTCCGTTACATACAGACTAGTGAAGAAACAGGTTGAGATAATTAGAGAATGGGGTTGAAATCACACTATAATCATTCACTAATAAAACAGATTGACGTCTAACAAACTACGCAAAATGGAAACATGTAAACAAAGGTATAAATAAATACAGATATAAAAGGCGAGACGTGAAATCCAATAAAAACCCGATTTTGTCCTAACTGATAACGGTTGAATGTTATTAGTTCACCTGAGCAGAAAGTGAATTTAAGCATCAGTACATCGACTTCTTTCAGAATTGCTAAAATAACCCCATCGGGTACCCAGGAGCGTAGACCCAGGGGGTCGCGGCTTATTTAGAAATACAGAAGGTTTTCTAAAACAGCATCTCCTAAACCACAGGGCCGATCCAACCAAATTTGGCAGAAATGTGTCTTAGGCGGTGCCCATTGAAACTTGCTAAAAGTTTGAAATCCGTTGAAAAATCTGGTTGCCTTGGTAACAATACTGAAATTTAAATAAAATCTATAAAAATGATCTCCTCCTGACTCAGAAGGTGTAGAGTCTTTATATTTTGCACGAAACATCAGTACATTGACCTCTTTCAGAATTACTAAAGTCATCAGTCTCGGGTCCTCGGGGAAATCGGGCTTTTATAGAAATAAAGAAGGAATTTTAAAAGGACACCTCCTCCCAAACCACTGGGCCAATTTCAACCAAGGCATTTAAATCACTTTAAAACTCTGGTTGCTATGCCAACAAGAGAAAAGTTGAAAATGAAATAAAAAGAAATCATCTCCTCCTGACCCAGAAGTTAAAGACTCTTGAATTTTGCATGAAGCATCAATACATTGACCTCTTTAAAATGCTAAAATTTCAAAGTCACAGGGTGATTGGGTTTAAATAGAAATAAAGAACGCAACTCTTTCAAAGTATTTGGCCAATTCTAAGCAAATTTGGCAGAAATCTACCTTAAATTGCCTCCTTTTAATAATTACTAAAAGATTTGAAACCTGTTGAAAGCATATGTAATCATGGCAACATAAGTTGATTTTAGTTACATTTTAAAGAGGCCCTGTTAGTATTAGGCCTTCAAGAAAAACAGCCTTATCTCAGGTGAGGGCCACTGATCCTCTTGTTATAATACCTCATTGATAACTTAATCATATATCAGGTGAAAACTATAACTAAATGCTTTGATAATCTTACAAATTAAATTCAATAGCATAAACATAAAAACCCCAAACAAACATACACATGTATTTTTATGCAGATCAAAATTCATTTGTGGAATTATAATAATGTCACTTACTAAAACTTATCATCAAAGAGATCTCCTGGAATGGGAATAAATGCCTCTGTTGATGCTTTTCGACACTGTTTCAATACATATCGCTGTTGTTGCTGGGAACCTTAGAGGAATGGTTGAACTTTTATGGGTTGCTTTTACAGAAATTATATAGTTGATTCTTGCGACTCTTTACTGAGGGTGCCTATACTATTATATCTTGGAGCTAGTTCCATATATTCATTGCACAGTTGCTGAATATATTTTTACGAATTAAAAGCTTGTATCTTCTTTCGTTTGATTTTTTAGATTTACTTCATGTTCTCAGTTGAGTGATCATGGAGAAAAACTTATCTTTCTTAATATCATCTATATGCCATTTATGATTTTGTATACTTGGATTATACCTGCTCTCTTTCTATTGTATTCAAGAATTTAAATCTCTCACTGTATTATAAGATTTTTACAAACGAAACCAATTTTGTTGGCTCTTCGCTGATGACACAATTTTCTATCTAAGACCATGTCATATGCAAATGTCCTCCAAAATGATTCAAGAGCAAATGGGAACGAGACTGGGCGATAGAGTTCTACCCAGATAAGTGCTAGGTCTTGAAAATTACTCGAAAGAGAAACCCAATAATATTACCCTACATGCTCTTTAACGTCCAACTCAAAACCACTGAAGCTGCCAAATACAATTGAAAAAGATATGAACTAATCAACTCACAAAAACAACATCTCGGTAAAGGCCAATGACTCCCTCCTTTTTATCGGAAGATAAGATCCGTACCTCTAACAATAAAGTCAAGATCGAAGCCTACACAACTACACAACTTGATTATTTCACTTCTGTTTGGCACCCCTGACTAAAACACAACTCCTTCGAACTAGAAAAATCGAAGGTATGTCTTCAACAACTATACGACCATACAAGTAGTGTTTCTAGTGGGCTTCAACCCCTCAAATGGAAACCCTACACCAACGACGTATACAATCATCATTATCATACTTTTATAAGATTAAGAATGGACTAGTTTACGTTGATCACAACCAACTAACTCCTACTCGTAACCTCAGCTACCTTATCTTTTTCACACCAAATATCATTGTAATTCGTTCTTTCCAGAACAATCCGCCCGTGAAGCTCTTTTTCATATGATGTAAAGTCTAGCCCAAGCATTGACATGTTTTTCTCAAAGCAGTACTCGGCAATGCAAATGAAAATCCATCCCTCTTTTTATATCTTTTTATCCTTTAACCTTTTTAGCGCAACATTTTTCCACGTAAAATGACCTGGTGGTAGGTGATTCCTCCATTAATAATCAGAATTTATTGCCTGGGAGTATGAAGAAGAAGTAGAGGAGGACTGCTATAAAATTTGGTTGAAATTCTAATGAATATAATTCACAACGTCTTCATTCTTTTAAATATAGACAATGTATATAGAAATAAGCCCCCACCCCAAGTCATGTTCTCAAATGAACGATCGGCTTTGGGCTGAACAAAATAGACTGTTAAGCCCAAGTAATTTTAGCTCAATTCTTATTTCATTTTTTTGACGAACTAAGTAACTAGCGGACGGCGCATCCCATAACAATTACCCGCTAAAGATTCGCAGCGGACACATTCCCCGAAGTAGACAGAAACATTTGGATTAAAAAAAATGGGAGCCCTCTGTTCACCAGGCTGGATAACTACATTGGGTCCATCCAATCGAAACACGACCAGAATAGAATATTATTTATTTCCTCAGTGGCCCTTATTGTACATGTAAACAACATATTACGTATACAAAATACTTAATAACAACAACTGCAAATAGAAAACAAGAGGCCAAAGAGGGCCTGTATCGCTCCACTGGCTTTAACATCTCCCGATTTGAAGTCTGTAATTTCAGAACAATGCTTATAGATGCTGGACAAAGGCTAATCACAATAGATCACATGATGACGTATTCAGGTGAGCTTAAAAAGGGTGTGTATCATAAAACAAGATGTGTTTTTAAATCACAAATGCCAAGTTTTGACCTTGACAGATGACTTCGATCTTGTCACATTACTTTGATATTTGTGCATGCGTAAACATAAGATCATGCCAAATATAGGCTTAGAGGGATTTGTATTCTAACAAAAGTTTTTCTCAAATATACAGAGTTTCTTTCGCAATCAAAGATGGTGTCCATGATATATCAATAGCATTATAACACAAATGTCTGTACTTTGAACGCCATGATGTTCCAATTTTATTTTCATTAAAGAAAACTAATATAATACTTGGTCTAGTAGTATTCTTTTGTCTGAATTCAATTTCTTTTGAAATGCAAGAACAATGGTTGAAAGCGGCACATTGGTTTGGCAGAAGAAGATGTTTAAAGAAAAAGTTTACGCAAGGACAGACAGACACACACACTGGTGAAACACGTGCGACAGACAACACCATGACAATAGCACTCTAACAAATAACAAGAGGCCCATGAGGGCCTGAGACGCTCTACTGGTTATCAATTTTCCGTTAAAGAAATTTGATATTCAAGGAAGTTAATTGCTCAAAGAAGAATGCATAAAGAAAAAAAGGGCTTTATCCCCTTTATCATTTTAAGCAACAATCCTCAAGGCCCCTTTTCCAATGTTTCATGACGGATCCACTCCATTTCCAAAAGAAAGTTACCTTATGACCCTACAATCATTCTGTGAATATTTTATCAGAATCTGACAATGATTGTGGACTTTATCACATAAACAGGATTGTTTTGAATGAAAATCAATAAGGCCCCTTTTCCTGTGTTTTCTGATGGAGCAATTTCAATCCAAAAGGCACTTTCCTTACAACCCGACAATTGTCCTGTAAAATTTAAAAGAAAATTTGATAATGATTGTGATCTTCATCACATACACAAGAATGTTTTGAATGATAATCTGTAAGGCCCCTTTTCCTGTGTTTCGAATGCCACAATTATTCTATGCATCTTTGAAGAGAATCCAATAAAACTGTTGACTTTACTGTGTTAACAAAGATATTAAATCCAAGTTCTCATAAGGCCCCTTTTCCCGTGATATTTTACTTTTGTCTTTATCATTCTGTGAAAGCTAAAGTGAATCCGATGAAATATTGGGAATTCATTATGTTTACTAGAATATTTAAAAAAAATAATCATATGGCCCCTTTTTACATGATACTTGATGGATTGTACCCAGTTCTGAAAATAACCATTTAAAGGTAGGTATCGATGTTTTTTTCATGTCACAGATTTTAATTATTTTTGTTTCTTCTCGTATACTATTTGAATACAAATGTCGAAAAGAAGTTTTGCTTAAATCTGAGGTCACTTATCAGAAAAAAGCAGGGTATTTCCTCAATAGCCTACGTAGGCTATTAATCTATTTTTAGATTAATCCGAGACAGTTGCGAAGATTATATGATCATTCACGTGGTGCGAATAACCGTTAGAACTTTAAATTTAGTTTAAATAACATCACACATACGTCATCGTTACGTCAACAGGAGTTATGTTCGCTAGCCGGTCTTTAATTCTGTAAAGATACGTCCAAAACTATCGTTTAGTGTTATTACGAATATTTACACTTACTGTAGTTTTGCGCTTACCCTTTCATGTGACCTGAATTAGGACGATGGCTGTTTCGCTAGTAAATTTGTTACCTTCAGTTGACTTTGGGTCATATGCAAATGAGGTCTTTCGATGTCGTCAGCCGAATTCCGTGATATCTAAAAATAACCTGGAATTTCGCTGAACCTTTCCGATATAACCACTAAAAGCCACTTTGGGCCTATTAGATTACAACCAAGACAATACCTGACTCAACTTTATGTATTAAATGTTCGTTTGAGTGTATTTTTCGGCACTTGATGATTTTTTCTTATCTAGCTTTCAGAAACATCGATACCTCCCTTTAAGTATTTGTACAATCATTCTGTGAAACTTTGAAGTGAATCCGGTGAAATCAAGGGACATCATTGTGTTAACCAGAATATCTAAGAGAGATTTTCATAAGGCCCCTTTTTATGTGACACTTGCCATAGTCAGATCCACTGTCAAAATCAACAATTGGAATGATTGTACAATCAATCTGTTTAATCTGTGGAATTTATTGTGTTAAAGACTTTATAGTGAAATCTTCAGAGGGCCCTTTTTCTCATGATACTTTACAGAACAAACCAAATTTCAAAAGGAACAATTCTAATGAAGGTACAATCATACTTTAAAAGTTAAAGAGAATCAATGAAAACAGTGGACTGAATTGCGTCAAGAATTTTTGTTACAAAATTTTCATAAGGACCCCTTTTCCGTGAAACTTAACAAATCAGACCCAATGTACAAAGGAACAATCCTAATGGTAGTTTGAAAATGATAAAGACTGAGGACTTCATTGTAATAATGATGTTTTATAATAAAATTTTTATAAGGTCCCTTTTCTTGTGTCACTTAACCAATCAGACCTAATTTACAAAGGAACAATCCAAATGATGGTACAATCATTCTATTAAAGTTTGAAGAAATTCTGATAAAGACTGAGGGCATTGTTGTGTTTATGAGGATTTGGTAGTAATTTTTCATACTGCCCCTTTTCCTATGATACTAGACAGATCAGGCCCAATTTGGAAAGAAACAATCCTTATGATGGTACAAACATTCTGTGAGAGTTTGAACAGAATCTGATGAAAACTGCAGACTTTATCTTGGTGTAAAATTTTTAATATAAAATTTTCATAAGGCTCCTTTTCCTGTGATACTTGAAGGATCAGGTCTCATGTCAGCATCAACAATCGTGATTATTGTACAATGATTCTGTGAAGGTTTGAATTAAATCCAATGAAAGCTCTGGACTTGGTTACAAGGACTATAGATAAATTTCTCAAAAGGCCCCTTTTCCCATGATACTAGACAGGTCACGCCTAATTTGAAAAGAAAGAATCCTCATGATGGAATTATCATTCTGTGAAAGTTTTAACAGAATCTGATGAAAACTGTTGACTTTATTGTGGTACAATGATTTTAAAATTAAATTTCATAATGCTCCTTTTCCTGCGATACTTGACGGATCAGGTCTAATGCAAACATCAACAATCATTATTATTGTACAATTATTCTGTGAATGTTTGAAGAAAATATGACGAAAGCTCTGGACTTGGTAACAAGGATTTATAAATGAAATTTTAATAAGGCCCCTTTTCCTGTGTTTCTTGACAGTTCAAACCCTGTTATGAAAAGAATGATACTTATGACCTTCAAATCATTCTGTTAAAGTTTCCACAAAATCTGATCAAAGCTGTGGGCTTATTGTGTTAACAGGGTTTTATTAATTGAATTTTCATATAGCCCCTTTTCCCATGTTACTTGATGGATCTGAATCAATTCCAAAGGGAACTCTTCTTACAAAAGTATAATTATTCTCTTTGAGTATAAAGACAACCCCATCTCATCTGTGGACTTACAAGCATTAATTAAGATTTTTTTAATTGAATTTTCCTAAAGCCCCTTTTCCTATGTTTCTCAATGGATCAGACCCAATTTGAAAGGAACAATCCTTATGATGGTACAATCATTATGTGAAAGTTTGAAGTCAATCAGGTGAAATCTAGGGCCATTATGTGTTAAGATTTTTTTTGTTAAATTTTCATAGGGCCCCTTTTCCCATGAAACTTGATGGATCAAACCTACTTCCGAAAGGAACAATCAATTTAATGTAATAATCATTCTGGGAATGTTTGAAGAGAATTTGTTGAAAACTATGGACTCTATTGTGTTTACGAGGACTTTTTCAATCAAGTTTTTATCGGGCCCCTTTTTCCTGTAGTCCTTGACTGATCATTCCAAATTTTGAAAGGAACAATTCTTATGATGGTACAATCATTCTGTGAAAGTTTGAAGTCAATCAGATGAAAAACTGTGGACTCTAGAGTGTTAACAAAGACCTTTGAATTAAATTTTGATAAGGCCCCTTTTCCTATGCTTCTTGAGGAATCATATCCAATTCCAAAAGGAACAATCCTTATGATGGTACAATAATTCTGTGAAAGTTAGAAGAGAATCCGTTGAAAATTGTTGGCTCTAGATTATTTATGAGAATTTTTTATTAAAATTTTCATAAGGCCCCTTTTCCCGTGTTTCCTGATGGATCTGACCAAATTCCCAAAGGGACAATCCTTATGATGGTACAATCATTCTGTGAAAATTTAAATACAATCTGATGAAAACTGTGGACACTAGAGTGTTAACGAGGATGTTTTAATTAAATTTTCATAAGGCCCCTTTCCCCGTGTTTCTTGACAGATCAGACCCATTTTCAAAAGGAACGATCTTTATGATAGTACAATCATTCTGAGAAAGTTTGAAGAGAATCCGATGAAAACTGTGGACTCTTTCGCGTAAACGAGGATTTTTAATGGAATTTTCAATTAAATTTTCATAAGGCCCATTTTCCCATGTTTCTCGGTGGATCATACCAAATTTCGAAAGGAACGATTATTATGATGGTACAATCATTCTGTGAGAGTTTGAAGAGAATCCGATGAAAACTGTGGACTCTATCGCGTAAACGAGGATTTTTTAATTGAGTTTCAATAAGGCCCCTTTTCCCATGTTTCTTGACGGATCTGACCCAATTTCGAAAGGAACAATCCTTATTTTGGTACAATCATTCTTTGAAAGTTTGAAGGGAATCTGATGAAAACTGTGGACTCTATCGTGTAAACAAGGAAAAGTTTAACGGACGGACGACGGACGGACGGAAGGACGCACGGACGTCGGACGGGAAAAAGCCATCGTTGTAGCTCTAGTGGCATTCGGCTAGTAGAGCTAAACATTGTTAAATAAATATATTTCTCCCATAACCTGAAAATTTTGGTTTTGTTTAATCTGAATTCCAACAAATTATAGCAGACTAATTTTAGCTACAACGTTTTTCATAACTTAAAGTCAGAACATCAAAATGCTTTTGTTAGGTATTGGGCATAAACAAATCTGTAAGGGAAGTAAAAAAAAATAATTCTATAGCTTCATAAGATGCATTTATCTCCTTTTGATCAATGTTCTAGAAAATATACCTATCCAGATTCCTACACATGTAAACTTACACAATATTTATATCTCTTTGCATTTACATGTTTTAAAGTGATAAATTAATATTTCTACTAAATAAAGCTAACTCTGACTGAAAACAGCATTTTGAGGTCTCTTTACAACTATTTTGTAACCCGAATTCTACCAAAATATTTAATTATTTACCCAAATACCCTTTACCAACAATACCAGCAATTAGGTGATTGCAACAACTAAACTATTCTAAACACATTTTAAGAAACAATTTAAGTTAAGGGTCATCCATGGAATATTCATACCAAGATTCATTGAAATTAGTACAATCTATAGGGAGGAGATTTTATAATTTTTCAAAGTGATAATTGGCCACGTCTTGCCTGGCCAATATTTATGGACCCATCAAAATTCCATGAACAATTTGAGTAAAGGGTCGCCCAAGAAATATTGATACCAAGTTTAATTGAAATTCAGTTAAATTAGTAGGAAGTGGATTTTTTTAGATTTTAGAGTAAAAAAAGCCCCGCCCTGCCATGCCAAAATTGAGGGTGCAATCAAAATTCCATGAACAATTCAAGAAAAGGTGTTACCAAAGGAACATTCAGGCCAATTATTGTTGAGAGTGGTAAAATGGTTTGGGAGACGATTTTTAAAGATTTTAAACTGAAAATAAGCCTCGCCCTGCCACGCCCATATTTGGGGGTCAAACAAAATTCCTTGAACAAGTGAAGTAGATGGCCACTCAAGGAACAATCATGCCAAGTTTCAATGAAATCGGCCAAATGGTTTGAGAGGAGAAGATTTTAAAGATTTAAACTGAAAATAAGCCCCGCCCTTCCACGCCCATATTTGAGGGTCAAACAAAATTTCTTGAACAATATAAGTAGAAGGTCACTCATGGAACATCGAAGCCAAGATTCATTGAAATCGGACAAGTGGTTTAAGAGGAGAATATTTTTAAAGATTCTAAAGTGAAAACAAGCCCCAACCTGCCATGCCCATATTTGGGGGTTAAACAAATTTTTTTGAACATTTCAAATGAGGGTCACTTAAGGAACATCTATGCAAAGTTTCATTTAAATCGGACAAACGGTTTGAGAGGAGAAGATTTTTTAAGATTTTAAAGTGAAAATAAGTCCCACCCTGCCACGCCCATATTTAGGGGTGAATAAAAACTTCTTGAACACTTTAAGTAGAGGGTCACTCAAGGAACATTCATGCTAAGTTTCAATGAAATCGGCCAAATGGTTTGAGAGGAGAAGATTTTTAAAGATTTTAAGGTGAAATTAAGCCCAACCCTGCCACGCCCATATTTGAGGGTCAAACAAAATTTCTTGAACAATTTAAGTGGAGGGTCACTCAAGGAAAATTCATGCCAAGTTTCAATGAAATCGCTCAAATGTTTGAGAGGAGAAGATTTTTAAGTGAAAACAAGCCCCAACCTGCCATGCCCATATTTGGGGGTTAAACAAATTTTTTTGAACATTTCAAATGAGGGTCACTTAAGGAACATCCATGCAAAGTTTCATTTAAATCGGACAAACGGTTTGGGAGGAGAAGATTTTTAAAGATTTTAAAGTGAAAATAAGTCCCGCCCTGCCACGCCCATATTTGAGGTTCAATCAAAATTTCTTGAACAATTTAAGTAGAGTGTCAGTCAAGGAAGATCCATGCAAAGTTTCATTTAACTTCGGCCAAATGGTTTGAGAGGAGAAGATTTTTAAAGATTTCAAAGTGAAAATATGCCACACCCTGCAACTCCCATATTTAGGGTGAATCAAAATTTCTTTAATAATTTAAGAAGAGGGCGGCCCAAGGAACATTCATGCTAAGTTTCATTAAAATCCGCCCATTGGTTAAGGAGGAGAGAAGATGTTTAAAGTTAACGCACGGACGGACGCACGGACGGACGCACGCACGCCGGACAACGCCATGGCAATAGCTCCCTGGCCTTCAGTTGCATATCAGCTGTCATTTGTGTAAAAAATTCATATGTAACACTTTATGAAACACCATGTCCCCGAAACAGGAATTTTTAAGAAACGGGTAAAGGGTTAAAATTTTGACATTGACCTTGATGAAATGACCTTTCCCAGTTGAGCCTTGTTGAGACCTATCTACATACCAAATATTAGCATATTGTAACTTAATCAGGGTTGAAGTTATAGGAAAATGTTTAGTTGGCAGGTTAAGTTTGGCAGACAGACAGACAGACAGACAGACGGACACCGGTAAAACAATATGCCCCGATCTTAATGCCCCGATCTTATCGATGCGGGGACATAACAAAGAGGGGAAAAAATAATAACCCCCCCCCCCCAGTCTAAACCGCGAAACGATACGTTGCTCCGACGATGGGTCACGTGACAAAAGGTTATAAATAGGGATGTAAACCGTTGTGTTGCGACAATTGTACGTTTTGTTTAGAAGCGAATAATACTGAACTACGGCCAGGAAATTACGAGAAAGCTCTATTGGATTTCTATATATTTTCTATATAAGTATGTCTACCACGGGGAGATTTGTTTTGGAAATGGAGGGTGAAGAAAGAACGCCTGATCAAAATTGTTACAAGTGCGAACAGCTTTCGATGACGAACGTTCACAAACGTAGGAAGACCCGAAGAGGAAAACGAAGGCCTTATAGACCGAGTACAGATGTTAACACGGAAGGTAATATTTCTGAATCCAGTTTATATCTCCAACACCAAATTATGGCGCGAACCCATAAATACAGAAATGAACCGTTGTTACGAACACCAGTGAGTCCGAAGGCACCATTGAATTCCACCCAATTCCTGATAGACGACAGACAAAATTATGTTATTTTATTTGATGAATCAGCATATACAGGATTACCATCGCCGGAACAGAGGTTATCGGAAGGGTCAGTATTGCCTAGTCATGATGATTCTTTTTATGATGAAATTCTTGAAAAAGAGGAAAAATCCCAAGATTCAAAACTGTCTGATGAATATATTCCTTTAGAAGAAACTACGGAGTTTATGGGTAGAGAATTTGAACGAGAATTTGAAGAACTTCAGTATTCACATCAATTAGAAACCAAGTCTCACCACAAGAGTAAAGCACTTGATGGGTTTACAAAAGATGAAATTATTGATAAATTGATCATGCTTGAAATCAAGTACAAAGATCGTTCGTTCAGTGACACCCACGATTTGGAGAGAGGTTTAGACTTATCTTTGGAAGCAGAATACCTGAGCAGAGAAAATTCACGCTTAAAAGAAGAAAATCAGCACTTGAGAAAGTTGCTTTTCAACAGATGACAACTTCACAATGAATGTTTTACTTAACATAATTTAATTAAGAATATCTAAATTGAATTTTAATTTACAGAAAGGATCAAAAATAGTATAAAAAAAATGTAAAAATGTCATATATTCTGTGTTACTCAAAATCAATAAACAAGAATCATTTAGCCTTTAAAGGAAAAATAAGTTGTATTTTGTATATACCATTTCAATTTGGAAATCACCTGTTTTACAATTCATTTATAAATTTTATAAACATCATTATAGATATATTTCACAACCGATGTCCTAAACATATGCTTTGAATTTTATTTCTAAAACAATAAAATACTGCAAATTAAACATTTTGTTCTCCACTGTAGAACTGGTGTTTATTTTAGATTTGGTGACCTTTTATTCCTTAGCCTCTACCCTTACATGGTGTCAAAAAGACTCAGTTTTTGGAAACTCAAAGAAGAGCCATCTATCGATATTTTTCCATCTATCAATATTTTTCATGAAATAATGCCAATTAACTAAAACAAGAGCAGATGACTTCATGTTGGTGAAATTTTAGTTGTTAAGGATGGAAAACATGTGGAAAATGAAGAAAATCGCTTTTGACAAGCAATTTCTCCATTTTCCACAATCTTTTTTTTCATTTCCACAAAGTTTTCTTAGTTTTAACTTTTTCTAGCTTTTGTGATCCTTGAATGTCCATTGTCCGATGTTACATTGATTATGATCTAACTTCAATATCTTTATTAGGTCATAGGGATGATCCCTATAAGTATTGAAATAGGAAGACTCAATTGGAAAAGGGGCCCTAAGGACAATGTCTTTGTTTCCACTGCAGCCCCAACGATTTTGTCCCAATCCTCATGAAAATTAGTCCGAATGATTGTTTGGTCATATGATTGAACCCTGTTGAAAATGTGAAGGAAATACTGGGAGAAAGTGCCTTATTGACAACTTCTCACTTCAATAACCACAAAATGTACAAGCCTTGTGAGCTGCTTGAGTCTTCACAAATAAGACCCTTTTTGGCATTTCAGTTTCATGTTGCTTTGTTCAACTATCCTATTACCAGATTGATTGATTGATTGAATGGGGTTTAACGCTGCTTAAAAGAGTATTTCAGTTACATCGCGGCTGGAGTACCTAACAACGGATTCCTGGTATTTCTCACACTAGTACAACCACTACATCCTTTCCTAGCCTCCAGCTGCTATCCCACTTACGTTTACAACTAACCACCCATTGGTGAGAGACAAATGTCGGAAAGAATATGTGCAGCCGCTGGGGATCGAACCCATGGTGTCCTATGATTGAAGATTAGTAGTCTGACATGCTACCAACTGTGCTATGACAGTGGCCCCATTACCAGAAGACAAAATTTTAGACCGATCCAAATTGAAGTGAGCTGCAGACAACAATTTAAACTTTATGAAATATTAAATTTTTTCAGCTTTCTGGGTAGTAACCATTTTGTTATATGAAGAAATTGCTTGCCACAAATTCTTCATTTACTACAATGTTATCTCAATTGGTTTTTATGAGAGGCATCGAAAGCTTCACCGAGTGGGAATGGGTTAAGATCTCAGGTGAGCAATCTAGGGCTATCTTGGTTTTACCTTTTTAGTGTTGCTGAATACTGTGGGTTTGATGAAATATAAAATGTTAATTGATTGGAAAAGAGGAAAATACTTGAAAATATTAGTCCTTTACCCCTATAAATTAAATTTCAAGCTTATCTCAGACTTGTTTAAGAAGCAGAATGTCTGTGTTGTGAAAACAGAGGAAACCCGTATATGTAGTATGTTTGCTTTTAACAAGTCTTTTCTTTTTATGTCCCTGCATCGATAAGATCAGAGGCATATTGTTTTACCAATGTCCGTCTGTCTGTCTGGGAGCAGTAAACTTAAGGCAAAAATTTATTAATTTGCTTTTACTCAAACACCTTTGAAGATACACAGCAGCTCATATTCGGGATATGAGTGCCTTGCATTGGATCAGTTTTTGGTAAGGTCAAGGTAATTCATCAAGGTCACTTATCAAAGTTGCATTTCCGAAAAAAGGTTCTTATACCATTTCCACATTAAAATATAGACCAGTCCGAATTCAAAGAAGTTGCATATGACAATTTCAATGTAATCAATCTGTCTTGTGGTAGAAAATATTGTGGAAAATGAAGAAATTGCTTGTTACAAGCAATTTCCTCATTTTCCTCATTTTTTTCCAAAGCTTTTTTCTTTAGGGAAGTCAAAAAGTGTCTCTGTATGGGAATAGTTTAAGGGGCATGGTGTTTCACAAACACATCTTTTTGAATTTTGTAACCAACCTCTTTAGACCATTTTAGGTTATATCGCAATAATAGTGAGTGATATGTGTGTAGAATTGTAGATTTCTTGTGCTTTGAATGAAAATTTAACTTTAAATTCAACAAAGGTCATGGGAAAGGTAATGTTCCAAAAATTGACCATATCCAGAGCTTAACTTCTGCATTTATGAATAGATCAAAACAAGAGGACCATGATGGTCTTACATCGCTCACCTGAGTAAGATGTCTCAAGTCTTAATGATATACATGTATACAAAATATCAAAGCTCTATGCCTAAATGTTTTTTTGTAGGGAAAATTTTTCAAGTTTTTCTCCTTGAATCCATTCCTAGGTATATCAAAGATCCCACAACATAGGGCTAATTTTCTGAGCATGATAATTCTTTGAAGTATTTGGGTAGAGGGTCAATAGGTATTGATACATACCAAATATCAAAGCTCTATGGTTTAGGAGAGAAGTATTTTAAACTATTTCTTTATTCCTGTTTAAAATAGGGATAGCACAGAAAAGAGCTAATTTTCAGAGTTTGGTTGTTCTTTGAAGTGTTTTGATAGAGGGTTGGTTGGTTTTGATACTTGCCTAATATTGAAGTTGTAGGCCTTATGGTTTGGTAAGAGATTTTTTTAAAAGTTTTTTCACTTGGCTGCCATGGCAACCAAAGTTCTTCATGGATTTTAATTCCTTGAAGTATTTTGACAGATCATTTCTGTGAACTTCAGTTGAAATTCCTAATAAGTTTAGGAGAGAGATTTCTTTGGTAATTGAGAATGGATGGACGGACGCCTGAAGATGAGCAATCACAATAGCTCACTCAGAGCACTTTGTACTTGGTGAGCTTAAAATGAAATGGCACAAGTACTAGTCATGAGACAAGTTCAATTTACTACCCACAATGTCAACCTAAATATTCATGAATGAATTTCAAAATAAGTTGGTGGTTGTTTCCTTGTATAATTAGAAGCATACAAAAAGTGTAAGATACTATCACAGCTGTCGATCAAGTAAGAAAACTTTACTCTTTTTTATTCTCGTAAGAAGTTCAGCACTAATCATTAATAAGTTATCTGTTGTGTTACCCTCAAGGTCAAAAGCTGGGTTTTAGTCAATGCACTACCATATCCCATAGGTCACAGATGAAATTCAAATATCAAATTTGTGTCGCTTTCTACCTCAACCTTTTGACAAAGCAATATTTGCAGGGACATCTGTGATACAAATCCAGTCTAAAACACCCAAGAGCCATGTCGGACATGGCCATCCCCCGCCGTAAAAGCTTGATAGTAAACTGAAAGCAAGTTAGATATAGGCATTTCTTCTCAATGAGTTCCATAATAGCTATTATACTTTCAGAGATATGCTCAGGACAAAATCTAAGTCTTTAAAACAACAAAGGGTAATAACTCCAAACCTATGCAAGCAAGAGTTGTGGTTGCTTTGCACTGCACTTCTCCTCAAGGAGATCTATCCACCTATGAAGTTTGAAGTTGATAGCAATTACACTTTCAGAGATATGCTCCTGACAAGTTTAGTGACGGAAGGACAGACGGAGACCATTACTATATCCCCTTCGCAGAAATGGCGGGGGATAATAAACAGATTGCTGGCAATGCCCACTGAGCTCCAACAAGAATTTTCACTTAAAAGAGAAAAAATTTTTGTTTTCATGGAGGTATGAACCGAAAAACTAATCACTGTATGAGTTTGCGAATTCATACAGTGTGATTAGTTTTTCGGTTCATACCTCCATGAAAATAAAGATTATTCTCTTCATTTCTTATAATTCAATGATATCAATTAAAAAATGCAAATACTGTACAAATTTTGATATATTTTTGGTGGAACTATTTTGTGTGCAAGGATACAAAATAGCTGCATGCTAAAAATTTGTTATTTGAGATATGAATAATTTTTTCAGCCAATCAAAACTCTCACTTTTAATAGACAGACCAAAAATTAAATTAATTGGATATTAAAAGGGATTATTTTGCAATATTTATGGCCTGTAATATAACGAGAAAGTAACGAGTTGATTGGCAGCCTACATATCATAACTACAAACAAGCTTGAATAAGCTGTAGTTATGACACTTAATTTGCCGAACCAACAAAAGTGCTTCTTATAAATTTCAACCAATGTTGATGTTCAATGTACACTTTCGGTCTCTATGAATGATATGATTGTTCCATTCAATATAATAAGGAAAAATTGTGAGGAAAGAAGAAAAAAAATTTTTTTTCTTTAACAATTTCTCCTATATCACATTTTTGTCCAAGTTCAGACTGGCTTTTCAATCAATTCTCTTTGAAATATCTGTAACTTGGATCAGTTGAAAACTTTTGATTTTCTGGTAATGGGTTAAGATTAAAGGATCCAATAATTTTTTAACCCATTCCGACATAGTGACCCTAACCCTTCAAGAAAAAATTGGGAAATCATTGTGTAAACTGAAGAAATTGCTTGTAACAAGCAGTTTCATTTTCCATAATGTTTTCTACCTAGAAAGTTGTGAAAAATCTCAACTTTCATCAACTTTGATTTTCGTCTGCAACTCCTTTCAATTTGGACCAGTCTAAAATTTTGCTGTCTATAGTAATGGGTTAATAATGCTCATATCACAGGGATAAAGACCGACAGTTTAACTTCAGGGCCCAGACTACCAAAATAAAATTTAAACATTAGGGATATGGGCATTTCCTCCAAAAATTCATGAGCCCAGCCCAAAATTTAGGGGCCATGGGCGACTGGGTGTAGGGCCCCTGTTAGACTTTTTCCTTGTATCATTTAAAAGCAAGTAGTTTTTTTATTTCAGTTGGAGCACCATTCCGATTTGGCTAGGGCCTAGAAGACCCTTCCACAGATCGGAAATCCATGGACAGGTAAATAATTCTTTCTTGAGAGTATAGTAAACTGATGGTTAATTGACAGAGTTTTGCTTCATTCATGACTTACTTAAAGAACTTGGTTAAGTGGGATGAGAAGCTTGTGGCTCAGATTGAAAGTTGTGGTTGAGTTGGTGTTCGAAATGAGGGGAAACCATGGTTAGGTGCACCAGGTGCTGCTGTATAATTGATGTAAAGTTGAAAGTGCCATTTTAACCCCATGTAATCAATTTCTAGCCAAACCTACTTAAACTGTGCTCCAACATGGTTTCTTTGTCTGAGATACCAAACTGCCACATTCTGACACTATTGGGGCTTTTTGACACCTCCAAGAAAAAAAAGCTTTGGAAAATAATGTAGAAATAAGGAAATTGCTTGTTACAAGCAGTTCCTTCATTATCCACAATATTTTCTATATAAAAGGGAAAATATTTTTGAAACTTCAATTGAAAATTGTTGTCTGCATAATCTTTGAAATTGTCTGAAATTCTGTCGTAAGGTAATGGGCTATGTTAGTTTGTTGTTAGATGAGAACAAAAGAAATAATGTGGGAATGGGTTAATTCAATTTGGATCAATCTAAATGTTGCTTTGTTCAAACCTATGTTATGTTTGTTTGATTAGGGTTTTATGACACTTTCAACAATCTTTCAGTTATATCGCGGCAGCTGGAGCACCTAACAATGGAATCCTGGTATTTCTCACACCAGTACTACCATTACATCCTTTCCTAGCCTCCAGCTGCTATCCCACATAGGTCTACGATTATAGACCCATTGGTGAGAGACAAATAGTTGGAAAGGATGAGTGCCGCCGTCGGGTCAAGCCTATGTGATAAACAGCTAACCCATTACCTTAAAATGACGCTTTTTGACACCCTGAAGAAACAAGATCATGGAAAACATTGTGAGAAAAGTAGAATTTGCAAGTAACAAGCAATTTCTCCTTCTCACATTATGTTTTCTACCCTATTTGGCACTTACTTTCCTTATTAGTACAGTTTTAAACGTTGTCAGAAATTTATTTCCAGTCTTAAATTTTGTGATCTGGTAATGGGTTAAAAGGAATAGTTATAATATAAAGGTTGACAGATCAATGCCAATCCCGACAAAGTTAATGAACTATCATTGATACTTCAGGCAACAGATGTTATGTGTGTAAATATTACATTACCAAGTACACTGTCAGCAGTTTAGCCTCAGGAGGTTAAGCTGATGTAAGTTTATCTTGTGATACATGATATTTGATAAGAACTAGACTATCAGTAAATAATTTAATATTTAGTCTCGTCTATCTATACAGGCGTTCTGATTGGCCGAGAAAAAAAAAGTTCATACCTCTAGTCTATGAACAAAATTATCAGCACACAGCTATTGTAAGCTTCCGTGCAAAATAGTCTCATACAAAAAAGTATCAAAATTTTGTAGAGTTTTTTATTTTTCACTTGATACTATTAAATTGCGTATTCATACAGTGTGATTAGTTTTTTTAGTTCATACTTCCATGAAAACAAAAAATGATTTCTCTTCATCTCTTAAATGTGAACATTTCATTGTCCCCATACTTCCAAAACTTCAGCAGATCACTGTGAATTGGATTATCCTTTACTATCTTAACTTCTAGTATGCCACAGAAATTAATTCATGAATATGTTTGAAAAAAATAAAATTCCTCCAATAGAATTGAATGAAATACCTGTAAATTGTGAAATTGGGTAAATAGACATTAATATCAATCCATTCCCTTCCATAACCTTTTCAGTAGCCCCCCCCCCCAAAAAAAAGTAGTAAAAACTATGGCATTTTTTATTGAAATTAAAGAAATTGCTTATTACAGGCAATTTCTTCATTATCCACAATGTTTTCTACCACAGAAGACAAAAAAATTGAAAATTAAAGTAATCAAAATTTGTCATCTAAAACATCTTTGATTTTGGACCAGTCTAAAAGTTTTTCTTCAAGAATAGGTTAAATAGCATTCAAAAAATTAAAAAACAAGCCCTGCATTTGACATTTTGTTTGAAAAATAAGCAACTACAATAGTCCATTCCAACACAAAGACGCTTTAAGAGGCCCCTATAGAAAAAAGCTTTGGAAAACATTTTGGAAAATGAAGGAATTACTTGTTACAAGCAATTTCTTCATTATCCACAATGTTTTCTACCCCAAAAGATAAATTTTTTCATGAACTTTTAATTGTGGTCTCCAACTTTTTATACGCCCGTCGAAGACGGGACGTATTATGGGATCACCCGTGGTGTCCGGGCGTCCGGGCGTCCGGTTGTCCGGCGGTGTCCACTTCTTTGTCCGGAGCATAACTTTGTCACCTTAAGTCCAATTGACTTTAAACTTGGCAGTTATATTCTTCTCATCAATACGGAGTGCAGTGCACAAGAACCATAACTCTACCTGGCCTATTTTTGGAGTTATTGCCCTTTGTTGTTTTTCATACTTGAATCTTGTCCGGAGTATATCTCTAAAAGTATTATAGCTAGGATCATGAAACTTCATGGGTATATAGATCTCGCCAAGGGGGAGTGCAGTGCACAAGAACCATAACTCTACCTGGCCTATTTTTTTAGTTATTGCCCTTTGTTGTTTTTCATACTTGAATCTTGTCCGGAGTATATCTCTTAAATTATAATAGCTAGGATCATGTAATTTCATGGATGGATAGAGCTCACAAAGTGGGAGTGCAGTGTACAAGAACCATAACTCTACCTAGCCTATTTTTTAAGTTATTGCCCTTTGTTGTTTTTCATACTTGAATCTTGTCCGGAATATATCTCTAAAAGTATTATAGCTAGGATCATGAAACTTCAAGGGTGTATAGATCTCACCAAGGGGGAGTGCAGTGCACAAGAACCATAACTCTACCTGGCCTATTTTTTGAGTTATTGCCCTTTGTTGTTTTTCATACTTGAATCTTGTCTGGAGTATATCTCTAAAAGTATAATAGCTAGAATCATGAAATTTCATGAATGGATAGAGCTAACCAAGCAGGAGTGCAGTGTACAAGAACCATAACTCTACCTAGCCTATTTTTTGAGTTATTGCCCTTTGCTGTTTTTCATACTTGAATCTTGTCCGGAGTATATCTCTAAAAGTATTATAGCTAGGATCATGAAACCTCATGGGTGTATAGATCTCACCAAGGGGGAGTGCAGTGCACAAGAACCATAACTCTACCTGGCCTATTTTTTGAGTTATTGCCCTTTGTTGTTTTTCATACTTGAATCTTGTCTGGAGTATATCTCTAAAAGTATAATAGCTAGAATCATGAAACTTCATGGATGGATAGAGCTCACCAAGTGGGAGTGCAGTGTTTAAGAACCATAACTCTACCGTGCCTATTTTTTGAGTTATTGCCCTTTGTTGTTTTTAATACCTGAATCTTGTCCAGAGTATATTATTACAGCTAGTATCATGAAACTTCATGGGCGTATAGATCTCACCAAGGGGGAGTGCAGTGCACAAGAACCATAACTCTTCCTGGCCTATTTTTTGAATTATTGCCCTTTGTTGTTTTTCATACTTGAATCTTGTCCAGAGTATATCTGTAAAAGTATAATAGCTAGAATCATGAAATTTCATGGATGGATAGAGCTCACCAAGTGGGAGTGCAGTGTACAAGAACCATAACTCTACCTAGCCTATTTTTTGAGGTTTTGCCCTTTGTTGTTTTTCATACTTGAATCTTGTCCGGAGTATATCTCTAAAAGTATAATAGCTAGAATCATGAAATTTCATGGGTGTATAGATCTCACCAAGGGGGAGTGCAGTGCACAAGAACCATAACCCTACCTGGCCTATTTTTTGAGTTATTGCCCTTTGTTGTTTTTCATACTTTGTTTGACAAAAAAAATTCATTCAAAATAACCTCAGTTCTATTCAAACCCCCAGTTAATATTAAGCAGTGTGACGGGCGTATCTTGTGACAGTTTGACACCTTGTTTAAATTTGGATCATTCTAAATTTTTGCCATGTGGGAACGGGTTAATATGTATTCTACTAAGTATTTACTGATTGACATTAATGTATCGAATTTTTAAGATTCATTATTCTCCCTTTTTCATGGACCCCACTTGAGGGTTGTGAAACATAGTTGTTGCCAATGACAAATGGTATACCAGCATGTGCATAAATACTTCAGTTACTGGGTGTGTATTTCCAAATTTATCCATAGCATATCTCCTACATATATAAATGATTTTCAAAATAACTTGGCTCACTCGTTCTCCATCATGGGTAAATGTGTGATTTATGTAAAACAATTTTCAGATAGTTTCCAGGTCTGAGCTCAAGGTCAAATATTTGACAGCCTCGACATTTTTTCCCTGGACAACTTTCTTCTTACACATACATCTCTTTTGATTTAACCTCGTTTGCTCAGTTTTTACATTGAAAAAGAAAAGGTCCTAAAGGTTCCACCTCAGAATGATGTCTTTTACTTACCGAGTTATCTTATTTAAATTTTGATCAATTCATTTATAAAGAGATTCTACTTTCAAAGATGCACCCTTTTGGTACAGTTCCCTTACAGCAGTGAGACCAACATTTCAATAGAAAAAGAAATGCATAATGGAACAAGCTTCTGTCCGAAGATTTTGAGCGTTTTTTGGTGGGTTCCTTTGCTAATGAAAAAGACCTTGAATTTTTAAGAATATTCTTAAGATATTTAGAAAAACTAAACAAGCAGCAAATTGTGTACTTAGTCTTTTTTTGCTTGCCCATAAACTAAAATGTTTAATTTCAATGTCGGAGATTCTCATTTCACATATAATCGTGGAACAGACTGATTTGATTAGTCAATTTTTGGTTGACGGCAGAGATCTGTCAATCATACGAGTTTGTTCTAACAAAGCTATTGTCAATTTGTTCATAGTACAGCAATTTCCTGTAATGTTCCACTTTCACATTAACCCTTTCCTGTACGCTACCGTGATTTAGTACTTAAGAAAAAATTGTGGAAAAAGAAGAAATTGCTTCTAACAAGCAATTTCTTCTTTCCCACAATATTTTCTACTACAAAGGACAGATTCATTTCAAACTGCATTCAATTTTCATTATTGTCTGCAACCTCTTTCACTTTAAGACCAGTCTAATATTTCAAGAAACAGGAAAGTGTTAAAACTGTTCCATCCTTCTCACAAATCATCTCCTTGCTTCATTTTTGGGCATGTTGTTAACCCATTACCAGACAATAAAAATTTAAAGCTGGTCCAAATTCAAAGAAGTTTACAGCTTATGGAATTTGGAGAAATCATTGTCTGTCCGGATAGAAAACATATTAGGTAATGAAGAAATTGCTTATTACAATTCCTTGATTTTCCACAATGTTTTAAAAAGCTTTTTTTCTTGAGGGGTGTCAAAAGGTTGGATTGTCTAGATATGGGTTAAATTCTCATTGCCTCCTGTAATATTCCTTTATATGCTTCAAAACTTTAACCCTTTCCCACACAATAACGCTTTTAAACGCCCCTCAAAATAAACTTTGGAAAACATAGTAGAAAATGAAGAAATTGCTTGTGAAAAGCAATTGCTTCATTATCCGCGTTTTCTAACCCATAAGAAAAAGCTGTTGAAGATTTATTAACTTAAAAATTATCATCTGCAACTTCTTTGAATTTGGATTGGTCTAAATTTTTTTCATGTGGGAATGGGTTAAGCACTAAGTTCAGCACAACAATTTTGGATGCACTCTTGAATTTTAATTGCCTCCCACTCTATGATTCCTCGATTTGATTTAAACCATTCCCACTTGACAAAAATTTAAACTGGTCCAAAAAGAGTTGCAGACAACAATTTAAAGCTTATCAAATTTTAGATTTTTTTATCTTTCCGGGTAGAAAACATTGTGTAAAATGAAGAAATTGCTTGTCATGAGCAATTTCTTCATTTTACACAATGTTTTCACAATCATTTTTCTTGAGGGTTGTCGGATAGCGTCACTGTGTGGGAATGGGTTACAATTTTTATGCCATACACTGTTATCACTTGGTTAAGCACAATCTAAAGTCCAATACTTTTGCTTTTGATAAAACCCATCCAAAAACAACGTACAACTTTAGGTTTTATAATAGTTAACCGGTGACAGTTTCTCCCTGAAAAAAAGCACTAGAGGGCTCTATATTAAATTTGTTTTAGTCAACCTTTTACTAGACCACAAAATTTTAGACTGGTCCAAATTGAAAGAAGTTGCTGACTACAATTTAAAGTTGATAGAATATATTTTTTCTGTCTTTTAGGGTAGAAAACTGTGGAAAATGAAGAAATTACTTGTTACAAGCAATATTTCTTCATTGTACACAATGTTCTTTACAGCTTTTTTCTTGAGGGTTGTAAAAAGGCAGCATTGAGTGAGAAATTAGAATGGATTAAATCATACTTGACCCATTCCCACACGAGAAAATTATAGAGTGGTCCAAATTGAAAGAAGCTGCAGACGACAATTTCAAGTTGATGGAATTTTTCAAATATTTGTCTTTTGGGGTAGAAAACATTGTGGATAATGAAGAAATTGCTTGTAACAAGCAATTTCTTCATTATCCACAATGTTTTAAGCTTTTATATCAAGGGGTGTTTAAAAGCGTCACTGAGTGGGAATGGGTCAAAGCTAAATCAAGAGCACTGTTTTTAGATGCTAACTCCTGGTTGTTCAAGTGCTTGATAGCAGGTAAAATTTCTCAATTGCAAAAGGGGCAGAATTCTTTCAAAAATGCATTTAGAGTCAACCCCTTGTTGGTATAGATGCTCTTTGATAGTGAACATATATTCTGAGTTTCAAGTGAATTTGTTCGATAATACAAGAGATATTACAAAATGTCATAGACTTTGGACGACAGATCTACACAGATGCAGACGAAGACCTAGCCATACCAATACCTCTGGTTTTCTCTGAAAACAGCCAGGCTAAAGACTTGAAATATTAGTAATTATTCATGTTGAAAGAACTGGATCAACTGTCATTTCCTCTTGCAATAACTATGACATCATTTGCTATATCTTAACCCATTACCAGATGGCAAAATTTTAGACTGGCCTAAATTGAAAGAAGTTGCAGACAACAATTCAATGTTTATGAAATTTTGGATTTTTTCAACTTTCTTGATGGAAAACATTGTAGAAAATGAAGAAATTGCTTGTAACAAGCAATTTCTTCATTTCCCCAAATGTTTATGAAATTTTGGATTTTTTCAACTTTCTTGATGGAAAACATTGTAGAAAATGAAGAAATTGCTTGTAACAAGCAATTTCTTCATTTCCCACAATTTTTTCCAAATATTTTTTTCTTGGAGGCATCTAAAAGCGTCACTGAGTGGGAATGGATTAAATGCAAACCTTAAATATTATTTATTCTTTTTTCTGTGTTCTTTTTTGCAATCGACCAACCTTGTGTTAGGCATATTGTTGACAAACATTCAGGTAGGCATAAGTCATTTACTTAATGATTCCTGTTAAGTTTAGTGGACCTGTTCTGAGTTCAGGTAAAGAGCCTATTCCCAAACTGAAAACGTTTTGTCTGATTCTGCCTTTCTTTTCTATTTCTTCTAATAAATATTCTCTGCAGATGATGCAATTCACAAAAAGGGAGCTTTTATATTGTAAAGAAGGAAAGAAGAAAAAAATATTTTTCATTGTTTTATTTTATTATTGTATTCCTTTAATTTGAGCATCATTTCTCTAATCATTGCTGTAAACAGTAAATACACAGAATCCTCAAATTAGAGGAAAATGCTGGTAAACATCACAGGATGTAGATATTATTAGAGCGGGTGCTCTTATTAGGAGAAACATGGTATTTCCGAATACAATTTAGAATATATACTGATTTTAGGACTAGGAAAGATAATTTCCCATAACTTATTGGAAGGGGGAAGGTAAAATGAAATTGGTGCTAGAGTTGTAAAATTATGCCAACGTGATGCTTAAAGTGTGAAGTGCAAGGATTTGATAAAGACTGTCTGTGAATCACTTTTTCAAAAGTTTTGAAGATTTCATAATTTTTAAATTTTCCAATCAGCAGGGGTACCAACCCCATAGAAAAAAAAAAAAAAAACACACACATTTGAAACAGTTTCACTAAATATTTAATCAGTTTTGTATCATCAGGATGATGGTGTCCTTTATTACTCAAAATCATGTATGGGGGTTCGATTCCCTCCCCAGACTTTATAAATAGCTGGTGCAAAAAGGGACAAATTGTCTGGAGGTCCCACATGATTTTGGTATTGGAAACAAATAATCATATATTTCTGATGAAAAATGATTTATTATTTATAAATAAACAATGGCAATGATTCATAGGAATTTGTAAATGGCTTCATTGCAACTATATGGCATCATGATCACATATTTTACAATTTTGATCAAGTGATCAATGCAATAATTAGCCCGTTCCCTCACAATCGTGCTTTTTTTACCTCCCTCAAGAAAAAAGCTTTTGGAAGCATTGTGGAAAATGAAGAAATTGCTTGTAGTTCATTGTCAACAATATTTTCTATCATAAAAGACAAAGAATTTTGAAATTCCACCATTCTAAAATTGTCGTCTGCTACTTCTTTCAAATTGTGGATGGATTTCAGGAAAACTTAGCATAGTTGTTCCCCTTGAAGTGTCGTGTGTAAAGTTGTGTTGTCTACTCAAGACCAAGGTAAAAGCTGAAGGTCATGTGACAAGCACTCAAACAAGTACTATTACACATTTCTTGTCTTCCCTGTACAGTTTCTCTAAATCTTCTCGCTGAACGTAATAAATGTGCGGGATAATGCAGGGATAAATTAACCCTTGACATGCTGAATATTCCTATTTCGACAGGAGGTACAGACAAAAGCCAGTCTGCACATCCATCTCATCAGTCTCTTCACCATCTTCAAAAGATACATTGACCAACGCCAGGGCTTCCAGTGCTCTTTCACCCTTTTGGATTTAAACCCATTCACACACGATAAAATTTTAGACCAGTCAAAATTCAAAGGAGTTGCAGACATCAATTCTAAGTTGATGAAATCTTCAAAATCATTGTGTTTTACGGTAGAAAGCATTGTGGAGAATGAAGAAATTGCTTGTAACAAGCAATTTCTTCATTCTCCACAATATTTTCCAAAGCTTTCATATTGAGGGGCGTTTAAAAGTGTCATTGGTAGGGAATTGGTTAATGGTTTCCATAAAGCGGTTTATCCTGCACACAAGGGTTAACCCATTCCCCCCCAAAAAAACAACTTTTTTTTACATCCCTCACGAAAAATTGTTTGTTGCATGCTATTTCTTCATTAACCACAAGGTTTTCATGTAATAAGAAAAAGATTTTTAAAATTTCCTGTACCGAATATTGTCTTCTCCAACTCCTTTGAATTTGGAAAAAAAAAAATTTTGTTGTGTGTAGAAGCTTAAGTAGAGTTCAGTGTTCAGGGTATTCAACACAACTTTACACATGGCACTAGAACGTTTCATGGGGTACAACTCTGCCAAGTTAATTTGAAATCCATCAAATAACCCATTCCCTCTAAGTGACACTTTTGGATGCCCCTCAAATTTGTAAAATATTTACATTTTCTGCTTGATGTCATTAAATTATAAGTAATTAGTACAATATTTTTGATTTTATGATGGTATGAAACAAACAAGAGGCCCATGAGGGCCTGAGACGCTCTACTGGTTATCAAGTTTTCCATTAAAGAAATCTGATATTTAAGGAAGTTAATTGCTCAAAGAAGAATGCATAAAGAAAAAAGAAAGGGGGCTTTATCCCCTTTAACATTTTAAGCAACAATCTTCAAGGCCCCTTTTCCCATGTTTCATGACGGATCCACTCCATTTCCAAAAGAAAGTTACCTTATGACCCTACAATCATTCTGTGAATATTTCATCAGAATCTGACTATAATTGTGGACTTTATCACATAAACAGGATTGTTTTGAATGAAAATCAATAAGGCTCCTTTTCCTGTGTTTTCTGATGGATTAATTTCATTCCAAAAGGAACTTTCCTTACAACCTGACAATTGTCCTGTGAAATTTAAAAGACAACTTGATAATGATTGTGATCTTCATCACATACACAAGAATGTTTTGAATGATAATCTGTAAGGCCCCTTTTCCTGTGTTTCGAATGCCACAATTATTCCATGCATCTTTGAAGAGAATCCAATAAAACTGTTGACTTTATTGTGTTAACAAAGATATTAAATTCAAGTTCTCATAAGGCCCCTTTTCCCGTGATATTTTACTGTTGGTTTTATCATTCTATGAAAGTTAAAAGTGAATCCGATGAAATATTGGGAATTCATCATGTTTACTAGAATATTTAAAAAAAAATCATATGTCCCCTTTTTACATGATACTTGATGGATTGTACCCAGTTCTGAAAAGAACCATCTAAGTATTTGTACAATCATTCTGTGAAATTTTGAAGTGAATCTGGTGAAATCAAGGGACATCATTGTGTTAACCAGAATATTTAAGAGAGTTTTTCATAAGGCCCCTTTTTATGTGACCCTTGCTATAGTCAGATCCATTGTCAAAATCAAAAATTGAAGTGATGGTACAATTAATCTGTTTAATCTGTGGAATTTATTGTGTTAATGAGTTTATAGTGAAATATTCATAGGGCCCCTTTTCTCATGATACTTTACAGAACAAACCAAATTTCAAAAGGAACAATTCAAATGAAGGTAGAATCATTCTTTAAAAGTTAAAGAGAATCGATGAAAACAGTGGACTGAATTGTGTGAAGAATTTTTGTAACTAAATTTTCATAAGGCCCCTTTTTCTGTGAAACTTAACAAATCAGACCCAATATACAAAGGAACAATCCTAATGATAGTTTGAAGAAAATGATAAAGACTGAGGACTTTATTGTAATAATGATGTTTTGTAATAAAATTTTTATAAGGTCCCTTTTCTTGTGTCACTTAACCAATCAGACCTAATTTACAAAGGAAAAATCCAAATGATGGTACAATCATTCTATGAAAGTTTGAAGAGATTCTGATAAAGACTGAGGGCATTGTTGTGTTTATGAGGATTTGGTAATAAATTTTCATACAGCCCCTTTTCCTATGATACTAGACAGATCAGGCCCATTTTGGAAAGAAACAATCCTTATGATGGTACAAACATTCTGTGAAAGTTTGAACAGAATCTGATGAAAACTGCAGACTTTGGTGTCAAATTTTTAAAATAAAATTTTCATAATGCTCCTTTTCCTGTGATACTTGAAGGATCAGGTCTCATGTCAGCCTCAACAATCGTGGTTATTGTACAATGATTCTGTGAAGGTTTGAATAAAATCCAATGAAAGCTCTGGACTTGAGTTACAAGGATTATAGATAAAATTCTCTAAAGGCCCCTTTTCCCATGATACTAGACAGATCACGCCTAATTTGAAAAGAAAGAATCCTCATGATGGAATAATCATTCTGTGAAAGTTTTAACAGAATCTGATGAAAACTGTTGACTTTATTGTGGTACAATGATTTTAAAATCAAATTTCATAATGCTCCTTTTCCTGTGATACTTGACGGATCAGGTCTAATGCAAACATCAACAATCATTATTATTGTACAATTATTCTGTGAATGTTTGAAGAAAATCCGATGAAAGCTTTTGACTTGGTAACAAGGATTTATAAATGAAATTTTCATAAGGCCCCTTTTCCTGTGCTTCTTGACAGTTCAAACCCTGTTATGAAAAGAATGATAGTTATGACCTTCCAATCATTCTGTGAAAGTTTCAACAAAATCTGATCAAAGCTGTGGGCTTTATTGTGTTAACAGGGTTTTATTAATTGAATTTTCATATAGCCCCTTTTCCCATGTTACTTGATCGATCTGAACCAATTCCAAAGGGAACTCTTCTTACAAAAGTATAATTATTCTGTTTGAGTATAAAGACAACCCCATCTCATCTGTGGACTTACAAGCATTAATTAAGATTTTTTTAATTGAATTTTCCTAAGGCCCCTTTTCCTATGTTTCTCAATGGATCAGACCCAATTTGAAAGGAACAATCCTTATGATGGTACAATCATTATGTGAAAGTTTGAAGTCAATCAGGTGAAATCTAGGGCCATTACGTGTTAACCAAGATTTTTTTTATTAAATTTTCATAGGGCCCCTTTTCCCATGAAACTTGATGGATCAAACCTATTTCCGAAAGGAACAATCCACATAATGTAATAATCATTCTGGGAATGTTTGAAGAGAATTTGTGGAATCATATGGACTCTATTGTGTTTACGAGGACTTTTTCAATCCAGTTTTAATCGGGCCCCTTTTTCCCGTGGTCCTTGACTGATCATACCAAATTTTGAAAGGAAAAATTCTTATGATGGTACAATCATTCTGTGAAAGTTTGAAGGGAATCCGATGAAAATTATTGACTCCAGAGTGTTAAAGAGTATTTCTTAAAAGATTTTTCGATTAAATTTTCGTAAGGCCACTTTTCCCGTGTTTCCAGATGGATCTGACCAAATTCCCAAAGGAACAATCCTTATGATGGTACAATCATTCTGTGAAAGTTTAAATACAATCTGATGAAAACTGTGGACTCTAGAGTGTTAACAAGAATTTTTTAATTAAATTTTCATAAGGCCCCTTTTCCCCTGTTTCATGACAGATCAGACCTATTTTCGAAAGGAACGATCCTTATGAGTGTACAATCATTCTGAGAAAGTTTGAAGAGAACCCGATGAAAACTGTGGACTCTATCGTGTAAACGAGGATTTTTAATGGAGTTTTAATTGAATTTTCAAAAGGCCCTTTTTCCCATGTTTCTTGATGGATCATACCAAATTTCGAAAGGAACGATCTTTATGATGGTTCAATCATTCTGAGAAAGTTTGAAGAGAATCCAATGAAAACTGTGGACTCTATCGCGTAAACGAGGATTTTTAATTGAATTCTTAATGAATTTTCATAAGGCCCCTTTTCCCATGTTTCTTGACGGATAATACCTATTTTCGAAAGGAACAATCCTTATAATGGTATAATCATTCTGTGAAAGTTTGAAGAGAATCTGATGAGAACTGAGAACTCTATCACATAAATGAAGATTTTTTAATTAAATTTTCATAAGGCCCCTTTTCCCGTGTTTCTTGACGGATCATACCCATTTTCAAAAGGAACCATCCTTATGATGGTACAATCATTCTGTGAAAGTTTGAAGAGAATCCGATGAAAACTGTGGACTCTATTGCGTAAACGAGGATTTTTAATTGAATTTTTAATTAAATTTTCATAAGGCCCCTTTTCCCGTGTTTCTTGACGGATCATACCCATTTTCGAAAGGAACAATCCTTATGATGGTACAATCATTCTGTGAAAGTTTGAAGAGAATCCAATTAAAACTGTGGAACTTTATCGCGTAAATGAAGATTTTTTAATTAAGTTTTAATTAGGCCCCTTTTCACATGTTTCTTGATGGATCTGACCCAATTTCGAAAGGAGCGATCCTTATGATGGTACAATCATTCTGTGAAAGTTTAAAGAGAATCCAATGAAAACTGTGGACTTTATCGCGTAAACAAGGGAAAGTTTAAAGGACGGACGACAGACGGATTGACGGACGGATGGAAGGACACACGGACGCTGGACGGGAAAAAGCCATCGCTATAGCTCTAGTGGCCTTCGGCAAGTAGAGCTAAAAAACCAATCACACTTATGTATGAGTTTGCTTTGTAAATTCGCACAGAGTGATTAGTTCTTTCATTTCATACCTCCACGAAAAACAAAAATATTCTATTCATCTGTTAACCCTTTCCCGTTCAATCAGATTTTTCGTCCCCATGATTTTCATTTTGAGAAAACATTGTAGAAAAAGAAGAAATTGCTTGTAACAAGCATTGTCTTCTTTTTTTTATGATATTTTCTACCCTAATAAATGGTTATTTTTCAAATTAAATCCACTTTAAATTTTTGTCTGCAAAACCTTTGAATTTAGACAGGTCTAAAATTTGGCAAATCAGGAAAGGGTTTAATGGAAAGAACAAGGGTATCAATTAGAAACACCTCTCATTGTAATCTAGTTCACGGAATGATTGCAGCTGCAGGAACAGTGCAAGCTGAGTATGGTCAAAACTCTTCACTTTTGTAAGAACTTGTGATAAAAAACTGTCATTCTACCCAACTCAATATTCATTATATATAAATCTGAATTGGCATTGAACAGACCAAATCTCTCAATAACCAGGGATGTGGAAATACGATTTTCTCTACTTGTCCATGGACAAGTAAAATGTGATTTTCTACTTGTCCAGGATCAAAATGGACTTGCCTGTGAAAAGATGAAGAACAGATAAATTTTGAGAAAACATTATTTTTAAAGAAGAAAATGCTGTAACTCAGCATTTTCTTCATTAAAAACAATATTTTCGAGACTTGGATACAAACGTTACGCTCCTAAACCTCTCTATTTTTATATTAACATTCCAAGATTTGCCCTGATATTTACTTGTCCACGGACAAGTAGCCTCGAAAAATGTACTTGCCCGCAGGTAGAAAAGCCCGTGTCAGACAAGTCGGGCATGGGAATTCCACACCCCTGATAACTATGGAGTTCCAAGACAATCCATTTCCAAGTGATGGCATTTTGCATGGCTTGACCAATTACCAGACAACAAAATATTACACTAATCTAATTTCAAAGAAGTTACAGATGGCAATTTTTCCTACATAAGAATTTTAAAAAAAAAAGTCTTCGGGAAATAAACTAACATTTACAATTAAGAAATAGTTCATTTTTCAAAATGCTTTTCTCTTTAGGGTTGTAAAGAAGTGTGCTCTATCTATATTTGCATCTAATAAGGCCCACAGCATTTTAAAATTGGGGTTAATTTACCAAAACAAAGGCTTTTCAATACAAGTATCAAAATACAAAATTCATTTAACACATTTGAACGCTTTGGAAAACATTGTGAATAGTGAAGAAATTGCTTGTTACAAGCAATTTCCTCATTATCCACAATATTTTTCAACCGCTGTAGACAAAAGATTCCAAGATTCTGTCAACTTAAAGTTGTTGTCTGCAACTTCTTCCATTGTTAACCAGTTTT
Organism: Fragum fragum; assembly: GCA_946902895.1. NCBI lineage: Eukaryota > Metazoa > Mollusca > Bivalvia > Cardiida > Cardiidae > Fragum > Fragum fragum. Next base: position 13,054,190 of record OX336371.1, on the reverse strand, counting down.
AAATTTCGTGTGGGAATAAGTTAATGACAAACTGGAAAACATGTATAATTTGGTAACTTGTTTCCATTAACATTGGACTTGAGAATGAGGACAGTGTACACCCATTAAGACATACTTGGAGCAAAACAGGTCTTTGGAGAGAATTGTAGGTAGAAAATGAAGAAATTGCTTGTAACAAGGAATTTTTTCACTATCCACAATATTTCTAACCCAAAATACAAAGATTTCTAAAATTTGATCACTTATAAATTGTCGTCTGCGACATCTATGAATTTGGATCAGTCTAAAATTTCGTCATCTGGTAATGGGTTACAGAATGATGAAATTACTTTCTATTAGTTGAGGCCTGAGATCTCCCACTTCTGGGAGTTGATGGTACACTAGAATTAACCTCCGAATGGAGAATAGACTCTTCCAGAACATCAACCACTTCCTGTAGGTTTTCTAATGCCTCTTCTCCAAGTGCACCTAGATCAGATAGAATAACTTGAGTGGAACCTTTGTAAAAGAAGCACACAAAAATTGTCTTAAATCAACCTTTTTCACAATTCTAATAACGTCATTCATTTCGGGGAACATGACGTCATCTTATCCTGCCTGAATCAATACATATCAGTCACAGATTTTTTCTGCTATGTATGATCTTTTCAGCATGCAATGAATCTTATTTGAATCTAACAAGGAAAATCAGTAAATCGAACCGGTATGTACAGTCAAGCTTGTATTAAGCAACCACTCAAGGGACTGAGAAAATGCGGTTGTTTCAGATAATGGTCACTTAATACACCCTTTTGTGACATATTTGAGGGATTGGTTCAACTGCATACATAAATAATTGCAGGATTCTTGCTGAATCCTATGTTGGTGAGACCCATTAGAATCCCCTCTACTGTAACTGTTTTAAAAATAAGTTTAAACTAACCTATCATATACCATTATTTGAAAGGTCAATACAGGAGATCTCTCACCAGAGTTTTTAATTGACCAATAGTTGGCCCCGCCCACTTGCTACTTTGGCCATGTCTACAAACTCCAGCAGGAAGTTCCGCCTTGATTTTAATCAAAGTTATTCTGCAAAATTCATGGCTAATAGCATCAAAAAAAAAGTAAAATACATGTACAAGCTGTAGTTACGATGCTTAGGTTGCAAACCAACAAAAAAGATTAACAAAAATGGGGGCCAATGTCAGAGTTAAAAATTCAACTCAGGGCTGAATAAATGATTTGATTGGTCAATTGATTCCTTGATTGACTAATTGGCAATTGGTCAATTGAAACAAGAGTACCGCCTACGGGTGCCTAAGCTCAACTGTTTGGTGCTGGATAGTGGACAAAATGCATCTAGAGTTATCACCTTTGATAGTATAGATTTCTCTTTTGATAGTGAACAAGTGTGCCAAGTTTCAAGTGAATGCCCTTAGTAGAACCAGAGATATCACAAAATGTCAAAGTTTTCGCATGACGACAACGACAACACCAAAAGGCTATCGCAATACCTCAGGTTTTCTTCAAAAACAGCTGAGCTAAAAAGAAACAAGAAACTGAAACTTCAGGGTGTATCTCATTTGTTAATATACAAGCAGTACAAAAAGGCTGATGAAACATAGTTATATTTATCGAGATTTGACTTAATGACCTATGTATTTTCGTTTTTCACTGGCATTGTCCAATTTATAATAGAAGATGTCCTTATGGCTTGACAAACAATCTTTCCAGCTTTCATGTTATTAAGGCCCATTTTCTTTCATGTTTTCAATAGGCTTCATCCTTATGGCATAACAATCAATCTGACCAAATTTCATTAAGATTGGACAAAAACATGTGGCTCCTAGAGTGTAAGAGAATAAATTGTCATTTAGGCCTATTTGCCCATCTGTTCACACAGAACCTCCCAAATTTCCACAAAATTCATCCTCATGAACTAAATATTTATCATTCTGACCAAGTTATGTGAGGATTTGGCCAAAATTGTGGCTCCTAAACTGTTAACAGAGAAACTATCAGTAGTCTTTTCCATGTTTTCCAATACCTAGCCAAAATTTACTGATTTTGAAAAGCAAATTAATGCATTTAAAGGTATGATTTAGGATTTCAAAAATCCAGCTCCAGGATTCGAGAAATCCAGAAAAAGAAAGCACAACAGTAGTCAACATTATTATAGTAAGACAGTTTATTTTTTTCTCTCGATCAAATACCTACCTAAAATATCTGTTCTTCTTCTTTGAAACTCTGCTATATCTAAAATCCTGTTTCCATCTTCTCTATGTAATGATGTATAAGATTTTCTTATATCACAGAATCCATGTAAAACCTGAAGAGAAGAAATAGCTAAATAAAATACAATTTAGTGATTTCTAAACGGCAAGGGTCACTGTAAGAGTAAGGGAAATCTGTCATAACTTAGAACTATTTGAGATTTTTAGCTGCTTGTTTATGTCCTGTGCCTTGACACACTGATTAACCCATTACCAGACAGCAAAATTTAGCTCTGGTCCAAATTGAAACGGTTGCAGACAAACATTTTAAAATTTATGAAATTTTAGCTATTTTTCAAATTTCAAATTATTTTTCTTCAAAAAGCTTCAAAAGCATCACTGTGTGGGAAAGGGTTAAATATAAGTAAAAAATTATAGAAAACAAGTGCATGTTGTATTGCTATGCAATAGAGGAGTCCCCCACCAGATTAAAAAAGCCTTTTTTATAAACCTTTTCACTTTAATTTTGGAGAAGTGTAAAGTGAAAGGTTTAAATAGAGGATAATTGTTTGTTTCAGTGTAGGATCCATTTATCTTTCATTGAGTAAATAACCAAAGCTATATTTTCAAGAGTGGCAAAGTGAAAATACAGTTTTTGTTGTTCATGAAATGAAAGATTTACTGATATTGCACATAAAAAACAAACAATTATTTCTAGGCAACGTCATTATAAAGTCATTAAGATTTTTTGGGGGGCTCTGTTCAGATAACGTGAAGTAAAGTGAAATGAACAAAAGCAGGGTATAAGTTTTTGATAATTTCACTGCTTTGAAGTGAGATTATCAAGTGAAAATCTACCGTTATTTCTGGATAAACCACTGAAAAGCTTAAAGAAATTTGAAGGCTTCTGCAAATGTGAAAATGGATTGGATAAAGATAGGATATATTTAGTCTCTTCAAAAACGCATGATGAGTGCAAAAGGACACAAGTAGTGATCAAATGAAATTGTCAAACTAAATGATGTTTGAGACATATCCCCTTATTATGGTTGTTAAATATTGCGAATTTAAGATTTAAAATAATCAAAGGGCAAAAACTAACAAGAGGAGCATGATGGTCCTAGATCACTCACCCAAACTGTCTGCTATTAAAAGAATGCAATTAGAGACAAATAACTGTAATCAGTTTCATGATAGAGGCAAAACTGTGATTACTATATTGTAAACAAAGAAATTGTCATTATGGCTGTGTTATCCTATAGAACCTTCCAATAATCTATAAGGTTCATCTTTATGACCTTACAAGTATCCTGACCAAGTAACATGACAATTGAGCAAAAATGATGACCTCTAAAGCATTAACAAAGAAATTGTCATTAAGGCCCCTTTTCCTGTGTTTTCCAAAAGTACCTTCCTACTATCAATAGGGTTCATCCTCGAGACTAAACAATTTTTCTGACCAATTTTCATGAAAATTGAGCCAAAATTGTGGTCTATAGAGTGTAAACGAAGAAATTGTCATTAAGGCCCCTTTTCCTGTATTTTCCAAAAGAATCTTCTCATAATCAATAAGCTTCATCCTCATGCCCTAATAATTATTCTGGCATAGTTTTATGAATATTGAGCCTAAATTGTGGCCTCTAGAGTGTAAACAAAGAAATTGTCATTAAGGCCCCTTTTCCTGTGTTTTCAAATAGAACCTTTCCATACTCAATAGGGTTAATCCTTATGACATAACAATTGTTCTGACCAAGTTTCATGAAGATTGAGCCAAAATTGTGGCCTCTAGAGTGTAAACAAAGAAATTGTCATTAAGGCCCCTTTTTCAGTGTTTTCCAATAGAATCCTCCAATAATCCATAGGGTTCATCTCTATGACCTAATAATTAATCTGGCAAAGTGTCATGAAGATAGAGCCATATTTGTGGCCTCTAGAGTGTAAACAAAGAAATTGTCATTAAGGCCCCTTTTCCTGTGTTTTCCAATAGAACCCTCCCATAATCAATAGGGTTCCTCATGACCTGACAATTAATCTGACAAAGTTTCATGAAGATTGGGTCAAAACTGTGACCTCTAGAGTGTAAACACTTCAATTGTTGACGCCGCAGGCCGCACGACAGACATTCAACAGTCACAAAAGCTCACCATGAGCATGTTGTGCTCAGGTGAGCTAAAAACAACTAAAAATTAGTCATAGAAGAGTAACGGTTCTCATAATACAACAAAGGGCAATAACTCAAACAATGGGCATGGCAAGGTAACAGTACTTGTACATGACACTTCTCCACATCGTGAGCTAGAGTTAAGGTTCTTCAACATGACGCTTCTACACATTGTGATCAATAAGTGTATGAAGTTTCAAGTTCCTAGCACTTATTGTTTAGGAGATATGCTCCAGAGAAAAATGTAAGGTAAAAATAACAAAGGGCAATAACTCATAAAATAGGCAAGCTAGAGATATGAATTTAACATGACACTTCTCTACATTGTGATCTATAAGTCTATAAAGTTTCAAGTTCCTAGCACTTATGGTTTAGGAGATATGCTCCGGACAAAAGTGTGACAGATGGAAAGACAGACAGACAGAGAGACAGATGGAATCAAGTCCCCCATCCAGTAACTGGTTGGGGAGTTATTAAGATAATGCTAGTTTCAAGTGAAATCCCCTTTTCTCACAATACTTTCTGTGCCATACATCACAGGTTTTCACTATAAACAATTTGAAGGTCTCTAACTTCTTTAAACTTGGACAAGTCTTAAAACTCATGTCATTCCAAGTTAATCATAGATATTTTAACCCATACCCACATAACCCCTCCTTTGGAAAAAATTGTGGAAAATGAAGAAATTACTTGTATCAAGCAATTTCTTCATTATCCACAATGTTTTCTTTCCAGAAAGACAGAAAAATCTAAAATTCGATAGACTTGAAATTGTTGTCTTCTGCTTTTTTCTATTTGGACCTGTCTAAAATTTTGTCATTTTGAATTGGGTTAACAAATAAAGACAATATTTTTTTGTTTTCATTGAGGTATGAACACTTAAGCACACTGTATGCAAATACAAAGTGGATTCATACATATGTAAGGTTTAGTTTTTAGGTTCATACCTCAGTGAAAACAAAAATTCTCTACATTTCTTTTATTCAATGCTATAAAGCAAGTATTTTACTAGTTTTGAGTCAAACTTCAAGGGTTTATTTTGCGCACAAAATTTTGTTCAGGGTTGGATAAAAAATCCTGCCAATCAAATCACTTGAATCTTGACAAATGAAAGTAACAAGATGTGTTTGTCAATGCCCTTGCAACTGGACTAAACATTTGACCTTGGTATGTGAATTTGACCTTATCACATGACCTTAACATGAGGAGATGCATATCACGGAGATGTATCATCATGCCAAATATGAGCAATGTATCTTGAATATGCTGGTAGTAATTGGCAATGTTAAGTTTTTTGGTTAAGTTTTGCAGACAGACAGACCAACAGACAGAAAGACTGAATGACAGACAGACAGACAGGGCAATGGTGAAACAATATGCCCCCAATCTTTTGATGCATGGCATAAAAATAAATTATAACCTCAACAAACTGCTTCAGTAGTCTGTGAACTCTCTTGAAGGCTGGCCCAAGTTGTGTCAGTGCTGGAGGATTTTTATCACACCAATGCTTCATTTCGTTTTCAAAACAGTACGTAAATGATGTCACAAGGTCAGATAACTCTGATAACACTAAACTGATTGTCTTACAAATTGTATTCTGTGTGGATTTGTCATAAGGTAGATACTCATACTGAAAATAAAAGTATGCTTACAATAGTAGAATTCTTGGAACTAATATATTTCCACAAAGATTAACCCATTCACACATAGTTCTACTTTTTGACACCCCCCCCCCTCCCGAGAAAAACAAAGCTTTTGAAAACATTGCAGAAAAAGAAGAAATTGCTTGTCACAAGCAATTTCTTCGTTATCCACAATGTTTTACCCCAGGAGAATTTTTTCTTTAAATTCTTTGACACTTCTTTCAATGGGTGAAAGCCTCATCTTTTCTATTCTTGGTTGAAAACAGAAGTTGTTCATAAATAGATAGATAGAATGATCGAATGGGGTTTAATGCAGCTTTGTACAGTATCTCAGTCATATTGCGGCTGCTGGAGCACCTAACAATGGATTCCTGGTATTTCTCACACAAGTACTACCATTACATCCTTTCCTAGCCTCCAGCTGCTATCCCACTTAGATTTAGACTGCGCTATGACGGCAACTCATGAATAGACAGAATAGATAAGTGACTCATGCTCTATGTTGTCTATAAATGTTTGTTTCTGATAGATAACTCATTCCCACACAATCCTGTCTTTTTTCTACCCTGAAGAAAAAAGCTTCAAAAAACATTATGGAAAATGTTAGATTTATCTTGAAAAACTGGTTTATGACAAAAGATTTTTCCATAACCTGTCAAATGAATGTTACACTTGTAACAAGCAATTTCTTCATTATCCACAATGTTTTCTACTCCAAACGACAAAGAACTTCAGAATCAAATCAACTAATAACTGTCATCTGCAACATCTTTGAATTTGGATCAATCTAAGATTTTGTTCATGGAAAGTAAGTGTGCCCATGTGTATTAGCATACACTCACTTAACCCATACCTACACAATCCCATCTTTTTACCCTCCTCAAATAAAAATTTCGAATACATTGTGGAAAATGAAGAAATTGCTTGTTTCAAGCAATTTCTTTATTATCCAAAATGTTTTCCACCCAAAGTGACAAAAAATATACAATTTTATCAACTTGAGATGGTCCTACACAACTTCTTTCAATTTGGACCAGTCATAAACTGTTATGTTTGGTAGCGGATTAATATGAACCGAACAAGTTGAAATAAAAAACTCAAGTGTTCTCCCATAAACATAGGCACATGAGGTCCTGTAGTTAGAAAGCTACCAAGACTATATGAGAGTATTTGTCGATTAATCATGTACCATCTGCGCTATAAATGTGATATTTCAAAAGTTCTTAAAATCTATTATGAGTGGACTACTTGACAACAAATTTTAGGTGATGGAATTTATAAAAATCTTTGTCAATTTGGGTAGCAAACATGGAGGATAATGAAGAAATTGCTTTCTACAAGCAATTTCTTTACAAAATGTTTTCCAAAGCTTTTTCTTGAGGGGTGTCAACAAGCGTAATTATAAACAAATGGGATATTTAGATCTGAAATGACAGATTTGCTGAATAGCTGCTTGATTGGTGAGTCATTGGATACATTCAAGACCTGACCGTGATTGGTCAATTGGTACCATTTCTCATTTAGAACTAGTTGGTAAATACATTTGGTTACCACTAGTAAGTGATTACATTTAAAAGGTATTAGTCAAAAGCTAAAAAGTATTGTCTTTGAAAATGGGACAAGTATAAAAATTTGTCATCTAGTAATGGGCTTATCCAGAAAAAACTGCTTTCTTAAATTTGTAATCGTGGAGTTGAGGCAGTTTATCAACTCCATCCATGCTTTCTAAATGTTCCTCCTACAAAATACAGGTGAAGTATCAATCAATCCTGTATGTTTGTCTATTTATTGTCACTGCTGCAGCATTTGCCCATATGAGCAATTCCCAGAGGAAGATAACTGGTTATGGTGGATAGTGCAGGGATACAGAATGAAACCACTGAGAGCTGTGCCCTGTTCTTTAACGTGGTCAATGTAGAACACTGTCACACTTGGCCTTGGTTTAAATTTTTGTCTCAAAGATATTAAGTGTATCAGTTGGGCTAGCCAAAGGTTGGAAACCCCATTCACGAGCAATCCTTCAACCCTACCTTATTCTTCAACTCCTCCAATAATTCTTTTTGTCTCTGTATGTCATCAGCTAACTGTGTTGCTGAAGACTCTATTTTGTTAAGGTCTGGTCTAGGTGGTCTGAAAAATATTATAAGTTAGTGTCAGTTAACCCATTACCAGAGGACAAAATTTTAGACTGGTCTAAATTGAATATTCTGTAAATGAAATTCAAAAATTCTTTGTATTTTTGGGTAGAAAACATTGTGGACATTAAAGAAATTGCTTGAAACAAGCTATTTCTTCTATGTCCACAATGTTTTCCAAATCTTTTATCTTGGGGGGCATATAAAGGAGGAATTGTGTTGGAATTGGCTAAGCAATTACCGGACAAAAGATTAAAGACAAATCCAAATTAAAGGATTTTGCAGACGGCAATTTCTAGTCAAGGAAATCTTAGACTTTTTGTCTTAAGGAAATAAAATGTTAATAATGAAGAAATTTGATGTGACAAGCAATTTCTTCATTTTCCACAGTGCTTTCCAAAAGCTCTTTTCTTTTCTTTCAAAAGTCAGATTGTGTTGGAATGGGTAAAGAAAGTTAGTGTGTTTGTTAGTTTGAGAGTTTTTTTCTCTCTACTTTGAACAAATACTTGGTTATAAATGTACATGTCCTATCAAAAGTTGGATTGTGACTATTGCAAGCAATATCCTCATTTTCCACAATGTTTTCCAAGGTTGTTTTATAGGGTTTTTAAAAAGCAGGATTATGTAGTTAGTGCCTGCAATTCCATAGGTTGAAGGAAAACATGAATAGAAACTGTGATAAAGGGAGAAAATACATGTAACAAGAAAAATATCCTTTTTTTTACCATATCATGTAGCCTATATGATCAATAAATCCAATTAACACTTACTATAAGTGGTTGTCTACTTCATCTTTTGATTTGGACCAGTCCAATATTCATATGACAGGTATAGGGTTTATCTACCCTAAATTTGTCATGAGCCAGCATTTCAAACCAAGTCAAATTTATATGTTTGTCTACATCACCTTTGAATTTGGACCAGTCTAACTTTTATTTGACAGGTAATAGGTTAATCTATCTCAAAACGGTCATCAACCAGAATTTCTAACAAAGTCAAACATAACCTTTAGATTTGGACCAGTCTAATACTATTTTTACAGGTAATAGGTTAATTTTCTACAAAATTGTCATTTAGAAGAATTTCAAACAAAGTAAAATTTATTGATATCTATGAAGGCTCTTTAAAGTGAAGGCATGTAGAAACATTTTACAACCATTTTTTTCCCTAAATGCTTTCTTCTAAATCGCATCTAATAGTTGTTTAAAGTCAGTATGGCTTCATAGTCTGAATTCTTTTAAGATGACTGCAAATAGTCTCTAAATACAAGTTAATTAATTAACTTCATTGAATAATTTTGGGCAAAATGAGTCGTCATTTATTGAACTTTATTTCACTATGGCCTCATCAAAATTTCATGAATTAAAGCATTTAGGGTTATGGTGCCTTGACAACTGAGGTCATTTAGGGCAAAAATCATTTTTAACCCATTCCCACACAATGATGCTTTTTGATGTCCCTCAAGAAAAACTAGAGGCGCTTGAGCACCTGTATCGCTACACAGGCAAGAATGTAATGATTAAGTAAATTTTTCATGAAATCAATATAAACTGATATAAGGAAATCAAGAGGACCATGATGGTCCTAAATCGCTCCCCTGAGTATGATGGTTCATGGATTTATGATATATACAAAATAGCAAAGCCCCCTGTCTAATTATTTTGGAGAAGATGTTTAAGGATTTCTCTTTAAATCCTAGGAATATTGATGATCCCACCATATAGCACTAATTTCCGTAATATGGTAATGCTTTGAAGTATAGACATCAATACATACCAAGTATAAAAGCTCTAGGCCTAATGGTTTAGGAAAAGAAGGTTTTCAAAGATATCATTATTTATTCCTAACTAAAATTAGGGATTGCACAGAAAAGGGCTATTTTTTTAAGTAATTTGGTAGAGGGTCAATGGCTGATGATATTGACCAAGTATCAAAGCTTTAGGCTTTATGGTTCGTGGGAAGAAGATTTTCAAAGATTTCCTTCTTTATTTCTATGTAAAATCAGGGATCATAAAGGAAAATGCTAATTTTCAGAATACGGTGATTCTTTGGAGTATTTTGGTAGAAGGTCAATAGATGATGATGTATACCAAATATCAAAGCTCTAGTCCTTATGGTTTGGGAGAAGAAGATTTTTAAAGGTTTCCTTCTTTTATTCTATGTAAAATCAGGGATCACAAAGAAAAGGGCTTATTTCAGAATACGGTAATTCTTTGAAGTATTTTGGTAGAGGGTTAATAGATGATGATTTGTACCAAATATCATAGCTCTAGGCCTTATGGTTTAAGAGAAGAAGATTTTTAAAGTTTTCCTTCTTTATTTCTATGTAAAATCAGGGATCGCCCAGAAAAGGGCTAATTTTCAGAATATGGTAATTCTTTGAAGTATTCAGTAGAGGGTCAATAGATGATGATTTGTACCAAATATCAAAGCTCTAGGCCTTATGGTTTGGGAGAAGAAGATTTTTAAAGATTTCCTTCTTTATTTCTTTGTAAAATCAGGGATCACAAAGAAAAGGGCTAATTTTCAGAATACGGTAATTCTTTGAAGTATTTTGGTAAAGGGTCAATAGATGATGATGTATACCAAATATCATAGCTCTAGGCCTTATGGTTTAAGAGAAGAAGATTTTTATAGATTTCATTCTTTATTTCTATGTACAATCAGGGACGCCCAGAAAAGGGCTAATTTTCAGAATACGGTAATTCTTTGAAGTATTCAGTAGAGGGTCAATAGATGATGATTTGTACCAAATATCAAAGCTCTTGGCCTTATGGTTTGGGAGAAGAAGTTTTTTAAAGATTTCCTTCTTTATTTCAATGTAAAATCAGGGATCACAAAGACAAGGGCTAATTTTCAGAATACGGTAATTCTTTGAAGGATTTTGGTAGAAGGTCAATAGATGATGATGTATATCAAATATCAAAGCTCTAGGCCTTATGGTTTAAGAGAAGAAGATTTTTAAAGATTTCCTAATTTATTTCTTTGTGATATCAGGGATTGCCCAGAAAAGGGTTAATTTTCAGTATACAGTAATTCTTTGAAGTATTTTGGTAGAAGGTCATTAGATGATGATTTGTACCAAATATCTAAGCTCTAGGCAATACCACTTGGGAGGAGAAGATTTTTTAAGTTTTTTCACTCTGTTGCCATGGCAACCAGAGTTCTTCATGGATTTCAATTCTTTGAAGTGTTTTGAAAGAACATGACCTAAGGATCATTTCTGTAAAGTTTTGTTGAAATTCCATGGTTAGTTTAGGAGGAGAAGATTTTTTTGTAATTGTGAATGGACAGACGGACGGACGGACGGACAGACGGACGGACGATGACCAATCACAATAGCTCCCCCAGAGCACTTCGTGCTCAGGTGAGATAATAAATATTAGTCACAGAAATCTTTGAAATAGTTTCTGGAGAAGCATTTCAACTTTTTCATTGTTTTTACAAAATCAAGCTATGTATAATTCATTCACTGGGAAGATGAAAAGGTATTTACAAAAATTAAAAATTGTAACTGTATACCACATATGGACATAAGTCACAACCATAATAGCCAAGCTTTTTAACCAAGCAAAGTCATATGAAGGAATCCTACAAACAGTCATCTGAGGATCATTCCTGTGAAATTTATTTGAAATCCATCAACAGTCCATTTTCAGTATATATCATATGGAAATGAGTCCTGCCTATTTAAGCCGTATTTTTCTTACGATCAAAATTCTTTTTGATAATCTGATAGAGAGTCACTAAACGATCAATTTGGTAAAATTTGGTTGAAAACCATCCAACTGGTTTCTGAGACAAAGAATTTCAAAGCTTTTACCAAATATGGAAATTAGCTCTATCCATTAAAGCCATGTTTTTTATTTAATCAGAATTCTCTGAAGGAATCTGATAAAGGGCCACCAAGGAACATTTCTATGAAATTTGGTTGAAATCCATAAACTGGTTTCTGAAAAGATGATTTTCAAAGCTTTCACTGTATATCAAAATAAGCCCCCCCATTAAAGCCATATTTTCACCCGATTAAAATCTTTGAAGGAATCAAATAAATGTTGACCCAAGAATCATTTCTGTAAAATTTGGTTGAAATCCATTGAATGGTTTCTGAGAAGATGATTTTTAAAGGTTTTACCATATATGGAAATTAGCCCCGCCTAATAAAGCAATATTTTTCATCCAAACAATATTCTTTGACGGAATCTGATAAAGGATCACCCAAGGATCTTTTCTGTGAAATTTGGATGAAATCCATCTAACGGTTTCTGAGAAGAAGATTTTTTAAAGGTTTTACCATATATGGAAATTAGTCTCGCCAATTCAAACCATGTTTTTCTTCCGATCAAAATTCTTTGAAGGAATCTGATAAAGGGTCACCTAAAGATCATTTCTGTAAAATTTGGTCTGTATTTTCTTAGGAGATTTTTAAAGATTTTACCATATATGGAAATTAGCCCTGCCCATGTTTTTCATCCGATCAATATTCTTTGAAGGACCACCCAAGGATCATTTCTGTGAAATTTGGATGAAATCTATCCATTGGTTTCTGAGAAAAGGATTTTCAAAGCTTTCACCATATATGGAAATTAGCCCCGCCCATCAAAGCCATGTTTTTCATCCGATCAAAATTCTTTGAAGAATTCTGATAGAGCGTCACCCAAGGATCATTCCTGCGAAATTTGATTGAAATCATTTCAGTACTTTCTAGAGAAGATTTTCAAAGGAAAAGCTTACGGACAGATGGACGGATGACCTGACGGACAGACGGATCGAAGCATGCATAATGGACACCACACCATGAAAATAGCTCGCTGGCTTTCAGAAAGCTTTATGTAAAATGAAGAAATTGCTTGAACCAAGTAATTTCTCCATTTAACCCAAAATTTTCTACCAAGAAAGTTGAAAAAATCTAAAATTTCATCAAATTTAAATTGTTGTATGAAACTTAATTTGGGTTAGTCTAAGATTTTCTTGTGTGGTAATGGGTTAAAAAAGCAGAAGATATAGGGCAAATTCAAAGACCCATAATATTATATGGACATAAAAAATCAAACAAACAGGAAGGGTTAGCAGAAATCAAATTCTATCCTCTATTGACTTACAAATATTTACAAAAATAAAGGCTTACTTTTCTTTTGTATGACCCTTTGCTGTCCAACTGTCTTCAACAACTTTCATCAGATCTGTCGGCAATAGTGATAATTTTGACTTGAACACAGATTCTATATTTCCATGGTTACAAAGATTGTTGATGTATGCTAAATCATGGCGAAGTTGTTCTTCTAAAGGCATCTCATCACTGAAAGAGTGCAGTATAAAAACATAGGCAATAGGGATGAACCAATACAGTAAATCAAAGGATTGAAGGTCCTGAATGTGGCTATGTTCCAGATGGGTTTTAGATTTCATTACTCATAGAGAAATGAATCTAAAATATCACTAAGTAACATTCTCAGTTTTAAGCGAATATAACTGTATCATGTTAATCTAGCCAGGTTTGAAGTTAAACAAAAGTATCACAGATCTTTTATAATGTACAATTGCAGTTGACACTCATTATCTCGAAATTGGAAATCTTGAACCTCCGGATATGTCAAGGTAATATTTGAGTCTCAACTTCATACGCTCTTTATTTCATATAAGATTGAATTTTTATCTTGTATCAAAAATATCAGGTATTCCTGTTATGTCGATTTTTTTTTTTTTTTTAACTGAACTTAAAATTTCAGGTTGAAATTTACCTGTTAATTAGATAATATGTCTATCAAACACCGTTTGAATAAGTAATTTTAATTCTGATTAACAACATTTGAAATTTATTTCATTAAATTGTTTGTCGATTTTTTTACCGAAGTATAAAATTGATTAATTGCAGGGGGTTAAATGCCACTTTTAATAGTATTTCAGTCAAATCGTGACAGCTTGAGCACCTAACCGTGGGGTCATAGTATTTCTCACACTAGTACTACTACAATATCTATTTTGAGCCTCAAGCTGCTCATCCCACTTAGGTTTACTATTATCCAGCCATCAGGAAGGGTGACATAAACTTCTAAGTTTAAGCATTAATGAAATATAGTTCCTTCTTTTTCCACATTATTTTCAAGATTTATAAAAAACACCCAGAATTTGAAAAGAAAAGGATTAAGTGGGTTATTGTTTAGAAAGGTTGACTCAAATTAGACAGGAAGAGGGAATTTTTATTTATCTCCCTTTGACCATAGAATGTATTTGGAAATGGTTGCTATACAAAATTACTACACTTGAAATGCATTGAAAAGACATAATCAAAAGTATAACATGTATTTTTATTTTTTGTAATCATTAATTCAAAGACCATGAATTAAATGGATACGATTTCACATACTAAACCAAACAGATATGAAATGAAAGGATTTGAAAATAAGAGAACTATTTTTTTAGTCTAAATAGCTGAGTATGGGACTGGCCCTTACACAAAGAACATATTCCACCATAAAGTAGTTCCAGCTCCAGATAAAGAGAGTGATTTCTTTTTTGAAATGTAAATTTCTCTTGTGATTAATCAAATCCTATGTTTATGATACTCTTAGGAAGCTCAGAATAGGGCTCAAAAAGAGAATACCAAACAGTTCTTACAAGAAGAGGAAAAACAGTTAGATTGGTATCACACTTTGTTATCTAAATCACAAGAGTCAGGCAAACTAACTACTAACATCCTTAACACCGTCACCATTAACCCTCATGACTGCAATAATGTCAGCTAAACTGAAGTTTAGGGACATTAAAAATGATTGATTTCAGAAAGGATTCTTGGGAAAAAAAGTACTTATATATCTTATTTAAAATGAGAAGAAAACATATTGAAGAAATACCGGTACAGAAAAATTCGAACCGGTTTGTGATTTTCTCCATTGACAGACCAAGGTTTACCAGTAAACCATTTCACCACTAATAGGCAATAAGTTACCCATCATCAGATGACAAAATTTAACAGTGGTAGTATATATACCGATAACCCATTACCAAAAGATAAAACTTTAGACAAGAAGTTAAGGACCATAATTTCAAGTTAGTGACATTTAAAAAATCTCTGCATTTAAGGGTAAAATTCATTGTGGAAATTGAAGATATTGCTTGACAGAAGCAATTTATTTATTGTCTACAAAATTTTCCAAAGCTTTATTCATCACAGGTGTAACTAGAGGGGCTTTAGCACGTAATTTGCACCACCTGCCTGAATCTACTTATCATGAAGCTAATTTAGTTTTCTTTGACTTAGGAAGCAACACATTAAATACTAGATGGCTGTCCCAGGACAACTGCTGTCCAGCGCGCAAAGTTTTGTAGGTATTATGCTCCGGATACCAATAATTTTAGAGTTTGACTTTGACCTTGAACTTGAAGCTATCCAAAATGTTCTTTCAAATGTCACATTTACTCATGATAGAGAACAATTGTGCAAATATGCAGTTATTTTGAAATCCATCCATAATTGTAGGAGAAATGCTCCGTACAAGCACAATTTTAGAGTTTGACCTTGAGCTGTGACCTTGAACTTGAAGCTATCCAAAATGTTCTTTCAAATGGCACATCAACTCATGATTGAGAATAATTGTGCCAAGTTATTTTGAAATCCATCCATAATTGTAGGAGAAATGCTCCAGACAAGCACAATTTTAGTGTTTGACCTTGAGCTGTGACCTTGAACTTGAAGCTATCCAAAAAATTCTTTCAAAGGGCACATCTACTCATGATGGAGAATAATTGTGCAAAGTTATTTTGAAATCCATCCATAAATGTAGGAGTTATTGTCCGGACAAATTCGGACGGATGGACAGACTAACGCACTAACACACATACACCGACTTGACATAGTGACAACTATGTCTTGCTCACTGCAAGCGGGATCGACAAAAATCAATTACTTACTTTACATTTTATTTTATTGGAGGAATTTTCTTGTATGCAACAAATATTCTCAATTAATTAGTACCAATCATTTCCCTTGCATCATTGTGTGATCTCAACCTAAAATTTGGATGATCCTCCTAAGTTTTATTTTCAAACCTATTGAAACTTCTATAAAAAAAAGCTGATAAAAGATCATCAAAAGGTCATTCCTGAGACATTTGGTTGAAAAGCATTCTCCAGTTTCTGAGAACAAGATTTATAAAATTTTCACAATATACCATATTATGGACATACAAATGCTTGCAACAAGCAAATTCTTTTTTTCCCACCATGTTTTTCTAGCCTATTGTTCAGTAATTGGGTAAAAGACGGATGCCTGACCTAAAAGCACTAACAAACTTTTACTTAATATTTTTTGTGAATGATCTAGATTTCTCAGTGATTCACTAAGTGATAATTCTACCAAAAGAGCAGTGGAATGACCAAAGATATGAACATGTTGTTTTGATAGTTTAGCCCTGCTTTCATCCTAATTGTGAATGTTATGTAAGAGGGCCAAAGAAAAGTCATTCATTGAATATAACAAATTTGGACCAGTCCGAAATTTTGTGGTCTTGTAAAGAGTTACCAGACAACAAACTTTAGTCTAGTGCAAAGTGAAAGAAGTTGCAGACAACAATTTTTAGGTGATGAGTTCTAAAACTCTGTCGTTCTTGGTAGAAAACATTGTGGGAAATGAAGACATCAATTTCCCCAATGCTTTACCAAGCTTTTTTTAAGGGGGGGGGTATTAAAAAGAAGCATTGTGTGGGAAAGGGTTAAATGATAAATAAACTAACCAGACTAGACCAGGCTCTCTTAGCATCTTATTTTGTGGGTCTTCTGCTCCCTCAGCTATACAAACCAGATCTATAAGATGTTCCATGAATAAAGATTGTCTACTTGATGTCACTACACCCTGTGTAACAGAAATAGAGGGTTTAAAGTTTATGAAATTTTACATTTTTTCTACTTGCTGGGTAGAAAGCATTGTGGAAAATGAAGCAATTTCTTCAATTTCCACAATGTTTCCACAATGTTTTCCCAAACTTTTTTTCTCAAGGCGTAAAAAGCCGGATTGTGTTGGAATTGGTTATGTAGAAATGCTCTGGACACTTACCTCCCTAAGCACCCATGCAAACACTTACACACAGTATTTCTATATGCCTGTCGCAAGTACATGGTAGGGGCATAGACTTGAAGTGAACGTTGCATTTTAACATTTATGGTGTTTTGGCATCTTAATCATTATAACCACAGCTTGTTCAAGTTATAGTTATGATGTTTAGGTCAACAATCAACCATCCTACTGATTTGTTATATTTTACTAACTAACACCTTTTATCATATACCTATAAATGATATGAATTAAAATCTGGCTATCTAATACAACTAGACAGAAAAAAAATCAATATTCGGCTTGTACCAAAAACCACATTCGTCGAGTTTCGTTAAACACGGACTCCTTTTTTGTGTATTGATGTTCGGGGTGTTTTTTTTCCGGAAAGTTGGTTATTTCTTCATCATTTTAGAGAATTTTCATAATGTCATGGCTATAAGGTATATAATAAAAGGAATATCACAACAGTGTTTTTTTACTATTTGTTGTTATCGTGTTCTCGAAACGAGTGTAGGTATTTTTTTACTGGATAAGACCTTAGGTCTCATCCAATAAAAAAAATACCTACACACAATTCTCGAACACGATAACAACAAATAGAAAAACACACTGTTGTAATATTCCCTATATATTTCATTCTGAGTCAAACTTCCTGACGAAGCCCAGTGGGCGGGGCCACCAATCCATCAGTTCTGGCATTTAAGAGAGGAAGAGAATATTTTTTTGTTTTCATGGAGGTACGAACAAAAAAAACTAATCATACTGTATGAATACGCAAAGCAGATTCATACTTAAATGAATTAGGTTTTTGGTTCTTACTTTCATGAAAACAAAAAATATTTTCTTTATAATTTAATAGCATTGAGCTATAAAGCAAAAACTTTACAAATTTGATACTTTTTGTATGGGACTATTTTGTGCGGACGCATACAAAATAGCTGCCTGCTCATAATTTTACTCATGGAAGTATAAATAATATTTTTCTGCCAATCAGAACGCTAGTTATTGACAAAACTAAAAATTCAATAACTTCGTAATGTAAAATAGGAAATCTAAGTATCCTACCCTAATTAAATCAACATCATCGTGTCTACACAATCCAAGAGTCGAGGCCACATACAGCAAACCTAAAAGCAGTTAGAAAAAGTTGTTAACACATTCCCACAAAATACTGTCTTTTAACCGATTCCTACGTAATCCCTCCTTTTTACGCCCCTCAAGAAAAAAGCTGTGAACAACATTTTGGACATTGTGTTTCAAGCAATTTCTTTAACCCATTCCAACTCAATCCCTCCTTTTTATGCCCCTCGAGAAAAAAGCTTTGGAAAACATTGTGGAAAATGAAGAAATTGCTTGTATCAAGCAATTTCTTCATTATCCACAATGTTTTCTATCCAAAAAGACAAAAAAAAACAAAATTCCATCAATTTGAAATTGTCATCTGCAGCTTCTTTCAATTTGGACCAGTCTTAAATTTTGCTGGGTTGGAATGGGTTAATGTACGCAATGCTTTTTTTTTCCCCAAAAGGCAAATAATTTTACAAACCACATGGTGTGTGTGTACTTGCTGAAACTGACAGATCTATGACCATACCCATGAACCTCCGTCAAGGCAGTTCGATCTAGATATCAAATGACAAAAGTTTGCAAAATATATGGTCAGGGATAATAAACAAAATCTTAGTGGGCAAACTACTCTCCATAAAAACAGCTTGAATAAGCTGTAGTTACAAAGTTTATTCTATGAGGACACAATGATGTCTTTTGACACTCTTAAGAATTATCATCTTGGAAAACTTTGTGGTAAAATGAGAAATCGCTTAAAACAAGCTTGTTACAAGCAATTTCTCCATTTTCTCACAATGTTTCTAGATTATTTAGAGCTTATTTTCCAAATTTAGAGCAGTATGAAATGTCGTCTGCAACATCTTTCAATTTGGAACAAACTAAAATTTGCTATGTCTGATAATGGCAAGGCTTGTACTAATGTTCAAAATTGAGGAGTCACAGACTCCGTAATCTTGCAAATCTAGGGGCAAAAACTGATTTTGAAGGAGACCACAAAAAGAGAGAATTATTAGCATAAATTTGAAGATTTGAGTGCTAAAAGACTTTTTGTAATTTAAGATAAGCAATTAATTTGTATGATCTTCAATAGTACATAAGATTCATGTCTGAAAAATGAAGGGACAAAATAAACCAACATGTTTTGACCCTTACAAATTTCTCTCAAGGGGGTTACCCCACCTTAAGAGAAATTTCTAAGGGTCAATTAAGAGATGAAGTGAACACTTTTTGTTTTCATGTAGGTATGAACCGAAAAAACTAATCACACTTTATGAATACGCAAAGCAGATTCATACATTGTGTGATTAGGTTTTTCGGTTCATACCTCTATGAAAACAAAAAATATTCTCTTCATTTCTTATAATTTAATAACATCGAGCAAAAAAAACAAACGCTTTACAAATTTTGATACCTTTTTGTATGGGACTATTTTGTGCGGAAGCATAAAAAATCGCTGCGTGCTCAAAATTTTGTTCATGGAGTTATGAATAATTTTTTTTCGACCAATCAGAACGCTCGTTTATGGTAGACGAAATAAAATGTTAAATTATAAGAGGATATTTCCAGATTTTTGAGGGTAAAAGCTCTATTTACGAGTCAAACACAAGCCCTGAATGGGTTAAGCTGCCAACCAATGATAGATGTTGGTGATCAAGAGTTTACTTCCAGTCTAAAGGAATTAATTGATTGGTTGATTGAGTGATTGAATTGGGGTTAAAGCAACTTTTGACGGTATTTCAGTCATATTACAGCAACTAGAGCACCTAACAATGGGTTCCTAGAATTTCTCACACCAGTACTACAACTGCATTCTTTCCTAGCCTCCAGCTGCTTATCCCACTTAGGTTTAGGATTATCCACCCATTGGTGGGAGACAAATATCAGAAAGAATATTCGCAGCAGCCGGAGTTCGAACTCGGCAACCATGATTAATCAATTGATCAGACAACTAATATTTAGATTGAGAGAAAATTACGGTAATAACTTACGCTGAAGTCGAGAATCCATTTTTGATTCAACAGAAGCATAATCTGGATCCAAGATTTCATTCAACTTGGAATCAAACCTAAAATGAATATACACATTCATACTTATCTACATGTACATGTATTTCCTTATAAGTTACATTCATTGCGTACAGACAAAATCAGCAGAAAGAAATCTGTATCGGCCCTATACTGAACTTCTCGCTAAAATGAAGTCAAACCAAGAATTATGTTATTGTGGTTTTAAAAATGGGTCCATTTAAGGCAAATTTTGTTAGCTTCTTTCATCTTTTATAGTTGGCAATAAAAGGAATGCTATGGTAAAGTAGTGACGTAAAACTTCGCTCAGAGGAAGACTTGATACGTAACTGGACCTTCCATCTGATGAAATATCCAAATTTTCCTACATGGCTCAAATCCAATACAAGGTTTTGCATCACAACCTATGTATAAATACTGTAATTCTAGGAAACAGCAGTACAATTACTATGCACTATGATATGAATGAAGTTACAGATGCCTGCTTAAGCATAGTTGTCATATCGCTGGCCATGCCCACTGAGATCTGGCAGGAAGTTCCTCTTACACAGCATTATTTTGCAAGATTTATGTCCAGTAACATGCAACAAAAAAGTCGAATGGTTTTTTGGCTACCTAAATGTTGTAGCTACAACTTCTTCAACAACTTCCTCAAGCTGCAGATATTACAATTAGGTTGCCCAAACCAACACAAATGCATTTCAAAATTGTTGGTCAATGTTGGGGTTCAAAGTTCACTTCCGGTATAGAAGTATGATTTGATTGGTTTATCATTGTTTTGATTGAAAGCAACAATCCATCAATTGAGCCTGACATTTCCAATAATTTTACATGAGTGCCAAGAAAAGACTCTGATCAGCCTGTGCATTTGCAGGGTCTGATTAAAGTCTTCATTCTGCGCTCTATACAGAGGCACTAACTTGTTTCATTCTATGATTAGCAAAAACTTCCAACTCATTACCAGATGAATAAAACTTTAGCAAAGTCCAAATTGAAAGAAGTGGTGGACAATTCTTTTTTGGTGTAACAAGCAATCTTTCCTTTACCCACAACATTTCTATAACTATATTTCTATAGGGCATCAAATGAAATTGCTATTAAATATTGAAAATAAGGGAAGAAAACATTGTGATAAAAAGAGAAATGCTTTCAATGTGATCATATTTCTTCGGGTAACAAAGATTCACTGGGTCTTAATGTGTTTATGGTATTGGTAGGTAAGACTTATATGAAGGGAGGATATAGAATAAAACGATGTAATGTAAAATCATTGAATTGGCAGATAAAGTAAAAAATAATTGTTTTGAATGATTCAGTCCTTTAAATTTTCAGTCTAAAGGGCAAAAGAGTCTCTTGAAAAAGGACAGTAAGTCTTATGTTGCTGATCTGGCACCATAATGTGATGTCACTTACTTTGAAAACAGCCACTGTAAGAGCCTAATCCTGCTCTCTCCCGGTTTAAACAACAGTTCTGATATCCAGCTTTCCTTTACATCTTCTGTGTAAGGACAACCGAGTCTCTGAAAACACTAATGTAGATCAGTAAAAATACCTAAGGTATTTCATTAATTATTGTTTTCTTCAACCCTTTCCTTGCATTCTAAATTTAAGACTGGTCCAAATTGAAAGAGGTTGCAGACGACAATGAAAATTGGATGCAATTTGAAAAGAAACCATTTTATGGGATAGACAACATTGTGGGAAAAGGTGAAATTCCTTGTAACAAGCAATTTCTCCTTTTTCCACAATATTTTCCTAAGTATAAAATCACAGCAGTGTAAAATCTGGGTTCGAACAGGAAAGGGTTAAGACATTACCACAAAGGCACACATTTTACCATACATGTGTACAGGAAGAAGCTCATCAAAGCCATGTCTTGTACCTGATCAAATTTGTTAAAAGAATGAGACTAAGGGACCTTTGGGTTACCCAAGGATCACTCTTGTAAAATTAGGTTGAATTCAGCCAGCTGTTTCAAAAGAAAAGATTTTTGAAGTTTTTTAATGGTACCATATATAGAAATTTGCCCAACCCATAAATCAGTGTTGTGCCTAGGTCAGAATTTTTAGGGGACACAGGTGTCCCCCTACCTAAATTTCAAGGGGACATTGGGAAATTTTGGGGGACAAACTAAAACAACTAATTTTTACCTGTTATTGATAAATAGTCTAATTTGAATATAATTTTCTGTCCATGCTGGATTCTTTTGCAATAAAGTACACTATTTCCATAAGTTTTGTTATGGCTCCATCTTTTTCATTGAATGAGCGATCTATAGCAAGGGCCCCCTCATATTTCAAACGCAAAGCTACAACTGCACGTACATGATAAGCCCAATTTCGTTAGGGTAATTAAGCGCATATTGGTACACCAAGTGTCTGTAGCAAATGGTTTGGATAATTTTAGTTTCGATTTCAAATAGGTCTCGCATTTCTGGCTGTCACCCAATTCTCGCAGCTAAGGAAATTTTGACAATCAATTCTTTTGGAAATTTCGTTTCTTCCGTTTTTTGTCTCTGAGGAATAAGGAGATGGCTGGGACATTTCGCTGTCTGCATCAGCAGATGTTGACAAGGCTGGATCGCAGCCATCTCTGTTGATTCAACATCGTCTGCTACCTTTCCACATTTTCCTGACATAAAGTCAGTCAAGCGCATCTGTCGTTTAGCCATTTTTAATTTTAGTAACAATTCCGAGACCGGTTCTTGTTAATTTATATTAAAATCGGCTGAATCAAATGGTAAATTGTGGGTCACAGTCAAGTTTTTGTAGGTGCGCGACTGGTTCATAATATTTTACATCAAAATTTGCAGAATTGAAAGGTAAATTTCGGGTCAGTCAAGTCTTTGAGGGTGCACCGTGTACGTGTAATAATATTCAATGCGTAAATTATACAAACATAACAAATGTAAACGGCGATCGAGCAGGCCTTTTTTCGTAGGCGTTACAGAATATAAAAGATCGCGGAAATTTGAGCGCGCCCGAAATCCCGCAATGGCTTAGACTTTAGGGGACATTGGGAATAATTTTGCGGGAATCCCGCGATGCCGCGGCCTAGGCACAACACTGCATAAATGATATGTTTTAAATTCCATTAAAATTCCTTTAACCCATTCCCATACAATTCCGCATTTAAAGGCCCCTCAATATGAAAGCTTTGGAAAACAGTATGCAGAATGAAGAAATCACTTGTTACAAACAATTTCTTCATTATCCACAATTTTTTCTACCCTTAAAGACAAAGATTTTGAAGATTTCATCAACTTAACCCTTGTCATGCTGTATAAATTACCTTGATGAATTGCTATAAAATCAAAGAACTGAAAGCACTGATAGAACTTGTTGTTTTAAAAAATCAATATTTCTTTAAGAAATCAACTTCATAAACAACTCTGACACGAAAAGTACAAGCAGGTGCAGTAGACCAAGATCAGACTGCACTTAGGTGCAGTCTGATCTTGGTCTACACCTCCTGCAAAAAGCGGAATATTCCGGGCTCAGCATGACAAGGGTTAAAATTGTCATCTGCAACTTCTTTGAATTTGGACTGGTCTAAAATTTTGTTGTATGGGAATGGGTTAAGAAAGTGATATAGGTTCATCAAGCAAAGTTAGGGCTCTACAGAGTGGGCAACTCATGAAAAATATAGCCTGGTTTCATAAAACTTCACCTGAGTTGCTGATCAAATTGAAATCAAAGTCGCCTAGTTGGGGCAGTCGGGGATGAAACCCATTTTCTAAGGGTTTGAAGTCAAGTGCTCTAACAATGGAGCCGACAAGAAACAGTGAAATCGTTGAGTTCAGCATATTCTAAATTCGTGAATAAATTTGTGTTATGGGAACTCCGACCGCAATGTTTTTGTAAAATAAAAACAACACTTGGCTTAGTAATCAGTTGGGCCATGTTTTCAATGAGCTAAGAAAAAAATCTGGCAAGTTGACCTGGTTCAATGTCCTAGCTCCAATATCGTAACCCTCTTTCTGATAGTTTGTTGTCAGAAAGAGGGCTAAGATATCGTAGCTGTCAATGTCCGAATATTCTTTTAGTTGAAAAGTCTGTCTTTAGAATAAAACAATTCCTTTTGAAATTGTTTCCAAGACGTAAATGAAAAGGAAACCAGTTTTAAATATTTTCAAAAAATTCACTAAAGATAATGACTTATAACTTTTCAGTTGAATTACACTGAAAGTATTGGAAAAAATATCTATTAAGCAAGTTCCGACAAGTTTTGACAATTATTTAAACTTGAATTGAATTCTTAGTAGTAAAGGATGCCGCCAAATTTTTCCAATACTTTCACTGTCTTGAAATTTTGACAAAATCATATAGCTAAACGCATGTCCTCACATCTAACTTGGTTTTAAATAATTTTGCCTTGACAGGATTTAAAGGTGCCGCCATTGTTAAAAATTGATCATATCTCCAAAACGCATATGTTCTTCATTTAATAAGCGTCTTATGACAAAAATCTCATCTCGATGCAGTTGTCTCCCTTACATACGTATGGTATCATCCCTGTTTTACGGGATAATAAATAATAAAAGTTTATTTTCCTTTTAAATACACCCATTACCAGACGACAAAATTTTAGACTGGTTTTGATTAAAGACTTTGTAGACTACAAATTTTAGTTGATGAAATTTCAAAAAATGTTCGCCTTTTTGGTGGAACACATTGTGGATAATACAGAAAATTGCTTGTAACAAGCAATTTCTTCATTTTCCACTATGTGTTCAAAAGTTTTTTTCTTGAAAGCCTCAAAAGTTTGATTGTATTGGAATGGGTTAACCTATTACAAGATGACAAAAAATAAGCCTTCTCTAAATTGAAATTTCGTTGCAGACGCATCATTGAATGAATCAAGTCACGGTTAACTTATGATTAAACTTGATTAACTCATAAAATGATTTTTTACACGGGATGTATCAGTATTCCAGATAGCGACACCACGTGATTTGTTCTTTGTTCATATAAATGGCGTCAAGGATCTTTTTAGAATGTAAAATGGGTTACAGGCAACAGTGCCAAAAGAAAGAAGTTTGCAAAGCCGTTTTGCTACAGTAGGCACCGTGTGTATTAACTTTAGTAAGAAATTGACGAATCTCTGGTTCCGCTCACTGACTCCGCTGGTCACGCCCACCGACTGCGATGGCAACGCCCACTGACTCCAACAAGCAGTTGCAATTAGTTATTCTTACAAAATGATCTGCGGCCAGTAAAACCTGACGTAACAAAAAGTAAATATTTTTATGGCGACCTAAACAACGTAACTAGTGCTTGAATAAACTGTATTTACGACGTTTAAGTCACCAAACGAACAAAAAAATACTTCACTGATATGTAAGCCACTATTGGAGTTCAAAAGTCACTTCAATTGAATGGATGATTTGATTGGTCGATTTATTCTTTTATTGAATTTCACGATCCATCAATTATTGGTTGTAAGCAATGCTTTTTTACAGCACTTTTTTATGAAATACATCATCCTAGAGTCGTCCATCGTTTGCCTTTTAATAAACAGGTGGAAGCGTTATATCATTGTCCTCGCAAGGCACCTCCTAGGTGCGACTGATGATATCGCCAGCCCTTTTTCTGATAATCTGTTGGCGAGGTTCTCGCCAACAGATTATCAGAAAGAGGGCTGCTTTATAGCATGACCTCGATGCATCAGAGTTGCGTTCTTTTCGTCGAGATTCTTAGGATTCTTATTTAGATTTTTAAGAAAAAACGAACTTTAGATTGAATTTTTAAGTCGATTAATAAGAATCTTAAGAATTCTTAATGAGGAATTTAAGCGCACTCAGTATTGGCTTAAACGAATAGCCTTGACGACGTTGAGTATATTCACTCAAAATAAAAAAAGTCGTTCTTTTAGGGAAACTCAAAAATCTTATTCAGCGGGATTTTTTCATCTGGACGAAAAGAATGCACCTCTTACTTCATCGATTTTTTTCATTTGCCTAGATTTTGATACCCTCATCCCCCAAATCTGCGAGGATTGATTGATTGATCCGGGTCTAACGCCGCTTTTAACAGCATTTCTGTCATTTCGCGATGGATGGAGCACCTCACATTGGAATCCTGGTATTTCTCACACCAGTACTACCACTACATCCTTTCCAAGCCTCCAGCTGCTATCCCACTTAGGTTCATGATTATTCACCCATTGGTTAGAGACAAAAATCTGCGAGGAAAAAGGGTCGTATTGGTTTCATAATATCTGTATATTTGTCTGTATGTCTGTCAATCCATCCTCGTTGGTCCATCCGTACTCATTTTCGTTTCCTTGTTCTAATTCATAATTCAATTGGACTAGTACAAAGGTTGCGCTTGGCCGAAGTATTTAAGAGATGAAGAGAACAATTTTTCGCGAATTCATACAGTGTGATTAGGTTTTTCGGTTCATACCTCCATGAAAACAAAAAATATTCTCTTCATTTCTTATAATTTAATAGCATCTAGCGAAAAAACAAAAGCTTTACAAATTTTGATACCTTTTTGCGTGGGACTATTTTGTCCGGAAGCATACAAAATCGCTGTGTGCTCAAAATTTTGTTCATGGAGTTATGAATATTTTTTTTCGACCAATCAGAACGCTCGTTTTTGATAGACGAAATTAGAAATTAAATTATAAGGTCATGTACAGCAAAGGTCAATTTCACAAATGAAATTTATCAAAAACCTTTCGTGTTCTGACTCAAAATCCACTTGTTCTAGAACTTGAAACTCTGAACAATGTTGTCCAAGACATAAGACCGGGGCTGTCCAACTAATCTGGATCAAGTAGATCCAAGGTTAGAGTTACAATTGATCTTTAAAAACAATTTCGTACTTTCCGTGACTTAAAACATTTGACATTGAACTTGATATTGAAACTATAATAGATGATGTTTCGCATAGCTTAAGGATGAGACTTTTTTTGTTATGTTTGTAAATCACATACGTCAAAAGGCCAATCTCACAAATAAATAAACTTGGTGTTAGAATAAGGACCACCCAACGAAACATTTCTACCATGACAGAACGCTAGAGTGTGAACTATTCCGCTTTGCCGCAAATTTTCTAGATCTGTTGAGTCGCTTGGCTGCGTAATCAACCAGGCTCTCATTGATCGTACTCGATGGTGGGGATGTTTTCGACCCATAACACTATTTTCCATTTACTTTTTAAAGAATCAATCTGCGAAACTACTTATAAAGATCATTTCACGTGGTGTACCCTTCATTACGCAATTTCGCTTTGTTACGACACCCGAAGCAAGAAGCTTGCGAAAACATTGTTGGAAATGAAGAAATTGCTTACTGCATGCACTCTTGTCATGCTGGACCCGGAAAACTCCCCTTTTTATACAGGAAGCATAGACAAAGGCAAGTCTGCTCACATGTGCCACAGTCGGATGATCTTAGCCAACACCACATGTTAGTCCCTTTTTAACCCTAACCCATTACCAGACGACAACATTAATTTCTCACCATTTCTTACAATTCAAGATTGTAAGATTGCAGTCGAGCATACCAAAGCAAATAATTTACTGCTTTGGATCAAAATTTTATGGATCTACTTTGTGCACAAGCGCTATGGAACTATGAACTGGAATTTCAGCAAATCACACGCTGGAGGACTGATAGACGAAACAAAAATCATATTATAAAAATGATAACGAGTACTTAACATGGTAGAGTGACCATTCTGAATTCATGAATTCTGCTTAATGGTTAGTTTTTGAAGAGTAGAGTCCCCCCCCCCTAAAAAAATAAAATCATTCTCCGCGTGTTTTTTCGCCACCAATCGAATTCATTTACATTTAATTATTTCAGTTTTGATTACTTAGCGACTTTCTTGGTTTGTATAGGAATTAATAATAAGAAAAGAAGCATTGCACGGCTTTGATTTTTTAACATCGTAAATTATCATCATAATAAATTTATAAAACAAACGAGTATATTTTTTATATGTTTATGTAAATCAGCGTTCGTCTCACGATTGTTCTTTCATAAACAATCTTCTCCTTAGATTTTGAAACAGTCCACTTCTATATTTAGCAGTAATACTTTCTTTTGGTATATCTGCCTTTACCTGCTCGACCTTAACTGTATCTATTTCAGTAAAATTAGCATTCAGCTTCTGTAAGTCTAGAATCAACTGGCTGACTTCATCGTAAATATTCGTGGTTGCAGGTTTGTCGGTTAGCTGATTTTTGAGTTGGACTACTTTCTTGGCGTTCTCTGGGCTAAATAAATTTCTCGTCAATATGAGTTGTTGAATGGCTTGGTTAAATTCCGAGGCTGAAATGTCCGTAGGTGGTTCAACAAGGACCAGAGAGTGGCTTACGAGGTCGTATATAGGTTCACTGACCATTTCTGTTCGGAAGCTTTTTTCATCGCCTCTAGTATAATCCGTTGCCTTGAAAATAATTATGTCCGTTATTTTATCTTTTAGTGTAGTAGATAGTTTATGAATCTTCTTTCGTAACACATTTTCCTTCAACACAGCCGAATCGTAATTTTGTATATTCGTTGAATGCCGTTTAAGCCTATTGTAAAGATCTTGCCTCAAGCTTTTGATTCCATTCATCCTTTTCTTGTATTCTTTTTTATCCTGTGTATGATTCTTAATTGCAGTTTGTGCCGCATCTATCATTGAACTGTATTTCTGTACTTTCTCTCGTGTTAGCCAGACAGATCTTTGGCATTCTTGTAATTTTTCTATGTGAAACCTATACTTCATCAGAGATTTCTCTAGCTTATTTTTCACTTTTCTACATTCCGACATAAATTCGGAGGTGAAGATTCGCTGAGCCTTCGAATTTGACATTTTATTGGAAACAAGCAACTGCAATACATGTACCAACTTCTCAAAAGTCACAGGATCCATAGATTCAATATACTTCCTCTCTGCCACAAGGTTTGCTGCAGTTCCTTCACTCATACTTGGTCTACTCAATCTTAAGTTTCCCAAAGCCGACATATACTCCCGCAGGTCCACAAATAATTTCTTCTCGTTTTTCAATAAAGATAATTTCGGAATTCTGATTTCCGTCGCATTCATCGTGTTCCTTTTGTTCGCGTTTAGCCTAAGCTTGAAACTAACGACGTTGCCGTGAAAACGACGTTACGCTTTTACCGGAAGACTGACGTCATCTTCATTTTGACCAAACGGGCTCGAATACCAACGAATGAAGATTAGGGTCGAAACTTTTCAATTTGGGTTGTTTTGGAAATTGACGGATCGCTGGCTCCGCCCACTGAGATCCGACAGGAAGTTCCATTTCAATATTAAACGGTGCCATTTTGCAAAATATATGACCAGTAACATGTAACAAAAATAAAACGGTTGGTTAGACACCAAAGCGTCGAAACTACAGCTTATTCAATTATACGAGTTAAGAGGCTCTCGGTCAAAATTAATGATTTGAATAG
Organism: Fragum fragum; assembly: GCA_946902895.1. Lineage (NCBI taxonomy): Eukaryota > Metazoa > Mollusca > Bivalvia > Cardiida > Cardiidae > Fragum > Fragum fragum. The sequence continues at coordinate 13,024,494 of OX336371.1, read as the reverse complement.
TTGAAAGATTTTTATTGGCATCGAATTTTGATTAAGATTATAGATTTAAATTATGAGACAATATATTGCAGTTGTATCTTTTTAGCTTCGTGCACTCGGATAGTGTGAAATAAAATGGTTCTCTGCGATAATATATAATAAGAAAAAAAAAAATAAAAATAAAAATTTAATCACTCTTTTGCATGACTCTGCTTCGGGGTTTATTAAATTGTAATTGAGTCTTCATTTTCCCACCTCTCCGAAAACAATAATATCATCTTAATCTATTTAATAGAATTGAAATGCTACCAAGACTCCTATTAACTTACCATAATTAACAAAAATATCATCGAAAAGTCGTAACTTGTACACTTAAAAAAGAAACACAATTGATCTTCTTTCCTTTTCCAATCGAACGTCCATTACAAATAATTAATATCTTCCTCTCTTGATTGAATAACTGATAGAAGATAGCTAACGTTTGAAACGGATGTCCTCAACATTAAGTTTAATTTTAATCATTAATTTGGTGAACCTTTTTTTTCAATGCATATTTTCATTAAAAGTTTACAAACTGTATTACTTTTTTAATTCATGCATGTTTACTTCTTCAAAGAATAACATTTTTTCATTTCGCGAACTAAAAATTCCAACCATTATACTTGTGCACCCAGTAAAGACTCGGATCAGCCTGTGCATTCGCAGATGCCAAAACTGTCTAGCAGGTAACTTCATGTATAATATCGCTTTCCTGCTACTTGGGACAAAAGCCAGTAATTAAGGAGGCATCCGTTTTTGTGACTTTTGTATAAATTGGGTTTAACGCCGCAGTCATATCGCGGTGGCTAAAGCACCTGACAAAGGTTAGGTATATCTCGCACCAGTACCACCATTACATCCTTTCCTATAGCCTCCAGCAGCTATCCCACTAAAGCTAACGCTTATCCACTCATTGGTGAAAAACAACCGTCGGAAAGGAAATGTGCCGCCAACGGGGATAGAACCCATGAAACCCCATGATTGAAGATTGGGAGTCTGATTGAGCTATGACGGCGGCTCTGCGTTTGTGTGATACATATTGAGTAAACAACAACAACAACAACCACAAATGAAAGCTAATGCGATCTTTCATCAAAAACAAACGAATTTTGTTTTTCTTTGGCGCAAAAAGAGACATAAGGAGACTTTAAAAAAACGAAACAAAACAAAACAAACAAAAAAACAAAGAATAATACAATTCGTCAGCTCAAATGTGAATTAAATTGCAGCCTGGTGACGTCATCAATGTCTTCTATGTCCCGCATAAACGAGGCTCAGTAGCGTAATATGAACGAAAGCAGGGCCAAATTTACCTAAACAGAGAGTGAAACATTTTGATTATTTTACTGGCTTTTTCGGAATAAGCCGATGGATAATCTACCGAGAAATCTCAATAATCAAGCGAAAAGTATTAATCTATTCCCACGCAATCCCTCCTTTTACGTTCCAAACGAAGAAAAAAAAGCTTTGGAAAACATTGTGGAAAAATGAAGAAATTGCTTGTAACAAGCAATTTCTTCATTTTCCACAATGTTTTCTATCTAAAAAGACAAAATGGTTTAAGATTCTAACAGATTCAAATTGTCGTCTGCAATTTGGACCAGTCTAAAATCATGTTGTGTGGGAATGGCTGATGTGACCAGAGAACCAATATACGAAACGGTGTGCCTTTGAGCGATTCACTTTAACTGAATTGTCATTTACACTATAGGCTCATTGTTTTAGGAATTTTCTAAATTATTCTCCGAAATTGACATACGCTTTTCTCGACCAGTTTTCCATTTAGTCGAATAATTGAGTTTTCAAATGTTGCCTTTTTGTCAGATCTGTAGCGATAAGAAATGATAACTGCTGGATCGCGGGCCACGCACAAGCCACGCCCAGGCCACGCCCACTGAACTCCGACATTGCAGTGCGACTGGCATATTAACTTTTTCCCGTTTAATCCCTGGTTTTCACGACATGTGTTTTTATACTTGAGAAAAACTTCGTGGAAAAACAAGTATTTGCTTGTAATAAGCAATTTCTTCTTTTTCTACAATATTGTCTATCCTGCTTTCAAATAAGTTCAACTTGAAAGTGTCATCTGCAAAACCTTTCAATTTGTAGCTGTCTAAAATTTCAAAAAACGGGAAAGGGTTAAACGAGTAAAATATGATATAAAAGGCTACTCATTGGTTGGTGACCTAAACATCGTAACTACAGCTTGAATAGCTACAGATTATTCGAGGGACTACAAGGAAATGGATTGAAAAGAATGTATTACAGGCTTTAATTTATTTATCTTCATATAATTTAGTTATTAGTTACGTCTATCAAAAAAGAGCGTTCTGTAAAAAAAAAAAAAAAAAAAAAGGAGACAGAAAAAAGAGAGAAAACCTCCAAAACAAAATTTTGATCACTCAGTAATTTTGTATTAGTTCAATACAAAAAGGTATCAGAATTTGTAAAGTGTCATTAAATTATAAGCAATGAAGAAAATAATTTTGTTTTCATGGAGGTATGAACTGTAAAACCTAATTACAGGTAGGTATGATTCCGCTTCGCTTATTCATACAGTTTGATTAGTTGTTTCGTTTCATACTTCCATGAAAAAATCTCTTTATCTCTTTAAAGATTTATTTTTCAGTGCTGGAGGGGGGGGGGGGGGGGGCGAAAGCGAAGTATGGTCGGGGAATGTTTTTTTTTGTTGTTGTTGTTTTTTTGGGGGGGGGGACTGATATGAAAATTCCTAAATTTTTTCAAAACTTCCTGCAATTGAAACTTGAAATTTTAGAATAGTCTCTTTACCTTTTCCTGTATAAACCCGAGATTTTCCGTTGTTGCAATTTTATACAAAAAAAAAAAAAAAAAAAAACATTTTTGAAAAAGAAGAAATTGCTTGTATCAAGCAATTTCTCCTTTCCCACAATATTTTCTATCACACAGGATGGTTTCATTCCAAAATGCATCCAAGTTTAATTGTCGTTGGGAACCTCTATCAACTTGGACCAGTGTAAAATTTCAAAAACAGGAAAGCGTTAAACTGGTCCTTAATGAGAGCACCGCATAGAAATTTAGCATTTGTTCCAGATATATAAAAACTATCAAGTAAATTTTGATACATTTTTAAAACTGCTTTTGCTTAAGCAAACAAAATGGCAGCGTACTCAAAATTTTGTTCATGGATGTATGACAATTTTTTTCCGCTAATCAGAACAGTAGTTTTTGATGGACGAAACTAACAATTAAATAATCATAAATTTAACACTCCCAGAATCACGACCAATGGCCAGTCCCTGACAGTCTACTGACAGCAGCGCATTTGTAAAATTAGTATAACTAAATATAGAAATAACTCGAAGTCAATTACGACCTATCACTATTCACTCGCAACACCTACGCATAGACATATGTAAAACGTAAACAGGCCTTAACCCATTCCAACACAAGCCCTCCTTTTTACGCCCCTCAAGAAAAAAGCTGTGGAAAACATTGTGGACGTAGAAGAAATTGCTTGTTTGACCTATCAGATATTTCAGTTAGACCGGAAGTAAAATATATGCCTACCCCTCACACTTATTTCGTGCATTTCCTATAGTGGGCTATGAAAACGTATGACTACAGCTTATCCAAGCTGTTAGTACAATGTTTAGATTGCCTACCAACGATTTATATATACATGTGCTTTCTTGTTTTACATCCTAAACATATATTTTTCATACGAACGTGCGATCTCCCAGTCGAACTGCCATGTCGGAGGTCAGTGGGCGTGGTCAGTGATTCGTCAAGAAGTTGACATATAGATGTATTCATTTATGAATTATCATTATTATATACGTTTATATTTTTAGCTAGAAAAGCGTCAGCTTTGATAGCTTAAGTTAACAGACAAATTTTGATGTCTTCTCAAAGTTCAACGAGTGCAAACCGCCACTGGAGGCTTAACCACCGAATCGTTGGAATGCCTACGCCATAAAAAATAGTTCTTTTATATTTCAGGAATATAGAATATAACCCTATTCAAATTGTAAAGAACTCTGTCAAAAGCATGTTATTTAACCCATTCCAACCGATTCCGCTTTTTAAGCATCTAAAGAAAAAAAGCTTTGGAAAACATTTTGGACAATGAAGAAATTGCTTGTAACAAGCAATTTCTTCAATGTCCACAATGTTTTCTACCCAACAAGGGAAATATTTTCTAAATTCAACCGTGCTTTGCTAGCTTACAGTATTTTCAGTACTTTGATTAATATTTTACTTATTAAAAACACTCCCGTTTTAGGCACTGTTATTGGCTGTCTAATGACCATCACTATCTCACAGGTTATTTGCGATACTGTTCTAAATGTCTACACGCTGTATAGATACTTAGAATAGTATTGCAATCAACCCTCAATAATATGCAATTATTGCCATTGCTATAACTTTTCGTGACTTGTTCAGTCGAGGCAATTCGACTTAGGAATCTTCATTACCAAATTATCTCTTTTTCCCGATCAGAAATAAATAATTCACGGTAGACTACTAGCTAGAGTTCGCAATATTGCTCTATTGGATTGTCGAAGAAGTCCATAATGTCAGCTGATTGCTCGCCAAGGCAAGAAAAACCGATGGCACGAATAAACGCTTGCATTATCAAATAAAGCTTCGAGTAACCGCAGCCGTGCGTCTACTTGCGGAATTCAAGGTGTTGCCACAAATTTGAATATTTCGAGGGAAACATATGTAAATAGTGAATTATTTGTTGTAATGGTGGCTTTTATAAACCTGTGAGCATATACTTATATTCGATATTGGAACTAATGAATATTTATTCTGTAAAAACATTTTAAAATACAAACATATTTTTCGAGGAATTAATATCAAACTCATGACGTTAGAATAGTGCTTAAACTCGTATGTTATATGCTGGTATTTTTGAAATTCAAATAAAACTGTCTACATTTTATCAAATGTTATTTGAATCATAATATTTAGACAAACTCAGAAATTTCAAATTGTTGTGAAGCGTTTAGTTATAAAAAATTCTTGAAAAATAGAATCGGTTTGGGTGTACTGGATACTGTGGAATCAAATTTACTATAGAAAAACATAGACATCGAAAAGCGATTTCATTTACATTAATTCTTTATCGAGAATCATATATTCATGAATGACAAGAAAAAATCATTTTAAAAATGGAGGACAACACTTAATCGGCTAATTTGAATCTAAATATCAACGTGTGTATTGCACTTATTTGGGAGAAATAAGAAATGAGTTTCGAAATCTAATCTAAAGGAGAAAGTGATAAATTACTGTTAACATTCGTTTACAAAATTATCACTTCTCTCGAAAACTTGTCAATAATGGAGATCACAACGCCTCAATTTTTCAACCGATCTCAGGAGTTAAGCTATTTAACAGTGTCTCAAAACAATCTGTCTGATGGACACGAAAGTATGAATTCCAGCGAACACGAACATTATTACGATTACACGAATATTGAGTACCCCGGTGACATCAAACAAGCGTCCCTTGTAGAAACGAGTCTCAAAGTGGCCCTCTACAGCATTATCACACTAGGAGCGCTAATTGGGAACGTTCTGATAATAATTGTCGTGATGAAAAACAAGAAGATGCGGAGCACGACGAACTATTTTATCGTGAACCTAGCCGTGGCTGACGTCTTGGTGACGTTATGTTGCACCTGGGTACATCTTGTGAACAATTTGACGGAAGGCTGGATTCTGGGAGATTTCTTCTGTAAAGTCAACAGCTTTGCCCAAGGTAATTAGTTATGTTATGTACCCAATACCAGAAGGGGCAAGGTAGACTGGTATCTCTGTCGACTTTAACCAAGTCTTGTAAAAGTCGGCGGCGGCACCAGTCTATGGGTGAGGTTAATGTCGTTCTAAAATCGTTATCTCTATAATTCAAATCCTATATTGTGGGTACCCATTGGAATCGACACAGCAAGACAATTCCAATGAATACCCACAACATAGTTTTTTTCTTGTAAGTATTGTTGAATTAATTGAATCTAGAAATCAGATACCCCATCTACCGGTATCTGTAAAATTTGCGATAATCCAAATTGAAACTATATGCAAATGGCGACTAACACTCTATCATTTGGGTTGCTTTGCAGGATAAACTTTGCCAAAATATGTTTGTTCGTAGGCTCTTTTTTAGTTACCATAAGTGCAAGCTTGCAAACTTAACAACGAGTCGACAGCATGTAAAAAGTCTTAAGTTTTCAGAGCCGTGCATCTTTCGATTTTTTCTGTTTGAGACAGAGCGTTATCCATCAATTACTATCGACTATTTACTAAATTAACTTTGAAAATGGCGTTAGCTTAAGCACAAAACTGCAAGCTTTAATTTCCCAGTAACTCTTAGACAAATTGACAAACTAAAAATGAGTGATGTCTCCAAATGATTATATTGATAGCTTAGTGTAAATACATCATAAGTGTCTATACTTTGTATAGACACTTATGATGTTTTTGCACTTACTCACCGATATATGAGTGGCAATTCTTTTTTCAGTCTTAACCTATTCCCTAACGACAAAATTTTAGACTGCTTCGAAATTGAAAGAAGTTGCAGACGGCAATTCTGATGCGAAGCAATTATTGTATTTTGGGGTAGAAAACACTGTGGACAATAGAGAAATTGCTTTTTACAAGCAAAGATGTCTTTATTTTCTACAATGTTTTCCATAGCATTTTCTAGAGGGTCTTTGTGTGGGAATTTAGACAGGAAGTGATCCGTGCTCCGTAATTTCCCGGTATTTTTGGGATGCGTTTTTTTAGCTTGGCGACTTAAACGTCGCAATAACAGCTCATTCAAGCTGTAGCTACGACGTTTAGTGCACCAACCAACGATTTAACTGTTCTGGCCACAAATTTTGCAAAGTAAGGCCGTTTAATATCTAACTTTCTGTCGGGGTTCAGTCGACGGGGCTAGCAGAAGAAGTGGGCGGAGCTAGCGATCCGGCAAATGATCTAGATTGATTGGTTGATTGAATGGGATTTAACGCCTCTGTTAATAGTATTTCAGTCGTATCGCGGCGACTGGAGCGTCTAACCATGGAATCCTAGTATTTCTCACCCCATTTCTTTCACCACATCCTTTCCAAGTCTCCAGCTGCTCATCCAAATTATCTAGAAAGCAAATAACAAATTAGATTCTCAGGGGTGTGGAATTCCCATGCCCGACTTGTCCGACAAGGGTTTTTCTACCTGCGGGCAAGTACATTTTTTGAGGCTACTTGTCCATGGACAAGTAAATATCGGGCAAATCTTGGAATGGTACTAAAAAGATAGAATTTATTTATGAGTGTAATGTTTGTATCAAAAGCTAGAAAACATTGTTTTTAATGAAGAAAATGCTGAGATGCAGCATTTTCTTCTTTTAAATTAATTTTTTCTCAAAATTTATCTGTTCTTCATCTTTTCACGGGCAAGTCCATTTTGATCCTAGACAAGTAGAAAATCACATTTTACTTGTCCATGGACAAGTACAGAAAATACTTATTTCCACATCCCTGTAGATATGGAGAAACCTTTACTGTATTTTTTCTTTTTTTAATTGTGACGTTTTTTGTTTCTCCGTCTGTTTTTCCATTCTCCCATTTATTCCTCACTCAAATAGACTGATGAAATAGTGTCACTGGGGAAATATATCGTGATAAAGACGCAAAAATATGCATATATGGTAAATTATCGTGAATATTTGTAGGCTGAGATTTCATAACCCTAATATTGGCATACAAATTGAATTAAGAGTGCAGATAACTTCTGGTATAATGAATATCGATGAAACACGGAATTTGGGATTCAAGGAAAACGGTATCTGAATGCCATTCACATAGATTTATCCCTTCGTCGTGGTCGGGGGGCGAACCCAGGACCCCGTGATTGGTAGGACCCCTAATTATGGGGTCCAGAGTTTGATCCCCGGCCGCCAATGGGTGGATAATCGTAAACTTAAGTGAGGTGAACGGCTGGGAAAGGATGGATCGGAAAGGATGTACAGGGTAAAGGATGTAGTGATAGTGCTGGTGTGAGAAATACCAGAAATCCATTGTTAGGTGCTCCAGCCGCCGCGATATGACTGAAATACTGTTAAAAGTGGCGTTAAACCCTATTTAATCATTCAAGCAATCAATTCAACTACCAATTCAACTACCATTTACTACTTGCTGATTTAATGTTGAAGGTGAAGTTAAACCCAAAAACTCGATATATTGCAATACTCGATGTATGTCATTTGTGGATGTCGGGGATACAGTAAATCTTGTATCAAACAACCACTGAAGGGACGACTTAAGAGTGGTCGCTTAAAAGACCGGTCAATTAATACACTTTATTGTGAAAGATATGAAGGATTGATTCGATTGCATAAAGAAATTAATAAAGAATTCTCGCTAAATCCTATATTGTTGGGATTGAGGCGATTCTAATGAGTTCCAAAAACGTAGGATTTTGCAGCGATTTTTTTTTATAGAAAAATGCTTTGTCAAGAGTTTTTGCTTTCTAAATTGGTATTTCTTTCATGGTCGCTTAATGGAATTGATGGGTTAATAGACGTGGACGCTCCTGCAAGATCGACTATATATTACTAAACAATCGAAAATTACCACGTGTATCGATATCATAATGATATAACTTTAGCTAGCAAAGCCACAGCTTTGATAGCTTAAGTTAACAGACGAAATTTTGAGGTCGTTTCAAAGTTCAACGACTGCAAACTGCCATTGGAGGCTTAACAACTTAATCCATTAAATGCCTACGCCATAAAAAGTAGCTCTTATGTATTTCAGAAATATTGCAAACTCTATTCAATTTGTAGTCAACTCTGTCAAAAGCACGCTATTTAACCCATTCCCAATCGATTCCGCTTTTGGAAAAAGGCTTTGGAAAACATTGTGGACAATGAAGAAATTGCTTGTACAAGCAATTTCTTCAATGTCCACAATGTTTTCTACCCAACAAGGGAAAGTTTTTCTAAATTCAACCATGCTTTGCTAGCTTACAGTACTTTCAGTACTCTGATTTCATATTGTTGATATCTATGAATATGATATGTTAGAAATATCAGTTTTCCTTTCTTGGCGTGTGGCGATTGTGAATATAAATCAGGCTTTCCTAATAAATAGTTGGGGGTTTACCTCTTGTATTGATATCATCAAGCTATGAAAATCTAAGTACTGAAAGTGCTGTAAGCTAGCAAAGCAAAATTTGATAAGTAACATTCTTTGCGAGAGGTTATCATTATAAACAAACGAGCTTAAAGTAAACCGGGAATTAACCAATTACAAAATGACAAAATCTTAGACTTGTTCAAATTGAAAAAAGTTTCAGACGACAATTTCAAGTTGTGCTCAGCTCTCCACCAATGGTAAATGGAAAAGATCCTTGTAAATTTTTGATAAACATGTTATTCTTTTGTTCTATGAACATTCAGATAAAAGATTATCAATGAAGCAATTTTATATAAATCGTATGCATAATTGAAAAGAAAATTCACTGATGAAAACCAAAGAATTTGCCGGCTTCTTTGATGCACTGCATCAAAAATTTGTCTCACGGTATTTTATTGCACGCTTTTTGCGTTGTTCTCATTCGCACGCTTATTATGTAGGTGTTTAGATAACGCGTGTAATTTCAAAATATTAGCGCGCACGCTTAAATTAAACGGGTTTAGCTGCATTACTTACACGTGCACGAGTTCTTTGTGCTGGGACAAGTTTAAAGGGAAATTTGACCCAAACCGTACACCATAGTATACAGAGCTCAAATCTCTCGACGGAATTAATCTTATGAATATTTGAAACGGATCATTACCGGCCAAACAGGTCTATCAAAATCCGATTAACCCTCTTCACTCATTACCACACTATCCCGCTTTTTTAAAATTCCCATATAAGCCTTAGGAAAACATGGTGGAAAATGAAGAAATTGCTTGTTGCAAGCAATTTCTTCATTTTCGACAATCTTTTCCACCAAGAAAGACAAATATTGCTTAAAGTTAATTGAATTAAATTATCGTCAGCAAGTTCTTTCATTTTTTGACAATGTTGAAACTTTTGATTTTTGATTGAACTGCAATTACACTGTAATGTCCACTAACTCTTGGATACGATATAAAGCTGATTCTAGCTGCGTTGACTACGGCTATGTCGAACAACAGCCTCTGTCGAACAGCAGCCTCTGTCGAACAACAGCCTATGTCGGAGTAGGATTTGGGTCCCGATTTAAAGACAATTGACGGAAACAAATTAAAATATTAACAATCGGAGTGACCAATCAAACTATTTATTTAGACCGGAAATAAACTTTGAATTCCGACATTTGGCAACCTAAACGTCGTAACTACATCTTATCCAAGTTTTATATTGCCAACATAAGATGATTTTGAAAATTTTCGTTTCCTATTTGACTAAGCCTTTCACAGCTTGCCATTCACCTATTCTGAACTTATGTGTGGTTGTTTTGTAAAAAAAAGATGAACGAATATTTAGAGGCTTTGGAGCAAAAACATAGTATGGGTATATACAATGTATAGACCCATACTATGTTTTTGCTCTAAGCACTCGATTTTTAGATGTTTTATTATTATTATTTTGTCCCTACGAGAGCCACGGAGCCTTTACAGAGTTTACCAATTTGAAAATGTTTTCAATATCCTTGAATTTAGAGATTTGACAATCATTTCGCAAAGTTTGCCTCGTCAAAACTCTTAGTTTAACTTTCAGATATACCATGGTTCCAAATGTCAAAGCTTTTAGTTTAACTTTCAGATAAACTATGATTATAAATGAAAGTGAAAGCTGTTTCGGAACAAAATATTGCAAAACTTAACCCTTGTCATGCTGAACCATGAATATTCCTGTGTTGGCAGGAGGTATAGACAAAGAACAACATGCACATAAACGCAGGCTGATCTTAGTCTATATCACCCGTTTGTCCACCATTTCATAGTTTTTTTGTGATATTACCCCTCCCCCCCCCCCCCCAAAAAAAAAAAAAAAAAAATAGTGCCTCCAGTGCTTTCACTCCTTTGAATTTACAACAATTCTGAACAGAATTTTTTCCAGCATGACAAGGGTTACGATACCTTAGATTATGCACAATATGTTTAAACTAGTCTATAGATTCCGTATGACATGTCTGCATAGGTCTCTCCCACCGGATTTCAACAAGCCTGAGAATAATACGAAAACTTCTCGGCTTCAACCGGAACACAGGAAACTCGTAAATGAATATCGTCGTTGTCAGTCTAAAACGTCGTAACTACAGCTTGAATCAAGCTGTAGTTACGACGTTTTAGAATGACAACGACGATATGTAAGATAGATGACCTGTAGTCTATTAGTCAGATTTCGAAAACGTTGCAAAAGTTTGTTAAGTTGAACAGATACAGCTGTTTGTTTTGAATCGTTTTGAATTAGCTGGCAAAATCTTTAATGAAATACTTCTTGATTATACTGCATATTTACCATGGAAATATACATTTGGTCATACAGTAATATTTTTAGTATATTGTCGTAAATACACGTGTACGTTTTTCAAAAACTATAAAAATTATTCGATATTTCAAACTCCATCTGTACTAGTTATAGTAAAGAATCTTGAATATAGCCGTTAAGACTGTCATTTGAATGTTTCCATAGAAAATCCGACTTGTATTTCTATTAATTTGGTTTCAACGCTTTTATAGTGAAGAGTTTAATCGACTTCATTACATGATCAAACTTTTGAAAATTTACGTAAGATTCAATCAACTCGTGTACTAATAGAGCCGGGTGGCCTAATTAATTTACCAATGCTCGTAATATTGAGTAATATCAGATCGATAAGCAACAAATTGCTTTACCTTAAGGCAGAATTTGGAGTAATGTGTTATTTAGTAATATAATATTAGTGTTGTATCGCTCATTCGTCACCGGCAGATCCCTGAAATAAATATACGTGCGTGCTGATAATTCTGAATCTTCCTAAGGGGTAAAGAATCTACGTCATTGTATACGTTTTCGGAGACATTTGATTTCCGCTACCGACTTTGTTTTTAAAAGTTAGTGGGTTTTTTCCCCACAGTTTTGAACGAAGACTTGTTTGTCCAAAAAAACTCGTCAATATGGATCCTGGCGAGTTTCTTTGTTAGCTTGTAAGTACTTAGGTTGGGTTTATTAGTTCCGTTCATTTTTGTACCCATATGTACCCCCACAAAGTTGATGGATCTTCGCTGTCAAAGAAAAAAAATCGATTAGTCATTCAAATTAACCAACCGCTGGCAACGCCCACCTGTTTCGTTTGCTCCGCCCATTGACTCCGACAGGAAGTTCCCCTTCGATTTTTACGGCATTAATTTACAAAAATGATGGCCAGTAGCGGGTAACAAAAAAGAATGCTTGGTTGGTGCCTAAACGTCGTAGCTACAGCTTGTATAAGCTGTAGTTACGACATTTGAGTCGCCCAAACAACCAAAATGTTTCTTACAAATGGCGGCCAATGTCGGAGTTCAAAGCTCTTTTCCGGACTGAATGAATGATTCGATTGGTCGATTTATTCCTTGATAGACACCGGCGAATGGTCGATTGTTCGTTTAGACCGGTAGTAGATGCCGAACTATTACACAAATTTCGAGCACTTTTGTTGGTTTGCGGCGACGTAAACGTCGTCACTACATTGAGTTTTTGAATGGGGTTTAACGCAACCTTTAGAAATCAAAACCATTTTTTTACCAATTACTAAAATGATTGCAACGGTGCATTGACACCATAATTAATAAACCCTAAAGCACAAACAAACAGAAACAACATAACAACAACAACAAACAACAACACCCTTCGCTAAATAGAATGTGAAAGACAGGACGCTGGATGCTGGACTCATCCCAAAATATTAAGACCGAAAACGGTTGTCTCCTTTGAATAACATATTGCTTTAAGCCGGGAATCGTAGGAAATTATCCTACGACCGTTAATAATTGAGTGAGGGCAACGAAATGATCGAAACAAAATTATCTCTTAGTCTGGTGTAAACGCTGGAATCAGTAATACAACTGACCAATCAAATCTTTCATATAGACCGGAATGGAACTTAGAACTCCAACATTTTTGTGACACATTTTATTTGGTTTTGCTACTTAAACGTAGTAACTACAACTTATTCGGTCTGAAGTACGAGGTCTGGGTCGCCTATTAACCAGTTTACTTTTTTGTTACATGTATCTTACTGGTATATTTTGCAAAACACCCCCCCAACAACAACAACATAAAAAATCAAACAAACAAAAACAAAAAAAGAAAATAAAACAAAAAACAAAACAAAACATCTGATTGGATTGATTGATTGATTGAATGGGGTTTAAAGCCCCTTTTAACAGTATTTCAATCATATCGCGGCGGCTGGAGCTCCTAATGGATTCCTGGTATTTCTCACACCAGTACTATCACTACAACCTTTCCTAGCCTGCAGCTGCTATCCAACATTTGATTGGAACGTCGGAGTTCAGTGGGCGTGGTTAGAGATCCGTTAATTTTTGGGTAAATATTCATATTATTCAAAACAGTTTAACCTTTCCTGTTTTGCAAAATAATGGACCTGTCAAATTAGACGAAAATTTAAAGTGGATTTAATTAGAAAAGTGACCATTCAGTAGGGTAGAAAAAATTGTGGAATAAGAAGAAATTGCTTGTTACAAGCAATTTCTTCTTTTTCCGCAATATTTTCTATCCTACTGAATGGTCACTAAATTTAAAGTGGATTTAATTAGAAAAGTGACCATTCAGTAGGGTAGAAAATATGGTGGAAAATGAAGAAATTGCTTGTTACAAGCAATTTCTTCTTTTTCAACAATATTTTCTTCAATTTTAAAATCACCGGGACGTAAAAACCAGGGATAGAACAGGAAAGGGTTGAATACACACATTGAATCCAACGAAAAGGAGAAAATACCCTGGTATGTGCAACACCGGTCATCCCTTTCCTTTTAGAAGGACGGTTTATTGCCTGATTACTGGCTATATTTGCAACGAGCATCGCTAAACCACGATTCAATACAAACGTGTGACATTTAGACAGGTCTGTAAATGGACGACCTCGTTATCAGAGTACATTGCTTCACACTCGATGTAGAACTTGATGGCGCGTAAATTGCAGTGAAACGTAGGAAATGAAAACCGGTCAAATCTGACAGCACACACATGTCATATGCTAGTCTTAAATCATTGCGTATAAACGGTGTGAGCAACAAAGTTTTTTTTACGCGGGTCAAACGTCAATGTCTAATACCTTGTGGCATTGCTGTCGGGTATTCGAGTTCAATTGACCAATCGCGGCTGTCAATCAAGGATTCAGTTGACCAATCAAATCAATCATTCTGCTCGTAATTAAGCACTATACTCCGATAGTGGCCGCAATTTTTGTGAATCATTTTCGTTGATTTGGCGACTTAAACATCGTAACTACAGCTTATTCAAGCTGTAATTTAGATATTTAGGACGCCATCCAACCAATCTACCTGATTGGTAGATTTTTTTACATGCTATTGGTCATAAATTTGGTACAATAACACCATCTAAAATCGAAGCGGGACTTCCTGATGTAAAGTACAACGCACTGGGGCATAAGTGTGACATACGATGCGTAGTCGTTTCGTAACCGCTTCGTAAGCACGACGTCGCCTCGGTGGCGTTTCTGTTACTGTTTCACTGTTTCGCTTACATACCTGTCGAAATAAAACAAAGTGTATTAGCTTACAGAAGATTACGTTACTACGGCGGGGTTGCGGCATTACTGCATCATAGCGTAACACCGTGCATATATCCGCGAGCTGCTACGTGCGTGTTTTCCGTTTTCTATCGTCGCTACCGTAGCACATGCCAATGAGTGACGCCTGAAGAAGACGGTTAGTTGTTGCGCGGGATAGTGCAAGGATACAGGAAGAAACTGCTGAGAGCTCCGACTGGTTCTTTTACGTGTTCGATGGATAGCACCGTCACACAGGGCCTCGGCTTAACGTCTCATCCGAAAGACAATAAGTTTGTTAGTTGAAATGATCAGCCAAGGGCTTGAATCCGTCTACCAAGTAAGCTAATCGGGCTAACAACGCGAGCCGATATGCAATAGTGTAATACTTATATTGACGAAAATTCTCAAGTGGGTCTTGGATATCTTTTGTAAATGCATATCATTCAACCTTTTGCATTTCAAAATTTTGCTTTTATTTTCAAAATGAGCATATTAATTGATACGCACATCAACCAAAAAACAATAAAGGATTTGGCACACACTGATGCAAATCAGTTTAGATCCACGAGTGTCTTGTTTAATTATGTTTCAAGCTAAGCTTAACCAACTTTATGTGCCAAAACCCTAGTCGTTCTAGAAAACAATGCATTCACGCAATCGGTTGATAAATTCTATGGGTAAATAAATAAATGAACGTTTGAATACTAAGCGAAATAATCTGCAACATAACTAGGCGTTAAACATCATTTTCAGAAGATAACTGTTAGATAATAACGTTACACAAACCATCTGCTCGACTGAACATTTGTTATAATTGAAAGTTGCTGTTTGAATTAGATTTGCAATTTTAATACTATGGGATGAATACATAAATATAATTCATTCGGAGAACATAATCCTTGGAACTACGAAATAAGTAGTATTTCCCCTCGCTTCCCGGGGAAACGACCTGCCTATCCCATCGGGTCTGAATCCGGGTCATTCAGAGGCTTGATCGGGGAGCCGCGGGGTGGGGGGGGGGAGGTTAAGTGAAGGTACTTAGTTTATTCTCCGCATCGGACATAGTCCATTTACAGAGCATCTACACAACCTAAATCCATGGAATCGGATTACAATTCGATTACCTGTTTAATATCGGTCCCTATTTGACACGAACTGCGAAAAATATCATTAGAGTAATTTATGATATCAAGAGGGATAGTCTGAATTCATTATCGTAATGCCATTATATAACCCTTTCCTGCACAATCCCTTGTTTTTACGTCCCTGTGTTTTTTTACTTTGGAAAACGTTGTGGGAAAAGGAGAAATTGCTTGTCACAAGCAATTTCTTCTTTTCCCACAATGTTTTCTAATCTATGGGTTAGTAATTTTTCAAATTTCACTCTTTTCCAATTGTCGTCTGCAAGTTCTTCCAAATTGGACCAGTCTAAAATTTTGGAAAACAGGAAAGGATTAAACTACCGAGGCACAGCATCGAAGCGTTGATTCGACTTTGAGTACGCTTTCTATTTTCTTGTATTTATTCTTATTGCTTTTGTTAATATAATTATCACTATTATAACGGTAAAACCAACGGGTAATGATACAGAACTGTTTCCTTGTTCTGTAACTATATGTCTATTGACCAATTACTGGCTTCGCCCTCTTACTTCGTTAGCCCCGACTCATTAACTCCGATAGGAAGTCCCGCTTCGATTTTAAACGGCGTTATTTTGAAAAATTTAAGGCATGCAGTAGCATGTAATAAAAGAGTAGAATAGTTGGTTGCCGAACTAAACGTCGTAACTACAGCTTGAATAAGCTGCAGTTACAACGTTTCAGCTGACATACAAACAGAAAAGGTTAACGAAAATGGCTGCCAATGTCAGAGATCAAATCTCATTTCTGGTCTCAATGAATGATTTCATTGGTTGACTGGTTATTTGATTGACAGCCGCGATTGATCAATTATCATTTATAAACGTAGTTATGAACATACTCCAGCTTCTTGTGAATGCTTTACATATATCATGAATGTAAAGCATAAAAGAATAAAACTGTATTTACAGATTTTTGCACGCGCAACTACGATATCGTCGATAAAATTCTCCATCCAAGAGAAAAATAATTTATAGGACAAACGTACTCTTTGTTTCTAGATGCAAACACCCTATTACTTATCAAACGCTAAAATCATAATTGAGGGATAGCGGTTGTCAAGCAAAGAATCAATCGAACAACCAAATTGTTCATTTAGACTGGAAGCGATCTTTGAACTCCGACATTAAACGACACTATTTGTGAAGCATTTTAGTTGGTTTGACGACTTAAACGTCGTAACTACAGCTTGAATAAGCTGTAGCTACGACGTTTAGGTCGCAAACCAACCATTTCACTGTTTTAGTAAATGTTACTGAACAAAATAAAATAACTTCGTTTAATATGGAGGTAGAGTTCTTGTCGGAGTCGAGTATGTGGTAAGCGGAGTGATTGGGCGGAGCAAGCGATCCAAGTAATGGGGTTGAACGATTATCGTTTCTAAGGAGATAACCTGGTGTATATTCGTAATATTACTAAGACGCTCTTTTGTTTTCCGGAACATTTCGTATTACCTTATCTTTAACCATCTTATTATTATATGACCGAAATAACGAAAACAAACCATATATCATTTCCAACACTAAACTAAACTATCACTGAATGTGATACATGTAATACCCCCGAACGAGAAAATGAGCGGAAAAGATATTCTATCTAAGGACAATTTCTCTGCAAAAAGTAAAAGTTTAACCGAATTACAATTTGCACATCTGTAATTGAAACTAAGTCTATCTGTAAAATGATGAAGCAAATCCACACAGTAGTTGCTGAAAAATTGAGCGGACGTTAAAAAATACAGGCGAACGGACGGACGGATCGACCGAAAAGTCAACTCCTATATACACCCCATAGTTTGTTTGTTGGTGTTTTCTTTTTTTGGGGGGGTGTGTGTTATAATAACACAAGTATACAGTCAGATACGGTTACTGTCTAAGATATATCAATGGATATACTAGTAAATGGGAAAAAAATCTTCATCACTACAGAGTTACAATGCAATACTACATTTGAGACCATAATGAATTATATTCCAAGCAATTATTTCATGTGGTTTCAAAATGCGTAATAAATTTCGGTGATAAATTTCGGCGAAAATCAGAACTACTTTTTTTTCAAGCGACGTGGCCAAATATTCAAATGCTAAAATATCCATGGCTACATATTAACTAAAACAGTGTTAACATATATATCAAAGTAATATCGAACCTCTTTTTATAGCGTCGGACTGTCAATCTAGAGGTCCCGGGTTCGATCGCCGGCGGCGGCACTCATCCTTTCCGACTATTTGGGTCTCACCAATGATCGATAATCGTAGAGCTATGTGGGATAGCAGCTGGAGGCTAGGAAGGGATTTAATGGTAGTACTGGTGTGAGAATTACCAGGATTCCATTGTTAGGTGCTCCAGCCGCCGCGATATAACTGAAAGATTGTTGAAAGCGGCGTAAAACCCCATTCAAACAAACAAACAAAAACCTCCTTTTTAACTTACAAAAGCTCTCCAATGCTCGAAATCCGATCATATTGTGTGTGGTTATGGTGACAAGCTTCAATCTGGTCTTTAACCCATTCCCACAAAATGACGCTTTTGTACGCCTCTAAAGATAATCAATTGAGAAAACATTGTGTAAAATGAAGAAATTGCTTGTAACAAGCAATTTCTTCATTTTACGCAATGTTTTCTATCCAGAAAATTGAAAATTATTGAAATTTCACAAACTATAGGTTGTCGTCTGCAGCGCCTTTCAATTTGGACTAGTCTTAAAGTTTGTCATCTGGTAATGGGTTAACGCTCAACAAGGGGGAATGGGCGACTCAGTCCATATTGATGTTTTGAATGTCCTGTTGATGTAAGAATAAGGTTGTCGTTCTTTGTTAGAGTGAACATTTCGCTCAAATTAGTGTCGTTCCAGACACTACAAATTTCAAATGCCTTAAAATTAGGATACATGTATAAAATTGTTCTGAAATTCCACCGGCTGCTTCGAAAAAGTAAGTGTTTAAATCAAATACTCTAGAATAATTGCGCGCATTTCGCCAGGGTCGAGAAAGACGAAAAAATATCAAAATGCACAAATGCAGAGTGATTACAAAGCTGTTGGGAATCTGATAAATATGATAAGTAATAGGTTATTTTTGGAATGAAAACATCTTACGCTAATGCGTTGTAAGGCGTTAAAAAAACTCGTCCTGAAGGTTCGTTTCTTAATGCCTGCCTCACAGATGACCGCGCACTTACTCCGTCGGCCCCAGCCATTGATTCCGACAGGAAGGTCCCCTTCGACTTTGTCCCGCCCATTGAATTTGGCATGGAGGTCCAACTTATTTTGTAAAATGTATAGCCATTAGCATGTAATAAAAGAAGTAAAACGGTTGGTCGGCGACCTAAACGTCGTAACTACAGATTGAATAAGCTGTAGTTACGTCGTTTAAGGCTCCAAACCATTAAAGATGTTTCACATGCATGGCGGCCAATGTTCGAGTTCAAAACTCAATTCCGGACCGAATGAATGATTTGACTGGTAGATTGATTCCTTGATTGACAGCCGCGATTGGTTAGTAACGGCTCATTAACGAGCATGAATCAATGACCCGTCATCGCGTAAAAGATTGTAAAGCTGAAATCTCTTGACGTCGTTAATCTCATGCATATTTAAAATGGGCCATTACCGACCACAAAGGTCTATCAAAATTCGATTAACCCCTTAAACTACAATCTCCTAAATGTACCCTTTTGTAAGAGAAAAAAGACTGGTTAAAGAAGAATAGATATGGATTTGTTGTTAGTAATAAGGATTTGTATGGTTATTTGTATATGTAGGTTGTTCTATGTATGGGCATATTATTATATGAGCCTGTGCGTGACATTTCCAACAATTTCGCACGTGCGTGACTCGCACTCATTGAGCACCTCGGACAGCCATTAGAATATTTTCGCTGAATGTTTAAAGAAGCTTTGGGTCAGTATCTATCTACAGAGCGCAGAGTGAAGACTCTGATCAGACTGTGCGGATGCACAGGCTGATCTGAGTCTTTGCTTGGCGCACATGTGTAATGGTTGGATATGTTACGCACGCGCTCATATAACTGTTTGTATGGTCAAAGGCACACCAAGTGTCGACATGCATAATAAAGTATTTGAGTTGAGTTAATCGGTTACAAATATCTTTTTAAAAGTATAAAGTAAGCCATTGTATTTCAATAAATCAAATGCACTTCATTGTGCAAACGAAAAATGTTTGAATTGGGTTTTACGCCGCTTTTAACAGTAATTCAGTCATTTCGTGGGGGCTGGAGCGCCTAACAATGGATCCCTGTTATACCTCGCATCAGTACTACCATTCCATCCTATCCTAGCCTCCAGCTACTATCCTACGTAGGTTTACGATTATCCCCCCATTGATGAAAGACAAATGTCGGAAAGGATATGTACCGCCCCCAGGAATCGCACCCATGACACCCCATGATTGAAGATCGGGAGTCTGATGCGCTACAAACTGCGCTATGACGGCGGCTTGAGTCGAGTTGAGGTAATCGGTTACATATATTTGGTATTTACAAGTATAATGCAAACCATTGTATTTCAATGAATTAAATGCACCTCATTGCGCAAATAACAAAATCATATTCCATGTTTTCTACAAAATGGCAAAAATCAAGGTTCATGATAACATTTGAAATTGAGGAGTTATCATCTGCATTGACCATTGAAATTTACCAATCGCGGCTGTCGATCAAGGAAGATCGACCAATCAAATTATCTATTCAGCCTGGAATTGAGATTTAAACTTTGCCATTTGCCGCCACTTGTGTGAAACATTTCTGTTGTTTGGCGACTCAAACATCGTAACTGCAGCTTATTCAAGCTGTAGCTACGACGTTTAAGTCGCCAACCAACGATTTTCCTTTTTGTTACATGTAACTTGTCATAGTTTTTGCAAAATAACGCCATTTAAAATCGAAATGGAACTCCTTGTAGGGGACAATAGGCGTGACCAAAGGGGTAAGCGGGTGGGTCAATTTTAGGGCTCAAACATGATTTTTGAAGAGGTTAAAATAACAATAAGAGCACATCAGAAGTATAAAGTTGTTTCTTTGTTGTTTGTTTGTTTTTGTTTTATCAGAAGTAAATGCTTAAATGGTGATAGAATAAATTAACGAATCTTCAAGATGAATTTCAGTCCCTCTCACTCTAGGGGGCGTGATCAGACATTGACTTATCGGGATCAGAACTTTAACCCGAACTTTAACAATACTAAAGACACCTCAATTTCCAGTGCTATCATGAATAATAATTCCTCAATTTCCAATGCTATCATGAATAAAAATTCCTCAATTTCCAATGCTATCATGTATAATAATTCCTCAATTTCCAATGCTATCACGAATAAAAATTCCCCAATTTCAATTCTATCATGAATAATAATTCCTCAATTTCCAATGCTATCATGAATAATAATTCCTCAATTTCCAATGCTATTATGAATGATAATTCCCCGATTCCAATTCTATCATGAAAAATAATTCCTATTTTCAATGCATGTATAATAATTCCTCAATTTCCAATGCTATTATGAATAATTCCTCAATTTCGAATGCTATCATAAATAATAATTCATCAATTTCAAATCTTATCATAAATAATAATTCCTCTATTTCCAATTCTTTCATGAATAATAATTCCTCAATTTCCAATGTTATCATGAATAATATTTCCTGAATTTCCAATGCTACCATAAATGATAATTCCTCAGTTTCAAATTCTATCATGAAGCCTGATTTCTACCATTGGTAAAGTGGGACAACTTATCCTTAAAAAAAGTATCCAGACTGAAAACTGTATTCTTCTCTCAAAATAACAAATGGCTTTAAGCCGCGAATCAGTGGAAATTACCCGACAATAGTGAATAATTGAGTGAGGGCAATAGGGTTTTCTGTCTAGAAGAATGCTAAAATCAGTTGTAGGATCTACAGATGATCTATGCTTATTCTTTAACAAGCGATAGACTACTTAAAATCCCCTATGGAAGTTAATAGAATTAGGTTTCGGGAGTGATTACGTAGTAAGGATCCAGGAAAATAATATGCGAGGGGGGAACGTACTGGATTTTCGATTATTACTTTAACTCTTTCCTGTTTAATGCGCGGTCTTTACTTTCCTGGGTTTTTATATTTCAGAAACAATTGTGGAAAAATAAGAAACTGCTTGTAACAAGTGGATTCATACATTGTTTGCTTAGGTTTATCGGTTCGTACCTCCATGTAAACACAAAACATTCTCTTAATTTCTTATAATGTAATTGCATCGAGCGAAAAAAAAAAACAAAAAAAAAAACAACAACAACAAAAAAACCCCAAAAGCTTTACAAATTTTGATACCTTTTTGTATGGGACTATTTTGTGCAGAGGCATACAAAATCGCTGCGTGCTCAAAATTTTGTTCATGGAGCTATGAATTATTTTTTTCGACCAATCAGAACGCTCGTTTTTGATAGACGAAACTAAAAATTAAATTATAGTAGAAACAGTGCTAATTCTAGTGAAAGTATTACTAAAGATAGTTTATTGTCTGTTTGTCAATTAAAATAATATCACTAAGTATTTAGTCGCTGAATTTCGATAAAGAAAGAGAAATATTGACCACCGCGGAAGGTATACGAACGAACACACACCTACGATCTGTCGACGTTCGAATTAGCGAGGTTCTACTTTAGTTCTATAAGGTCCTTTACCGTTCTGGCTACAGTCGAGAACAAATATAAATCAATTGCAAACTGTCCTAAGCCTTTCTTCTTATAAACACTTATTACACTTTTGAGACAAGTCCTCGGTATGTCTCTAACCCATAACCAGACGACAGAATTGTAGACTGGTCCTAATTGAAAGGACTTGCAGACGACAAGTTTTTGCAGATGTGTTTAATTAATTTTTTTTATAAAAAGTTTCTGGGGTAGTTTATATTGTTTCTCCCAAGAGGAAGTCAGGAAAAAAGCGAAGAATATGTTAACCAATTATCAGACGACAAAATGTAAGACTGGTCTAAATTCAAAACGTTGGTGAAGATAATTTCAAGTCATTTCACATATATCTGTCTCTCTAGGTAGGAAACAATGTGAAAATTGCAGAAATGATTGCCACAAACAATTCTTGCATATCAATGTTTTCCAGAACTATTTTGAGGGGGGGGGGGTCTAGCAATAGGTTAATAGATATCAATCAACATAATTGACAATACTCTGAATTTTGAGCTGAAAAGGATACTCGCAAAAATATTAGGCTCTCTGGATTGAATACATTGACAAATCCTACCCAAAAATATATTCGGAATGTTGAACCGAAAACACAAATGAATTTTGACTCAAGAATTCTTTAATTTCTAATCATTAAGTGTGCAGCTTAAAAAAACACAAAAAACAAAACAAAAAAAAACCAAAAAAACAACACCTTATTGTGTTTAAAGTTTAGGAAATTTCACATTTTTTCAACATCCTGGGTAGAAAGCCTTGTGTAAAATGAAGAAATTGCTTCTTACAAACAATTTCTTCATTTTACACATGTTTTCCCAATTGTTTTTTCTGAGGGGCGTCCAAAAGCGTCATTGTGTGGGAATGGGTTAATTTCTTATTATAAACTGTGCAGCTTTTTTTAAAAACAATTTATGGTGTATCCATTCAATAAGGTATGAAGAGCGCTATATTTCCTTGTCTAACTGGTTACTCATATAGCCTACATCCCCAAATTTCCAGAAAAAAAGTCTTCAGGGAAGGTTATTTCGTACAGTTAGAATCGAAGATTTAAACAAAATTTGACAGAATCTAGTTACAAAATATGAAATCAGTCACTTACGGGAATACTTCTCGGTTAATGAGAATATTATTTTAAATTGATGAGCCTTAAAGCGCATCTTTCCTTGTCACTTAGAACAAAAATGTCTAGATAAGGAATTCAAGTATGGCGTTTTTCACCACTTGAACCAATACATCGTCGTTGGGAGTGCTAAATTTCGTAACAACAGCTTGAATAAAGCGTAACAACAGCTTGAATAAAGCTATAGTTACGACATTTAGCACGTACAACACCGATATACACAAAAAGTGTTGTTTCATGTCCCCTGTCATTCTGTCACGGAATTAAAGTTCCGTATTTAACCCAGACTTTCTACATATTATAAAATCTTGAAGCAAATTCCTATTTGAATAAGGCTCTCTGAGCATGCCATTCATGAAATTGATTGTTTGAATGGGGTTTAACGCCACTTTCGACAGTATATCAGTCACATCGTGGCGACTGGAGCACCTAACCATGAATCCCTGGTATTTCTCACACCAGAACTACAACATCCTTTCCGAGCCTCCAGCTGCCCACCCCACCTAGATTTACGATTATCCACCCATTGGAGGGAGACAACTATCGTAAAGGGTATTCGCCGAGGCCGGGGATGGACCCCGGGGTCCCGAGAACCGCTACCATTGCGTTATGGCCACGGTCCTTTCATGAAAGCGTGGGTTTTACGAAAGGGTCTAAATGGGGAAAAAAAAAAAAAGTCCGTGGTCAAAAAACGTCCGTGGCCAAAACGTCCTGGCCAAAACGTCCTACATTCTGTATACGTGATCACGTCCTACATTCTGTATACGTGATCATCCACAAAATTTATCCTGGTTATTGTTTTTGAAAATTATTCAAACCTTGTCATGCTGAACCCGGAATATTCCTGTTTTGGCAGGAGGTATAGACAAAGATCAGCCTGCACATAAGTGTAGTCTGGTCTTAGTCTACACTACCTGTTTGTCACTTTTGAGACAGAATTGTCTTTAGAATTTATTTACCCAAAAATCTTTTGACCCAAAACTATAGTATTTCCATTACTATCAGTCCTTTGAATTTCATGTAATTTTGAAAAGGATTATATTCACCATGGCGAGAGTTAAGATGGATGAATAGTTAACCCTTTCCTGTTTTGCAGAATTTTAGACTAGTCCAATTTCAAAGGATTTGCAGATGAAAATTTAGAGTGAATTCAATTTGAAAATAACCATTCATGAGGGTAGAAAAATATTGTGGAAAAAGAAAAAATTGCTTGTTACAAGCAAGAGGAAATTGCTTGTTACAAGCACTTTCTTATTTTTCTACAATGTTTTGTAAATTATAAAAATCACACGCACATAAAACTAGAGATTGAACAGGAAAGGGTTAAACGAGACGTTCCGCACTCGACTAATTCTCAGAACCATGAGTATTGTTTGATACTTTGATGTTCCAAGATTTAAATCATAATTAGATTTCTTTTATTTTCTCTCTGCAACAAGCTAACATATCGAGCGCAACATCAAGGCATAATTTGTTTTGAAATATTTATAAATACAAAACTGATACCGTTCTAATACAACAATGTTTCGTTTATTTTCTCGTTGTCTTTCAATACTACCGCCCTATCATTTACCGGGGTGCGGCGAGAAGATAATCACTTGTATATTCGTTAACATAACTCTTCGACATAACAGGATGTTCGTAATAAGTTAATCATTGTATTCGTGACCTAAATCGGGGATAACTCAATAACGTTATATTGCATAAAAAATCATTTTCGGGTCGTTAGAGCCATGCTTTAATGATGATAATAATAATAATTAAGAAAAGAAATTTTTGAAATCATGTATTGATCAGTACAGCCAATTCACGTTACCGTTGAGTCCTGGATGTTTTAACGTATCTAAGCAAAAAGCCGGGCATCAACGGCGCGTCCATTACTCAATCCCGAATCAATGTATCGAAATCAGTGTATAGTAATAATATCGTTAGAGCCCCCCCCCCTCGCAAAAGCTGTTAAAAATTATTAAATACAATCTAAATGTACGGTATTAACCAAATCCCACACAACAGCGCTTTTTAACGCATCCAAGAAAAAGCTATTGGAAAACATTGCAGAAATTGAAGAAATTGCATGTTACAACGGCATTTTCAAGTTGATGGAATTATAATTTTTTCGTCTTTTCGGAAACAATAAAATGTAGATAGTGAAGAAATTGTTTGATACAACTTGATACGACTACATTCAACTCCTTGCAAACATGAACTCAAATCATTCCTATTTCGAATTGATCTCATCTTTACCTTTACAATTGGCTGATCTCAGAATGCTACAAGTTTTTACCTCTTGCATATAACCCCCTCCCCATCAGTCATTATTCAATCACATATAACATACATTAGTTCATATACTAGTCTATTAGCTGACTGTTTTTTAGAAATTTCTTCATTTACGGTGGTTTAGATTCAATTGCGAGTGAAGGTTGATTAAACAAATCAAAGTACTGAAAGTACTGTAAGCTAGCAAAACATGATTTTATTTGGTGATCTTCTTTGTCAGAGGTTATCATGATATGTGTCATTTAGAAAACTTTTGCCTCTTAGGGTAGAAAACAGTGTGAACAAGAACAATCCATTGTTTATAATATTTGTCTATAGATTGGAAGGGACTCAAATACGGAACCCTATGATATTTGCTTCTCACTTCGGATTCCACCGACCTCCGATCACGTGACATATCAAAAATTTACCCCGCAGCTCAAAGCAAATTCAAAACGTATCTCCATCGTAATATACTATTCCCTATATATTATACATATTTGGTTATACTAAATGAACAAATTTTCCTTAAGGCAATATTGTGGGAGCCATGTGTCATATAGTAATCTAATGTTTCCAAGGGATCGCTCGTATGTCACAGGCAGATTCCCATGGTGGTATTAGAAAATAAATACATGTACGATCATCATTCACGTGTGTTTATATCATTGACAAAGACCAATATTTCACAGAATAGCAGAGTCGGAAGCTTCGGCCTAATTGACCAATCGCGGCTGCCGGTCAAAGAAACAACCGACCAATAAAAACATTCATTCAGCCCGGAATTGCATTTTAACCTTTTTGTTGGTTTTGCGATTTAAACGTCGTAACTACAGCTTATCCATGCTATTATATAGTCATAAATTTGGCAGAATAACGTCGTTTAAAATCGAATCGGAACTTTCTGTCGGAGTCGGTGGGCGTGGCCAATGTAGTAAATAGGCGGCGCCAGCGAATGGTCAATTTATCCCTGATCACTGTCATTTTACAATAAGGCTTAGAGACAAACGCTTTGGCATTATCTCTAAATATTCGAGTCAAAAGTGAAAGCTCCAAAGTATAAACAAACTTTTTCAAAGATCTGATCAAGGAACCTAGTTTGTTTCCCGGAGTTGTCTAAAATTCAAGTACAGCGAAAAAATTGGGTTTTAAGATATCAAGGAGATTGATATCCTTATATTTATGACTAGAATAAAGCATTTGTGACAAATTTCCAAGCAAATGGAACAAACAAGGATTTAGTTTGGAACCACCAAGTAATTAAATAGCAAATTTGACCTATTTTTGATATGTTTTACCTAAATTTGATATCACAGGATAAAATATTCTGAGAAGTTTAAAGATTTTTGTTTGTTTGTTTGAATGGGGTTTTACGCCGCTTTCAACAATCTTTCAGTTATATCGCGGCGCCTGGAGCACCTAACAATGGAATTCTGGTATTTCTCACACCAGTACTACCATTACATCCTTTCCTAGCCTCAAGCTGCTATCCCACATAGGTCTACGATTATCGACCCATTGGTGAGAGACAAATAGTCGGAAAGGATGAGGGCCGCCGTCGGGGATCGAACCCGGGACCTCTAGATTGACAGTCCGACACGCTACCAACTGCGCTATGACGGCGGAAAAATTTTAAGGCACACCGCACTCTAGAGCAACATAAGTCGCACATAGTACGACAGATACAGCAGATTATAAAATCTTTTACTCAGCACACTATACTTATGTGAGCTATAATCACATAAGTATAGTATTCTAAGTAAAAAAATCATAATATTTATAATTCTTTTTACTCAGAACACTTTACTTGTGTGAGCTAAAATCGCGGAAGAAAAAGAGAAAGAAATTTACAACACTTAAATCCCAAAACATCGTCCACTCTAAGCCTCTAAACGCCGTATGAACTGATTTTTTGAAAGTATTACATGCGCGAAACAGTGTAAGCAGTATTTTATGCAAACCGGAAATCACCCAATGTTCGCGACGATAACAACGACAGCCTGATTGCTCTCTCATTCAATTGACTTAAAAACGAAACGTTTCCATGCACCACAAACAAAGATAAAGTCACAGATAAACAAAACTTCGTCGGTATCGACCAAAATGTCGTTAAAAGAGCTGGAATGAAGCTGTATTTATGACATTTCGGTCGTCCACGCACGGCTTATTTGACTGATCGAGCGTATACATAGGAATATTACAACAGTGTCTTTTTCTATTTTGTTATCGTGTTCAAGAATCGCATGTAGGGTTTTTTTTATTGAATGAGACCGAAGGCCGAATCCAATTAAAAAAAAAAATACCTACACACGATTCGAGAACACGATAACAACAAATAGAAAAACACACTGTTGTGATATTCCTCTTATTAAATACCTTTTAGGACATGACATTAAGAAAATTATCTTAATGATTAAGAAATAACCAACTTTCCGAAAAAAGCCGAACGTCAATACACAAAAAAGTAGTCCGTGTTTAACGGTACTCGACGAATACGTTTTTTTTTGGTACAGGCCGAATACGGATCTTTTTGGTGTCGAGTTGTATTAGATAGCCAGATTTTAATCCATATCTTTATAGATATATATATTTTTTTATCTATGATTGCCGACTCATGGGCTTAAACCGAGACCCGAGGACATTTATCAATAAGCTATGGATTTATTGATGTACAAGTTATAGTGATTGATTAAATGCCAATTTTGTCTGTACAGGAATAGACAAAATTGACCTTTGATCACTCCCTATAACTTGTACACCTATATCATTAAATACCACTCCTTCTTACATTTTTATTTAATTTTCAACGGAAACAGTCACTAAATATATGTTATAAATTCGACTTAATGCTCCATCCCGTCAATGGACAAACAGCAATTATTCAGATTTATCGAAAAAATACTTGATTTTCTCACCAGAAGTGCTCCTATTTCTTAATTACTGGCTTAATGTACAGGGGCCATCGCTAAACCACGTTTATATAGAAATGTGTGACACTTGGACAGGTCTGTAAGTAAACGACCGCGTTATCAGAGTCCATTGCTTTACAGGCGACATAAAACTTGATAGGGCGTAAATTGACGTGAACTTTTAGGAATGAATAAATGAATGGTGTTTAACGGCGCATTGACAGCTGGGGGCCATTTAGCGCGGTAAAATCGAATAAAAATTTCTAGCTGATGTAACATTCGAAGTGATAAAAGTATACATATATTGTCTTGTATATTGTGATATATATAAACATATATTGGTTAATAATATTTATGTCGAAGATTCGGGGAATCTGTAAAGGACTGTTTATTGATTGATTGAATGGGGTTTAACACCACTTTTAACAGTATTTCAGTTATATCGCGGCGGCTGGAGCATTTAACAATGGATCTCTGGTATTTCTCACACCAATACTACCACTACATCCTTTCCAAGCCTCCAGACACAAATGTTTGAAAGGATGTGTGCCGCCGCCGGGGATTAAAAGACTGTTTATATATGTTTGTATATGGTTAAATAGTTGGATCAATAGTAAGTTAAGTATGAAAGGATTGCTATGAATATTTGTGGAGGACTGAAATAATCCAATCTGAGCACAAAGATACATCGTCTCTCCTCAGACCAGGAGCCATCCATGAACAAGTCCCCTATTTTTCAAATTTGTATATAATTTTTGAATGGTAATGAAGGGTGGCTAATGATGACCAGAACTTAATAAGAAATTTTCATAATAATTTGAAATCTTCTAGTTTGCAAGACAAAAAAGGCAACTGCCAAAGTGACACAATCTGTCCTAGAGTCAGTATCGTACATTCTAAGAAAAAATACGCCAGAGTTTATTACTAGAAATGAAAGTCGTCTGTTGCGGAAATTATTCTCGGCTTTTCTCTTAATTGATAAGCCCAAGAGCGTATCTTTCGTTGTCACTTACTGGAGAAATGTCTATATAAGGAATTTCACTATGAATCAGTTGACAAGTTTAATACAGCCTAGACTTGCATAAGCGAAGATTTCTGCAATATTAGCCCTTGTCATTCTGATGCATAATTGCGCTTTCCTTTTCACGCCCCCGCCTTTTAAGAAAAAAAAAAAAAAAAAATCAGAAAAACTGTGCGGAATATGAAGAAATTGCTTGAAAAGATTTTTTACAAGTTTTTCTAACCGAACAGACACAGATTTACCCCCCCCCCCTCCTCCAAAAAGAAAAAAACAAAAACAAAAAACAAAAAACAAAAACAAAAAAACAACAACAAAAAACCCTGAAATTTTCTGTAACATCTTCAATCTGGACCTTTCCAAAATTCATGCGTGTAGGAATGGGTCAAAACCTAGATCAAGTAATTTATTTCTAATATAGGCATTCATTCGCAGAACAGCTTAACCCACTACCAGACTGCAAAATTTTAGACTGGTGCAAATTAAAAAGAGTTGCAGACGGCAATTAAAAGTGTATGAAATTTTAGATTTTTTCGACTTTTTGGGTAGAGAACATTGCGGAAAATGAAGAATTTTCTTGCCTACACGATATTTCCCAATTGTTTTTCTTGATGGGCGCCAAAAGCGTCATTATGTGGGAATGGGTTAATATGTTAAAACTTTTTCAATGTCAAAGTGCAGTACTATATTTACCTTGTGACCAAAACCCAAAAGTCTCTTTGACGTCAACACAAATGCCTAATGGATCTAAAAAGCACAGAGTCTAATAAATTCAAAAGGATTTGGTTTTACAGGGATGGGTTTATTTTCTTAAACATATTTTAGAAAGTATTCTAGGACCGAAAGTGTATTCTTAAAATATATTGTCGTTGGGCGAAGCATAATGTCATAATAACAGCTTATGGGTTTTTTCTTAAATATACTTTAGAACGTATTCTGATAGCGAAACTGTATTATTTAAATACATAGTCGTTGGGCGAGCTAAATGTTGTAAATACAGCTTTATTCAAGCTGTATTTACGACATTTTGCTCGCCCAACGACGATGCGAGCCTGTGCGAGACATTGAGCATCCTGGTCCTACACTCAGAGTATTTAAAACATTTACAGATCGTCTAAAGAAGCTTTATGTTAGTATCTATCCATAGAGCGCGCAGTGAAGACTCTGATCAGACTGTGCGGATGCACAGTCTGATCTTAGGCTTTTCTTAGCGCACATGTGTAACGGCATGAAACAAGCACTTACTCATATAACGACTGGCGTCAACGTCTAACTGAAGAATCTTTTACTGGATAGATAAATAAATATAAATGAAAACAAGGGGACCATGAATGTCCGCCATCACTCCCCTGAGTATCATGGCCCAAGGCTTTATGATATGTAAAAAATATCAAAGCTACACGCCTAATTCTTTATCGAGAAGAAGATATTTATAGATTTTCTCCTTTAGTCCTACGTATATCGAAGATCCCACATAATAGCGCTTATTTCCAATGTACGGTAATTCTTTGAAGTACATGTAGTTTTGATAGAGGTTCAATAGGTATTGATACACACCAAATTTTAAAGTTCTATGCCTTACAGTTTGGCACAAGAATATTTTCAAAGGTCTCCTTCTTTATTCCTATGTAAAATCAGGGATCACAAGGAAAAAGGCTAATTTTCAGAGTAAGGTAATTCTTTGAAGTATTTTTGGTAGAGGATCAATGGATAATAAGTTATACAGAATATCAAAGCTGTAGGCCTTATGATTTGGGAGAAGATTTTCAAATTTTTCCTTCTTTATTCATATGTAAAATCAGGGCTCGCATAGAAAGGGGCTAATTTTCAGAGTACGATAATTCTTTGAAGCATTTTGGTAGAGGATAAATAGGTGATGATTTATACCGAATGTCAAAGGTCTAGGCCTTATAGTTTGGGAGAAGAAAATGGTAGAGGGTCAGTAGATAATGATAATTATACCAAATATCAAAGCTCAAGGCATAACGGATTAGGAGGAGATGATTTTTTTCACTCGGTTGCCATGTCAGCTTTCACTCGATTGCCATGTCAGCCAAATTTCTGCATGGATTTCAATGTTTTGATGTATTTTGAAATACCATGACCTAAGAATCATTTCAATAAGGTTTGGTTGAAATCCCACTTGGTTACTTTAGGAGGAGAAGATTTTTTGTAATTGTGAACAGACGGACAGATTGGCGGACAGACAGAATCCGGACGATGACCGATCACAATAGTTCACCCAGAGCACTTCGTGCTAAGGTGACCTTATAAATAAATAGACGACAAAGAATTTATATAAATGAGAACATAAATGGAACTAGAAAATGTACCATCAAATTCACCCTTAATTTGAATGTATCTATTTATGAGTATGCAATGCAATATATGCATATGTGACGATGCACTCCGTAAAGTCTAACGATAGAGGTTTCTGTCTGTCTGTCTGTCTGTCTGGTTAACGGCAGCTTATGTTATTACCTTTTACGAATGTTTTGCGTATTTTTGGACTTAGGCAAATTGTTTGATAATTACTAAATTATTCATTACCATCATCATTTTATTTATCATTATTTTCATCGTTATCACCATGCATCATTATCAAGGCATCAAAGGCATGTATAACCTAATCGAGAAATGATTCATTGGATTAAGATGATCAAATAACGAATCTTTTTTTCTTTTGGAAAGAGTCGTTCATCTAAATTTTAACCCTTTCCCGTACGATCCAAGATATTTACGTTCCTATGACATCATACTTGAGAAAATACCGGACCATAAGAAATAACTTGAATCAAGTAAAGTCTTCTTTTCCCATAATATTTTCTATCATATAGGCTGAATCTTTTTTTTCAAAATTGCAGTTACTAGTTTAGTTCTTAATATTTTTTCCCAAGTGAAATAGGGTTGTGCCACAAGTTCTACCAACTTAGATACGACCCTTCCCCAAACAACTAAAATACACCAAGATGACCATAAAACATGAAAAACAATACAAGTGAAAAATCGCACAGAAAAAGAAAATTATACGTACTTTACGATTCAACCTACCTTTTGAATTTGGACAATTCTAAAATTGTGAAAAATAATAACGGGTTAACCTATCCCCACAAGATGACGCTTTTTGACGCACGTCAAGAAAAAAGCTTTGTTTTTTTTCCCAAACAATTTTTTCATTTTCGACAGTGTTTTCTACCAAAAAAGATATAAAAAAATCATCAACTTAGCATTGCTGTCTGCAACTTCTTTGAATTTGGACCAGTCTACAATTCTATCGTCTGGAAAAGGGTTAATTGGATGGCATTTGGACATTTAAAGAGATCTTCAGCATCGTAAAGTGTTTGATTACGAAATGAACATTAAAGCGTACTTAAACTGATTCTTTAATGTCCGCGAAGCACGGAATGACGATCGCTAATGACGCGATACCGCTCGCAAGTACATATTTGGTAATGTCTGAATCTGGATTACTAATTATGATGCTATTTATCAAAGCACTGATGGTGCTGATGGGGCACGATGGTGGCATAGTAGAGTGATATGCCCGTTTTGGTGTACAAATTGGCAATTTTCATATAGATAATCTTTTCTTAAGCATAACCTCTTGCCTAGCCTGGTTTGTTTAATAGGTACATATAATAAAGGATGTTTCTATTCTAGTGTCCTGAGCACGATCAAAAGTTCGGAGAAAATGCCATTGTAACTTGCGTCCTTTGTCTTTCACCGATGAAAATATGAGTAGTTTGACTGTAAAGTTGGCTGACCAAAATTTACCATTGCAGTTATACTATGTTACTGGTGTGAAAAATAACAGGAAGCCATGGTTCGGTGCATCTACCAACCGCAGTTTTACTGCTTAAAGTCACGTTAAACCAAATTCACTCGATCGCAGTCAAACTAGATTTCAAGATCAATAATTTGTTTTTTTTTTTTTTTACTTTTCTGAGATTATCCTTTTCCGAAGAAATTCCACAAATAATTAAGATATTATTTAAGAAACTTAGACAGTATCATACATATTGTATTAGCAATATTCACTGAGAATTATTACCTGTAGGAAACAAATGAGATATTTTGTAAATCTTTTAAGCCTTCCGAGATCCAGTATAAGCTTAACCTATTCCAACACAATCACGCTTTTTTATGCCCCTGGAGAATTGCATCGAAGAAAACATTAAGAAGAAAGGGAGAAACTGCTTGTTTCACAATATTTTACGCCCCTGAAGAAGTGCATCGAAAAAAATTACGAAGAAAAGGAGAAATTGCGTGTTTCACTATGTTTTCTACTCTATTGGGGCCTTAGATCTCGTGGTATACAGCTGGTATGATGAGTTCTCAAAATAAAAGGCAAATTACTCACTATATGATTGAAAGACTCTGCGTTATTGAAACCGTGACCGCAATATTATGCGTTGTACTAATTATATTGAATCCTTGTATTACGCCATTTTCAAAATGTACAGTTGTTTATGGGAGAAAGGTTTTGAAAAATAATAAATCGAACCTAACTACCTAACCAGGCACTACTTCTCTTCTAACATAGTAACATCCTACTAGATTTTCCAAACTAGGTAACACTGATGGATACCTACGGAGTCCATCAAAAATAGCCTATGGTACAAAAGAATTTGTGTATTTTCTCACTTTTACTGAACAAAATCAAACAATTAGGTCTAAATATAGCCTAATACCGATACTAATACCGTCAGTGTAATTCTGAAACCTCGTAACTAAAGCTTGATTCAAGCTGTTGTGACAAGATTTTAGAATTACAACCGACGATATATTGTATTTCGATAATAAACTGTACACACATTTATTCATTCCAATACGTCATTGCACTTGGGTTAGAAAGGTAACAACCGTTTAACATGAACTAAGAATTCTCGTATTCGTAATTTAACCTTAGTTTCGTTAATCAAGATTCAAGCGGTTTGATTAGCTATTTTTTCAATTAAGAGATGAAGAGAATATTTTTTGTTTTCATGGAGGTATGAACTGAAAAACCTAATCACACTGCATAAATACGCGAAGCGGATTCATACATTGTGTGATTAGGTTTTTCGCTTCATACCTCCATGAAAAAAAATATTCTCTTCATTTCTTAAAATTTAAAAGCATCGAGCGAAAAAAAAAACAAAAGCTTTACAGATTTTGATACCTTTTTGTATGGGACTGTTTTGCGCGGAAGCATACAAAATCGCTGCGTGCTCAACATTTTGTTCATGGAGTTATGAATAAAGTTTTCAACCAATCAGAACGCTCGTTTTTGATAGACGAAACTAACAATTAAATGATACTTTGATGAACAGAATTTTGAGCAAACAACTATTTTGTATGCTTGCTCACAGAATAGATCCATAAAATTTACTTAATAGTATGAAATATTTGCTCTGTTTTGCTTTAAAGCATTAAATCATAAGAAAGGGAGAGAATAGTTTTTTTTTAATTGAGGTATGAATTTAACAGCACTAGTGTATGAATTCGCTCTTTTACAAAGCTGTCATTGTTTCTAATATCGGCCAGCCATTACACGTATCATTGATTGATTGATTGAATGGGGTTTGATGCCACTTTTAACAGTATTTTAGTCATATCGCGGCGGCTGGAGCAGATAACAATGAATTGTGGTATTTCTCACACCAGTACTACTACTACATGCTTTCCTAGCCTCCAGCTGCTATTCCACTTAGGTTTACGATTATCCACCCATTGGTGAGAGACTAATGTCGGAAAGAATATATGCCGCCGCCGGGGATCGAACCCATGTCATCCCATTATTAAAGATTAGGAGTCTGACGCACTACCGACTGCGCTATGACGGCGGCTGAGACAGTCATCTAGAACAGGAAAGTTATTTAGCTGGCTATGGCTCACTTACAGTACTTTCTTTCCTAATTTAGATTCGGTTAACCCTTTCCCGTTGTTCAGAAATTTTA
Organism: Fragum fragum; assembly: GCA_946902895.1. Lineage (NCBI taxonomy): Eukaryota > Metazoa > Mollusca > Bivalvia > Cardiida > Cardiidae > Fragum > Fragum fragum. The sequence continues at coordinate 12,988,679 of OX336371.1, read as the reverse complement.
AACCCGTCTAAATTGAAAGAGGATGCAGAGGACAATAAAGTGGGTGCAATTCGAAAACAACCCATTCTTTGTTGTTGAAAATATTGTGGAAAAAGGAGAAATTGCTTGTTACAAGCAATTTATTCTTTTTCCACAATATTTTTTCAAGTATAAAATCAAAGGGACGTAAAATACCGGGGCTGTGCGAGATATGGTTTAAGCGGTTTTTGGACAGACTATCATAAAGAAATTGATAAAAAGAAAGTATCTGCTTTTTCAATAGTTACGTATGTCATTTTCACGATAAATGTTCTTTCAACGCGTTTAACCTACTGGATTCCCTATAAATTCAATTTAATAGAAAACACCGGAATTTATCGGAAGAGGTCGATAGTTTTCGGGTCATGTCGATTACCATACCGAATTGCTTGCGGAAGCCAATGACGTAATCGTCACGCCATAAGGCTTTGCGAAATCGAAAGATAACGTATTTACCCGATGAATGCCGGTTACGTTCGGGCTGTACTTCGTTTACTTATTCTGCGTTACGTAATTCGGTCATTTTTATTATTTTTTTGTTTTAATTATGAATTTCATGTTTGGACTTGTGTTCATTTTCTTGCTGACTTACCCTTATCAGGTTTAAAAATTGTACTCCCTTACAGATTTCATGTTGGATATGGTTGAAAAATTATTCTGTAAATGACTTAAAGACACTGAAAAGTAAATGCTCTTCTGCAAATCATGACAGATTATTAAAGGTAACAGCATTGAAAAATGCACGTTAAGTGAACACGAGTTAAAAAACAATAGGTGCTTCTATTTATCGTGGAAAACGACATTGTAGGTTTTCTTTATTAAAACAATTATCATTTTGAAAAAAGGAGAGAAATTTTCTGCGGATCTGTTAACCCTTGTCATGCTGAATTAAAATCCAACATAGAAATACTTTAAAATCAAAGGACTGACAGCACTGCAATGTCTTTAAGAGGGACAATATTCCTTTTGAAAATTGATTATTTTAACAACTCTTGCTGATCGTCAAAATAAAACGGTACCCCAGTTAAAAGTGTGAGTCGAATGAGTGGAGAAGCGGGAGATGGCACCAGGGACCCCTGACACCGACGATTAGCTCGTTACCTTAAGACCGAATCCGCTTTTGAATCAATGGTCCATGCTGCGGCCATTAGTATAGTGGTAGCGCGAAGAACTCCCATTCATGTGGTCCTTTGTTCGAACCTCGGCCGCGGCGATTATCCTTTCTGACGTCCCAAAAGAAACCGATAATAATAATAACTAAAAGAAAATATATGGAAAATGATAATACAGAAGATTTTACTTGAGTTCATAATTTGCCTCGAGATTACAACACCATCAATCGATTTCCTCTCTTTAATGACGTGAATACGAAAAGTAGCAAATGGAAATAGAAGTAATTAGTTAAATTAACTTGTTTGTTAGGTAAAAGGCTAATGAGAAACTGCTTAATCGTCAATGAAAACTTGACTTGTAAGCCAAAATTAAGTTTCAAATTATTCAAGCTGTATTAACGATGTTCTGGTAGCCCAACACAGATATTTTGGGCATCAATAAATCCAAAAACTAAGTGACTATGGCATCACTCAGAATGATATGCAATACTTTTTAATAATCTATAATTAGATTTTTCGCAACGAAATAACCTATTCCTACACAATCACGCTTTTTGGACGCATCTCCTTTTCTCATAGAAAAAACTCTTCAGAATACATTGTGGAAAATGAAGAATTCGCTTGTCACAAGCAATGGAGAAAGTTTTGTGGATTTCTCCATTATCCACAACGCTTTGTCCCCCAAAAGACTACGATTGTTGATATTTCATAAACTTCAAAATGTCGTATGCAATTTCTTTCAATTCGGACCAGTATGAAATGTCTGGTAAAGAGATAAGCTTTCTCGCTCGGTAAAAGATAGAATAAAAAATGCTCTGCCCAAAACAATTTCTTTCTAATTAATGACATTTGTTTAATATTGTGCGACCGTATCAGTAAGCTAAAATTTTAATATTGTTTGACGAATAGATAGCTTATTTTAAGCCGTATGTTTCTAATTCATTTCAGAATGTATTCGATCAAACTGACAGAAGTTGTAATCATTTTCAAATCAATTTGTTAATCTAACCTAATTTGGTGTCATTCCGACAAATTACAGGAAACTTCGGCATCACATGGTATTCGATTACAAAAAAAGTAAACATTACAGAGTTAATCATTACATTACGCACTGTTAAATGTCTGTTGAGCACGGAATGACAAGTGTGAACGGAGCCTCGTCGATCGCAAATACATGTTTTGTAGTCTTAGAAATGCCCGGATCTCAATGAGCGATTCTCTGACCACGCCCACTGACCTCTGACTATAACATGAAAAAGATATTAGTTTTCAACATGTATAGTAAAGGGTATTAACCCATTCCAACACAAGCCCTCCTTTTCACCTCAAGAAAAGAGCTTTGGAAAACATTGTGGAAAATGAAGAATTGCTTCATACAAGCAATTTCTTCATTTACACAATGGTTTCTACCGCAAAAGACTAAGATTTTTTTTAAATTCCTTTAACCCATTCCCACACAACAAAATTGTAGACTTGTCCAAATTGAAAGAAGCTGCAGACGACAATTTCAAGTTTGTGGAATTTTTATTTCTTTTCATCTTTTTTGGATAGAAAACATTGTGGGTCATGAAGAAATTGCTTGATACAAGCAATTTCTTCATTTTCCACAATGTTTTTCAAAAGCCCTTTTCTTGAGGGGCGTAAAAGGAGGGCTTGTGTGGGAATGGGTTAACATCAAAATAGTCGTCAGCAACTTCTTTCAATTTGGACCATTCTAGAATTTTCTTGTGTGGGAATGATTAAAATGAAAGGTAAATCGTTGGTTTGTGGCCTTAATGTCGTAACTACAGCTTGAATAAGCTGTAGTTACGACGTTTAAGCCGACAAACCAACGAAAAATACGACCCTAGAATCGACCCTTATGTCAAGGATTGGATTAGTTTATCGTAAACCAGAGAGGTAGTATAGTTTATCAAAACAATAAGGCTGATGATAATTTCGCAATCCTTGCTATCGTAGTCGACGCACCCAATGGCAAATAATTCAGTTATGTATCGCTCTATAATAGACAGAATATTAATCTGTCAAATTCATGGCCCCATGGTGACATTGTTATACGACAATGTCTGTGAGCCTAACCTTTATGATTTCATAACAAACAATTGTACCGTTCTCGTTTACAAAACACATTTGAAATAGCTCTAGTTACAACGTTTAAGTCGCCAAACCAAGAAAAACGCTTCACATAAATATCAGCCAATGTCGGAGGTCAAATTTCACTTCCGGTCTAAGTGAATGCTTTGATTGGTGGATTTATTCCTTGATTGACAGCTGGGGTCCGTCAATTTTCTCTGCTGATTTTAGGAAAACCTACCTGAACAACGTTACTTGATGAACTTTAAAAAGACAATTTTTCAATGACGTCAAAATTGACCAATCACGACTGAGGCGATCTTGTCGGAGCTAATGGTCGGAAGTCAGTCGGCGGGGCAAGCGATTGGTCAATTGTCTAATTGATGCTACAGTAAACTCTTCTCAATCAATTGAAGATAGGAAAGTTGTGGAAAATAAAGAAATTGCCTATAACAAGCAATTTCTTAATTATCCACAATGTCGACTGAAACTTCTTTTCATTTAGACCAGTCTATAGAATTCCGACGTCTGGTAGTGATTTTATATATTCAAAGTACTGAAAGTACTGTAAGCTAGCAAAGCATGGTTTTGTTAAGTAATCTTCTATATCAAAGGTTATTATGGTAAATAAACCAGGTTAAAGTAACCAAAGGTTAAATAATTCCCACATAATCCCTCCTTTTTTAGTTCTGGAAAAGAATATGGAAAATGAAGACATTGCTTGTTACAAGCAATTTCTTCATTTTCCACATTGTTTTCTACCCAAAGAGATAAATATTTCAACATTTTCAATAATTTGTAACTGTCGTCTGCAACCTCTTTGAAGACTTTGATCAAAGTCATTTTGAGCACGATGTGCTCAGGTGAACTAAAAATACATAGGAGATGAACTTGCAGGCAGAGTATGCAATATTCATGAAATCCATAAGAACTACTTTTTACGGCGTATGCTTTCAGTGGATTTAGTGGTTAAGCCTCCAGTGCCAGTTCGCACTCGTTGAACTCTGAAGAGACCTCAACTTTTTTGTCTCTTAACTTAAGCTATCAGAGCTGCTAGCCAAAAAAAGTGCAACTTTGTCAGTTTTTTCGGCTATTGATATTTCCCTTAACAACTTTGTAAACCGGAATATTTATTTACTTCTTAATTAGACAGATTCTCCTGGATATCGAATCATATATACACTCATTTGCTAATAGGAATTTGAAATAGGATTTTGAAATAATTTGGTTAACTTTAAAATAAGCCTTCGGAAAGTTATGCTATTTAACGACAGCATCAAATTCAATCTCGGACCAATAGGGATTCAAAGTTGGAAAGTTTCTCATATATTTCCCCGACAATGTCGAGAGTTTGTTTCACAGACATGTAAACTTGTAAAAGATGTCTAGAATAAAAGAACTGGTGTATGTATTGTGGCTTTCGATTTTCTCTCATTTAACATTTACAGGATTCCTCGGGTAAAAAGAGTTCAAAACTGATGAGAAAAGATAACTGTAGATGTTTTCGTCATGTATTTGATGGTTGCTACTAACCAAAAAATTGCTAGAATCGAAAATGCATTAGATATATACTTAGACATACCTTCAATTTCGGATTTTTGAAATTTCTTTTCTTTTTGATTTCTCAATCGCTTGCCCTGGTATATTATTAAAATCTTGTTTTTTTGTTTTTTTTTCTTCTCAAATCAGCAATCTATTAGTCTTTGTTTATAAATATTGATGAAATGCTTCTGGCTTACACTATGGGATATCCATGTATTTTGGAAAACGTTTGAAGTTAGCATAGATCGAAGTTTAGTTGCCAAAGTGTTTTTCCTCTTTCATGTCCCGTAACCCTTTCCTGTTCAAACACGGGATTTCACCTTCCTGTGATTTTATACTTGAGAAAACATTGTGGAAAAAGAAGAAATTGCTTGTAACAAGCAATTTCTCCTTTTTCCACAATATTTTCTACCACATAGGATGGTTCACTTTCAAATGGCGTCCAGTTTTCATTGTTACCTGCAACCTCTCTCAATTTGGACCAGTCCAAAATTTCCAAAAACGGGAAAGGGTTAACCGCTAAATTGTACGCGCTGTTTATGATACAATTTTCTGTTGTTTTTACTTTATTATGCTTGTTTGTTGATTTAAGAGATGAAGAGAATATTTTTTGTTTTCATGGAGGTATGAACCGAAAAACCTAATCACACTGTATGAATACGCGAAGCAGAATCAGATCGCTCGTTTTTGATAGACGAAACTAACAATTAAATTATGGACGTATAAAGAAAATCGTCCAAGCTCTCTACAAAACTCGACATTACTGGTTGTAATTCCTACACCATGTATTTTTTTTTACAGAATTTCACATGGATCCGTTCTATCTCATCCTTGGTTTAGAATCTATATACGCCCGAACCATAACCTAATATTGATCCTAGAAGAGCGTCAAACAACTGGCAAAGCGTTTTTAATTTAAAGTCAAAATCGTTGAAAATGTTGAATAACACACTCATAGCTTTAAGAGCTTCCCTCAATTACATTTACGTGGTTTTTGAATAACCCATTGAAAGAGAGTAATACACCCAAGCAGTTAAATTCCTCCACATTTTCCAGTATATCGCCTTCGTATGTCCATTTTTATTAGAATACAATTGACTCTTTCTGAGCCGCCCATAGCGCAGTCGGTAGCGCATCAGACTCCTAATCTTCAATCATTGGATGTCATAGGATCGATCCCCGGCGGCGGCACATATTCTTTCCGACATTTTTCTCTCACCAATGGGTAGATAATCGTAAACCTATTGTGTCGTTTTATATTCTTTTCAAATTTATGCGTTGGGGTGTTGATGGCTTTTGTTTTTTGTCATGATTTTTCTTCACTTGCGTTATTCAGATTGCAAAAAGGTCTTCAAAATCGCTTCTCTATATATGCTTGTACAAAAAGTACGACGACGATGCCCCCCTGACTAAGCTAGCCAAATTCCCCCAACCCCACACTCTTCAGTCTTTCAAACATTTTCTTAGGTCGTTTTGAAAACATTTGAGTTAGTCTGTTATTCCAATAGGTTAGGTCAAAGACAAAATTTGTCTTACAAGAGTAAATAATTAAATGACGGCGTCGGACTGATCTAGAACAAATTAAACTCGACCGAGAGGGATTTCATAATGATAACTCTAATAAATTTTCTCACGTTGTCAAGTCGGTGTTACCGATCAGACGCATAATTTCAATTGAATGTCGTCGACATTATTAAGAACAAATCTAAAATAGCATCCAATGTGGCAAAGTTGTCTGTCATTCTTTTTTATTATATTGCAAGGGCGAATGTCTTTCTGCTTTTCATTTTAAGGAGTATCATATAAATATCAAGGAACTAAACCTTGTTATGCTGAAACCGTAATATTCAGGTTTGGGCAGGAGGTCTACACCTCCTGCTTGCTCTTTTCAAACAATAGTTGTTTATGGAATAAAATTGAATAAAGAATAAATATGCCTATACTAATCGACCCCCTCAAAAAAAAAAAAAAAAATAATAATAATAATAATAAAAATAAAATAAAAAAAATGAAAAAAGAAAGATTAGGAGTCTGGTGCGTTTCCGACGGCGGCTCGGTAAAGACAAGCTAGTCTCAAAGAAAGTCGAGTAACGACTCTTGTTCACACGAATACAATATCATTTACTTCTCAGCTGCCGCCGTCATAGAGCAGTCGGTAGCGCATTACACTCCAAACCTAATATCATGGAATGTCATGGGTTCGATCCCCGGCGGCGGCACATAACCTTTCCGACATTTGTCTCTCACCAATGGGTGGATAATCGTAAACCAAAGTGGGATAGCAGCTTGAGGCTAGGAAAGGATGTAATGGTGGTACTGGTGCAAAACATATCAGGAATCCATTGTTAAGTGGTCCGGCCGCCGCGACATGACTGAAAATTTGTTAAAAGCAAACAAATACTTCTTAGAATCCCAGTTCAAAAAAAGTCTGGCTTGAAATAGACAATCAGGTGGTATGGACTAAGATCAGACTGGAAATACGTGCAGTCTGATCTTTGTCTATACCTCCTGCCAAGCAGGAATATTCCAGGTTCAGCATGACAAGGGTTAAGACGACATCGTTTCAAAGAAAATTGATGAACAGATTCACTTTTCTAACGGAACCGAGGCAGTTTTTGTTGTTGATATTTGATGTTTGTTGTTTTGTTTCGTTTCATTACTTAAACCCCATTCCTGGAAACATGATCGGAAATGCCGAAAACCCCACACTTTGATGACGTTATAAAGATTCTACACACGTTTAAGACAAGGCTTTTCGCGAGTGATGTTCACTAAAGCAAGGGTAGTTATGTGAGAAAAATATCGCTATCCTTTGCGAGTGTGAACCGCCTAATTATTACGAAAGTTTTGATAATTAACGAGACCGAATGTCGAGTTATATCAAGTTTTCGCACGAATCGAGAATCTAATATTATATCAACAACGTTTTCAATTACGTCTATATGGTAGAATTCCGTACGTTGGCTCATGGTAAGGATGATGTGCCCTTAAATAACGACTATCTCAAGGAACTCTTCTTTAATGTTTTACCGAGAAATGATGTCATTTTACAGAGAAATGACGTCATCTAGTATCGCCCGCATCAGTAACTTTCAGAGTGATAAAATATTGTAGTGTGACCTATATGTTTTGTTGTTGTTGTTGTTTTGGTTTGTTTGTGTGTTTGTTTGGGTTTTTTTCAATTCGCCTATGATACATAGGGAATACAATACATAGGGAATACACTCAATGTCCTTATCTCACTATCGCGTCATTTTTAAAAGGAAGACGAAGTCTGTATCAATTTTCTGGCGTGTTTTATTTTTACCGCACGCAAAGTATGAAATCCGCAAGCAAGTCTGGTATTGATATAATAGTTGTATTTTTATTATATAACCACCATTTTTCCTTATAAGAAACAATCGCACTAGTCAGTGTCAGACAAACCAATACGTAAGATGAAGTCAATTTCCCGGTAAATGACGTCACGCGCCATTAGGAATAAAGGTTTTATAAATCTTTTACTTGCATACTTCTTTGTTGTTTGATTAGTTGAATATTATAACGTAGCCGTGATACAAAACATTGCATTGGATGCTAGACGCATTGAAATACTTGTGAAATATTCTTGTATTAAAACTATAAAATGAAATTCCTTAATTATATGGAATGTTAGTAGGTATGTAAATGAAGTAGAAAAAAATATATACTTCGAGGTACGTCGACTATGGAATGATTATCACAAATAGAAGAAACTGAGTAGAAGTTTCGGAGGTTGGTTTGCCGAGGCCAAATGGCGGATAACGATTTGTCATTAACAAAAAAAAAAAAAAAAAAAAAAAGTACATTAGACCAGAAGTGCACTTCGAACTCAAACACTGGTCGACAATTATGTGAAGCATGCTGGTTTGGCGACATAAACGTCGTAACTATAGTTTATTCAATCCGTATTTGCGACGTTTAGGTCGCCAACCTCGTTGTCTGCACATGTTATATTCTCCGAAGATTGGCCTGTCTTCGGGACCGTATCACTTATCCAGATTGGGATAAATATTACTACGTCTAGCGCATAACTCCAAATTAAATCGCCAAAAAGTAGTAAGTGGATAATTGCAATAAAAACTAAAATTGTGGAGAAATCAAACTTAACTGTCCCCCCATTAAATAGAAAGATATTTTTTTTAAATTGCGAAAGCATTTATGTCTTACCTGTGCTCTAAGAAGAGGCATCTAGAATTCGAAGCGTGCATTTCACGGGCGGTGACATTTTGAATGTAGTTATGGGCGCTGATATTTTATATGTAGTTCGAAGGAATCAGCCGAGTTGTCAAGAATGACACTACCCACCAAGAATGCTCAAAGTATTTTAAAAATGCCACCTATCGGAAGGTAACGTCGCAAATCTACCTTTTACATTTTTAGCTCACCTGAGCACAAAGTGCGAGGTGGGCTATTGTGATCGGTCGTTGTCCGTCGTCCGTCCGTCCGTCTGTCCGTCTGTCCGTCCGTCCACAATTTCTTTAAAAATCTTCTCCTCCTAAACCAGTAGGCCAATCAAGCTGAAACTTTGAAGGGATGTTCCTTGGGTGAAGTTCAACAAAAGTTGTTAAAAGAATTTAATTCCATCAAAAACTCTGGTTGCCGCGGCATTTGAAAATGGGAATATTAAGTAAATCTTTAAAAATCTTTGAAAATCTTCTCCTCCTGAACCAGTAGGCCAATCAAGCTGAAACTTTGCGGGGATGTTCCTTGGATGAAGTTCTACAAAAGTTGTTAAAAGAATTAAATTCCGTCAAAAACTCTGGTTGCCGCGGCATTTGAAAATGGGAATATTAAGGAAATCTTTAAAAATCTTCTCTTCCTAAACCAGTAGGCCAATCAAGCTGAAACTTTGCAGGGATGTTCCTTAGGTGAAGCTCTTCAAAGTTGTTATAAGAATTTCATTCCGTGAAAAACTCTTGTAACTGCGGCATATGAAAATTGGAAATTTTAGAAAATCTTTGTTGTCTTTTTTTTTCACAGACTACAAGGCAAAGGCATTTATATTTTATATAAAGCTTAATCATATGGTTCTCTACCACGTTTTTAAATATTTATCTCTAGGTTCAAAAATGGCCCCGCCCCTGAGGTCCGAAATTTGGAAAAATGCTCAATTAGAGCAATTTCAAAAGACTTCTCCTCTTAAACTATTAGGTCCAGGATAATCATATTTGGTATGTAGCATACCTAGATGGTTTTGTACTATATCACTAAAAGTTGTCTTCCTGGGGTCAAAAACTGCCCTGCACTAGGGGTCCAAAATTGGGAAAAACGAAAAATTTGCTAAATAAAAGGTTCTTCATTTTAAGGAGGAGGGCATTTATATTTTGAGTGTAGCATAGCCTGGCTGTTATCTATCAGTTTTGATTAAATTATGCCTGTATGTTAATAAACACCCCTTCCCTGGGTGTCCAAAGTTTGTAAAAATGCTCAATTAGACCATGTTCAATATTCTTTTCCTCCCAATCAACAAAGTCTAAGGAACTCATGTTTTGTATATAGCATATCCAGATGGTTCTCTACCATGTTAGCTAAAATCTTAGCCCTGGGATAAAACATGGCACTGCCCAAGAGGTCAAAAATATAAGATGATGGGCATACATAGTTGGTATGTATCATGACTAAATAATTTTGTACTATGTAACAGGAAAATATGCTCTTAGGATAAAAAAATGGAGTCGAAAATTGCGTAAATCGCATTGAAAGAATTCTTCTTCTTAAATATATGTTCTGGAGTATTTACATTAAAAACATAGTATAGCATTCACAAACAAGGCCCTTCCCAAGGCATCCAAAGATATGAAAAACGCTCAATAAGAGCATGTTCAAATATCTTCCACTCCTCATGTATACGTTGTAATGCAATCATTTTTTTAATTTTTGGTACATCCAGATTGTTCTCTACCAAGGTTGTTAAAATTACACCCATTGAAGTATCAGACAGTAATTAGAGTTTGATTGAAGAATTTCAGGTATAGAAATGGATAAATTGCTTGTCACTCCCTTTCTCACTATGTTTTTTATCAAACCTATTTTCCCTGAGGGTGACAAATTCTGGGATAGTTTGGTAATGGATTAAAATATAAAGCTAAAGGAATTCATTCTTATTGTAAAGCATTACTGGATTGTTTTGTACAAAGCCGAAAATCTTATATTTTTTTTTATTAATTTTGCTCAAGTTGTGTCTTTTTTATACTAAAAAGTACTGTAATTTGCAGATGCCTCAGGTGAGCGATTTAGGACCATCATGGTCCTCTTGTTTGTTACATGTTACTGACCATAATTTTTTCTTAAAATAACGCCGTGTAATATCGGCGTTATATCGGTCGACCTTCCTGTCGGAATTCAGTGGGCGTGGTCAGCGATCCGCCAACTCTCTGTTATCATAAACGCTAAAAAAAAGCAGTGTCGGAATTACATGTATATCATTTAAGAGATGTAGAGAATAATTTTTGTTTTCAAGGAGGTATGAACCGAAAAACCCAATCACACTGTATGAATACGCGAAGCGGATTCATACATTGTGTGATTAGGTTTTTCGGTTCATAGCTCCATGAAAACAAAAATTATTCTCTTCATTTCTTATAATTTCATAGCATCGAGCGAAAAAATCCCCAAAATCTTTACAAATTTTGATACCTTTTTGTATGGGACTATTTTGTGCGGAAGCATACAAAATTGCTGCGTCCTCAAAATTTTGTCCATGGAGTTATGAATATTTTGTTTCGACCAATCAGAACGCTCGATTTTGATAGACGAAACTAAAAATTAAATTATACCTTAGTATTGATGATACATTTTTATTTTACTTTTCAACAACCAGTTTCAGGTCTCTCATCCGACCTATTTTCCCCGTTAAGTTTCCTTGAGCTCTAAACGTGAATTATTACAGCATAGGTTCATAGCTATACATCCTTTTATCATTTGTTTTATAAAATGAATGAGACAGATTCGTTGTAAACGTCAGTTTTCCAATCTTTACTGAAGTCTCGAAGGACCGCTATATTTCGAAAGAGAGAATTTAAGAGTTTCATAGCATACTAACCACATTCCCCTGATATTTAATGCTTATAATATAAAGCATCCTTAATAATTTTTATCTTGTGATTGCGAAATATTAGTCAAGAGGACCATGATAGTCCTATATCACTCCCCTGAGTATAATGGCTCAAGGCTGCTTTATGATATATACAAACTATCAAAGCTATACTCCTAAGTGTTTGGAGAAGATTTTCAAAGATTTTCTCCTTTAATCCAAGGTATATATTTGATCCTACAATATAGCGCTAAATTCCAGAGTACGGTAATTCTTTGAATTGTTTCGGAAGAGGGTCAAAAAGCATTGATACATGCCAAATATCATCCACACTCTAGGCGTAATGATTTCATTCTTTGTTCCTATGTAAAAAAGGTGATCGCACAGAAAAAGACTAATATTCAAGATAAGTTGATTTTTTAAAGAATTTGGTAGAGGGACTTTGGATGATGATATATACCAAATATCAAAGCTGTAGGCCTTAAGGTTTGGGGGAAGAAGATTTTCTTATCTTTTCTTATATTAAGTCAGGTATCGCATGGAAAAGGGCTAATTCTCAGAGTACGGTAATTCTTTGAAGTATATTCGTAGAGGGCCTTATGGTTTGGGAGGAGACTTTTTTTTCACTTGGTTGCTATGGTAACCAAAGTTCTTCACGGATTTCAATTCTTTGAAGTATTTTGAAAGAGCATGACCTAAGGATCAATACTGTATAGTTTGGTTGAAATTACAAGTTAAGTTCAGGAGGAGAGTTTTTTTTTGTAAATTGTGAACGGATAGATGGACGGACAGACCGACGGAGGGCGGACGATGGTCGATCACAATAGCTCACCTGAGCGCTCAGGTGAGTTAAAAAATATAAATACATAAATTGTTTATTAATATTTTCATTAATTTTTCTATCGTGTCTAAGCTACTTGTTTATTCTATCTAGAATATTGTCATTTTAAGTTTTAGTTTATCGTAAAAAGATACTTATATACGTTGAGATCGAATTGCACGTTCTTGAAATGTTTGTCAAACTGCAACTGGAGGCTTAACCACTAAATCTGTTGAATGCCTACGCCATAAAAAGTAGTTCTTATGTTTTTCAGGAATGCGCTGAAGTCCTTCAAAAGTATGTTATTTAACCAATTCCCACTCAATCCCGCTTTTTATGCATCTGAAGAAAAGAAAAAAACTTTGGAAAACATTGTGGACAATGAAGAAATTGTTTGTTGCGAGCAATTTCTTCAATGTCCACAATGTTTTATATCTTACAAGGCAAATATTTTCTAAATTCAACCGACTTGAAATTGTTGTATAACAAAATCGCTCTTTGCTGGCTTACAGTACTTTCAGTACTTTAATTCCATGAAGAAGCGATATGTGTAAATAGGTCAACGCCCTGCAATGTTCACATAATTAGCGCAGATGTGTTGTATCGAATACAATACAATGTATCTTCAAACTCCATATTCTATTGTTATGTGAACAATATAGTTCATACTAATTTCAGGAAATATAAGGTTGTCCCAGAAACATACTTTCCTGAAGATGAATTCTGTAGCAAATGGACGTTTTCATGTTGTCAACGAAATTGTTATTTATTCAAACTTGATTTTTCAAGTTAAAATTGTCTTTAGTCTGTGCACGACTGTCGATCATACATTTTCAACAAGCAATTTCATCATCTTCCACAATGTGTTTCCAAAGCATTCTCCTTAAAAGGCGTAGAAAAAAGGATTGGTTTGGAATTAGTTAATTAACCCATTCCCAAACAGTGACGCTTTTATACGCTCCTCTAGAAATACGATTCGGAAAACATTGTGTGAAAATAAGAAATCACTTGTCACAAGCATTTTCTTCATTTTCACAATGTTTTCTACCAAGAAATATGAAAAAAGCCAAAATTTAATAAACCTTAGATTGTCGTGTGCAACTCCTTTCAGTTTGGACCAGTCTTAAATTTCGCCGTCTGGTATTGGGTTAAGGGAAACCTTTACAGTCATAAAAAATTTAAAAAAAATCAAATTTTCATACGCTTTGTATTTTCGTCTGCAACTCCTTTCAATTCGGACCAGTCTGAAATTTTGTCGTCTAGAAATGGGTTATACGGCATAATAGTGTAAAATCTTACGGACGAACAAATAAAAAAAAACGCTTGGTTGGCGACCTAAACCTCGTAGCCAAAGTTTTATCAAACCTTCAAATAAATGAAAATGCTTGTCATAAATGTCGGTCATTGTTGGAATTCAAAGTTCACTTCCGGTCTTAGTGTATGATTTGATTGGTCTATCGATTTATTATTGACAGCAGCGATTCGTCAGTTACATGACTTATTGTTCTGAGTTACAAAGGCGTGTGATAGATTTCATTTCATTTATGCGTGAACTTGACATTGAATTAACACTCTGTAACAAAGCTAGAGAAACAAACAAGGGAATGCGTGACGTCATATACTTGTGAACTTGACATTGAATTAACACTCAGTAACAAAGCTAGAGAAACAAACAAGGGAATGCGTGACGTCATATACTTGTGAACTTGACATTGAATTAACACTCTGTAACAAAGCTAGAGAAACAAACAAGGGAATGCGTGACGTCATATACTTGTGAACTTGACATTGAATTAACACTCAGTAACAAAGCTAGAGAAACAAACAAGGGAATGCGTGACGTCATATACTTGTGAACTTGACATTGAATTAACTCTCTGTAACAAAGCCAGAGAAACAAACAAGGGAATGCGTGACGTCATATATTCTGTGAACTTGACTTTGAATTAACACTCCATAACGAAGGTAGAGAAACATCCGATTTTTTGCATGCGCGTAGGGACCCCGTATGCCTACCGACGTACCAGACTATAAATTCCTTGTCTTAAAAATATTGTTTATCATTCATATATAATTATTTTTTGAATTCAATTCTATAAACAGTTCTGACTTAACCCACTACCACACAATGACATTTTTAACGCCCCCCAAGAAAAAGATGCATGGAAAAATCTTTGAAATAATGTTACAGACAATTTCTGCATTTTCCAAATTATTTTCTTTCAAGAAAGACAGACATATCTGTAAAGCTATCAACTTAGAATAGTCGTTTGAATTCTTTATATTTTGGATCATTTAACTTTCTTGTCGTCTGGTATTCGGTTAAAAAGGGCAAACAGGTAGTGTAGACTGCATGTGCAGTCTGAATTTGTCCTTGTCTCGTGCAAAACAAGAATATTCTTATATCAGCTTGACAAAGGTTAACCATAATTATTTTGAGAAACCAATTTCAAACGTCGAAATAATTTTGCCTGAAATAGAGCCATAGTCTCCGTTTTAAGGAAACAATAAATATCATTAGCCGACATTACGATACTCGCAGAGGTAATTGAATTACCACTCTTAATTGGCTAGAATTTCAAACACACATAAAAGGTAGTTGACATTTCCATATAGCTGCGGGGTGTCTTTTATCATCAAAATTTCCCCTTTTTTAAGATTTTACTTTCTATGTTTGTAAGAAAACGTGTCAGACCCACATTCATGTAGACCAATACAAATAAATTCTTTTTGATCTAGGGGAAAATGTTTAAACCAACCCCTATACAATCCTATTTTTTTACACCCACCAAGAAAAAAGTCTTTGGTAAAAACATAGTGGGAAATGATGAAATTGCTTGTCACAAGCAACTACTTCATTGTCCACACTGTTTTCTAGCCTGAAAAACATTTTTTTACATATTTCACCATATTGAAATTGTCGTCGGAGTTAAAAACTCGTTACCAGTCTGATTGAATAGTTTCATTGTTCAATGATTTTTTTTATTATAGAAAACGCACTCCGTCATTTATACTTTACCACAAAATCAAGTGAATTTGTAATCAACGAAATTTCAGCTATCGACTGGCAATATATGTGCGTTGTGTAAAAGGCAGTACATAAATCCCAAATGGTAGAACAAACAATTCAGCATATCCTGCCTTGGATGTACAAGTACAAAAGAAGCGAATTCTTTCCCATTTCAATTTGTTTTTAAATACATTTTTGACTAGGGCTTCCATATCTATTATAATATTCATATGGTAGGACATTTTTTTTGTCTTGCTTTTTGGAATGCATTGCGCGCACGCGCACAGGTTGTTTCTAATATTAGTAACAAACCTTTAAAACGCTATTCCAACCACTTCAAAATGTACTGTTCACCGTATGACATCAGGGGCGATAACCACTCTCACTTAAGATCTGGGACCAGTTTATCAATGGTCGCTGGTCGCTCAAAAACTAGCGACTTTAAGTTATCGTTTAAGATTGTCGTTCAAAGCTAAATAAAATGTCTTGATACAAACAAGCGCCTGACGGCAGAATATTTCTTTTTTTCATCTGTTTTGTTTAAATTCATTTTACATATCTATTTATTTATTCATTTCTCTACTTCCATTTATTTATTTGGTGGTTGTGGTTTCTTTGTTTTTGTTTTTTTCTTCAAATCTTGTGTACTAAACTGAGGTATTAGGTTACAAGCTATCTTTCACTAAATAAGACGACTTTAAAATCAACAAAGTACTGCAATTACGAGCACGTATCCTAATTTCCATCCAGTGTTCGCAAATATTAGATATTCTGGCTATCTTTTCTCTCCTCGAAATACCAATCTGTAAGGATATCAGTCTGTCTATTAATCAAATGTTGCTCGCTTGTCACATAAGTGGCATATCGCTTTGTCTTACGTATGTCTCGTGTCGATATCGAGTTTCTTGAGATATTCTTGACTCATTCATAAAATAACACGAGTTCAAAGTGTCTGCGCCGCCGTAATAGTGCAGTCGATAGCGTGTCAGACTCCTCATCTTCAATCATGGGATGTCATGGGTTCGATCCCTTGTGGCGGCACATATCCTTTCCGACATTTGTCTCTCACCAATTGGTGGATGATCGTAAACCTAAGTGGGATAGCAGCTTGAGGCTAGGAAAGGATGTAGTGGTAGTACTGATGAGAGAAATAACAGGAATCCATTGTTAGGTGCTCCAGCCGCCGCGATATGACTGAAATACTGTTAAAAGTGGCGATAAACCCCATTCAATCAATAAATCAATAAATCAAAGTGTCTGTAAAATCAAAGATAACAAAAATATGTATACGGTTCTGTCTGTCTGTCTTTAACTCCCTATCATTGTCTTTATGTCTCTGTTCATGAGTATGTTTGACTCTCTCTCTCTCTGTCGGTCTGACCCTTGCCCCGTCTCTCTGTCTCTTTGTGAACCTCTGTGTGTCTCTCTGAGTATCTTTCTTCTTCGCCCTCTCTCTCTCTGTCCCCCCCCTCTCTCTGTCTATCTCTGTATCACACCCTCTCTCTGTTTTTCTGTCTCAATGCCTCACTCAGTCTGTGTCTTTCTGTCTTCCCCCCCTTCTCTCTCTCCCTCCTTTCTTCCTCTCCTCCACTCTCTTCCTCTATGCTATTCTCCAAGAACCAAAATAATTGAAATTAATGCATTACAAATAAGATGTATTTACCCCTCTTACCAAGCCAAGGGTTCTAACAAGTTTGGTTTAGAACTCTAGGCTTGCGAAGATTGTATTTCCCTGATGAGATACAATATACTTTCATATTCTAAAAACACAGAAACAGTGTTCAAATTTGACATGCTCGATCTCCCCCAAAGGCAGAGAATCTAAAGAACCACAAAAAATTAGACTAACAAGATTCATAATTTTGGGGAAAAAGTCATGAATATAGTTGTTAATCACAAAACCAATTGACCAATCCAATCTTCATTTCGATCAGAAATGAACTTTGAACTCGGACATATATGCTGACCTTTTGTGATGGTTTGGCGACTTAAACGTCGTAATTACAGCTTATTTTATTTTGCAAAATGAATAAATAAAAACGCCGTTCAATATCTAAGTCGAACGTTCCGAAGATACTCAGTGGGCGTGGCCAGCGATGAGCCAATAGCATCGATCGCCTAAGAGATTTGTAACTAATATTACAAAGAACCCTTGCGCACGTGCGCCACGCATTCCAAAAGGAAAGACAAACAAAGTGATTATTATAATAGATATGGAAACTCAAGTCAAAAACCGACTTGAAAAGGGAATCAAATCGCTTCTTTTGATTTTGTTTCTCAAACCGCCGCGATATGACTGAAATACTGTTAAAAGTGGAGTTAAACTCAATTAAATCAATCAATCAATCTTTTCATTTTGTTCAAGCTAGCTAAAGTTCTTTCCAATAAAAGATGTACCGAATTGTTTGTCCTACCTTTTAACCCTTGCCATGCTGAATTAAAATCATTTACAGAATCGCTTTAAAATCAATGGACCGACAGCTCTGGAAGGTCTTAATGAGGGTCAATATTTCTTCTGAAAGTTGATTATACAATCAAGTCTTGCTGAAAGGGGACAAACAGGATGTGTAGACTAAGATCAGACTGCACTTGTGTGCAGGCTGATCTTGGTCTATACCTCCTGCCAAAACAGGAATATTCCGGGTTCAGCATGACAATGGTTAAGATTTATTTACTACTTTTTACGCAAAGCATATATTGGCTACGTCACAGACGATCGCTGCTAGTGTCCTAGAAGAACACGTTTATTTCAACAGAGGTTAAAGTTCTTAAGTGATTCTCCTGCTAAAACCATACTTCGGAAACAATAAATACATATAATTGACACAAGTGGGCTTCTGGGCTTTCTCTGGTATCTTCATTACTTCCGGTTTTTGAAAGTAGTTCCGTTCTTTTACGACAATAAGGTGCGGCTTATACCTAACAAAGTAGGGCAAAAGTCCGGCCTATACGAGAAAGCGGTTTATAGACAAAATTTTCATTGTGTGATAAAACTCTTACAACAACATAGTCAAACTGTCGAGGAGATGTTTTCGAAAGCAAAATGTCGTCAATCCCCCGAGCTCGCATTAACTCATTTCCAAAAGACACAATTTTAGACTGGTCCAATTTCAAAGATGTGGCAGACTTCAGTTGATGAAATTTTGCAGATAGAAAACATTTTAGTCAATGATGTAATTGCTTGTAGCAAGGAATATCTTCATTTTCCCAAAGCAATTTTCATAGGGCGTCAAAAAGCGTCTTTGTGAGGGAATGAGTTAACGATCGCACCTTGCGAATTAAAATATTAGCCGCATGGATAATGTGTCTTAGGCGTGGATATACATACCGATGCCTTAGAGCCTTATACATTATATAGAGCCATACTTTGTTTTTGCTCTAAGCCATCGATACTTTAGCAGAATTTCTTCATAATCCCTCGTTATTACGAATCAATCTATAAATTTATACTTTGGTCTTCTTGCAGAGCAAATAATATCATTCGATATCATGGTTATCATTATAAATCTAAATTATGCTGCATATAAAATATGAGGGTGATTTTCATTTTACAAAAATAACTAATTATCACAAGAAAAAGTTGACCAATCGCAGGCCTCGCCCACTTCCACCGTTTGCCCCGTCCATTGACCCCATACAGGAAGTTCCGCTTCGATATTCAACGGCGTTATTATGCAAAATCTATGGACAGGAGCATATAATAAAACGTAGAATGGTTGGTTGGCGACCTAAACATCGTAACTACAGCTTGAATAAGCTGTAGCTACGACGTCTAGGTCGCCAAACCAACAAAAATAGTGGCCAAAGTGAATTTCAAGTCTAAATGAATGATTTCATTGGTCGACTGATTATTTGATTGACACTTGTAATGATTACAACAATAATACTGATTACATAATGGACTTTTCTAAATGCGATTCTCAGTTATTGTTGCTGTTTTTAAATTAACATAAACGAATCATTTCCTGTGAACCGTATTACCGTTTATATAGAATTCAGTAAAGGTCATAGCCATTTGCGATCTGGTTAATCGCCATTGCCTCACAGCTCAGTCTTAACGACTTTACATCACGCAGCCCTGGGTGTGATAAGTAAGCGTACATCTGTAATTGTCTTGTCTTGATGACCTAGATAGGTCTGTGTTTATGACCTTTTAGAACACAGGAAACATCGAGACGGTCTCTTGAGACACTGTTTTACTCAGCGCCGTCTTGCCAGGTTAAATAAACTCTTTTTTTTTTAAAGGGAAAGGTCATCCCTGAAGGTCAATTGACGGATCCCTGCTGTATGGCCACGCTTGCGAGTAATTTCACGTTTTTTCACAATGTTTCCTACCAAATTTCAAATTTTAAGTTAAACTATATCATTTGCGAATTCCTCCTATTTGGAAAAGTCTAAAACTTTGGCATCTGGTAATGGATCAAACCCTTTCTTGGCCAATTGCTTGTCACAAGAAAAATCTCCTTTTACCACATTTTTTTTCCAAAGCTATATTTCTCGGCGCGTAAATAGGATAAGCTCGCAGTCCCAGGATTGAGAAAGCATCGAATTACCGACTGGTGTAACCGGCAGATGTAAAGAGTAAATTATGCCAAATAAATAACTTTGGCTGTCTGATACTCTTTTTTGCATATATATCACTCTGTCACCATCTTTAAGATAATGTTTGACACATATTGGGAGAAAATATGTATCTAAGATCAGATCGAAAAAACGGTCCTATAGCTAAACCCTCTACCGACCCATTTCTTGTTTTAAATGGCATCGAGCACAAAGTTATTGCAAAACGCTTTAACCCATTCCCACACAATGCCACTTTTTGATGCCCTTGAAGATAAAAGATTTGTAAAACAGTGTGAAAAATGAAGAAATTGCATATAACAGTCTGGGTTTGACCCATTGCAAGACGCCATAGTTGTAGACTTTTCCGAACAGAAAGAATTTGCAGATGGCAGTTCAACTTCTAAGTGGGCTAAAATTTGAAATTTGGTAGAAACCCACAAATTAAAAAAAAAAAAAAAAAAAAAAAATAAATGAAATTTCTCAAACATTTTATTGTCTTCCACAAATTATTTGAATTTGGACCAGCTTTTACCCATTTACCCATTCCAACTCAATCCCTCCTTTTAACGCCCCTCAAGAAAAAGGCTTTGGAAAACATTGTGGAAAATGAAGAAATTGCTTGTATCAAGCAATTTCTTCATTATCCACAATGTTTTCTATCCCAAAAGACGAAAAATTCAAAATTCCATCAACTTGAAATTGTCGTCTGCAGCTTCTTTCAATTTGGACCAGTCCAAAATTTGTGTTGGAATGGGTTAAACTTTAAGTGTGGTGAAGTGTTAAGAAAATAAAATGATGAGAAAATCTATTTCCTGCATAGAAAGAAACAGAAAAACGGTTGATTTGCTTCTTTCGAAATTCTTTAAAATTTTTGTCTTTCGCAAATTTTAAATTTGCACAAAGTGCTGCGAAAATCCATAGTAAGAATTACAGTCAGTCACGGTTGAGTGACCACATTAAATAAACATTTGCATAAACCGATCACCAGATGAAAAATTCGCAACCTAGTGACGTCATCAGAGTCTTTGGTCCCGCTCCGATAACGTTCAGTAACGCCAAAGGTACGAAAGGAAGGCCAAATCTACCAAAACAGTGAGTTTATCATTTTGATGATTACACCGTTTTTTTTAACAGTGAGTTTATCATTTTGATGATTACACCGTTTTTTAACAGTGAGTTTATTATTTTGATGATTACACAGTTTTTTTTTAACAGTGAGTTTATTATTTTGATGATTACATCGGTTTTTACAGCATAGAGATTATCATTTTGAAGATTTCACCGTTTTTTTTTTACAGTGAGATTATCATTTTGGTGATTACACAGGTTTTAACAGTGAGTTTATAATTTTGATGATTTCGCCGTTTTAACAGGGACTTTATCATTTTGATGATTTAAACATTTTATCGGTGAAATTATCAAATGATTATTCACACTCATGATAATTAATCGGAAAGCATGACAGACAAGTGTAATCAACAACTGTGGTTATTTTGAAAAAAAAAATCTTGTTCAGCATTATGTAACATAAAAGTAAAATGGTATTTTGAATAAGCTGTAGTTATGAAGTTCAGTCGCCTAACCAACAAAATTGCTACACATAAAATGTTAGAGTTCAAAGTTCATTTCCTGTCTATTGAATGATCTGATTGCTCGATTGATTCTTTGGTTGACAGCCGCGATCTGTCAATTAGATTTAAGGAGAGTTATTGTTAGAAAAAAAAATCTTCTTACAAAGATTCTTGATTTATTGTTTTAAGAGACAAAGTATTTTTTTTGTTTGTTTTCATGGAGGTATGAACCGAAAAACATTATCACACTGTATGAAATAATTTAAAAACATCGAGCGAAAAAAACAAAAAACTTTACAAATTAGGATACCTTTTTGTATGGGACTATTTTGTTCGGAAGCATACGAAATCGCCGCGTGCTCAAAATTTTGTTCATGGAGTTATATTTTTTTTCGACCAATCAGTACGCTTTTGATAGACGAAACTGAAAATTAAATTATAATAAGATGAATCGTGATTCTTATCTTCTTTTTTTATACAATAAAATGTTGTTATTTGTATGGATGTTTGTTTGTTTGAATTGGGTCAAATGCACTTTTAACAGTATTTCAGTCTCATCGCGGCGGCTGGAGGTGCTAACCATTGATTCCTGATATTTCTCACACCAGCACTACCATAACATCCTTTCCGAGCCTCCAGCTGCCCTCCCCACTTAGGTTTGAAATTATCCACCCATTGGTGGGATACAAATTTCAGAAAAAAAGTTATTTTATATGACAGGAAACTGTAAAGTTTACGTCAATAAATATTGTCTATCGTCTGTTGTATCGACCCATTTCTACACAGTCCATATCAATTACGTCTCCCAAGAAAAGAATTCATGAAAACATTGTGAATGATAAACGAATGGCTTATAATATGCAATTTCTTCATTGTACAAACCGTTTTCTACCCCGACAGACAAAGATATCTAACGTTTTGTGAAATTAAAATTACCGTCTGCAACTTTTTGAATCTGAAGAAGTCTAAAACTTTGTCGTCTGGTAGTGGGTTAAGATATCACTTCTAAATACACGGTCTTCAATTGGGTGTTCGCTTAACCCATTCCACACGATCAAATTGTAGACCGGTCCAAATTCAAAGAAGTTGCAGACCAAAATTTAAAGTTTATAAAACCATTGAATTATTGTCTTTTATGGTAAAAACAAGAGGCCCATGAGGGCCTGAGACGCTCTACTGGTTATCAAGTTTTCCGTTAAAGAAATCTGATATTTAAGGAAGTTAATTGCTCAAAGAAGAATGCATAAAGAAAAAAAGGGTCTTTATCCCCTTTATTATTTTAAGCAACAATCCTCAAGGCCCCTTTTCCCATGTTTCATGACGGATCCACTCCATTTCCAAAAGAAAGTTACCTTATGACCCTACAATCATTCTGTGAATATTTCATCAGAATCTGACAATAATTGTGGACTTAATCACATAAAAAGGATTTTTTTGAATGAAAATCAGTAAGGCCCCTTTTCCTGTGTTTTTTCTGATTGATCAATTTCATTCCAAAAGGAACTTTCCCTACAACCCGACAATTGTCCTGTGAAATTTAAAAGACAACTTGATAATGATTTTGACCTTCATCACATACACAAGAATGTTTTGAATGATAATCTGTAAGGCCCCTTTTCCTGTGTTTCGAATGCCACAATTATTCCATGCATCTTTGAAGAGAATCCAATAAAACTGTTGACTTTATTGTGTTAACAAAGATATTAAATTCAAGTTCTCATAAAGCCCCTTTTCCCGTGATATTTTACTGTTGGTTTTATCATTCTATGAAAGTTAAAAGTGAATCCGATGAAATATTGGGAATTCATTATGTTTACTAGAATATTTAAAAAAAAATCATATGTCCCCTTTTTACATGATACTTGATGGATTGTACCCAGTTCTGAAAAGAACCATCTAAGTATTTGTACAATCATTCTGTGAAATTTTGAAGTGAATCCGGTGAAATCAAGGGACATCATTGTGTTAACCAGAATATTTAAGAGAGTTTTTCATAAGGCCCCTTTTTATGTGACCCTTGCTATAGTCAGATCCACTGTCAAAATCAACAATTGGAATGATGGTACAATCAATCTGTTTAATCTGTGGAATTTATTGTGTTAATGAGTTTATAGTGAAATATTCATAGGGCCCCTTTTCTCATGATACTTTACAGAACAAACCAAATTTCAAAGGAACAATTCTAATAAAATAGAATCATTCTTTAAAAGTTAAAGAGAATCAATGAAAACAGTGGACTGAATTGTGTCAAGAATTTTTGTAACTAAATTTTCATAAGGCCCTCTTTTCCGTGAAACTTAACAAATCAGACCCAATGTACAAAGGAACAATCCTAATGATAGTTTGAAGAAAATGATAATAAAGACTGAGGACTTAATTGTAATAATGATGTTTTGTAATAAAATTTTTATAAGGTCCCTTTTCTTGTGTCACTTAACCAATCAGACCTAATTTACAAAGGAACAATTCAAATGATGGTACAATCATTCTATTAAAGTTTGAAGAGATTCTGATAAAGACTGAGGGCATTGTTGTGTTTATGAGAATTTGGTAATAATTTTTCATACAGCCCCTTTTCCTATGATACTAGACAGATCAGGGCCAATTTGGAAAGAAACAATCCTAATGATAGTACAAACATTCTGTGAAAGTTTGAACAGAATCTGATGAAAACTGCAGACTTTATCTTGGTGTCAAATTTTTAAGATAAAATTTTCATAAGGCTCCTTTTCCTGTGATACTTGAAGGATCAGGTCTCATGTCAGCCTCAACAATCGTGATTATTGTACAATGATTCTGTGAAAGCTTGAATAAAATCCAATGAAAGCTCTGGACTTGGTTACAAGGATTATAGATAAAATTCTCTAAAGGCCCCTTTTCACATGATACTAGACAGATCACGCCTAATTTGAAAAGAAAGAATCCTCATGATGGAATAATCATTTTGTGAAAGTTTTAACAGAATCTGATGAAAACTGTTGACTTTATTGTGGTACAATGATTTTAAAATAAAATTTCATAATGCTCCTTTTCCTGTAATACTTGACGGATCAGGTCTAATGCAAACATCAACAATTATTATTATTGTACAATTATTCTGTGAATGTTTAAAGAAAATCCAATGAAAGCTCTGGACTTTGTAACAAGGATTTATAAATGAAATTTTCATAAGGCCCCTTTTCCTGTGCTTCTTGACAGTTCAAACCCTGTTATGAAAAGAATGATAGTTATGACCTTCCAATCATTCTGTGAAAGTTTCAACAAAATCTGACCAAAGCTGTGGGCTTTATTGTGTTAACAGGGTTTTATTAATTGAATTTTCATATAGCCCCTTTTCCCATGTTACTTGATGGATCTGAACCAATTCCAAAGGGAACTCTTCTTACAAAAGTATAATTATTCAGTTTGAGTATAAAGACAACCCCATCTCATCTGTGGACTTACAAGCATTAATTATGATTTTTTTAATTGAATTTCACTAAGGCCCCTTTTCCTATGTTTCTCAATGGATCAGATCCAATTTGAAAGGAACAATCCTTATGATGGTACAATCATTATGTGAAAGTTTGAAGTCAATCAGGTGAAATCTAGGGCCATTATGTGTTAACTAAGATTTTTTTATTAAATTTTCATGGGGCCGCTTTTCCCATGAAACTTGATGGATCAAACCTACTTCCGAAAGGAACAATCAACATAATGTAATAATCATTCTGGGAATGTTTGAAGAGAATTTGATGAAAACTATGGACTCTATTGTGTTAACGAGGACTTTTTCAATCCAGTTTTAATCGGGCCCATTTTCCCGTGGTCCTTGACTGATCATACCAAATTTTGAAAGGAACAATTCTTATGATGGTACAATCATTCTGTGAAAGTTTGAAGTCAATCAGATGAAAACTGTGGACTCCAGAGTGTTAACAAAGATCTTTGAATTAAATTTTAATAAGGCCCCTTTTCCTATGTTTCTTAAAGAATCATATCCGATTCCAAAAGGTACAATCCTTATGATGGTACAATCATTCTGTGAAAGTTTGAAGAGAATCCGTTGTAAATTGTTGGCTCTAGATTATTAATGAGAATTTTTTATTAAACATTTCATAAGGCCCCTTTTTCCTGTGTTTCTTGAAGGATCATACCAAATTTCAAAAGGAATAATCCTTATGATAGTACAATCATTCTGTGAAAGTTTGAAGGGAATCCGATGAAAACTATTGACTCCAGAGTGTTAACAAGAATTTTTTAATTAAATTTTCATAAGGCCCCTTTTCCCCTGTTTCATGACAGATCAGACCCATTTTCGAAAGGAACGATCCTTATGATTGTACAATCTTTCTGAGAAAGTTTGAAGAAAATCCGATGAAAACTGTGGACTCTATTGTGTAAACGAGGATTTTTAATGGAGTTCTTAATTGAAATTTTATAAGGCCCCTTTTCCCATGTTTCTTGACGGATCATACCCAATTTCGAAAGGAACGATCCTTATGTTGGTACAATCATTCTGTAAAAGTTTGAAGAGAATCCAATGAAAACTGTGGACTCTATCGCGTAAACGAGGATTTTTAATTGAATTTTGATTAAATTTTCATAAGGCCTCTTTTCCCATGTTTCTTGACGGATCATACCATATTTCGAAAGGAACGATCCTTATGTTGGTACAATCATTCTGTGAAAGTTTGAAGAGAATCTGATGAAAACTGTGGACTCTATCTCGTAAACGAGGATTTTTTAATTAAATTTTCATAAGGCCCCTTTTCCAGTGTTTCTTGACGGATCATACCCATTTTCGAAAGGAACGATCCTTTGTAGGTACAATCATTCTGACAAGTTTGAAGAGAATCCGATGAAAAGTGTGGACTCTTTCGCGTAAACGAGGATTTTTAATAGAATTTTTAATGAATTTTAATAAGGCCCCTTTTCCCGTGTTTCTTGACGGATCATACCCATTTTCGAAAGGAACGATCCTTATGTTGGTACAATCATTCTGTGAAAGTTTGAAGAGAATCTGATGAGAACTGTGGAGTCTATCGCATAAACAAGGATTTTTTAATTAAATTTTTATGAGCCCCTTTTCCCGTGTTATTTGATGGATCATACCCATTTTCGAAAGGAACGATCCTTATGATGGTACAATCATTCTGAGAAAGTTTGAAGAGAATCTGATGTAAACTGTGGACTCTATCGCGTAAACGAGGATTTTTAATTGAATTTTTAATAATATTATCATAAGGCCCCTTTTCCCGTGTTTTTTGACGGATCATACCCATTTTCGAAAGGAACAATCCTTATGATGGTACAATCATTCTGTGAAAGTTTGAAGGGAATCCGATGAAAACTGTGGACTTTATCCCGTAAACGAAGATTTTTTAATTAAATTTTCATAAGGCCCCTTTTCCCGTGTTTCTTGACGGATCATACCCATTTTCGAAAGGAACGATCCTTATGATTGAACAATCATTCTGAGAAAGTTTGAAGAGAATCCGATGAAAACTGTGTACTCTATCGCGTAAACGAGGATTTTTAATTGAATTTTTAATTAAATTTTCATAAGGCCCCTTTTCCCGTGTTTCTTGACGGATCATACCCATTTTCGAAAGGAACGATCCTTATGATGGTACAATCATTCTGTGAAAGTTTGAAGGGAATCCGATGAAAACTGTGGACTTTATCCCGTAAACGAAGATTTTTTAATTAAATTTTCATAAGGCCCCTTTTCCAGTGTTTCTTGACGGATCATACCCATTTTCGAAAGGAACGATCCATATGATGGTACAATCATTCTGAGAAAGTTTGAAGAGAATCCGATGAAAACTGTGGACTCTATCGCGTAAACGAGGATTTTTAATTGAATTTTTTAATTAAATTTTCGTAAGGCCCCATTTCCCGTGTTTCTTGACGGATCATACCCATTTTCGAAAGGAACGATCCTTATGATGGTACAATCATTCTGTGAAAGTTTAAAGAGAATCTGATGAAAACTTTGGACTTTATCGCGTAAACGAAGATTTTTTAATTAAGCTTTAATTAGGCCCCTTTTCCCGTGTTTCTTGACGGATCGGACCCAATTTCGAAAGGAACGATCCTTATGATGGTACAATCATTCTGTGAAAGTTTGAAGAGAATCCGATGAAAACTGTGGACTTTATCGCGTAAACAAGGAAAAGTTTAACGGACGGACGACGGACGGACGGACGGACGGACGCACGGACGCACAGACGCCGGACGGGAAAAAGCCATCGCTATAGCTCTAGTAGCCTTCGGCCAGTAGAGCTATAAAACATTGTGGATAATGTAGAAATTGCTTGTAACAAGCAATTTCTTCATTTTCTACAATGTTTTCCAAAGATCTCAAATTGAGGGGCGTTTAAAAGCGTCATTGTGTGGGAATGGGTTATCCCATTCCCACACAATCCCTCCTTTTTACGCCCCTAAAGAAAAAGGCTTTAGAAAACATGGTGGAAAATGAAGAAATTGCTTGTATCAAGCAATTTCTTCATTTTTCACCATGTTTTCTATTCCAAAGAACGAAATAATTAAAATTTCCATCAACTTTAAATTGTCGTCTGCAGCTTCTTTCAATTTGGACTGGTCTAAAATTCCACTGTGTTGGAATGGGTTAACAGATTATTACCAGTCTGAATATTTCAAAACAGAGAAGCAAATTAATTGATTTACCAATTTACTCAAATTTGTCTATTTTCCCAGAAAGGTCACACATACTTGATGGAATTCTAGGACATTTTCGGAACAAGCAGATGTTCTTAGGTGGCTAATCTATGAAATTCCTTTCAGGCTACAATTAGAGCAGACACGTATGTCACGGACGGCTAAAACATGAATGATTTTTCTAAAAGTAAATCTCGGATAAACTGATAAGTGAAAATATTGGGTGAGGTTGAGTGAATGTCGAACAACTATTGAATGTGTCTTTGGGGAGAATAATTAAGATTCGTGAACTATTTTGGGGAACAAGATCGTGAAGAAACGATCACAGTTCAATTACATGTACTAGTTGTGTTATCATTACTGAATGATTAAAATGGTGAAAATGGCTATATCGTTGATTATAATCATGTAATAACTTCTATCAAACACTACAATTCTAAAGGGTTAGACACAATGCCTGAATCGCTCTGATCACATACAAAAAGATAAACTGGAGCAGATTCAAACAGTCAACCAGGTTGCATGAACATTTTTGCTGTAGAAAATAAAATAAAGCTGTCCTAATGACCCAATTAGCAATGAATTTAACACATTAACACGCACACAACAAAATTTTAGACTGGTCTCAATTGAAAGAAGATTTGTTTTCTTTTTTATCTTTTGGGATAAAAACATTGTGATTAATAAAGAAATTACTTGAAACAATTTCTTCATTTTACACAATGTTTTCCAAAGCCCTTTTCTTGTGGTGAGTAAAAAGGAGGGCTTGTGTGGGAATGAGTGACCCCAATACCAGATAGCTAGATTTTAGACTGGTCCAAATTTGGAGGAGTTGCAGACGACAATTTACAATTTATGAAATTTTAGATTTTTTCAACTTTCTGTGTAGAAAATATTGTGTGAAATGAAGAAATTGTTCGTTACAAGCAATTTCTTCATTTTACACTATGTTTTCCCCTATGCTTTCCCTGAGGGGCGTTCAGAAGCGTCGCTGTGTTGGAATGGGTTAATTGACTCGTCGTAATAGAAAAAGACCGGGTCGAATATTTCCACTCTCCAACATTTTCGCTTGACAAAAAATAAACTGATTTTTTATCAGTCTTGTTACCTTTTACGTTACAAGAACGTTCTACAACTGTTACTGGTTTAAAAGAATTTCATTTCGGACTAGCGTTATATTTCTGGTCTGGCCTAAAGTAAATTGTATGTATCTGTCTGGGTAACGGAAGTAACGGAAATTGTCAATTTGTCTCATTTGCCTTACAGACTGTTTAATTCTTTTATCGAGAGGTAATCTGTTGAAGACGCGAAATAAGTTTTTCCTATCAACACATCTATTGTCAAAATTGTTCTAATTTTGTACCCTACATTATTGCGTGGTTTCTAGGTCAAAAAAGGTCATTTTAAGTGAGGCATATTTTGCACTGCGTTCAGAATTATTTTGTCTTATTCAAGTCACATTTAAAAGGCAAACTTAAGTCAATTTAGAGATGAAGAGAATATTTTTTGTTTTCATGGAGGTATGAACCGAAAAAGCTATTCACACTGTGTGAATACGCGTAGCGGATTCATGCATATGCGTGATTAGGTTTTTCGGTTCATACCTCCGTGAAAACAAACAAAAAAAATATTCTCTTCATTTCTTATAATTTAATAGCATCGAACTCTAAAAAAATGATACCTTTGTTTCTGGGACTATTTTGTGCGGAATCATACAAAATTGTTACGTGCTCAAAAGTTTGTTCATGGAGCAATGAATAATCTTTTTCGACAAATCAGAACGCCCATTTTCGATAGACGAAACTAAAACCAAATTATTAATGAATGAGTACTCGACACTAGACTGACCTTACTCGTTTTTATTACTGTAACATTCCACACACAAACTTAGATTTAAAACGAAAGAGCTTTGACACTAGACTGATCTGATTCGTTTTTGTCACATTCCACACACAAACTTAGATTTAAAACGAATGATCACTCGGCACTAGACAGACCTCATTCGTTTTTGTCAAATTCCACGCATAAACTTAGATTTAAAACGAAAAAGCACTTGACACTAGACTGATCTGATTCGTTTTTGTCACATTCCACACACAAACTTAGATTTAAAACGAATGATCACTTGACACTAGACAGACCTCATTCGTTTTTGTCAAATTCCACGCATAAACCCAGATTTAAGACTTATGAGCATATGACTGAGCATAGACTGACCTTTTCGGTTTTTTTCATATTACGCATATAAACCGATGAGTACCTTTCATTTTTATTGCAATCCACATACGAACTCAAATTAAAACAAGAGGCCCATGAGGGCCTGGGACGCTCTACTGGTTATCAAGTTTTCCGTTAAAGAAATCTGATATTTTAGGAAGTTAATTGCTCAAAGAAGAATGCATAAAGAAAAAAAGGGCTTTATCCCTTTTATCATTTTAAGCAACAATCCTCAAGGCCCCTTTTCCCATGTTTCATGACGGATCCACTCCATTTCCAAAAGAAAGTTACCTTATGACCCTACAATCATTCTGTGAATATTTCATCAGAATCTGACAATAATTGTGGACTTAATCACATAAACAGGATTGTATTGAATGAAAATCAATAAGGCCCCTATTCCTGTGTTTTCTGATGGATCAATTTTATTCCAAAAGGAACTTTCCTTACAACCCGACAATTGTCCTGTGAAATTTAAAAGACAATTTGATAATGATCGTGATCTTCATCACATACACCAGAATGTTTTGAATGATAATCTGTAAGGCTCCCTTTCCTGTGTTTCGAATGCCACAATTATTCCATGCATCTTTGAAGAGAATCCAATAAAACTGTTGACTTTATTGTGTTAACAAAGATATTAAATTCAAGTTCTCATAAGGCCCATTTTCCCGTGATATTTTACTGTTGGTTTTATCATTCTGTGAAAGTTAAAAGTGAATCCGATGAAATATTGGGAATTCATTATGTTTACTAGAATATTTAAAAAAAAATCATATGGCCCATTTTTACATGATACATGATGGATTGTACCCAGTTCTGAAAAGAACCATTTAAGTATTTGTACAATCATTCTGTGAAATTTTGAAGTGAATCCGGTGAAATCAAGGGACATCATTGTGTTAACCAGAATATTTAAGAGAGTTTTTCAAAAGGCCCCTTTTTATGTGACACTTGCCATAGTCAGATCCACTGTCAAAATCAACAATTGGAATGATGGTACAATCAAACTGTTTAATCTGTGGAATTTATTGTGTTATTGAGTTTATAATGAAATCTTCAGAGGGCCCCTTTTCTCATGATACTTTACAGAACAAACCAAATTTCAAAAGGAACTCTAATTAAGGTACAATCATTCTTTATAAGTTAAAGAGAATCAATGAAAATAGTGGACTGAATTGTGCCAAGAATTTTTGTAACAAAATTTTCATAAGGCCCCTTTTTCCGTGAAACTTAACAAATCAGACCCAATGTACAAAGGAACAATCCTAATGATAGCTTGAAGAAAATGATAAAGACTGAGGACTTTAGTGTAATAATGATGTTTTGTAATAAAATTTTTATAAGGTCACTTTTCTTGTGTCACTTAACCAATCAGACCTATTTACAAAGGAAAAATCCAAATGATGGTACAATCATTCTATTAAAGTTTGAAGAGATTCTAATAAAGACTGAGGGCATTGTTGTGTTTATGAGGATTTGGATATAATTTTTCATACAGCCCCTTTTCCTATGATACTAGACAGATCAGACCCAATTTGGAAAGAAACAATCCTTATGATGGTACAAACATTCTGTGAAAGTTTGAACAGAATCTGATGAAAACTGCAGACTTTATCTTGGTGTAAAATTTTTAAAATAAAATTTTCATAAGGCTCCTTTTCCTGTGATACTTGAAGGATCAGGTCTCATGTCAGCATCAACAATCGTGATTATTGTACAATGATTCTGTGAAGGTTTGAATAAAATCCAATGAAAGCTCTGGACTTGGTTACAAGGATTATAGATAAAATTCTCTAAAGGCCCCTTTTCCCATGATACTAGACAGATCATGCCTAATTTGAAAGGAAAGAATCCTCATGATGGAATAATCATTCTGTGAAAGTTTTAACAGAATCTGACGAAAACTGTTGGCTTTATTGTGGTACAATGATTTTAAAATTAAATTTCATAATGCCCCTTTTCCTGTGATACTTGACGGATCAGGACTAATGCAAACATCAACAATCATTATTATTGTACAAAAATTCTGTGAATGTTTGAAGAAAATCCGATGAAAGCTCTGGACTTGGTAACAAGGATTTATAAATGAAATTTTCATAAGGCCCCTTTTGCTGTGCTTCTTGACAGTTCAAACCCCGTTATGAAAAGAATGATAGTTATGACCTTCCAATCATTCTGTGAAAGTTTCAACAAAATCTGATCAAAGCTGTGGGCTTCATTGTGTTAACAGGGTTTTATCAATTGAATTTTCATATAGCCCCTTTCCCATGTTACTTGATGGATCTGAACCAATTCCAACGGGAACTCTTCTTACAAAAGTATAATTATTCTGTTTGAGTATAAAGACAACCTCATCTCATCTGTGGACTTACAAGCATTAATTAAGATTTTTTTAATTGAATTTTCCTAAGGCCCCTTTTCCTATGTTTCTCAATGGATCGGACCAAATTTGAAAGGAAAAATCCTTATGATGGTACAATCATTATGTGAAAGTTTGAAGTCAATCAGGTGAAATCTAGGGCCATTACGTGTTAACTAAGATTTTTTTATTAAATTTTCATAGGGCCCCTTGTCCCATGAAACTTGATGGATCAAACGTGCTTCCGAAAGGAACAATCCATTTAATGTAATAATCATTCTGGGAATGTTTGAAGAGAATTTGTTGAAAACTATGGACTCTATTGTGTTTACGAGAACTTTTTCAATCCAGTTTTAATCGGGCCCCTTTTTCCCGTGGTCCTTGACTGCTCATACCAAATTTTGAAAGGAACAATTCTTATGATGGTACAATCATTCTGTGAAAGTTTGAAGTCAATCAGATGAAAACTGTGGACTCTAGAGTGTTAACAAAGATCTTTGAATTAAATTTAAATAAGACCCCTTTTCCTATGTTTCTTGAGGAATCATATCCGAAAGGTACAATCCTTATGATGGTACAATCATTCTGTGAAAGCTTGAATAGAATCCGTTGAAAATTGTTGGCTCTAGATTATTAATGAGAATTTTTTATTAAACATTTCATAAGGCCCCTTTTTCCTGTGTTTCTTGAAGGATCATACCAAATTTCGAAAGGAATTATCCTTATGATAGTACAATCATTCTGTGCAAGTTTGAAGGGAATCCGATGAAAACTATTGACTCCAGAGTGTAAAAGAGTATTTCTTAAAAGATTTTTCGATTGAATTTTCATAAGGCCCCTTTTCCCGTGTTTCCTGATGGATCTGACCAAATTCACAATCCTTATGATGGTACAATCATTCTGTGAAAGTTTAAATACTATCTGATGAAAACTGTGGACTCTAGAGTGTTAACGAGAATTTTTTAATAAAATTTTTATAAGGCCCCTTTTCCCCTGTTTCATGACAGATCAGACCCATTTTCAAAAGGAACAATCCTTATGATTGTACAATCATTCTGAGAAAGTTTGAAGAGAATCCGATGAAAACTGTGGACTCTATCGTGTAAACGAGGATTTTTAATGGAGTTTTAAAATGAATTTTCATAAGGCCCCTTTTCATATGTTTCTCGACGGATCATACCCAATTTCGAAAGGAACGATCCTTATGATGGTACAATCATTCTGTGAAAGTTTGAAGAGAATCCAATGAAAACTATGGACTCTATCGCGTAAACAAAGATTTTTAATGGAATTTTAATTAAATTTTCATAAGGCCCCTTTTCCCATGTTTCTTGACGGATCATACCAAATTTCGAAAGGAACGATCCTTATGTTGGTACAATCATTCTGAGAAAGTTTGAAGAGAATCCGATGAAAACTGTGAACTCTATCGCGTAAACGAGGATTTTAATTGAATTTTAAATGAATTTTCATAAGGCCCCTTTTCCCGTGTTTCTTGACGGATCATACCCATTTTCGAAAGGAACGATCCTTATGTTAGTACAATCGATCTGTAAAAGTTTGAAGAGAATCTGATGAGAACTGTGGACTCTATCGCGTAAACTAGGATTTTTTAATTAAATTTTCATAAGGCCCCTTTTCTCGTGTTTCTTGACGGATCATACCCATTTTCGAAAGGAAAGATCCTTATGTTGGTACAATCATTCTGAGAAAGTTTGAAGAGAATCTGATGAGAACTGTGGACTCTATCGCGTAAACGAGGATTTTCATTGATTTTTTAATTAAATTTTCACAAGGCCCCTTTTCCCATGTTTCTTGACGGATCATACCCATTTTTGAAAGGAACGATCCTTATGATGGTACAATCATTCTGTGAAAGTTTGAAGAGAATCCAATGAAAACTGTGGACTTTATCGCGTAAACGAAGATTTCTTAATTAAGTTTTAATTAGGCCCCTTTTCCCGTGTTTCTTGACGTATCATACCCATTTTCGAAAGGAACGATCCTTATGATGATACAATAATTCTGTGAAAGTTTGAAGAGAATCCGATGAAAACTGTGGACTTTATCGCGTAAACAAGGAAAAGTTTAACGGACGGACGACGGACGGACGCACGGACGGACGCACGGACGCCGGACGGGAAAAAGCCATCGCTATAGCTCTAGTGGCCTTCGGCCAGTAGAGCTAAAAAGGGCAGTATTTTTTCTTCTACAAACCTCTTTAACCAAAGTTCATGTGTATGTTGCTTAAAGCCCTTTCTTTTTACAGACAAGGGATTGAATGACCACCTTTTATTAAATAACTTATTTTTTACTCACTGAAAACATAGGTAAATAAATAAACAAAACTATATTGAAGGGTTTGGCAGCCAGACTAACTTTACACAAAACGATGCAATTATAATACAATAAATTACACCCAACTCATTTTATAGCTTCAATATTTTCATTGATGAGAAATATTCGAATACTAATACACTGCAACCCATACGAATATACAATGAAAAAACTGGTTTAAAAGCATCACGTAAACATTATTATTTTTCATCTTATTTAACATATACATTATCATTTTTATCACTGTAATTCTTACGGTTTTTGTTTGTTTTTATGTTTATTCGCTGGTTCTTCCATTGCGTTTCATCTTGTCGTATCAAAGTCGCAGTTTAGATAAAATCGCTAAATGCAGGAAGAGTTGTATTTCCCTTATTTTCTGATCATCATAGTTATCACTGTAATTAATACTTTTTTTGTTTGTTTATCGTTTATTTGTATGCTTCTTCCGTTGCGTTTCTGAATCTCTAAGTGCAGGAAGAGTCACATTTTTCTGGTACCAACTTTTGAACGATATCTATCCATTATGTAAGCTCTATTTATCTTTCATTTTCTGTATTACAGTGGCTGCTCTGGTTGCCAGCATTTTCTCCCTGGTGCTGATCGCCTTCGACCGATTCTTCGGCATCGTCTACGCCATGGAGGCCCACATCATAGAGCGGAAAGCCAGCCATTCTATTGCCGTCATTTGGACGTGCGCAATCGCCGCAGCCATTCCGATGTTGATAGTCCGGAAAACAGAAAAAGTCACGTGGTCTAATCACGTGGAGATCTGGTGCGACGATGATTGGCCAGGCCTGACGGTCACCGAACACGAAACAGGGATGGTACAAAAGCACTTCCCTAGTCGAAAGGCGTACTATATTATAATAACTCTGGTGTTATATTTTGTACCAATGGTGTTTATGAGCCTGTTATACAGTCTTATCATGTGGACTGTCTGGTTTGCCCAGGTACCCGGTGAACGGATCTCTAACAAGGATATCCAGATACAGCGGCGAGTTAAACGTAAGGTGGGTGTCAAGTTTGATAATGTAATGTTCAGTTATATCGTCGTTGGGCTAAACCAAACGTTGTACATGTAACTACAGCTTGAAACAAGAAAGGTTGCATAGATAGGGATGACGCCCGCATAATGTCACATGACCTTCTGTTCCGACCTTGAACTTGGTGTATCAAACACAACTTTACGCATGTCACTAGTATTCTTCACGAGAAGCAACTGTCTCAAGTAATTTTGAAACAAATCAATTAATGTAGATTGATTAATTGATTGATTGATTGGTCGAGTGGGGTTTAACGCCGCTTTCAACAGCATTTCAGTCAAATCGCGGCGGCTGGAGCACCTAACAATGGATTCCTGGTATTTCTCACATCAGTACTACCACGATATCCTTTCCTAGCCTCCAGCTGCTATCCAACTTATGCTTACGATTATTCACCCGACAAATGTCGGAAAGGATATGGGCCGCCGCCGGGGATCGAACCCATAACACCCCATGATTGAAGATCAGGAGTGAGACGCGCTACCGACTGCGCTATGACGGCGACAACTAATGTAGAAGATATGGTCTTGACAAGATTAACACACTTACTACCACCCACATACACACACATACACGCACACACTCACAGATGTTACTGTATACGCAAGTCGTCATTAAATGACGGAGGCAGAAAAACTGTAGTCACAACATTTTAAGAATTTGAAAACGTGTTCATTTTAATTTCTAAGTCTGTTTATACAAATTATTAACAATAAAGATTTCATTACAGAGAAACCATATACTGTAATTTCTTAAGAAATATTTAAACGCCCTGCCCATATCATTCTGATAGTCCTTAACCCATTCCCGCACGAGCCCTCCTTTTCACGCCCCTCAACAAAAAGCCTCGGAAAACATTGTGGACATAGAAGAAATTGCTTGTTTCAAGCAATTTCTTCAATGTCAACAATGTTTTCTACCCCAAAAGACAAAGAATTTTAGAATTTCTTCACCTTATTATTGTCATCTGCATCTTTCTTTCAATTTGGACCAGTCTAAAATTTTCTCGTGTGGGAATGGGTTAAAACTCCTCTTATTATGTGATACAATAAAATAGCCAATGGACTAAGTGGGTGGGCCAGCGATTGGGCAATTGACTTAGATGTCAAACGACAGAAGTTCGGAAAATAAATAGTCAGGGGACCTAAACCCACAGGAAAATAGTTAGTTGGCGACGTAAACCTCGTAACAACGGCTTAAAGCTGTAGAAGTGACCTCTAAGTCGCTAGACCAACAAAAAAGCTTGACACAAATGTTGAACATCCCCATTCACGCCCGGTCTATATAAATGAATTCATTCGTAAATTGATTTTTTTTTCAATTGTTAGCGGCGATCCGTCACCATCTTCTTGCTTTTTCTATTTCAGGTCGTCACGATGTTGGTTATTATTCTAGCGACGTTTGGAGTGTGCTGGCTCCCGCTTCAGATCATGTTACTGTACTCTGAGCTGAAAGAACAGTCACTGACGGTAGGTGAATGTTTCTGTCGTTTTGGAGCCAGCATTACATATACAAGAAACACACACGTTTGAGAGCCAGCATTACATATACAAGAAACACATACGTTTGGGGGCCAGCATTACATATACAAGAAACACATACGTTTGGGGGCCAGCATTACATATACAAGAAACACATACGTTTGGGAGCCAGCATTACATATACAAGAAACACATACGTTTGGGAGCCAGCATTATATATACAAGAAACACATACGTTTGGGGGCCAGCATTACATATACAAGAAACACATACGTTTGGGAGCCAGCATTACATATACAAGAAACACATACGTTTGGGAGCCAGCATTACATATACAAGAAACACATACGAGACACAAGTACAAGATATTTTACTAAGCGCTGGCCCCGCCCACTTACTCGCTTGACCCCACCCTTTGATTCCGACACGAAGTTCCATTTCGATTTACGGCCAGTAGTTTGTGACAAAATAGTTGAATGGTTGGTTGGCGACCTGAACTTCGTAACAACAGCTTGAATAAGTCGGAGTTCGAATTCCATTTCCGAATAAAATAAATGATTTGATTGGTCTTTTTTTAATTTACGACCGAGATTGGTCAATTATTTTAAAAGAGACATTTCTAGTCTGGTCTGTTCAAAATTGAAAAAGTCGCAAAC
Organism: Fragum fragum; assembly: GCA_946902895.1. Taxonomy (NCBI): domain Eukaryota; kingdom Metazoa; phylum Mollusca; class Bivalvia; order Cardiida; family Cardiidae; genus Fragum; species Fragum fragum. Next base: position 12,950,157 of record OX336371.1, on the reverse strand, counting down.
GACAATTTATGGTAGATAAATTTAGAAATTCTTTTTTTTGGGGGGGGGGGGGGGTAAAAAACATTGTAGATAATGAAGAAATTGCTTAATACAAGCAATTTTATTGTCCACTAAGATTCAAAGATTTTTTTCTGGAGAGGCGTAAATAAGTGGGCTTATTTGGGAATAGGTTTATGTCAAAAATATGATTTTCCGAAGAAAATAACAATCATTTAACATTAAAACCCTGTAATTAACCGTTAATATCACTTTCACGTTTGAGAAAATCGGGATGAAATTAGCTTGATGGAATTCTTATTCCCCGATCATTCCGCCCGTGTGCTATATCGCTAATGAATGAAATTTTTAATTAAATCATTTACATGTATAAACCCCTTATCATGCTTAAGACAGAATAGTTCTTATTTGGCAGGAGGAATAGACTTAGACCAGCCTGCACATACGACGTTTAAGTCGCCAAACCAACAAAAAAGTTATCAAATGGCGATCAAAACTCATTTCATTGGTCGACTCGTTATTTGATTGACAGCCTATACACACTTTGTAGCAAATTTAGACCGGAACTAACCAGTCTAATCAAGGGAGTTAATTAAAGGGCAATTTTCGGGACAACTCCGTATATCGGTAGGGGCCCATTACGTTGCACGATTTGGTCAACCAAACCGTATTGTAAATAGAAAATATTTTAGAAAAGGAAGATGTTAAGAATTAGCGATTTCTGTTGAATCTCACTCTATTCCATATCTTACATAAGTATATTTTAATTACACTCACATGGTAATTTTGTCTGCAACTTCTTTGGTAAATTTGGACCGGTCTAAAAGTAGTCTCACAGTGAAGAATTAAGCGACCTCTATTTATCTGAACCAACCCATCGTCGTTAAACCAATTACTAGACGACAAGTTTAAGTTTGTCCAAATTGAAGGAAATTAAAAACGAATATTTAAAATGATTTTATTTTATTTTCGTCTATCAAAAATCAAGCGTTTTGATGGCTGATTTTTTTCATGCTTCAACGAACAATTTTTTTATCACGCAACTATTTTTATGCTCGCACACAAAGTACATCCATAAAGTTTACTTAACTAGTAAAATATTTGACATGCTTTGCTAGCTGGCTTCGCGTATCCATAAAGTGTGATTAAGTTTTTAGGTTCATACCTAAATAAAAAAAATCTTCTTTCTAATAAGAATTGTAGAGGGCTTAATCGCTTGTAACAAGCTATTCTCCCTCTTCGACAAATTTTCTGCACGTCGCAATCGAAATCAAAGATCTAAAAGCATTATTACACGATTTTCATTCCATTATCCTGTTTTACAGTTACCAGATTGGTATCACAGTTTTGAATTCTTCGCCTACTCGCTAGCCTTTACCAACAGCGCTCTAAATCCACTCATCTATGCCGGTTTCAATGATAAATTTCGACAAGGTAAGTCATATTAAATATTCATAGGTTTATTTCACCGCCTACACCCTTCCCTTCATCAACAACGCTCTAGATCAACTCATCTATGGTTACTTAAAAGACCAATTAAAGCGAGGTAAGTTATTATACGTATTTATTTGTTTATTCCGTCGCCTACACCTTAGCCTTCACAATCAATGTTCTAAATCAAATTATCTATGGTGGATTAAATGATAAATTTCGACAAGGTAAGTTATTTTACATTTTCGTTTGTTCATTCCGTCGCCTACACTCTAGCCTTCGTAAGTGGCGCTATAAATCCACTCATTAGTGGTGGCTTAAATAATAAATTTAGACAAGGTAGGTCATCTTACAGTTTCAATTGTTTATTATGTCGCCTTCTCTCTAGCCGCCACAAACAGCGCTCTAAATCCCCTAATCTATGCCGGATTCAGTGATAAATGCAGAAAAGGTAAGGTATTTTACATATTCACTTGTTTACAACGTCGCAAACATTCTATCCTTCACCAAGAGCGCTCTAAATCTACTCATCTATGCCGGATTCAGTGATAAATTCAGAAATTGTAAGTTATTTTGCATATTCACTTGTTAATAACGTCGCAAACATTCTATCCTTCACCAACAGCGCTCTAAATCCACTCATCTATGCCGGATTCAGTGATAAATTCAGAAATTGTAAGTTATTTTACATATTCACTTGTTTATAATGTCGCGTACATTCTATCCTTCACCAACAGCGCTCTAAATCCACTCATCTTTGCGGGGTTGACAAGGTTATTTATTTTACAGACAAAATGTATTTATTTGTTTATTTCGTCGCCTTCACTCTAGCATTTGCTAATCGCTCTCTAAATCCATTCATCAATGCCGGTTTCTTTGATAAATTTAGATAAGGTTAGTTATTTAGTATATTTATTTGTTTATTTCTCTGCCTTGGCTCTAGTAGTCACTATCAGCGCTCTATATCCACCTATCTATGTCGGCTTCAATGGTAAATTTCGACAAGGTATGTCTTTTCAAATTATACATTAAGATTTGTTTGTTTTCAAGATTATTAATGTTTTTATATTCACTTGTCATGAAATACTGAAGTTTCTAAACCATGCTATTAACTCTTTCTGGTTCCATCTGTAGTTGATATGATTTTGTACTTGAGAAAATATTGTGTAAAAAGAAGAAATTGCTTGTGACAAGCAATTTCTTCTTTTCCCACAATATTTTCTACCCTTTGGATGGTGTTTTCTTTTCAAATTGCACCTACTTTATATTATCGTCTGCAACCTCTTTGAAATTAGACACGTATAAGATTTTGAAAAGTAGGAAAAGGTTCAAGTATTTTCACTAGTATCTTCTCATTACAATACCGACGAGACCGACGACGACTTAAACATTATGTTTTCAGTTCTGGTTCATACTTGTAAAGAGAAAAGTGGAGAACCTATCATATATCGCTTAAATATGATTTAATTTAAAAGTTGCTGTATACCTCCATGAAAAAGAAGTGCGACACTTTTCTGTGCTCGTGCAAACGAAATAGTTTCATACAAAGCTGACCAAACTTGATTCAAGCTGTAGTTACGACGTTTAGGTCGCCAACCAACCATTCTAATTTTTTGTTGTATGTTACTGGCCATATATTTTTTTAAAATAACGCAGTGTAAAAGCGAATAGGGACTTCCTGACTGAGTCAATGGGAGTAAGTGGGCGGAGCCAGCGTTTGGTCGATTAGAAAGTTACACATCAATTTTTCTTTTGCAGGTTTCAGAGCGCTGTTCGGCTGTTACGAGCGAAAACTGTATGCCGCTATCTCCAGAGTGGACTCCATGTACAACAGTTCTACAAATATGACAAAAGTTTAACGTTAACCAGACGAGAAAATGATAAACTGGACCAATTTGTAAAGCATTAATTTTGTCGAAAATGACTCGACAATAAATTTACAGTGCATGTTTATGGTGCCCCCCCCCCCGCGCAATAAAAAGTCCGCACCAATGAACGTATAGAAGCGTAGAATAGGGCCTAGGGGTAGAGACCTCCCAGCTATTTCTCTAATTTCCCTCCCCGTTAACCCATTCCCACTCAATCCCTCCTTTTTAAACCCCCCAAGAAATAAGCTTTGGAAAATATTGTAGAAAATGAAGAAATTGCTTGTATCAAGCAATTTCTTCATTTTCCACAATATTTTATATCCAAAATGAATCAACTTCAAATTTTTGTCTGCAGCTTCATTCAATTTGGACCAGTCTAAAATTCTGTTGTTTGGGAATGGGTTAAATAACCGTGTATTGTATACGGATTTTGTGGGAATATGAGTAATGAAAATGTGTGGAAGTTGTAGAATTATTAATATAGGGATGAGTGTATTTTTCACTGCGTTTATTGGAGTATAAAGTGCATTTGCCTTAGCACATGGCAAATAACGCCCGTAGGGCGTTATGTTTAAGCCATGTGCTAAGGCAATTGCACTTTATACTCCAATAAACGCAGTGAAAAATACACTCGGCCCATATAATTGCAATACGTCTATTTTCAAATCCAAAACGGATAGAGAGATGAAAATAAAAACAAATAAACGAACTGTGGGCGGAGTTACTTTTCTTTGACAGGCGTATGGATACATTGACACAGTTTATCGCTCGAGTCGTTGTAACGGCGGACATTTTATTTCGTCGCTTGGGTTTTTTGAAATGGAAATTCGAACATTCGTTGGATTTATTTGGAATTATTATGAGGAAATACTAACTTAAAACTCTGTAAATTATGATATCTGGGTCGATAACAGTTAGAATTATGAATAGATGCTTTGTGATAGTTAAGAAATATAAACCTACCAAATGGACACGATGCATGCTGATGTGGCGAAGCCGATTCGACATCTCGGATTTACGGCTAATAAATGTGAGTTTTTCGAAATCTTCATGTTTAAAACGAACATTATAATTGTTATAAGGACACTATATATTTGTTTATCTATTTAATGAAAATCCATGGAAGTATAAAGGAATTCGAGGAAATCGAAATTCAAAAGGTGATGACTATAAATAGTAACAAAACAAGTTTGGTATTTCTTGGAAGTGAATTCCCAATATCGGAAATCCCTGACCTTGTTTGTTTCTATTTTTGTCGAAAATAGTTCTGCCTTTTATCGAGGTATAAAGTGCAATTGATTTGATCACGTGATACGATTTGGGCCAATGAAAATACTCTATTTTGAAGTATTGCAATTATACTGAAATAAAAACAGAATACGAATTTAAGCTACTGTACTTTGAAAAGTAAGTATTTAATCTACTGAAAACAACGTGCAAAAACAAAAAAAAAACAAAAAAAAAAAAAAAAAAAAAAAAAAGAAGAAGAAGAAGAAGAACTCGTAACAAATGAATTTTCCTTTTCCACTTTTCATTTATATAGTGCATTAATCCGTGGTATATGAAAAAATGACGTATGTCAATCACAAGTCGAATATCCAATCAAACCATTCTTTTAGATCGGACGTGAACTTTGAACTCCAACATTAATGTTAAAGCATTATTCCTTGGTTTGGGGAAAATTCTCGTGGTAACTACATCTAAAGTGACCACACAGCCGGTGTCTAATTTTAAACAGGTTTAAACGGTTGAAAGGCGGTGTTGTTGTAAATTTCACCTCGTTGGATGTGGACACATACACTATATCAAACAGTTGCATGTCTCATTGTCAAGATCGATTTGATATTATTAAATCTCGTTCCTATTTCCTCGTGTGGTTTGTTAAATACCGTTTATATAATTTGAGAGACAAACGACATTTTAAGAATGTCGCATACATGTTCATGTATTCGAGATTTATTAAGGCCGCAATAGGATTCAGTAGTAACACAATAAGGATTTGACAATAACCTCTGTACGGAAAGTTCCATATAACTCGCCAAAGCAAATTTTATTCAAAATGTAATAGAATGAATTCTTCAACAGGATGTCATTATACTGTAAACAAATATTGCACGTGTATATAAAAATGTAAATTTCATGTTGAAAACAGTGTGAATGTATGGATAGTTATATATTGTTAATGAAAATGTATTAAATGTTGGAACATTTGTTTGCTTGTCTTTTTAAGTTAAGTGATGAAGAGTTCCGCGGATTCATACATTGTGTGTTTAGGTTTTTCGGTTCATACCTCCATAAAAACAAAAAAATATTCTCTTTTTTTCTTATAATTTAATAGTATCGGGCGAAAAACCAAAACCTTAGATATTTTTATACCTTTTTGTATGGGACTATTTTGTGCGGAGGCATACAAAATCGCTGCGTGCTCAAAATTCTATTCATGGGGTTATGAATAATTTTTTTTCGACCAATCAGTACCCTCGCTTTTGATAAATGAAACAAAAATTAAAATAAAGGGAAATATTTGAAGTCCCGACGTCGGTATTCCCCGAATGACGTTGTAAAGTTTCGTAGCATTTTGGGGATGCTAGCGAAACATAGTGACGGTGTGACGCCAAAATAAGGCGAAGTTCGGCGAAACCGAGATACTTCGACGACATTCGAGGAATCACAACGTCGGGCCGATTTAAAAATATCTCGAGTGTGGGGAAGGGGGGGGGGTACCTTGGGAAAAACTGTAACACTTTAAGAGGATAAGATTATTGTCTATGTGAGAGCAAAATGTCCTAAATTCAGCTTTATTCAAACTGTATTTACGACATTTTGCTTACGCAACAACGAATTATTTATTGTTGCATATTCAAAGTATAACGACCTCGAACGATCAACGTATTAACTTAATTTTCATACCCAGCCAAATTTAGAATGCAATCAAAGGGATAACTTAAAGCAAAAATTGGAAACCCGTTAAATAGCGTCTCTAACGAGATTACAAGATTACTCATTCAACCAATCAAAGTTAGCAATTGGCAATTTGTTGGAATTCAATAACAGGTTATATACCATACTATTATACTGCTCATAATTCTGAGGTCTTTGACTTGTTACAAAACGAGGAAATGTCATCGGATTTTCACATTAACCCTTTACCTTACAAACCAGGAATATTAATTTCAAACTTGAGAAAACAATGTGGAAAACGGAGAAATTGCTTGCAACAAGCAATTTCTCCTTTTCCAACAACATTTCCTACCACAGGATAGTTTCATTTCAAATTGCAACTATTTCCATTTTAGTCTAAAACGTCTTTCAAATTGGACCAGTCTAAAAAAACAGGAAAGGATTGACTCATATTTTCTGAAGTATCTTATGGGGATCAAAGCGAATCAAAAGTAACCGCTAATAGAAATTAATCAAAAATGACCTTCTACTGAATCAGAGCGGTCATTGCATAGTTATTGCATATTAATTTGTATTACGTGTAAAATGTAGGTCAGAATATTTGCCTTAATTTAAAAAAGAAAGAAAGGATGAAGGGTCTATACACAGAAATGTACAATTTTCACCCCTGTGCTCATTCGCCTTAGATACGTCAAAATTAGGTTTTTCCATGTTGACCTCTAACTACATCAAGTTTTTAAAGAAAACATTTGGTTTTGTGGACAAAACTCCTTTTATCCAAATTTATGCAGTTCTTTAGGGGGAGTTGATGTTTGTAAAACGGTTAGCCGAAAGACAAACGACACATGATGCCCATGAATGAGCTAAAACGTAATCAAAAGGTTTTAACTCATTCCCATACAATCACGTTTTTAACGCCCCTCAAGAAAAGAGTTTTGGAAACATTGTGGAAAATGAACAAATTGCTTGTAACAAGCAATTTGTTCATTATCTACAATATTTTCTAGCCAATAAAGACTAGGAAATTTAGATTCCATCAACTGCAACTTCTTTGAATTTGGACAAGTACAAATTGTGTCGTTTGAATATGGATAGATATATGTACAGGAAAACAACACAACGTCTCGTTTTACAATTATAGGTAGAATGAATAGATATAATCTTAGATACCCTTACCTAGAACATAGATCATATTTTACCCATTACAAAATCTTAGACTTGTCCAAATTCGAAGAGGTCGCGGAAAACAACACAGTTTTGAATGTGTTTATATTTAAAGTGACATAAAGTACAGAACTCACTGTGAGAAAATTGCTGATTTCTGGCCATTTGTCTTATTTTCCAATAATGCATTCCTCAATACCCATTATATCTTAACAAGATCTTAACAAATTATACCATAACAAGGGGACAAAGTTGTAGAATGGTTAAAATTCAAAGATTTTACCAACGTACTTTTAAGCAACGTTGAAGTTAGAAAATAAGAGCCAAATAATGTAGAAAACATTTTGAGTAAGAGAGAACTTGCTTGCCACAAGCCATTTCTCTTTTTATCACAATATCATCCACAAAAACATTTCTCCAATGAAAGACAGGATTTCAAGAAAAATAATTTGGGAAACATTGTAAAAATAAAGAAATTGCTTGCAACAAGCAATTTCTTCAATTTTCACAATGTTTTCTCACAAGAAAGTTAAACTTTAATTTTTCGTCTGCAACTCCTTTCAATTTGGACCAAGCTAAAACTACGCCGTCTGGTAACGGGATAACAACTCTAAATGTGGAATTGTGTGGTAATAGGTCAAGAGAAACTGGATCACAATCCACATCCATCCTCAAGACTGGGAATGTCGGATGTTGGATTATTATTTATCCATGACTTGTTTACTTTCACGCTATCTCGGCATTAGTTAGGAAATTTATACGCTTTGGAGATAATTATTATTCCATTTATTGTCATGAAAAATTCTGAGAATTAATTACACCCTAAAATATATTTTCTGAGGGATTGCTTTCATTTCGTGTTATTTCGTCTGTGAGGAATGTATATTGAAGTTCATTGTCCTTCCAACCGACTTTCACATTTTCTATAATTTTTTTTATATTAACATTTTCTAATACGTTTTGCCCAGTACCTCAAGATGAAATTATCTGTACATAATGAAGAAATTGCTTGTTTATGACCGAAGATATTTCAGGGCAGCCTGAAACTGGTTAGACGAAAATTCAAAGTGTGCTCAAATTGGAAATGTGTGTGGAAAACATTGTTAGAAAGGGAGGTATTGTTTATTCGAAGTATTTTCTCTTTTGTCACGATGCTTTCTTAAAATTGATTTCTTGAATACGTAAAAAATTGGTATTGAGTGATGATAGGTTGACATGGTATAAATTCATCTTTCCTTCTGCCATGCAGTGGTATAGCATATGGCATAGTTGCATATATGATCTTTCAAACGATCTTGGTCTAGCTTTTCACAAAGAAAATTGAATTAATGCCAACTAATTTTTCATTTACGGAAATTTTGATGAAAACACTAATTAAGAATAAAAAAGAAGATAAACTATCGTGAGCAGATGTGGTTGAAGGCCTGTAGTTTAATTTGCCTCCAAGCATATGTTCAATGTCTTAAAAAAAATCAAAAGAAGAATTATGATGAATGAAGTCTGGCTAGATTAAGACAGGGCCTTGGTAATTTGTCAATCAAAATCGACATTCCAAGTATACCATTTTCAAAATTATCGTAAATTTATGAAAATCTATTGACTGAATTGTTCAAACAAACTTAGAATTATTTCTGGGATATTTAGTAAATAATACGTATTTTGAAAACATACCAATTGTTCCTTTCGTTCCTTTCTTTCCCATACAACAAAATTATAGACTGTTCCTATTTGAAAGAGGCTGCAGACGAAAATCAAAGTGCATTTAAATTGAAAAAATAAAAACAAAAAAACAAAAACGACATCAAAAGAAAAAACAGTCAAGGGTAGAAAACATTGAAGGTAAAGAAGAAATTGCTTGTAACAAGCAATTTATTCTTTTCCTGCAATCTTTTCTGCAATACAAAATGGATCGTGAAAAGAAGTGGTTGTATGGAAAAGGGTTAAATATCGCAGTTTATTAATCCATTATTAGACACCATGACCAAAAGATGTCACATAAACAGATCTATATGTAAGTAAGTAAGTAAGTAAATTTTTTATTATAGTTACACAAATCAAATACCAAAGTATAAACACCCGGCCCCGTGGGCCTATAAGTCACTTTTGAATAATAAATATAACAATATACAAAGTTTTATATGGTGGCACGTCATTGAAAAATTTGAGTATGAAAAGCAAATCTATTTGTCTTCTTTTTTCAGACTATCAACATAATTCGAACGCAATATGAGAAATCATATTACTTAACAGCGCCGAAAGAAGAGAAACAAATCGGGACGGACACCTTTCTCTTCTTTCCTTACTGTTTCGCTTATGAACAATGCACATGCGTGTATCTAAGTTGAAGCGTCAGAGTTGGATCAGCCTATATTTCTAATATAATCGTGTTTATGTAGCCGGTGTATCGGCTTTTTCTGCATTAGTTTCATATTTGTTTTTTTAATGGCGTTTATTGCCAATTTTACCAATTATCAGACGGCTAGATTTTAGACTGGCCCAAATTGAAATAAGTTGCAGACGACAATTTAAATTTCATGAATTTTTGGAATTTTTCAACTTTCTTGGTAGAAAACAAGGTGGAAAATGAAAAAATTGCGTGTAAAAAGCAATTTCTTCATTTTACACCATGTTTTCCAAAGCGTTTTTCCATTGGGGCGTCTAAAAGCGTCATTGAGTGGTATTTGGTTTAGCAATATTTCAGTCATATCGCGGCAGCTGTGGCACCTAATCATGGATTCCTGATATTTTTCAACAAGCCTTGATATATAAAGTACAATGTACTAATATTTCATCTAGAGGAAAGGCAAGTAAATATAAAATTCATGGTGGATTCCGAAGGCAATCTACTCTTACATATGCTTCAAATAATATTGTCATTAGAAAACCATTTCATTCTAATTATACTTAACTTTTATGTCAAAGAAAAGAAATCAATAAGAAAACAGTATGCTGACGTGGAAATGGCATCGCTGCCTGCAAATGTTATTTGGCCCTGTCCTGTTTAGCAAAATTTTAGACTTGTCAAATCCAAAGGCTTTGCAGACGATAATTAAACGCGCATTTAATTTGAAAAATAACCATTCATAAGGGTAGAAAATATCGTGGAAAAAAGAAGAAACTGCTTTCTACAAGCAAATCCTCCTGTGTATACAATGTTTTCTCAAATATAAAATCACAGGGATGTGAAGACCAGGGGTTGAACAGGATGGGTTAACTTAAATCTACTGTAAACTAAGGAAAAAGAAAAGAACACCTTTGACTACTTGACCAATGTTTGTATGCAGGACAAATCGTCGATGGAAAACCAAAATATCGTAACAAAAGTTTAAGTGGAGCTCGAGTTACGACATTTCTGTTGAAATGTGAGGTAATATCGAAAAAGATTGAATTACTGAATTGGGTTTAACGCCATTTGTAATCAGTACTTCAGTCATATCGCGGCGGCTGGAGTACCTAACAATTGATTCCTGGTTTTCCTCTCATCAGTACTACCATCACTTTCCGAACCTCAAGCTGTTCATCCCACTTGGATTTACGATTATCAACCCATTGGTGGCTGACAAATGTCGGAAATTGATATTTGCGGCGGCCGGGGATCGAACCCGAGACCATATGACTAGGAGCTCTACGCACGACCACTGCGCAATGGCCGCGGCCGAAAAAGACGCTTTATGAATATCGAGCAATCAGTTAGGGCATTAAAGACGTATTGCGCATTACCTAATTGTTTGGAAACTAGAATGATTTCATGACAAAACAAATGTGATGGATAGATGTTGATTTAGTTCTGCCAGAAGAGGATTATGCAATCTGTTTAATTGTAATTTTATAGCGGAAGATTTTCCCGTTCCTTGACCCGACAGCGCAATTCACATTACGTCGTATGGCGACTAAAATATCGTGTATATTGTGTACAAGCTGTATTTACGATAATTTGGTCGCCCGTCGACGATACAGATCTGGGTTCTTGTATATATATATATATAATTTCAATTTCTATTGGGGTCGTGGCCTAGCGCATTGGTAGCGCGTAGAACTCCTAGTCATTAGGTCCCGGGTTCGATCCTCGGCCGCGGTGAATATCCTCATACATTTCCTCCCACAAAAAGGTAATCGAAAACCTATGTGGAATGAAAAGCTTGGAGTTCGGAAAGGATGTAGTGGTAGTACTGCACGGAGTATTACAGTTAGTTGCTCCAGCCTCCGCGGCATGACTGAAATACTGCTAAAAGTAGCGTTAAACCCCGTTCAAGCTTACGTCAAGGGATAGATCTGTCATTTTCCTTCCTAGTCAAGCTGAAGGGATTAGCGAGAATACTTAGCGGTAATGATGATCGGGAAATCTGCGACAAACCTTAATCACACCTGGTAATTTTCTACCGGATAACGAACCTGACACTTTTCTCCTCTTTTAACCCATTCCGATATGAGAAAATTTTAGACTAGTCCAATTTCAAAGAAGTCGCAGAAGGCACTTCCAAGATGATGAAATCTTTTAAATATTTGTCCTTTTTGGCAGAAAACATTGTTGATAATGAAGAAATTGCTTGTCACAACCATAAAGCTATGTCGGAGGTCATTTGGTTGGCCGGTGTTTCGTCAGGTCAAGACGTATCGCCAGCCACAGCAAATTCAAATGGCACTCTAGCAGTTTGTCCGAGAAAAAAGTGTCGGTTGTTTGGGGGGGATCAATAGTAAACTGCTGATGGCCAACTTAAACTTCGTAACTACCGGTTTAAGCAAGCTGTTGTTACGACGTTTTGTTCGCCATCTGACTATAATGGTTAAAATTAAAGAACCCTGGATAGACCAGAAAGTTACGAACAGAAGAAGGAATTTGATTGGTTTACCAATTCCCACACATTGACACTTTTTGACGCCCCTCTAGAAAAACAACAGGGGAAACATTGTGTAAAGTGAAGAAATTGCTTCTAACAAGTAATTTCTCCATTTTACACATTGTTTTCTATCTAGATACATAAAATTATCTAAAATTTCACAAACTTTAAATTGTCGTCTGCAACTCCTTTCAAGTTGGACCAGTCTCAAATTTTGTCGTCTGGTAATTTGTTAAGATGTCTTAAGAAGGAATCTTTTGCAATCAATTAAGGTGTATAAAAAGAATATTTTTCTTTCTTTCTTTTTTGTTTCATGTGAGATTTAAACTGAAATTTTAATCACACTATATGGAGGCACGCATCGGACTAATACAGAAGTGAATAAAGATTTTGTTTTATACCCCAATGAAAACAATAAATACCTCCTTTATTTCTCATGATTTATTATCACAAGCACTTTCTTCAATATCCACAATGTTTTCTACCCATTTTGTCATTGAACGATATAAAATCATCTCCATTACCCACTGCAGAAGGAAAATGCGAAATCAAAGTACTGAAGATATTGTGTTGGCATATTCTTGAAATAAGTTCACCAATTACCGGTTATCGAGACAACTTTGTTTGCGAAGCCAGGAGGCTTACTGTCATCGTACTATTGTAATTTCAATAATGCACAGTCACTAAAACGTAGTCGTACCACAGCGTTACTGTCATCGTACTATTGTAATTTTACCACCGCACAGTCGCTAAAACGTAGACGTACCACAGCGTTACTGTCATCGTACTATTGTAATTTTACCACCGTACCATCACTAAAACGTAGACGTACCACAGCGTAACTGTCATCGTACTGTAATAATTTCACCACCGTACCATCACTAAAACGTAGACGTACCACAGCGTTACTGTCATCGTACTGTAATAATTTCACCACCGTACCATCACTAAAACGTAGACGTACCACAGCGTTACTGTCATCGTACTATTGTAATTTTACCACCGTACCATCACTAAAACGTAGACGTACCACAGCGTTACTGTCATCGTACTATTGTAACTTTACCACCGTACCATCACTAAAACGTAGACGTACCACAGCGTAACTGTCATCGTACTGTAATAATTTCTACACCGTGAGGTCACTCTAACCTCGTTGTACTACAGTGTAACTATCAATGTACTTTGGTAATATTAATACTGAACCGTCATGGAGGTATGAAACGAAAAAACTAATCACACTGTATGAATACGTGAAGCGGATTCATACATAAGTGAGCTTATACCTCCCTGAAAACAAAAACAAAACAAAAATACAATATTATCCTCATTTCTTATAACTTAATGACATCAAGCGAAAAACAACAAATATTTTAGAAATTTTGATACATTTTTATAAGTTTAATTTTGTGCGTAAGGTATGAATAATGTTTTTCGGTTAATCAGAACTCTGGTTTCTGATAGACGAAACTAAAAATAACAAGATGTGTTTGTGAAACACCATGCCCCCGAAACAGGAATTCTTTAGAAACGGGTGATTTTTATTGGTTTTTTTTCTTTGTTTTAGGGAAAAGGGTTAAAATTTTGACCTTGACCTTGATGAAATGACCTTCCCCAGTTGCGCCTTGTTGAGACCTATCTACATACCAAATATTAGCATTGTAACTTATTCAGGGTTGAAGTTATAGGAAAGTGTTTAGTTGGCAGGTTAAGTTTTGCAGACAGACAGACAGACAGACAGACAGACAGACAGACAGACGGACGGACGGACAGATAGACAGACAGACGGACACCGGTAAAACATTAAGCCCCCGATCATTTATGGCGGGTAACACGTACGTAATAATAAAATTAGTTGGTTAGCGACATGAAAATCGTAAATACAACTTATAATTAGCCCTTTACGTACCTTTGAGTACATAATTGAGAAAACATGATAGAAAAGAAGAAATTGCTATTCTTCTTTTTTTAAAATATTTCCTACCTTATACTGAATGCTTAATTTTCATATTAACCCTTGTCATGCCGAATTAAAATCCTATACAGAATGGCTCTTAAATCAAATGGTTTTTTAATGGGGGTCAATATTTCATTCGAAAATTTGAATATTCAATTAGCTCTGGCTCAAAGGGGACAAATAGGAGGTTTAGACCAAGATCAGACTGCACTTAAGTGCAGGCTGATCTTTGTCTATACCTATATTCCGGGTTCAGCATGACAAGGGTTAAATCAACTTTAAAATTTCGCCTGCAAAACCTTTGAATTTGAACAGGTCTAAATTTTTTGTAAAACAGGAAAGGGTTAAGCTCAGTTTAATTTGAGTGCGGATTGTTTTTTTTTCCGGAATGGGTTTGCTGTATTACGTAATGTCGAGTTAAATTCGACTTCATCATCCATGATGAGATAACACAAACATATTCTTTTGCCTTTCCTTTTCCCTGTATTGTGATATTGAAATTAAAACTACGGAATGCGTTCTCTCGTCTAAGTATACGTGTTTTTAAATCTAGGGATTTAATTTACAACTTTTGTAGAATGTCATCCTTTTACACGCTAGAGCATTGCCAAATTGATACTCTATTTGTAGTTTTACAAGATTTGTAGAAAGGCACCCATTTACACGCTAGAGCATTGCCTAAATGATACTCTATTTGTAGTTTAACAACATTAGTAAAAGTGCGCCCTTTTACAAACTTGAGCATTGCCAAATTGATACTCTATTTGTAGTTTAACGACATTTGTAGAAAGTCACCCATATACACACTTTAGCATTGCCAAACTGATACTCTTTTTGTAGTTTAACAGCATTTGTCGAAGGTCTCCCTTTTAAACACTTGAGCATTGCCAAAACGATACTCCGTTTGTAGTTAAACAACTTTCCTAGAAGGTCGCCCTTTTACACACTAGAGCATTGCCTAAATGAAGCGGAATCATACATTGTGTGATTTGGTTTTTCGGTTCACACCTCCATGAAAACAAAAAATATTCTCTTCATTTCTTATAATTTAATAGCATCGAGCGAAAAATGCAAATATTTTACAAATTTTGATACATTTTTGTATTGGACTATTTTGTGCGGAAGCATACAAAATCGTTGCGTGCTCAGAAATTTTGTTCATGGAGTTATGAATATTTTTTTTCGAGCAATCTAAACGCCTGTTTTTTGCTAGACGAAACTAAATATTAAATTGTAAATTCATCATCTACCCGTCTGCCATGTAGTGGTATAGCATATGGCATATACGGGCTTTCAAACGACCTTGGTCTAGCTTTTCACTAAGACAATTGAATTAGTGCCAACTAATTTACATTTGCGGAAATTTTGATGAAAATACTAATTACGAATAAAAAGAAAGAAGATAAATTATCGTCATGAGATGTGGTTGAAGCCTGCATTTTGATTTGCCTCCAACCATATGTTCAATGTCTTAAGAAAAATCAAAAGTAGAAATATGATGAATGAAGTCTGGCTAGATTAAGACAGGGCCTGGGTAATTTGTCAATCAAAATCGACATTCCGAGTATAGCATTTTCAAAGTTATCGTAAATTTGTGAGAATCTATTGACTGAATTGTTCAAACAAACTTAAAATTATTTCTGGGATATTTAGTAAATAATATGTATTTGAAAACATAACAATTGTTCCTTTAGTTCCTTCCTTTCCCATACAACACAATTTTAGACTGTTCCAATTTGAAAGAGGCTGCAGACGAAAATCAAATTGCATTTAAATTATAAACAACAACAACAACAAAAACCCAACAGGCAAGGGTAGAAAACATTTAAGGTGAAGAAGAACTTGCTTGTAACAAGCAATTTATTCTTTTCCTGCAATCTTTTCTGCAATACAAAATGGATCGTGACAAGAAGTGGTTGTATGGAAAAGGGTTAAATATCGCAGTTTATTAATCCATTTATAGACACCATGACCAAAAGATGTCACATAAACAGGTCTATATCGAGGGCTTAGAGCAAAAACATAGTATGGCTCTATACAATGTATAGAGCCATACTATGTTTTTGCTATATGCCATCGATATGTAGCCGGTGTATCGGCTTTTTCTGCATTAGTTTCACATTTGTTTTTTTAATGGCGTTTATTGCCACTTAAACCAATTATCAGACGGCTAGATTTTAGACTGGCCGAAATTGAAATAAGTTGCAGACGACAATTTTAAATTTTATGAAATTTTGGAATTTTTCAACTTTCTTGGTAGAAAACAAGGTGGAAAATGAAGAAATTGCGTGTAAAAAGCAATTTCTTCATTTTACACCATTTTTTCCAAAGCGTTTTCCATGGAGGCGTCTAAAAGCGTCATTGAGTGGTATTTGGTTGAGCAGTATTTCAGTCATATCGCGGTAGCTTGGACACCAAACCATGGATTCCTGATATTTCTCAGCGTTCAGTCAACTGTTGGGACTTTCATGCACTGTCTCATGTATTTTTAAAACGTGGCTTATCAGGTATCAAACAAAGCAAGCATTATTTTTGTTCATTTTGTAAAGAGAATATTCCCTGAATATTCCCTGAGTCCTAGACTCGACTCAGATCAACAAACCTTGATATATATATAAAGTACATTGTACTAATATTTCATCTACATGGAAAGGCAAGTAAAAATCAAATTTATGGTGGCTGCCGAAGGCAATCTACCCTTACGCAGGCTTCATATAACATTGCCACTAGAAAACCATTCTGTTTTAATTATATGTAACTTAACCAATTCCAAATCAACAAAATTTTAGACCTGTCAAAATTGAAAGAAGATGCAGACCCGAATTTCAAGTTAATGGAATTTAAAATATTTTCATCTTATTGGATAGAAAACATTGTGGATAATGAAGAAATTGCTTGATACAAGCAATTTATTCATTTTCTACAATGTTTTCCAAAAGTTGTATTTTTTTTTTTTTGAGGAGTGTAAAAGGGCGGGATTGTGTGGAAATGGGAAGAAAATTATACAAAAATAGAAAAACAGTATGCTGACGTGACAATGACTTCGATGCCTGCAATGGTTTATTAACGCTGTCCTGTTTTGAAAATTTTAAGACCTGTCAAATTTCAAAGGTTTTACAGACTACAATTAAAGATGCATTTAATTTGAAAAATGACCATTTAGTAGGATAGAAAATGTTGTGGAAAAAGAAGAAATAGCTTGCTACAAGCAATTTCTCCTTTTTATACAATGTTTACTCAAATATCAAATCAGGGGGATGTGAAAACCAGGGATTGAACTGGAAAGGGTTGACTTATATCTACCTTAAACGAGTGAAAAATAAAAGAAATTACGAGGGGGAATCAAAGCCCTGAAGGGCCTGAGAGTCGCCATAACAGACAAATTGTTTTGTATTGGCTATTGAGCATTAACCTCAGGCTGTTGGCCTTTGATCACTTGAGATTAATTTCGTGCATAAAGCGGATTAAATCATGCAAATTTTGTTAATGAAGCTAGGCCTTTTTTCATTTGATTAAATGGTGGTATAACACTGTTCAAAGAACAACATTCATGTACTTCAGCCATGGTCATAGCACAGTGGTAGTACATAGGACTCCTAGTCATGGGGTCCAGGGTTTAATCCTCGGCAGCAGCAAACTTCCTGTCCGACATATGTTAGCCCACCAATGTGTGGATAGCCATAAACCTTTGTGGGATGAGCAGCTTGAGACTCAGAGAATGTGGTGGTTGTACTGGTTTCAGAAATACCAGGATTCCAAGGCGCCAGCTGCTGTGTGACTATAATACTGTTAAATTGAGTTGCATTAAACTTCATTTAATCAATCAATCATGTACTTGCTCAGTATCTTTAGTTCTATGTTGTGACTGAACGCCTTGCCAAAGGACATACCCAGGTCCTGAATATACCCACATGATCAGTAGCATGGCTATGACTCCCCATGAAGACAATTGTTAATAATGGTTTGAGCTTAGAATGTGACCTCTAGAGTGTATGGAAGCATGTTGAAAAAGACTTTCATTTCTTGCACTTTACTTCATTTCATACTGTAGGTTCTATGCATATAATTTATTCAACTGATTTGTGTTTAGAAAGATGAATAACATTTCTAGATTTCAAAGCATAAAATGTCTTTTAATGTTGCATAAAAGCAGTAAATATCTCTTGTGGGATATTGCTTTCTCTTGGAAAATGTGGAGGGCTAAAACATAAGTTCTTGTTCTGTAGGGTCTTTTATTTACTATCTGTCATCTGTCTTTCATTCTATTTTTAGCCAGGTGTGGTATGAACAGATTATTCTTTATCCGTGGTCAGTCAATTCTGCAATATTTGGTGCCATTGTTTAAGAAATGTTTGTCAATCATTATTTGTCAGATTCAGATGTATAAACCCCTTTCTTAGAACAATATTTTATGCATCCATATTGATGTTCCAAAGTAATTCAATAAGAACAACTAGCACACATATTTTACCCCTATTCATACCCATAGAATTTCCAAAATTGTTGACCAATTTTAATGGAATGGCTTGTTTACAGACTCTTGACAATTTCACACCAACAAAAATTCTTAAATAGGCTACAAGATCGTCACATCACATGGGTAAAGTTAAGAAGTCCTGAATAGGCTACAAGATCGGCACATCACATGGGTAAAATTAAGAAGTCCTGAACATTTTTGATGATGGTTCCTGATGGGTCCTGGGTGCCGAGTTAAAAAGTTATAAACAATCAAAGAAGTTGCTCTTGTACAAAATAAGACAACTTGATAAATATTATTGTTTGTCTTTGAAAGAAACAAAAAGCAATGTTATTATGTTATTACTTTTATGTGTGTGTGATTACGGCATTCACTGACCTTTTTCAACGCCGATGACAATCTAAACTTGATGCACTGGAAACGACGGCTCCGTTTTTAAAGGCAGAACTGTAGCCTCGCTAATCGTTAAGACAGCTATTTATATCGGTGTATGTTCTATGATATTTTTCTTATTATTTCTCGATTGAAGAAACATCATTTCATCATTACATCATTACTATTAAAATGAATAAACGTCGATAAAATATCGAAAGTACAAAATGAACTTGAAATCGCCTCCATTCTTGTTGTTGTCGTCGACCATCCAATGTTCGCCCAAACGGATTGTTATTTACCGCGGGAAACCCCGGGACACCTGATATATAGAATTATTGCCACATATTAAGTTGAATGTAGGGAATTATAATAAATAACTCTCCTGTTATACTCAAAATTTCATTTTGATTTATATGGGCGCTGTCCGTAATTAGCATTACATGGAACCAGTCAAACCGGCCCATCGTCAAACCGGCCCTGGCCAAACAGGCCGAATAAAATCAACCCCGCCTCTCCATTAAAAAGCGTTAAAACGGCCCCAAGATCGTCAAACAGGGTCCAATTGTTCTTCATATGCTTGAACATAAATGTATAAAATAAACGTTTGTAACGATACACAATTCACCTGCCAGTAGTACCCGAAAGGGGAGTTGGGCGGTATATATAGATAGATAGATTAAAGTTTCCGAACTTCTATTCATATTTTTATGATGTAATTAAATTTTGTTGTTGCAGAAATCAAAACCTACGTAAGAAAAATCGATTTTTTTTTTCGTAATTACAAGAATGCTTGTAACGCTATTCATTTACGAAATACGAATAAATAAAAAATATGATAACTGTTGATAAGGCTTTTTCAATAAACTGTATGCTACTTTGAAACATGCCTATAACGGCCTTTCAGCATCAGTTATATACAGATGCTTAATAAATTCTTTATGAAGTATATGACGGTCGATAAGCTCATTTGGTAGAGCACTTGACTTCTAACCGCACCATAATGGGCTTGAGCCCTTGCTTGACCAAACCAGCAAACCGATTGTCTTTTGGGTAAGACGTTAAATTGAGACCCCGAGTGTCGTTGATTTACAACCACGGTAGCGACGATAGATGAACGAAAGTACCCTTTATGTAATGCAAATTTTAAATATTTTTGGACAAATTAAATTACCGGTGTCCGTCCGCTTGACCAGTTTAACAGTTAAGTACACTACATGTCCGGGAACTATTTTTGGTCAGGAGTTTTAAGAAAAGTCATTTTAAAAGAAGAAACATTCCACAACCTTACTGCTTGAATTATGAAAAACCTTTTCAATATTAACAAGTTATAACACTGGATCTGTATTCAATCTGTTGTCTAGCCACATCGTGTACCCCGGGAATTGGTTTCATCACTCGTCCGGGACACATAATTCATTGGAACAATTTGTGATTGCACCAGCGGGATAATTCAAGTGATTTGAATTAAAAAATCAGAGTTATTGACTGTGTATATAACCATACACCGGACGGATGCGTACTTTAAATAATGTTTGACTGACCCGGGATGAATTTAAAAGAGATATCCGAAGGTCAAAATTATTTTAATTGCATATCGAGTAAACAGAGACAAATTCAGTTTGAATATATTATAATTATGATTTCAGAAGATCCATGAGCATCCATGGTAATTTAACTTTAATATATTCAAAGATAAGCAATGACGGTAATTTAGTATAAAGTGCATATTGACTTCTTTGACAATTTCACCTACGCTCGGACTCCCCATAAGCAAGAAAATATATTCTTGAAAATATATGCTTGAATTCCCGTAGTATTTTCATATATAAACATTTATGAATATTTATTGTAATGCTCCGGGACCTTAATATCATTTTATTCAATTCTTAAGAATAAGAAGATGCATTCAGATCCATAAAAAGTCTATTACATCGTCGGATTTTTATCAAATACGTCATACCTACAGTTTGACAAGATATTGTTTCGCTCTTAATTAGTCAATTATAAATGGAAGTTTATGGAATTTTTTCCACTTCACACATCGTCATATATCAACCCGGTGGACTGATAATCGAATATGAAGTTCCAGTGTAATAAGTTACATTTGTACAAGAAAGGAATTCCTATGTTTTGTAAAGAAATTGATACATGTGAAGTCTGAGAACATCTTTGTCATGCATTAGAAGCCAAAATAAAAGCAGAAAACACTGTAACAATTTCGCCCCCAAAGAACATTGAGCGGAAAAGAAAAATAGTGGAAATAACTTTTCTAAAATTATACGAATGCATAACTCTTTCTCCAATTTTATTAGGATAAGAGAATCAGTGACAAGAAAGACAAACGTGTTTTATATGGTGTCTCATCTTATCATACAATCTAATATCAGTGAGTAAATCCAATGACGATTGGTCACTTATCCCATTTTCCGCCGATCGCTTCGTTTCTTAAATCACATGGGAACACAGGTACCTCGGGACTCTTTCTGCTTCATTCTGACGGCAATATTTACTCAATGTTGACATAGCTATTTATCTTTTCGCTGTACTGAACGTGTGCATTACCTCGGGACTCTTTCGGCTTTATTGCGACGGAAATTTTAGTTCAAAGTGCTTGACAGCGACAATTATTTGTTTTTATCAAACATTTACTTAATGTGGCCTAGATTGTTTCATTCAAGATGATTT
Source organism: Fragum fragum (assembly GCA_946902895.1). Taxonomy (NCBI): domain Eukaryota; kingdom Metazoa; phylum Mollusca; class Bivalvia; order Cardiida; family Cardiidae; genus Fragum; species Fragum fragum. The sequence goes on along the minus strand of OX336371.1, from coordinate 12,928,464 downwards.
TTACAACCTTGTGAACTAACTTAACATTTTTTCAATTATCAACCCGGTACTTGGACAATTAAGACTATGTTTGGTTTGTTTTCTTTTCTCGCTATACATATAATTTTTCATTCATTTAAATGTACGCTCAAAGCAACGACGATGCCATATCAAACTCCGCAAAATAAAGTAATACCTATAGATTTCATATATATGTATTCCAAGCGACCAGCTCGTATCTGAATTTCCCCAATATTTGAAATTAAACTATTCACAACTGAATTCATTGCCCCTATTCTGTACAATCAATATCAATCATCCCCAAAGTAATTCCTTTGAAGCTTTACAAATGCTTACAACTTTCGTCTGTAAATTTTGTTGTTGTTGTTGTTTTTTCACCCGGAGACAACGCCTTCAGTACCTTGAGATTCTTTCTATTTTACTTACGGAAAAAATAAATCAAACTGGCTATCTAAATTTCTCACATAAAGAACGTATTCGTTACCCTGGGTCTTCCTCGGTTTGCTTACAACGGCCATGGTAACTCTATGAGCCCAGTGGTAAAAGAATTGTTAAGATTGATAACATCAACCAAGGGCGTTTTTTCCCATTTATGACCCGTGAATGTCCTACTCATTGTTAACAGGATATACGGTTAGATTAAGAAATAAACATTCTCAATTCAAATAAAAAATAGAATTAAAAAGAATATAAATAAAAAATTGCCAGAATTGACATGGATTTTAAGTTTTCTATATTTTTTAACAAGAATCACGCTAATCTTAAAAAGAGTGGAAGGTTATATGCAATGTTATTAAGATTTACTTTTATATAACTAATTATATAAAAATATTATTACATATGTCAGGCATCTCAGGGTGTTCTTGTTTACAGTCAAAACGACCGACAGGCAAAACGGCCCAAACTTGTATTTGCATTTGGTCCAAAATCAGAAATTCTTCATAAAAGTTTATATTTGGATAATTTTTCAAGATCTACTATTTGAAAATTTCTTTTTGATCCGTTTTGACAATCACTTTCGAGTCATTCCGACAAAATTACGGGCTTCTTTGGCATTTGGTCATTTTGACTTCGGGCCGTTTTGGTGTCCTGGGGTGTCCTTGGGTAAATAGTAACACAGTCCCTAACTACGCGGATGATTTATTTTACCTCCGCGAAATGATGAATAGAAATGGTTTACACATTCAATTTTGATTTAAAATGAATCTTAACATCTTCTTTATTTGAAAATGCAAAACGATTATGACGTTATGCAAAATACATAGGGAAGTATGTTCATTTCATAAGAAATGTCGACCTCAATTTTAGTACGTACTTTGGCTTTTTCCGCGCTATAAGTAGTTCGCTTTTAAAACTAAAAAAATGACAAAGTTAACGATTGTTTTGATTCAAAACTGTTAAATATACAAACATCAATCTTCTAAATTTATCTTAATTGTTCTTATTTATCACATCAAGATACAATGGCAGAGTTATAACATAGGCATTCAGGGGTGGAAATTGGTTCGGGACTTTGTTTAAGAAATATCGTGCGATAGCAATGAGTCGCTTCCGAAGCTTTCAGCTTCAGCGACTCAAAAATGTGTCACAAGAGAGAACCCCTTCGACTACTTGACCTATGTTTGTTTGCGGGACAAATCGTCGGTGGGTAACCAAAATATCGTGACAAAAGTTTAAGTGGATCTCGAGTTACGACATTTCTGTTGAAATGTTGCGTAATATCGAAAAAGATTGAATAACTGAATTGGGTTTAACGCCGTTTTTAAACAGTACTTCAGTCATATCGCAGAGACTGGAGTACCTAACAATTGATTCCTGGTTTTTCTCTCTCGAGTACTACCAACACTTTCCGAACCTCCAGCTGTTCATCCTACTTGGATTTACGATTATCCACCCATTGGTGGCAGACAAATGTCGGAAATTGATATTTGCGGCGGCCGGGGATCAAACCCGGGACCATATGACTAGGAGTTTTACGCGCTACCACTGCAAAATGGGCGCGGCCGAAAAAGACGCTTTATGAATAGCGAGCAATCAATTAGGACATTAAAGACGTATTGCGCATTACCTAATTGTTTGGAAACTAGAATGATTTCATGACAAAACAAATGTGATGGATAGATGTTGATTTAGTTCTGCCAGAAGAGGATTATGCAATCTGTTTAATTTCAATTTTACAGCGGAAGATTTTCCCGTTCCTTGACCCGACAGCGTAATTCCCATTACGTCGTATGGCGACTAAAATATCGTGTATACTGTGTACAAGCTGTATTTACGATATTTTGGTCGCCCGTCGACGATACAGATCTGGGTTCTTGTATATATATATAATTTCAATTTCTATTGGGGCCGCGGCCATAGCGCATTGGTAGCGCGTAGAACTCCTACTCATTGGGTCCCGGGTTCGATCCTCAGCCGCGGCGAATATCCTCCTACATTTCCTCCCACAAAAGGTAATCGAAAACCTATGTGGAATGAGCAGCTTGGGGCTCGGAAAGGATGTAGTGGTAGTACTGGAGTATTACAGTTAGGTGCTCCATCTCTGCGACATGACTGAAATACCGCTAAAAGTGGCGTTAAACCCCATTAAAGCTTACGTCAAGGGATAGATCTGTCACTTTCTTTCCTAGTCAAGCTGAAGGGATTAGCGAGAATACTTAGCGGTAATGATGATCGGGTAATCTGCGACAAACCTTAATCACACCTGGTAATTTTCTACCGGATAACGAACCTGACGCTTTCCTCCTCATGATTTTTATACTTTTTATTTACTAGTTCAAAATGAAGGAAGTTGCAGACGACTCTTCCAAGTTGATGAAATCTTAAAAAAGTCTTTGCCCTTTTTGGTAGAAAAAATGTGGATAATAAAACAAATGCTTGTCACAAGTAATTTCTTCATTTTCCACAATGTTTTCTAAAGCGTTTTTCTTGAGAGGGTAAAAAACGAGGGATTGTATGGGAATTAATGGGTTAATAATAACATGCTGTAAATTAAAGAACCGATTGTCCTATTAAATAATTAAATTAGACCGTAAGTAAAAAGCGTTGACATCCCACTTTCGATTTAAGCACTTTTACTTGGTCAAGCGACATAAACGTCATGATTACAGCTAATTCAAGCTGTTGTTGGGGCGTCTATGTCTCCAAAGTAAGATTTGCTTTTTGTTTGTATTCCTGACCATAAAACATGCAATTTGTTATCTTAGTAGTATCGCTTTGTCGGAGGTCGTTTGGATCGCCAGTTTTCCGTCAGTTCAATGATTGATTGATTGAATGGGGTTTAACGCCGCTTTTAATGGTATTTCAGTCATATCGAGGAAGCTGGAGCACCTAACAATGGATTCCTGGTATTTCTCACACCAGTACTACCACTACATCCTTTCCTAGCCTCCAGCTGCTATTCCACTTAGGTTTACGGTTATCCACCCATTGGTGAGAGACAATTGTCGGAAAAAACACGTGCCGCCGCCGGGGATCGAATCCATGACATCCCATGATTGAAGATTAGGAGTCTGACTTCGTCAGTTCAAGACGGATCGCCAGCCAGTCTTATTTCAAACGGCACTCTAGCAGATCGTCCGAAAAATAAAGGTTGGCTGTTTGGAAAAGACCAAAAGCAACTCGCTGATGGTCACCTTAAACTTCCTAACTACCGGTTTAAGTAAGCTGTTGTTACGAAGTTTTGGTCGCCATCTAACGATATGGTTTATATCAAAATATCGTAGATAAACAAGACGGCTACGAACGGAAGAAGGAATTTGATTGTTTGGTCTAATTTTGATTTACAGCGGCGGTACCAAACATGACCTTATTCAAGCTGTAGTTACGATTTTTAAGTCGCCAAACCAACAGAAATATTTGACACAAATGTCCGAGTTCAAAGTTCGCTTCCGATCTAAATGAATCATTTGACTGGTCCATCGAATGTTTTGATCCACAGCGGTGATCCGTAAATTACGAATGATTGTCAAGTCAAGACATAAACAAGTCTGCGCATCGGGACAGTCTGATCAGCGTGTTCACTGTGACCTCTTTAGATAGATACAGACTCATGCATGGTTCATAACCAATTGACCAATCGCAGCTGTCAATCGATGAATATATCGACCAATCAAATCATTCATTCAGCCCGGAATTGATATTTAAACACAAACATTAGCCGCCATTTTTGTGAAACTTTTTTGTTGTTTTGGCGACTTGAACGTAGTAACTACAGCTTATTCAAGCTGTAGTTTATGTAGCCAACCACCCATTCTACCTTTTTGTAACATGCCAATGGCCATGAATTTTGCAAAATAACGCCGTTTAAAATTGAAGCGTGACTTCCTTTTGAAATCAGAAGGCATGGCCAAAGGAGTAAGCCAGCGGAGCCAACGGTTGGTCAATTCACATACATGCTACAGAAAACGTTTTTCAAAATGAAGGGACTACTTGTTACAAAACATTTTCATTATCATAAAAGGTTTGGGGTTTTTTAGCCCAAAATACACAGGTTTTTTTTTTTTTTGTTTTTTTTTTTAAATCCATCAACTATAAATTGTGTTCTAAAACTCCTTTGAATATGGACCAGTCAAAAATTGTGTTTTCTGGTTATGAATTGAAATGGTTTTAAGATATTCTTAATGGACTGTGTATAGCTGTCCAGACTGCACAATATCTGCGGTCTACATAAATGCGAACATGCAGGGAATGCCACGCATAGGCTAGTTGGTGTGAGGATTTTTGTTGTTGCTGTCGTTGTTGAAGCCTTTTCAATTTAATCCAAAAATTAAAACGCACATAGAATCAGTCATGTCGTTTTAACCCTTTCCTGTTCAATCCCTTGTTTATATGTTCCTGTGGGTTTATAATTGAGAAAACATTGTAGAAAAAGAAGAAATTGCTTGTAACAAGCAATTTCTTCTTTGTCTACAATATTTTCTACCTTACTTAATGGTTATTTTTCAAATCAAATCCTCTTCAAATTTCGTCTGCCAAACCTTTGAATTTGGACAGGTCTAAAATTCTGTAAAACAGGAAAGGGTTAAGCTCAGTTTCATTTTGGTGTGAATTATATATTAATTTATTTTTCTGTAACGGGTCTGCTGTCTTGGGTAATGTCGAGCTAAATTCGACTTCATTATCCATGATTTGATAATATAAACATATTCTTTTGCCATTCCTTTTCCCTGTATTGGAATACTGAACTACTTAAACAACGGAATGCAAAATCTTGTCGAAGTCTACGGATTTAATCTTCAACTTTTGTAAAGGTCACTCTCTTTATCACTTGAGCATTGTCAAAATGATACTCTATTTCTATGTTGAGCAACTTTTGTAAAAGGTCACTCTCTCTAACACTTGAGCATTGTCAAAATGATACTCTGTTCCTATTTTCAGCAACTTTGTGAAAGGTCACTCTCTTTATCACTTGAGCATTGTCAAAATGAGACTCTATTTCTATGTTGAGCAACTTTTGTAAAAGGTCACTCTCTTTATCACTTGAGCATTGTCAAAATGAGACTCTATTTCTATTTTTAGCAACTTTTGTAAAAGGTCACTCTCTTTATCACCTGAGCATTGTCAAAATGAGACACTATTTCTATTTTTAGGGAGTGTCCCCCGAAGCCCAACCATGACTGAGGAAGGCATGGCAGCAAGATACTTCAAGCAGACCAAAAAGGTTGTTACTGTTTGTAAAAATATTATTGCTGTAGACCACCTTGGTTCTGGAAAGAAGACTTTTAAAGATATCGTCTGTGTTTCCATCAACTTATTGGATTTTCCTTCCGGAGTTCCGAAAATGCAGTTTTAAAACTTGGTAGACGTCCACTAGGAAATACTACTTAGCTTGTATTAAAGAGCCCATGTCTTCTGGTTTCGAAGATTTTTTACCAATTACTAGACGACAAAATCTTAGACTGGTCCAATTCGAAATAAGTTGCAGACGATATTTCAAATTGGACCGGAATTTAAAAAACAATCGCCATATAAGGTAGAAAAGCAATTATAAGCAATTTCTCCTTTTCCCACAAAGTTTTCCAAAGCTGTTTTTTTTTTTCAGAGTGTCAAAAGACGGGATTTTGTGGTCATGGGCATAAGCATACATACGATTCATTTCATTGTTCTTGCTTACTTATGAATGAATTATATTATACGTAAATTATACTTCATTTTGTTTGAGCAGGCTTTAACGCTACTTTTAACAGTATTTCAGTCATATTGCGGTTATTGGAGCACCTGACCATAGATTCCTGGTATTTCTCACATCAGTACAACCGCCACATCCTCTCCGAGCCTCCAGCTGCTCATCCCACTTTGGTTAACGATTATCCACTTATCGGCGGGAGCCAAATGTCGGTAAGAGTACTAGCCGCTACCAGGGATCGAACCTCGGACCCCATAATTGATATACATAAATCTTTACTTCGAACATCAGTTAGCCGACCATTAGAAATTCTAGTAATTAACGGGGGGGGGGGGATCATACGCTTTGCACAACGCCGTCGTAAGTACCAATATAAATAAATGCACTGACGACAGTGTTGCTCTAAGCCTCGAAATACGAGTGAGTTTGGAAGCCGATTAACCCGTGTTAATCCTGTCGTCTGCTATATAGCTGTCGTCTTACATTTTCTCGTCTGTCTAAGAGTTACTAGAATTAATCCAAGCTGACAGACACCGATTCTGTAAATGATATTATAATATCCTCGAGGGACGGTTCTGTGTGACAGGGGGGCCGGTAATAAATGATTAAATAATGTTACTTTCTCTGCCTTAATCTCGTTGTGGAGCAATGACGTCCGCTTGCTGATATTACTTGTTGCGTTTTTCGACACTTAAAAGAAGACAAAAACATACTAACCCCGATTTCATCCCGACAAAGGTATGCTTATGCACATGTCTTCCAGGAGAAATTAATAAAACATTCGGAACAAATACTTCTTATGTACTATATTATCAAATTTACTATTTTTCAGTCGGCCAGCGTAAATATTGTATCCTATCTCTTCTAATTTTTACGGCGTTATTTTGCAAAATTTTTGTCAGGTAGCATTTAACAGTTAGTTGGTGTCCTAAACGTCGTAACTACAGCTTGAAAAAGAGAAATAAAATAAAATAAAAAATGGCGGCCAATGCTGCAGTTCAAATCTTAATTCCGGACTGAATGAATGATTTGATTGGTTGGTTTATTCCTTGATTGACAGCCGCGATTGGTCAATTCCCACACAAGCCTGCTTTTATACTCGCTAAAGAAGAATACTTCAGAAAACAAAACAAAACCTTGATTGTGACAAAGGGAACAAATTCTCATTTTCTTACAATGTATTCTACCCTAGATTGAATTTATTTTCAAATTTGAAAAATCTTTAAACAGTCGTCTTACTAGCCAAGTCTAATATTTTGTTGTTTGATTAAAGGCTGGAGGAGTTTAACGAGGTCACTTTTATATCAAGGAAAATAGTATGGAAAAGTTCTTATAACAATACTTCAAGTTGGTAAACTAAAGATAACATTTTGAATTCTAAGATTTGTTCAAACTTCCTTTTTTACGTACAGTCCCCACTATGTGTCCAGCTTTAGATCACCGACTATAATCTTAAACATGTTTGATTTCCATATACACTGAAATCAGACCGTGAACTTCATAGGCACACACGCATGAGTTTCTTGAGCGTTGGTGTTTTGTTGTTGTTGTTGTTTATTTGTCTGTCTGTTGTTGATGTTGTTTTTCAGATACCCGATATCTCGACCAGATCGTAGATTTTATTTGCGCACACGATTTGTTACCATATACCCGACTAATGAATCAAGCAATAACCTTTAATGGTGCACAAGTCTCGTTTTTCATATACCCGAGATCTCAATTAGATTATAGACTATATCTGCACACTTCTTGTGGGTTTTCTTAAACCCGACATCTCAATCAAATTATCTACATAAACTGCTGCACATGTACAGAACCCGTAAAGTGACGTTCCAGACTTTTCTTGATTTAAGAAATGAAGAGAATATTTTTTGTTTTCATGGAGGCATGAACCGAAAAACCTAAAGCGTATTCATACAGTGTGATCAGGTTTTTCGGTTCATACCTCCATGAAAACAAAAAATATTCTCTTCATTTCTTATAATTTAATAGCATCAAGCGAAAAAAGCAAAAACTTTACACATTTTGATACCTTTTTTGTATGGGACTATTTGTGCGGAAGCATACAAAATCACTGCGTGCTCAAAATTTTGTTCATGGGATTATGAATATTTTTTTCGACCAATCAGAACGCTCGTTTTTTAACAAGTCTGGAATGTCGATTTAGTTGTTCCGTACGCACGGTATTTAGATATCCATGTTTTTTTGTCAGAGGGAGTCAGATGCTGACTTTATTTGCGCCAAAGTCACATTTGCTGGTGTCAAAAACATACTACATTAACTGAATAATCTCTGGCGATGGCATATTCTTTTACATTTAGGTTATGAGGTACAATTTGTACAAAAAGGAACTTTTATTTTTAATTCTTTTCTAATCTTTTCACTTCTCTGAGAAATCGACAACTCGTCGTCTACATCTAGCCGGAGTTTCGACAGCATACTATATTTAATCAACCTTACAAGTGATGTTTAATCGCTGGCCAAGAAATAAGATATCGTCTTGTTGGCGACTTAACCCATTCCAAGACGACAAAATTTTAGACAGGATCAAATTGAAAGATGTTGTAGACGACAAAATTGAAAGATGTTGCAGACGACAAAATTGAAAGATGTTGCAGACGACATTTAAAGTTGATGAAATTTTGGAGTTTTTCAACTTTATTGGAAGAAAACATTGTGGAAAATGAAGAAATTGCTGGTAATAAGCAATTTCTTCATTTCCAACAATGTTTTCCAGAGCTAGTTTTCTTATGCGCTTCAATAAGCATGAGGGAATAGGTAAATGTGAATGCAAAATAAATATTTCCTCCTGCAATCGCCGGCATCAGTTCGATGCTAGTGTTAACCAATCGCCGATGAAAAATAGGAATAGTTGACGTGTTGGCGTCGCCGATTTTTTTTTTTTTTTTTACTTAAGCTTTATTATATGCCATTTCTATCATCAATACGCTGTTAAAGTCTGATGAGTGTAAAGTTTTATTCTTCGTGACCCGTTATGATTCGGCTAACATGTTTAACCCTTTCCTATTCAATCACTGTTTTTTACGTCCCTTAGATTTTATGATTTAGAAAACATTGTAGTAAAATAAGAAATTGCTTGTAACAATTTCTTTTTCTTTTTCTACAATAATTTCTACTCTGCTGAATGATATATTTTTTTTCAAATTAAACCCACTTAAAATGTTTGATTGCCAAAACCTTTAATTTGGACAGGTCTAAAATCTTGCCATGATATGGTGTCATCTGCGTGGATGGTCGAGCTTTGGTATACTTATGTTACGCTAATTTTTGTTTTAAAATGACGAAGGCTGGCTTTCCTTGTGTCAATGACAAAGGATGACTTTCCTTGTGTCAAAAACATATCAGAGATACTGAATTAACTTAGGCGAAAGCAACTTCATTTACGTTTTATGTTAGGAGAAAACATTAACATTTGTTAAAAATATGAATTGCTCTCGCATCGCCAGAAATCACCAGAACCGTGTAACTCCGCCATCCCCTATAACCAAAACAATCCTAATTGTCCACTAAGAAAATAGCTCTGAAAAACAATTTGGAAAATGAAATAATTCCTTGTAAGAAGCAATTTTTTCATTATCCACAATGTTATCTTACCAAAAGGATAGAAAAATTAAAAAATCTTTAAAATACAAATTGTCGACTGCAATTTCTCAATTTGGACCAGTCAAAAAAGGTGTCGATTAGCACTCGGTTAAAAGAACCATTCTTCGTGACCTGTTTATAATTCGGCCAACATGTTCGAAACATTGTGTCATTCTAACATGAAAGGTCGAGCTTTAGTGTACTTATGTTTCTGCTATTTTTCTTTTTAAAAAGGTCCGATACTGACATTGTGTCAAAAACATAATTTGAGAACCGCTTTAACACTTGTTAAAGCACACACATTATAACCCATAGCCAGACGGCAAAAATCCAGACTCGTCCAAATTGGAAGGAATTGCAGACGACAATTAAAGAGTTTATGATTTTTTTAAAAAAAAGAATCTCTTTATTTTGAGGTAAAAAACATTGTGGATAATGAAGAAATTGCTTGTAACAAGCAATTTCTTCATTTTCCACAATGTTATCCAAAGCTTTTTTCCTTGGGGGCGTCTAAAAGCGTCACTGAGTGGGAATGGGTTAAATACTATTCCGAGAGAGAAATTTGAAATGTTTAAAAAAAATATAAAGCATACCTGATTGTTTATAGATTCACAAGCCGTGTACATGTTTATAATAATTTAGATTATGCAAAACGCAAAGCATATCGTCGTCGGGCGTGCAAAATGTCGTAACTACAGGTTTATTCAACGACGATAAAACATATAGCATACCTTATTGTTAATAGATTTCACAGACTGTGTACATGTACATGGATATTTAAATTATACAGAACGCAAAACATATCGTCGTCGGGTATGCCGAATGTCGTAACTACAGCTTTATTCAACGACGATACAAAGGTTTTAAAGATTTCCAGCGCCCAGCGTTGTCTATAAATTAGACGAATTAATGACTGGCACGTTAAACAAAAAAAGAATTTTCACAGTAATAAGTCGAATAAAGTAAGAAAAAAAAAACCAAAAAAAACCCAGCCACTATCTTCACAAAAATCGACAAATTTCATAACTTCAGAAGGAGTATTAATCGAATATTGTTTGTATATATTTGTTTAAAATCTTGTATAAATAACAGAAAGTAATTGTTTTTGATAGGCTATCCACAAAAGGCAATTATTTCAAACCTTTGGTGATGAAAAACTTTGGACATGAAAAATTGAGCTTGTAATGTTTAATTTAGAAGTGATCTAAACCCTTGTCATGCTGAACCCGGAATATTCCTGTTTTGGCAGGAGATCTAGACAAAGACCGGGCTGCACATTTGTGCAGTCTGTTCATTGCCCAGACCTCCTGCTTGTCCATTTAAAGCCAGCATTGTCTATTCCCCTTTATTTTTAGATATTTACCAACCCATAATTAGTGCCGTCTGTGCTTTCAGTCCTTTTATTTTAGCACGATTTTTTGGAGAATTTTTCTCAGCATGAGAAGGGTTAATTGACTTTTTTTTGGATTGTTTCGTCAATCGTTCATTTGTGTGCTATCAGCTAAAATTGACGAAATTACTTGCTCCGCCAAAGGACTCCGCTGGCCACGCCCACTGACTCCGACAAGATGTTCCGCTTTGCAATTTTACAAATGTTATGGTCATTAGCTTGTAACAAACAAGAGCACCGCCTAAAGGTGCCTACGCTCCTCTGTTTGGTGCTGGATAGTGGACAAATGCATCTAAAGTTATCCCCCTTGATAGTATAGGTTGCTCTTTTGATAGTGAACAAGTGTGCCAAGTTTCAAGTGAATGCCTATAGTAGAACCAGAGATATCACAAATGTCAGAGTTTTCGCACGACGACGACAACGACAACGACGACAACGACACTAAGGCTATCGCAACACCTCGGGTTTTCTCCGAAAACAGCTGAGCTAAAAACTAGAATTGTTGTCGTAATTATGCATTGAAAATCAACAAAAATACTTCACATAAATGTGGTCAACGTTTAATAATCACTTCGGTGTAAATGATGTTTTTTATTTGATTGACAGTTAACGGCAAAACTAAAGTGGTTTGGACTTGAAGTCACGATGAACTGTCATCTACATGGCCGCACTTTGGTTCCCTAGAGTTATATCTGCCACAAATGTCAGACGCCGATTGTACTCGCATCAAAATCATCATTGGTACACCTGATAAGCCTTCGCGCGCATGTGTGAGTTTGTGTTTGTGTTTGCGTTCGTGTGTTTAATGGCGATTGACACAAGGCATAAAATTCTTTCTACTGAATGAATGTGAAGGAAGGAACTATTTGTACTTTTTGTGTCCGTTTTTGTCAAAATATCTCGTTATAGTCATAGTATCATTGTAATTGTATTAACTTACTGTCACTCTATCGTCGTCGTACTACAACGTTATCGACATCGTTAAGTTGTATTTCTCATACTGTCATTCTTTCGACGATTACTACAGTGTAATCGTCATCCTATAAATAATATTTTAGCATCGTTATCACACTCTTGCATTGTCGTACTACTTTACTATTGTCACTCTAACGTTGTCGTCCTATTGTAATTTCACCATCCCACTGTCACTCTAACGTCGTTGTACTACTGTCACTCTAACGTTGTCGTCCTATTGTAATTTCACCACAGTACTGTTACTCTATCGTTATCGTACTAGTGTAATTTCAACACGGTACTTATACTCTTTCGTCGTCATACCATTGTAATTTCACCACAGTACTTACACTCTATCGTCGCCGCACGTTATCGTACTACTGTAATTTTACCACAGTACTGTTACTCTATCGTCTTCATACCATTGTTATTTCACCACAGTACCGACACTCAATCGTCGTCGCACTGTTTGATTTCTGATCATTTCTGAATATGTTTGAAAGAGAGAGAGAGAGAGGTGAGAGAGAGCGAAAGAGAGAGAGAAAGAAAGAGAGAAAAAGCGAAAGAGAGAGTGAAAAAATTGGAGGGGAGAGGAAGAGAGAAAGAGAATGGAAAAGAAAAACAAGAGGACCATCGTGGTCCTATATCGCTCCCCTAAGTATGATTGCTCAAGGCTATATGATGTATACAAGGTATCAAAGCCCTGCACCTAATTATTTTGGAGAATATTTTCTTTTAAGATTTTCTCTTTCAATCCTATGTGTATTGATTTATTTGTTTGTTTGATGATCGTTTGCCGCTTTTAACAATCTCTCAGTCATATCGCGGCGGCGACACCTAACAATGGATTCCTGGTATTTCTCACACATTACATCCTTTCCTAGCCTCCAGCTGCTATCCATCATAGGTCTACGATTATCGACCCATTGGTGAGAGACAAATAGTCGGAAAGGATGAGTGCCGCCGTCGGGAATCGAACCCGGGACCACAAGATTGACAGTCCGACGCGCTACCAACTGCGCTATGACGGCGGCTCTATGTGTATTGAAGATCCTACCATATAAAGCTAATTCCAGAGTACGGTCATTCGTTTATGTACATTGCTAGGGGGTCAATATGCATTGAAACATACGAAATATCAAAGCTCTAGGCCTATTGGTTTAGGAGGGGAATATTTTAAAAGATATCCTTCTTTATTTCTATGTAAAATCAGTTCACACAGAAACGGGCTAATTTAAGGAGTACGGTAATTCTTTGAAGTTTGGTAGAGGGTGTTCAGAAATTAATAAAAGCAAAATATTGAAGCTCTGAGCCTTGTGGTGAGGGTGAATATGATTTTCAAAGATCTCCTTATTTGTTTCTATGTAAAATCGGGGATCACACAGAAACGAGCAAATTTTCAGAGTACCGTGATTCTTTGAAGTATTTTGGTAAAGGGTCAATAGACATTGATACATACAAAAAAGGCTCTTGGCCTTATGATTTGGGAGATACTATTTTCAAAGATGACCTTCTTTATTTCTAATTAAATCAGGGAAAAATATGAAAAGGGTTTGGTTTCAGATTACTGTAATTCCTTCAAGTACTTTGGTAAAGGGTCAATAGATGATGCTTTAAAACAAAATTCAAAGCTTTAAACCTTGTGGGTTGGGTGAAGATAATTTTCAAAGATTTCCTTCTTTACTTCTTTGTAGGATCAGGGGTCGCACAGAATATGGCTAATTTTCAAGATACGGTAATTCTTTGAAGTATTTTGGTAGAGGGTCAATAGGTGATGATTTATACCAAATATCTTAGCTCTAGGCTTTATTGGTGGGGAGAAGAAGGTTTTCAAAAAATTCCTTCGTTATATCTTTGAAAATCAGGGAAAAGGGCCTTTTTTCAGAGTGTTGTAATTCATTGGGGTATTTCGGTAAAGGGCCAATTGACATTGATACATAGTAAATATTAAAACTCCAGGCCTTATGGTTTGGGAGAAGATGATTTTCAAAAATGTCCTTCTGTATTTCTACGTAAAATCAGGGATCACGATGAAAAGAGCTAATTTTCAAGATACGGTAGTTCTTTGAAGTATTTTGGTAGAGGGTCGATAGATGATGATATATACCAAATATCAAAGCTCTAGACCTTATGGCTTTGGAGGAGATTATTTTTTAATCTTTTTTCACTCCGTTGCCATGGCAACCAAAGTTCTTCATTGATTTCAAGTCATTGGAGTATTTTGAAAGAGCATGATCTAAGGATTATTTCGTTTAAATTCATTGGTTAGTTTAAGAGGGGACGAGACTTTTTTGTAATCGTGAACGGAGGGCCGGAACAGATGGACGGCCGGAAGGATGCCGGACGATGACTAATCACAATAGCTCGACCAGAGCAATTTGTTCTCAGGTGATCTAAAAACTAGTATAATTACATTTAGAAATACTCTTTTTTTTCTTTCTATTGTACCTTCTTATCTATAATTGCGATTTTTGATAAGGCTGAAAAGATCCATATCACCACGAAAAAAACAAGCACTAGTCTATATTACTGCAGAAGTAGGTCCACATTCTCTTAAAAGATTAAATACGTTATACAAACATAAAGCATCGAGGCTGATAACCAGAATTTTCTTCTTTTCCCATAATATTTTGAGCCCTATCTGACAAATCTTAAGAATTTAGCCACATTTAAAATTTCGTTCGTAACTTCTTTCAATTTGGACATTTAAATTTTGTCGTAGCGGATAACTTCTGTATACCCATTAGATTAGTGTCGTATAAAACCATAGACTGAGATTAGACTTTCTTTCTTATATTAATGTACAATAAAATCCTGTCGCTTTTTCAGAACTACACTTGAAAATTCACTATTGTGAGTGGGCGAGAAAAATTTCGTAACTACAGTTTGAAAGCAAAAGCTGTAGTTACAACATTTTGTTTGCCAACCAACGATATCAATCCATTCTTGAAAGAAGTTGCGTTTGCGCTTAAATTGGTAAATAAGTGTCAAATAATGTAGGAAACATTGTGACGGAGCTTCCAATAACCATATATCTCAAGGATGTCAGAAATTGGGATAGAACGATAATGGCCTAAACTGGATTTTAGTGACTTCTTTCAACACAGACATGCAAAAACTCGTCTCAAACACATTGTCTGGCGAAGAATTAACCATTTCCCATTTCTTGAAACTTTAGACTGGTCCGAATTGAAAAAAGTTCCAGATGACAATTGAAATTGGATGCATTTTGAAATGAAACCATCATACGGGGTAGAAAATATTGTGGGAAAGGAAGAAATTGCTGGTTAAAAGCAATTTCTTCTTTTACCACAATATTTTCTCAAGTATAAAAATCGAAACGACGGAAAATTCCGGGTTTGTACAGGTAAGGGTTAAAGAGACCAATTTACAGCTAGGTTATCTAATTAGCTCGGTACAAATAAGGAAATCCGACATTTTGTTGGAATTCGAGGATAATTGGTCTAGAAACGGACTCGTAAAATCACAGCGTGATAACTGGTGTTTTATATCTGTTTGGGAACCATTCCATAAAGGCCAGACTACTAAAATAACATCGTAATAGGATTTTTATTTGTCGTAATCTAGACTCATGACTTATATCTGTATGGGGTCTCGAAGTTAAGTCCGTATTTAGAGTTACTTAAATGCCATAGGCACTTGGATTAAGGAATTTATAACAATTTACTAAAATCTCTCTCCCCACGAAAAATATTAACAAGGTAGTGCAGCTGCCATTTTTTAAGGGAACGGATGTTTTTACAAGCATCTCTGGTTCCTCACTCCAGCGAGTCAAACATCTCTCATGACGGAACCATGACGAATTCCTAAATCCAAGTGCCTATGTTAAATGCTTTAGCGAAAGTTAATGCACTTCAAACGCATCGTAACTAATAACAAAAGTTTCAGATGGGTAATTTCTAATGTGAGCGTGCAAATGCTTCAGCCTTTTCTCGTACAATCTCTGGTTTTTACGTCCCTGTGGTATCATATTTGAGAAAAATTTAAGGAAAAAGAAGAAATTGCTTGTATCAAGCAATTTCTTCTTTTTTCACAATACTTTCTATCATATAGGATAGCTACTTTTTGAATTGTACTTACTTTATAATGTCGTCTGCTAAACTTTTGAAATTGAACAAGTATAAATTTTTGAAAAACAGTAAAGGGCTAAGTCCCCATCCCACACACCGATAGATCGGATTCATGCAGTTTTCTCGATCTAACTAAAGAAGGTCTGTCACCTACCTTGATCAGCTGTTGATGGACGCACGAACTCCAATTTGTTACAATTATTCGGGACAACTCATCAAAATTACTAAGATCCACATTCTCCAATCTGTTTATTTATATCACAATTAATTGAATCCAGTATAATTATACATCACTTAATCACAGGTAAAATTTCATATTTCTAATCTTACGTTTTCACGGGTATCTAGTAAACGAAATTTACAATAATGTTCAAAATCACGAGACCAAAGTCATCTTACATAAACATTTTGTACAATATTTGCACGTGCTTTCCGTTGCCACGTAGAACGTGAAAAACAGAAAAACAGCTATTGCACGTGCATGTCATAAACCTTGCTGTCGAGGGGTGTAAATGTGCATAAACTTAGCGTACAAGAGAAAAGAAAAAATGAATTTTCGGCCTTGACACTGGTGGAAATGTCACGACTTTCAAATGAGAAGCCATTGGGATGCTTATGGCTTGCCAGTTTGTGACCACTGTTGCCAGAACAATGAAATGCTCACGGCAAACAACAATGGACCATTCGCTGGCCCCGCCCGCTGACTCCATAGGCCCCTCCCATTAACTCCGACAGGAAATTCCGCTTCGATTTTTAATGGCGTTATTTTGCAAAATTTATGGCCAGTAGCATTAAAGGAAAATAGTTTGTTGGTGACCTAAACGTTGTATCTACAGCTTGAATTAGCTGTATGTATAAGCTTTAGTCGCCAAACCAACAAAAAAGGATATAAAAAATGGCGGCATATGTTGGATTAAAAAGCTCAGGTCCGGGCTGAATCAATGATTCGATTGGTCGTTTGATTCCTTGATTGACACCGCGATTGGTCAAATTGATATGAAAACTCGTGTACACCAAACCGGGTCAGCTGCTGAGCGGCCGAGACCCGGAGCGGTTCGAGTCTGGAATGATGATGAAATACGGCTGTGTCATCTCCGTAACAAGTCAAAGTCCATTCCCACAAAAACCCTCTTTTTTAAGACCCCAAATTAAAGCTAAGGAAAACATTGTGGAAAATGGAGAAATCACTTGATACAAGCAATTGCTTCATTATCCACAGTGTTGTCTATCCAAAAAGACGAAAAAATCTTAAATTTCGCCAACTTCAAATTAACATCTGCCGCTTCTTTCCATTTGGACCAGTCTAAAATTTTGTTACATGTGAATGGGTTAAAGTCATCAACATCCACTAGTAAAGAAATGCTGGTGGTAGGGTTACAACATAAACTGATAAGGACCTGCTGCGACAAGCTAGACTTTGAACTCGAAGGCCACATAATGGATGGATTCTTAAACCTTAGGGGATTTTCCACAATGATTTTCAAAGCTCTTCAATTGACGAGGCGTAAAAAGGAGGGATTGTGTGGGATTGGGTTAATTAAAACAGCATGCACGTATTTTATGTCGCTAGTAGTTCGTGACAATGATTATGTATATCTTGGATTCATTTATTTTCAGAGAAGATGCATGCAGATTTCAAAATGAGTATGTCAGGTCTCCCGACTTCAATTCTTCAAATGTCAAATTCCATCATTTACTAATCAAAACTATTTGTGTAGGTAATCATTTTGAATTTTCGCTTCGAGGAAATTCCAACGGGTACACGCAAAGCAGACTTTATCCCTTTACCAGACGACATAATTTTACACTAGTCCAATTTGAAAGAAGTCGCGGAAGGCAATGTAAGGTTTGTGAAATTTTATATTTTTTGTCGTTGGAGAAAGAAACGAGAGCACCGCCTACGGGTGCCTACGCTCGGCTAATGGGTGCTGGATAGTGGATAAAAGCACAAAATGCATCAAGAATTATCCCCCTTGATAGTATTGGTTGCTCTTTTGATAGTGAACAAGTGTGACAAGTTTCAAGTGAATGCCTTTAGTAGAACCAGAGATATCACAAAATGTCAAAGATTGCGCACGACGACATCGAGAACGACAACGACGACATCAAGGCTAAAGCAATACCTCGGGTTTCCTCCGAAAATAGCCGAGCTAAAAAAAATGGTGGTACATGAATAAAATGCTTGTTACAAGCAACATCTTCATTTTCGGCAATTTTTTCCAACCCTTCTTTCCTTTAGAGGGGCCAAGGTAGGTCATAATAATGATACGGGGTAATCATTTCCTGTTCAATGGGTTTTATTTTCCTATGATTTTATAATTTAGAAAACATTGTAGAAAAGGAAGAAATTGCTTGATACAGGCAATTTCTTCTTTTTCCGCAATGTTTTCTACCCTACTGATTGTTTATTTTTCAAATTGAATCCACTGTAAATTTCCATCTGCAAAACCTTTGAATATGGACAGGTCTGAACTTCGCGAAACAAGAAAGAGTTAAAAAAAAAAATATCAGATTTAGATACTACTCTTTCATGATCTGTGAAAAGACAACAAAATGTCACGACACTCAGCTATATAGACTGGTACCACTGACGACTTCCACAAAGCCGGCTTTGGGTCGACGGTGGTACCAGTCTACAAGCTATAGTAAAAAACCCCGGTTTTCTCTAAAAGCAGTAGAGTATAACATTAGAGAAAAGAATTCACTGAACCCATTACCGGATGGTAAAATTTAGACCCGTCCAAATTGAAAGGAGTTGCAGACGACAATTTAACGTTTTTTGAAATTTTATAATTTTTTCAAATTTCTTGGTAGAGAACATTGTGGAACATGAAGAAAATGCTTGAAGAGAATATTTCTTGTTTTCAAGGAGGTATGCAACAAAAATCTTATCACACTGTATGAACACACAAAGCGTATTCATACACAAATGTGATTAGATTTTTTTCTTTTCATACCTCCATGAAAAAAAAAATCTCTTCACTCCTTTCAATTTAATTGCATCAAGAAAAAAAATCCCAAATATCCTACATATTCTGATGCATTTTTTATGGAACTACTTTGTATGCAAGCATACAAAATAGCTGTGTGCTCAAAATTTTGTTCATCGAGCTACATGTATGAATTATTTTTTTTCAGCCATTCAGAATGCTTGTTTGATAGACGTAAATAAGAATTAAATCATTCACAAATCATTTCGAAGAAAGAACTTAAAGTTTGAGAAAGTTTAATATATCATAAGGCAGAATTACAAAATATACATAACAAGAGACAAAACATATCAATAATTAGTCGTTTACAAATTCCCAAACAATCCCGCTCTTATTATTCCTCATGAAAATAGTTATGGAAAACATTGTTGAAAATGAAGAAATTGCTTGATACAAGCAAACTCTTCATTATCCTCTATGATTTTTCTGTCCAAAACAACAAAGTTTCTCAAATTTTATCAACTAAAAATTGTTTTCTGCAACTTCCTTGAATTTTAGAAGAACAGTTTTAAATTTGGTATTCTGGTAATTGGACCCAAGAAAAAAAGGTGTAAAAAATCAACCAACCTCTTAGTCATTGGTTAACAAAACAACCAATATCTAACTCATTGGTAAACTAAACAATCAACTTTAACCCATTGGTTGACAAAACAATAGATCTATCAGCCCTTGGTTATCAAAATAATCTATATCTAACCCATTGGTTGACAAAACAATAAATCTCTAACCCATTGGTTATCAAATTGATTTATATATAACCCACTGGTTGACAAAACAATAGGTCTCTTACCCATTGGTTATCAAAATAATCTATACCTAACTCATTGGTTGACAAAAAAAAAGATCTCCCCATCGGTTCAGAAAATAATCTATATATAACCCATTGGTTGACAAATCAATAGATCTCTAACGGTCATCGGTTAACAAAATAATCTATACCTAACCCATTGGTTGACAAAACAATAGATCTCTAACAACAACATCAAACCTATTATTCCAATCTCACAATGAGTGCTTCAGAACCTCAATTTGTACAAAAACATGAAAAAGAACAATTTACAACAGCTAATATAAAAGTTAATTTGAGAGTTTTTAATGTTGAGCAAGGTGAACAATTCTTGATGAATCACCAAATTTTAAACCCTTTCCTGCTTTGCAAAATTTTAGACCAGTCCAAATTCAAACATTTTGCAGACGAAAATTTTTAAGTAAATACAATTTGAAAAATAACTTTTTAGTATTTTAGAAAATATTGTTGGAAAAGAAGAAATTGCTTGTTACAAGCAATTTCTTTTTTTCTACAATTTTTCTCAATTATGAAAACACAAGGACGTTAAAAAAAGGGTTTGAACAGGAAAAGGTAAACAATTACAAGATGACAAAATCTTAGACTGGTTTAAATTGACGATTGTTTCAACTTGATGAAGTCTTGTTGGCACTGAAGAAATTGCCTGTCAAAAGTAATATCATTTCAAACAATGTTTTCTTAAAAGGGATAGTGGGATTGGGTGAAAACAGGATTGTGTGGTAATGGCTTAAACTGTTATACGTGTGTATGTTATGTTTTGTAGACAGTTTTGATCATGCGTATTCTTTTTATTTGGTGTTGGGTTAAGTTTGATATAAAGGCTCTTGGTGGGAATTAAATGCTTCAAATAAAGCTCATACCATTTACCGAATTTTGGGCTGGTCCTGGCAAGTGAAAATTAAAAAAAAATTGTGCAAATAGGATAGAAAATTTTATGTGAAAAGACAAAAATACTTGTTCAGAACAATTTCCCCTTTTTCCACAATGTTTCTTATAGTTATTTATCATAAGCACATGGAAATGTGGGAATATGTGGTTATTAGGTTAAAAAGCATGGACATATTAGGTTAGCCTCAGAGACATGATGTGTTTCTGATACACTATTATGCTGGTAACAGCAATACATGTATTTCAAAAGTGTATTCATGAAAACTAATCTTGACCCTTTCTCTACGTTGTAATTGACCATTTGCGACTGTCAATCAAGGAATAAACCTACCAATCAAATAATCTATTCAGCCCAGACCTGAGCTTATCAACTCCGACATTAGCCGCCATTTTAGTTTACCTTTATTGCTGGTTTCGCGATTTTAGGTCACCAACCAACCATTTTACTTTTTTGTTATATGCAACTGGCTATAAAAAAAAATCCCAAATATCCTACATATTCTGATGCATTTTTTATGGAACTACTTTGTATGCAAGCATACAAAATAGCTGTGTGCTCAAAATTTTGTTCATCGAGCTACATGTATGAATTATTTTTTTTCAGCCATTCAGAATGCTTGTTTGATAGACGTAAATAAGAATTAAATCATTCACAAATCATTTCGAAGAAAGAACTTAAAGTTTGAGAAAGTTTAATATATCATAAGGCAGAATTACAAAATATACATAACAAGAGACAAAACATATCAATAATTAGTCGTTTACAAATTCCCAAACAATCCCGCTCTTATTATTCCTCATGAAAATAGTTATGGAAAACATTGTTGAAAATGAAGAAATTGCTTGATACAAGCAAACTCTTCATTATCCTCTATGATTTTTCTGTCCAAAACAACAAAGTTTCTCAAATTTTATCAACTAAAAATTGTTTTCTGCAACTTCCTTGAATTTTAGAAGAACAGTTTTAAATTTGGTATTCTGGTAATTGGACCCAAGAAAAAAAGGTGTAAAAAATCAACCAACCTCTTAGTCATTGGTTAACAAAACAACCAATATCTAACTCATTGGTAAACTAAACAATCAACTTTAACCCATTGGTTGACAAAACAATAGATCTATCAGCCCTTGGTTATCAAAATAATCTATATCTAACCCATTGGTTGACAAAACAATAAATCTCTAACCCATTGGTTATCAAATTGATTTATATATAACCCACTGGTTGACAAAACAATAGGTCTCTTACCCATTGGTTATCAAAATAATCTATACCTAACTCATTGGTTGACAAAAAAAAAGATCTCCCCATCGGTTCAGAAAATAATCTATATATAACCCATTGGTTGACAAATCAATAGATCTCTAACGGTCATCGGTTAACAAAATAATCTATACCTAACCCATTGGTTGACAAAACAATAGATCTCTAACAACAACATCAAACCTATTATTCCAATCTCACAATGAGTGCTTCAGAACCTCAATTTGTACAAAAACATGAAAAAGAACAATTTACAACAGCTAATATAAAAGTTAATTTGAGAGTTTTTAATGTTGAGCAAGGTGAACAATTCTTGATGAATCACCAAATTTTAAACCCTTTCCTGCTTTGCAAAATTTTAGACCAGTCCAAATTCAAACATTTTGCAGACGAAAATTTTTAAGTAAATACAATTTGAAAAATAACTTTTTAGTATTTTAGAAAATATTGTTGGAAAAGAAGAAATTGCTTGTTACAAGCAATTTCTTTTTTTCTACAATTTTTCTCAATTATGAAAACACAAGGACGTTAAAAAAAGGGTTTGAACAGGAAAAGGTAAACAATTACAAGATGACAAAATCTTAGACTGGTTTAAATTGACGATTGTTTCAACTTGATGAAGTCTTGTTGGCACTGAAGAAATTGCCTGTCAAAAGTAATATCATTTCAAACAATGTTTTCTTAAAAGGGATAGTGGGATTGGGTGAAAACAGGATTGTGTGGTAATGGCTTAAACTGTTATACGTGTGTATGTTATGTTTTGTAGACAGTTTTGATCATGCGTATTCTTTTTATTTGGTGTTGGGTTAAGTTTGATATAAAGGCTCTTGGTGGGAATTAAATGCTTCAAATAAAGCTCATACCATTTACCGAATTTTGGGCTGGTCCTGGCAAGTGAAAATTAAAAAAAAATTGTGCAAATAGGATAGAAAATTTTATGTGAAAAGACAAAAATACTTGTTCAGAACAATTTCCCCTTTTTCCACAATGTTTCTTATAGTTATTTATCATAAGCACATGGAAATGTGGGAATATGTGGTTATTAGGTTAAAAAGCATGGACATATTAGGTTAGCCTCAGAGACATGATGTGTTTCTGATACACTATTATGCTGGTAACAGCAATACATGTATTTCAAAAGTGTATTCATGAAAACTAATCTTGACCCTTTCTCTACGTTGTAATTGACCATTTGCGACTGTCAATCAAGGAATAAACCTACCAATCAAATAATCTATTCAGCCCAGACCTGAGCTTATCAACTCCGACATTAGCCGCCATTTTAGTTTACCTTTATTGCTGGTTTCGCGATTTTAGGTCACCAACCAACCATTTTACTTTTTTGTTATATGCAACTGGCTATAAATTTTGAAAACTGACGCTGTTAAAAATCTAAGTGGAACTTCTTGTCGGAGTTTATGGGAGGGGCCTAGGTAGTCAGTGGGCAGGGCCAGCGATTGGTCATTTCTATAAATACTGTATAAAATAACCTGGAAAAGAAAGAAATTATTACACCAGCAACAGGTCGAGGATTTTTTTGTTTATTGTTTATTTTCCCACAAAGCAAAAATTGTGAAATGGCCTAACCCATTCTCACTCGACAGAATTTTAGACTGGTCAAAAATCAAAGGAGCTGCAGATGACAAATTAAAGCTAATGCAATTTTAGTTTTTTTCAACTCTCTTGGTAGAAAACATTGTGTTAAATGAAGAAATTACTTGTTACAAGCAATTTCTTCATTTTACATAATGTTTTCCTATTGGTTTTCTTTGAGGGGTGTCAAAAAGCGTCACTGTGTTGGAATGGGTTAATACAGAAACATTCAACAATTATATGAAGAAAGTAAATCAGTACTTATCACAAATTATTTACAAATAGTACAAAAATTCATGTTAACCCTTGTCATGCTGAACCTGGAATATTCTTGTTTTGACAGCAGGTAAAGATGTGTGTGTATTTCCATTTATTTATCATCGCTACCTTAGCACATGCTCATATGAGCGACATCCCCAGAAGATGATAAGTTGTTATGGGGGATAGTGCAAAGATACAGGACGAAACTGCTGAGAGCTCTGCCTGGTTCTTTAATGTGCACGATGGATAGCATCATCACACTGGGCTTTAATTTAACGTCTCATCCGAAAGACAATTAGTTGTGTTAGTTGATATGGTCAGCCCAGGGCTTGAACCCATGATCTTGAGGTTTAAAGTGAAGTGCTCTACCAACTGAGCTAATCGAGCTGACAGCAGGTAAAGATAAAGATCAACCTGCAAACAAGTGCAGTCTGATCTTAGTCTACACCTTCTATTTGTCTCCTTCAACCAAGCGTTGTTTATAAAATTAATTTTCAATATAATTTTTACCCTTTACTGGTGCTTTCCTGTGCTTTCAGGCCTTTGACTTAAATGCGAATTAGATAAGGATTTTATTCAGCATGACCAGCTTTAGAATCTTAACCCTTCTCATGCTGAGCCCAGAATATTCCTATTTTTGGCAGGAAGTATAGACAAAGATCAGTCTGCACATGTATGCAGTCTGATCTTTGTCTATACCACCTGCTTGTCTCATTTAAGCCACAGTTGTTTATGGAATGATTTTAAAAATAATGATATCCTAAATTTAGTGCATCCAGTACTATCAGCCCTTTGATTTTAATGCTGTTCTGCAGAGAATTTTTATTCAGCATGACAAGGGTTAATTTTATATAAATCACTCTGAATGCAAGCAAAGATACTTGTCTACAACATCGTCATCTGACACACGAATATAAAACATCTTGAATGGAAAAGAACTACATGTATGACCCTGAACTTTTGTTCGCAAACAAGTTAATCTAAAAGTTTAACCCATTACCACATGACAAAATTTAGACTGGTCCAAATTGAAAGGAGTTGCAGACAACAATTTAAAGTTTATGAAATTTTAGAATTTTTCCTCTTTGTGTAAAGAAAACATTGTGGAAAATGAAGAAATTGCATGTTACAAGCAATTTCTACGTTTTCACAATGTATTCCCAATGTTTTTTCTTGGGGGGCGTCCAAAAGCGTCACTGAGTAAGAATGGGTTAATTGGTAACCACACAATGATGCTTTTTGACATCCCATAGAAACATGCTTATAGAAAACTTTGTCGGAAAAGGAGAAATTCTTTGTAACAAGCATTTTCTCCTTTCCCACAACTTTTACCAATTTGTTTGGCACTTATTTTCAAATTTTAACACATTTGAAGGTGCATATGCAACTTCTTTCCGATTGCATCAGTAAATTTTGTTGCCTGGTAATGGGTTGACCCATTTCCTCACAATGACGCTATTTGACGCCTCTCAAGATAAACAACAAGAGGACCATGATGGTCCTAAATCACTCCCCTGAGTATGTTTAATGATATGTACCAAATATCAGAGCTCTAGGCCTAATGGTTTGGGAGAAGAAAATTTTCAAAGATTTCCTTCTTTATTCCTTTGTAAAATCTGGGGTCGCACAGAAAAGGGTTAATTTTAAGAGTACAGTAATTCTTTGAAGTATTTTGGTAAAGGGTCAATAGGTGATGATATGTACCAAATATCAAAGCTCTAGTCCTTATGGTTTGGGAGAAGAAGATTTTCAAAGATTTCCTTCTTTATTCCTTCGTAAAATCAGGGATCGCACAGAAAAGGGCTAATTTTCAGAATACCGTTATTCTTTGAAGTACTTTGGTAGGGGGTCAATAGTTGATGATACATACCAAATATCAAAGCTCTAGGCCTTATGTTTAGGAGGAGAAGATTTTTTAAGATTTCCTTTGTAAAATCTGGGATCGCACAGAAAAGGGTTAATTTTAAGAGTACAGTAATTCTTTGAAGTATTTTGGTAGAGGGTCAATAGGTGATGATATGTACCAAATATCAAAGCTCTCGGCCTTATGGTTTAGGAGAAGAAGATTTTTTAATAATTGTTTACTGACGGACAGACAGACAGACAGATGCCAGACAATTACCGATCACAATAGCTCACCTTGAGCACGTTGTGCTCAGGTGAGCTAATTATGAAAATACTATATAAAATGAAGAAATTGCTTGTCACAAGCAATTTCTTTATTTTACACAATGTTTTCACCCCAAAAGTTAAAATTTCATAAACTTAAAATTATCATCTGCATCTCCTTTCAATTTGGTCCAGTCTAAAATTTTGACGCTTGGTAATGAGTTAATTACACATTTCAGCTCATTTGGACAGGTATAACATGGAAAATCAAAAATATTCAATGAGTTTATTTTACTCCATCGTCAATTGAGCTGAAACCTTTAGTAACAGCTTTTCTTTATTTCCTTGCTGCAAGCAGTTTTCTTCCCTATTTGGCACTTACTTTCCAATTTTAGTGCAATTTTAAATGTTGTCTGCAATTACTTTGAATTTGGACCAGTCTACAATTTCGTCAAGTGGTAATGGGTTAAAAAGTGATTCTACAGATATGTAAGACAACAATAAAAATTTTTGTCATGGCTGTCTGTGATAAAAAAAACAAGGGAGCCTTTAAGAGAAATAGGAAATCTTAAAAATCAGAACTGATAAGAGCCAAGAACGTTCTAATAAATCAGTCTCATTTAACCCATTCCCACTCAAAGACGCTTTTAGACGCCCCAAAAGTAAAAAGATTTTGAAAACATTGTGGAAAATGAAGAAATTGCTTGTGACAATTTCTTCCTTTTCCACAATGTTTTCTACCCAAAAAGTTGAAAAAATCTAAATTTTCATAAACTTTAAATTGTTGTCTGCAACTCCTTTAAATTTGGACCAGTCTAAAATTTTGCTGTGTGGTAATGGGTTAACCTATATCCAACCGATCCTGCTTTTTATGCCCCCCAAAGAAAAAAGCCCCGGAAAAAATTGTGGAAAATGAAGAAATTGAATGTAACAAGCCAATTTTTCATTTTCCCCAATATTTTCCACCCTTAAAGGCAAAGATCTATAAAATTTCCCCAACTTGAAATTGTTGTCCGCACGTTTGAATTTGGACCAGTCTAATACTTTGCCGCCTGGGAATGGATTAAACAAACCTTAATATTCTATCAGTATAATGATTTCCGACATCATATTCTAAAATTTTACTATCTATAAATAAACACTCTATTTATCACATATCTAATACCCTGTATGTTCCTCATACCTTAACCCATTCCCACACAATAAAATTATAGACCGGCCCAAATTCAAAGAAGTTGCAGACGTCAATTTTAAGTTAATAAAATCTTCAAATTCTTTGTCTATTTGGGTAGAAAACATTGTAAATAATGAAAAAATTGCTAGTAACAAGCAATTTCTTCATTCTCCACAAAGTTTTCCAAAGCTTTCATATTGAGAGGGGTTTAAAAGCATCAATGTATGGGAATGGTTTAAGAATAATGTCAAATCTTTCCCGTTTTTTCAAAATTTTAGTCTGGTCCTAATTCAATGGTTTTGCAGATGAAAATTTTAAGTAGAATTGATTTGATAAAATGACCATTCAGTATGGTAGAAAACATGTATAAAAAAGAAGAAATTGCTTATCATAAATAATTTCTTCTTATCCACAATATTTTCTACCCAACTGAATAATAGTTTTTTAAATAAAATCAACTTTAAAAGTATAAAAAGTATCATCTAGGGTTTAACCAAATCCCCTCAATGATGCTTTTAGGCACCAATTGTAATTTTTTTTTTTGAAAACATTGCGTAAAATGAAGAAATTGCCTGAAACTAGCGATTTCTTCATTTTCCACAATGTTTTCTGAGTGCTCTCTTCCCAAAAAGTTGAAAAAAAATCTAAAATTTCATAAACTTTAAATTGTGGTCTGCAACTCTTTTGAATTTGGACCAGTCTAAAATTTTGAGGTGTGGTAATGAGTTAAAACATTGTGAGACAGTGCATGGTAAAAGCATTTTTTCACAAAGTTCTCTGTGAAATATATCTTTGTATTTCTAATTCATCTACCTTAACTCAGTACACACAGAAAGACAAATTTGTCAGAAAGATTGATCAATCAAGAACAGGTTTTACAATATACAAACATTTAATACAAAAAATCACCAGAACAAAAATATCCGTGTACATTTTAATATCTATACATAATGTCATGATAAGCATATGTCTAAAGACTAGAAAAGCATAGCTATGGATAATGTTTTTTTG
The DNA here is from genome assembly GCA_946902895.1 of Fragum fragum. Taxonomy (NCBI): domain Eukaryota; kingdom Metazoa; phylum Mollusca; class Bivalvia; order Cardiida; family Cardiidae; genus Fragum; species Fragum fragum. The sequence continues at coordinate 12,900,204 of OX336371.1, read as the reverse complement.
GAAAATCACTTTAATAACAAAGTGTTTCATATTGTATTGACTGAGTGCAATGAATTTTAAGATTTTTAAAAACTGGAAGGCTCATCAATACAAGGTTTTATGCAGCTATGGGTTGGAAGATAAAAAATGTCTGAATAAAAGTTATTATTTATAAAAATTGAAATATCTGGACGGTTTGAAAATAAGAATACAAAGTCGTAAGGACGGTTGAAAGTAAACTAGTACAATAAATAAGAACAAGAGCACCGCCTACGGGTGCCTACGCTCGGCTATTGGGTGCTGGATAGTGGATAAAAGTACAAAATGCATCTAGGGTTATCCCCCTTGATAGTATAAGTTGCTCTTTTGATAGTGAACAAGTTTGCCAAGTTTCAAGTGAATGCCTTTAGTAGATCCAGAGATATGACAAAATGTCAAAGTTTTCGCACAACGACAGCAAGGCTTTAGCAATATCTTGGGTTTTCTTCGAAACAGCCAAGCTAATAAGTGTGTCAAAAACATAAAATAAAAGCATAACTTAACTCATTAAACAACAACGATTCAATTTCAAAATTCAATTTGGTAACATATAGCCAAACAGGAGTATTTAACCCTTGTCACACTGAACACAGAAAATTCCAGTTTTGCTAGGAGGCATAGACAAAGATCAGCCTGCACATGTACTGGCTATGCAAACAGATCTCAGACAAGGCACATGATGTTAGTTTGCAGAATATGTGGTCAGAAACAGAAAATATTGACTGGCAGCTTATACGTGGTAACCACAGCTTCAGAAAGTAGTTGCAGATGAAAAATTCAAGTTCTTGAAATTTAACATTTTCTCAATTTTCTGGATAGAAAACTTGTTACAAGCAATTTCTTCATTTTACACAAAGTTTTCCCAAATATTTTTCTCAAGGGGCATCCAAACACATTACTGTGTAGGAATGAGTGAAATAAGCTGTAGTTATAACATTTATGTTGCCAAACCAATCAAAATCCTCACCTACATTTTGGAGGTCAACATTCACTTCTGGTTTAAATGAATGAATTGATTAGTCAATCAACTCTTTGATTGACAGTTGACATCTGTTAATTAACTCAAACCCAAATGGCAAACCCTAAGACCAGTCGAATTTGAAAGAATTTTCTGACAACATTATTAAGTTCTTAAAATTTCAAAATCTTTTTTACAAGAAATTTCTTCATTTCAAACAATGATTTCTTAAGATTTTTTTCCTAGAGGGGCCTAAACAAGTTGGATTTAGTGGGAAATGGTTAAAAGGCAACTTGAAATGTCTTCTTCAAAATCTTTCAATTTTGGACAAGTCTAAATTAACACCTGTGAATGGCTTAACCCAGTCCCATACGATTCCGTCCCTCAAGAAAAAAGCTTTGAAAAACAGTGTGGATAATGAAGAAATTGTTTGATGCAAGCAATTTCTTGTTGCAAGCAATTTCTTCCTTGTCCACTATGTTTTGACAAGGACAATTAAAATTCCATCAATTTGGAATTATCTTCTGCAACTTCTTTCAATTTGGACCAGTCAAAAATTTTGTTGTTTGGTAATGGGTTTAAAGTATATTTTGTTTGTCAATATAGCACCAAAGACTCATCCATCCAGCTGAGTGGGAAAGGCAGACAAATTAAAAGCAACCAAACAAATTTTCAATGCAGTCTTACTAGCAATTTTCCTCATTATCCACAACCTACCAAAACATAAAGATTTTTAAAATTTCATCACCATGAAAACGTCGCCTGCAAATTCTTTCAATTTGGACTGGTCTCAAATTTTGCAGTGTGGTAATCTGTTAATCCGTTCTCACATGAAAACTTTTTCATGCACCTAAAAAAAACAAATTGAAAAACATTGTGGGAAATAAAGAAATTGCTAGAAACAAACAATTCATTCATTTTCCACAATTTTTTTCGAATTGTTTTTCTTGAGGGGTGTCAAAATTTGCCATCTGGTAATGGGTAAATTTGATTAAATTTTAAAAATCTTTGTTTTTAAGGTTAGTAAATGTTTTGGGTAAAGAAGAAATGGCTTGTAATAAGCAATTTCTTCATTTTCCACAAAGTTTTTCAAAACATTAATTTTGAGGGGGGTTAAAAAGTGTGATTGTGTGGCAATGGGTTAACACATAAGAATATCTAAATTGGTTGGTAACAAGACACATAAAGTGTTTTGTTCATCTAGATTTTATTTCAATAAATGGTTACTGGAACTTACAACCTAAATTTACAATATTCATCTTTTTTTAGACTTTTATAGATTTCTCTAATATTAACCCATTACCACACATTTTTTTAGACTGGCCAAAATTCAAAAGATCTTGCAAATGACAAATTTTTGTTCGTGAAATTTTAAAAATCTTTGTTTTTTGGAGTAGAACCAGCAATTTCTTATTTTTATGCGATGTTTTTTTAATTGTTTTTCTTGAGGGACGTCCAAAAGTGTCAATGGATGGGAATGGAATATACAGATTAAGATTGTTCTAGAAAATTGTAAGGCTATTTTCAACAATGTTTCCAAGTTTGTTTTCTTTTGTTTTTTTCACATATGGGCCTTACAAAAACAGAATTTAGGTTGAAAGGGTTAAATCTAAAATTGATTTAAATATTTCATTTTTTTTTTCATTTCTTGAATATTATGAAATGGAGTAAAAGATCAACAGAATCAACAAACTAAGACTCTTGGGAGCATTTTCCAAGAAAAAGACCATAATTCGAGAGGCTAATATGGGTCTTGATTGTAGTTATTATATGAACTGTCTCGATACTCGACAAAAAACATCGCCCATCAAATGTCATATTTTTAAATCGGAATAAATCATATTTGGAATCTGATTTTTATGTGTCTGCAGAAAATTAGCCTCATATTGAAAATCTAGGGATATTACACTGAAACCTTTCCAAATCTCCTTTGTTCCATAACAATCCATGGATAAAAGTTAGGGGGGGGGCAGTCTTAGTTATTCTTCTTTTCTTAAAATTATTTTTTTAGAGTCAGAAATTATCTGAAAAGCTGAAAATAAAATAAAAGTCTTAAAAACATTTAACAATTCTTCTTTTTTTATAATAAAAGACATGTACATGGCTCAAAATTACAAACAATATAGTTAATCATAATGTCTGCAGTTCAACTACATGATTTCGCTCCTCAAAGTGAGCTTCCATTAACCCATTCCCACACAGTGAAATTTTAGACCAGTCCAAATTGAAAGAAGTTGCAGGCAACACTTTCAAATCGTTGAAATTTTCAATATATTTGTTTCTCTTAGTAGAAAACACTGTGGAAAAAACAGAAGTTGCTTGTTACAAGCAATTTCTTCATTTTCCACATTGTTTCACAGAACTATTGTCTTGAGGGTTGTAAAAGGGAGGGATTGTGTGGGAATGGGTTAACCCATTCCCACACAATCTTTTCTACATCCCCTAAGAAGATAAAATTGGAGGGAAACAAAGACACTGCTAATAACAAGGAACTTCTGCATTTTCTTCATTTCCCATTTCCCTCAATGTTTTCTACCAAGAAATTCAATCTGTTTTGAAACTTCATCAACTTCAAATTGTGGTCATTTTTTTTCAATTTGGATCAGTCTTAAATTTTGAAATCTTGTAATGAGTTAGAAATTCATGTATTGCCCCATTATTTTATGACATCTATTCTTAGCAATAAAAGGCTGTATAATCTTTGCCTAAAGTATAAACAACAAGAATATGAAGTTAAATAATTTTGTTAATTAACAACCATTCCCAGACAACTCTACTTGTTTACAACCTTTAACCCTTTCCTGTTTTGCAAAATTTAAGACCTGCCTAAATTCAAAGGATTTACAATATAAAATTGATTAAATTTGAAAGATAACCATTCAATAGGGTAGAAAATAATGTGGAAAATGAAGAAATTGCTTGTTACGAGCAATTTCTTCTTTTTCCACATTGTTTTCTCAAGTATAAAATCCCAGGGATGTAAAAACCAGGGATTGTACGGGAAAGGGTTAACCTGTTCCAAAATAATGACACTTTCTGATGCTCCTAAAGAAAAATAATTGGAAAACATTGTGGGAAATTGAAAAAATTCAAAATTTCATTACCAATAAATTGTCAAATTTCAATTTTAATTCGGAACAGTCTAAAATTTTGCCGTCAGTAATGTTTTAATAAAATGCTTTGAAAAACATTGTGGAAAATGAACAGATTGATAGTTGCAATTAACTTCTTAAATCAGATTACAAGAATTTGAAATTGTCGTTTGCAATTTCTTTGAATTTGAACCAGTCTAAAATTATGTTGTCTGGCGAAGAATTAAAAACTCTGTGTTAACCCGTTCCCACACAATGATGTTTTTCAAAGCCCCAAAGAAAAAAAGTTAGACTGGTCCTAATAAATAGAAGTTGCAGACAACAATTCTAATTTGATGAAATTTCAAACATCTTTGCTTTTAAAACAGAAAACATTGTAAATAATGAAGAAATTGCTTGTCATTACAATAATTTTGAATAGGGAACTACTTTTTTAAGAACAATCACATAATCACAGAAAACTCCAACAATCTGGTTTATAAGGTATTGTGTTTTACCTGGTTCAAGAGTTGGAACTAATTTCTTACGACATAATAGTTTAAAGAAAGACTCTTTGTAATTACAGTAAAGTGTTGCTGCCTGGTTTATGAGGTTTAATCTTTTACATTGCTTTGGAGTAGGAACTACTTTCTGCAAAATAAATGGTTTTGGGTATAATTCACAGTGCTCACAAAGAACTGCATCTATCTGGCATATATATGAACTGGTTACTGAGGTTATCTCTTCAAATGTTTGGTTTGAGGTAAAATTCCTGGTGATTACAGTAAACAATGTCTGTCTAGTCATATGACTCTATCTTTTACTTGGCTTTTGAGTAGGTGCTCTTTTCTTCAAAATATTTGGTTTGAGGTAAAATTCCTGGTGATTGCAGTAAACAACATCTGCCTGGTATATTTAACTCTATCTTTTACTTGGTTTTGGAGTAGGAACTACTTTCTTTACAACCTCTTCAATAAGGGAGATCAAAATGGTGTAAACAGGATAGGCTTGAGGCAGACGTCTCATTATCACAGGTGGTTGGACATAGTACCTGAAAAGTGAAAAGATGAGTTAATGAAAATGTTAAACGAATGGATTAATTTACCTTGGTGAAATCGTGTTTTATCATTTTGACCAAAAAAGTAGTTGGGTTCTTTTGGCATGTCTATTTCTTCCATCCTGCCAACCCTTAATTATCTACATGTACTTGCGATTGACATTATTTTTTAGACAAATAGGTTTATTAGACAATAATTGCTCATACTCAATTTGGTGTTCAATTTTGAATGGCAAATTTTCCTCATAGATATTTTGAAGTCTTAAATTTTGCCACTTTGAAAGGTGCCAAAATTGGAGAAAATTATCACATGGCAAATTTTTTTTAAAAAAATCTGTATCACAGGTTATTGAAATACTGTTCTAAGTGTTTATTAACTGTATAAACACTTAGAACATTTTTGCAACTAATCCTCTACACTTAAAACTGTTTTTTTTTATTTCCTTACATTTTGCTATGTTTATCCACTTATTCAAATATCTATAATTTAACCCATTCTAACTCAATCCCTCCTTTTTACGCCCCTCAAGAAAAAAGCTTTGGAAAACATTGTTGAAAATGAAGAAATTGCTTGTATCAAGCAATTTCTTCATTATCCACAATGTTTTCTATCCAAAAAGACGAAAAAGTTCAAAATTCCATCAACTTGAAATTGTCGTCTGCAGCTTCTTTCAATTTGGACCAGTCTAAAATTTTGCTGTGTTGGAATGGGTTAAGCAAGTTGATATTTATTTGATACAGCCTAACAAATATTTATCCCCCATAGTACCGAACTTATTTCCAGATGACAAATTTTTAGACTGGTCCAAGGTGAAAGAAGTTGAAAACTATAATTTCAAGTTGATGATTTCCAAAAATCTTTGTCTCTCTGGGTAAAAACTCTGGGAGAAATGCAGAAATTGCGTTTACAAGCAAAATCTTCATTTTCCACTATGTTATCCAATTGATTGATTGAATGGAGTTTAACGCCGCTGCTTTTAACAGTATTTCAGTCATATCTCTGAGGCTGGAGCACCTACAGTGGATTCCTGGTATTTCTCACACCAGTACTACCACTACATCCTTTCCTGGCTTTCAGCTGCTATCCCACTTAGGTTTACAATTATCCACCAATTGATGAGAGACAAATGTCGGAAAGAATATGTGCCACCGCCGGGGATCAAACCCATGACACCCTATGATTGAAGATTAGGAGTCTGATGCGCTACCGGCTGTGCTATGACGGCAGTCCTATGCTATCTAAAGCTTTGTTCTTAAGTGCATAAAAATAAGGTATTCTGTAGGAATGGATTAATGTACAAAGAACTTGTAAGACTAGGTTCTATCTAGTGATTAGGCTCTATGTCATAGAGAAAACGATTCGTGACAAAATTTGTCACTGGAATAAATCCTTTTTTTGTTTTTAGATTTTCAAACAAGAAAGCCGTTCCACAACGTGAATAGACAAAAGCAAAAATAAAATGAGCACATCATTGCTTAATACTGAGTCAACATGAAATTTGAATAAAATTTATTACATAGTTGAAGAGAAAATGAGTTGACAAGATTCTTAATCCTTTCCTGTATTTCAAAATTTTAGACTTGTCCAAATTCAAAGAAGCTGCAGATGACAATTAAAAGCTAGTGCAATATGAAAAGAAACAAACTTACAGGGTAGAAAACATTGTGGAAAAGACAAAAAGTTCTTGTTACAAGTAATTTCTTCTTTTCCCACAATGTTTTCTCAAGATAAAATCACAGGGATGTAAAAACAGGGATTATACAGGAAAGTGTTAAACAAAGGGCCATAACTCTGAGAAAAGTGAATGGAAGGCTTGAATCTGTATACAGTTTTGCAGTAACCCCGAAATTTAAAAATTCTGAACTTACTTAAACTCCTCCGTATACTGAGCACATATAAATGTTTTGATCCTTGGACTATACTGTAAAAATGTATCCAAAATAAAGGACTGCTGGTATAACAAGACAGCTTCCTCGGGCGACAACTTCTCCAGGGACGAGGGAGAGATAAGATTCAACATCATCTTCACGATTCGGGAAATGAACACCTCCTAGAAAGAGAAAAGAATATTTGATATTCATAAAGATGTAGGAAATAAGTAGTTTCCGTATCAAAAAATAACAATCTAATGAAAATTATGAAAACCAGAACTCTTTTTTCAGATTTGTTCAACCAATATCAAGAGTTCTGCATGCAGTTGTCTGCCCCTTGACACCTGAGCACTTGCGTAGACCAAAGACGTTAAAAGGTAAGTAGAATTTTCCCCCTTATTCCATTACCACAAGACAAAATTTTTGACTAGACAAATTAAAGGATGATGCAGAAAATAATTTCCAGTTACTAAAATTTAACTTAACAATCATCCTCACAAAGTGTCATCAAGGTTTAGCCAAATTTGTGGCCCTTTGAGTGTAAACGGGCCCCTACAGTGGTGAGTGTAAACTAAGAAAAGCCAATAGGCCCTTAACCCATTCCAACACAATGGAATTTTAGACCAGTCCAAATTGAAAGGAGCTGCAGACGACAATTTCAAGTTGATGGAATTTTGATTTTTTTCGTCTATTGGGATAGAAAACATTGTGGATAATGAAGAAATTGCTTGATCCAAGCAATTTCTTCATTTTCCACAATGTTTTCCAAAGTTTTTTTGTTGAGGCGCGTAAAAAGGAGGGCTTGTGTGGGAATGGGTTAAATAATTCCTGTGTTTTTCATAGGAACCTTTCTGTACTCAACAGGGCTCATTTTTATGACCTAACAACCATTCTGACCAAGTTTCATCAAGAATGGGCCTAAATAATAGCCCATAGACAGAAAACAGAGAAAATGTCATTAAGGCCCCTTTTTATGTGTTTTCCAATTGAATCTTCCCATCTTCAATAGGATTTATTCTTACTAGTTAACAATCATCCTGACCAAATTTCAACAATATTGGGTCAAAATTGTGGCTTCTAGAGTGTAAACAAAGCTAATGTCATCAAGGTCCCTTTTCCTATGTTTTCTCATGGAACTCTACCATTTTTAATAGGGTCTATGCTTATGACCTAACAATTATTATGACCAAGTTTCATAAAGATTGGAATAAAATTGTGGCTCCTTAATTGCAAACAAAGAAATTGTTGTTTAGGCCCCTTTTCCCTTGTTTTCCTTTAGAACTTTCCAATTTTCAATAGGGTTCATCCTTTTGACAATCATCCTGACCAAGTTTTTATTAAAACTTAGCCAAATTATGACCAAAATAGGGTACGCAAGCCAAATTATGACCAATATAGGGTACATAAAGTAATTGATAATGTTGGATGAAGCACTTAACCCATTCCATGCCAATGAGGCTTTTAAATGCCCCTCACTATAAAAGCTTTGGAAAACATTGTGAAAAATGAAGAAATTGCTTGTAACAACAATGTTTTCTACCCAAATGATAAAGAATTTAAAGATTTAATCAACTTGAAATTGTCGTCTGCAACTTCTTTGAACTTGGACTAGTCTAAAATTCTATCGTGTGGGAATGGGTTAAGATATCCAAGGATAAAAAAGCTCACCATGAACATGGTGCACCTAGGTGAGCTAAAATGCCTCAATCATTTCAAAACCAAGTCAAAATTTTACCATTCAAATCCTTTGTTTACACTTATGACAAAACCCCACAAACTGTTAGACAAAAAAGGTAAAAATATTAATGGGCCTTACCAGGGAAAACATTTTGGGCAAAGGAGAAATGGCTTGAAACAAGCAATTTTTCCCTTTTCCCACAATGATTTCTACTATATTCATTGATTATTCTTCAAATTACATTCCAAATCAATAAATTTCTAGACTAGTCAAAGTTCAAAGAAACTGCAGACGAAAATTCTTATTTGAGGAAATTTGAGAATCTTCGTATATTGGGGTAGAAAACATTGATGATATTGAAGCAATTGCTTGCAACAAGCAATTTCTTGATTTTACAAAATGTTTTCCACAACTTATTTCTGAAGGGGTATAAAAAGGAGGGCTTGTACAGGAATGGGTTAAAAGCACAGTTATTCAGCTAAGAGTTCAATGTTAAGAAAGAGCAACAACCCCTTTGGGAACAATTTTGTGAAATTACTAATATTGCACTTTCGTATCTTACTCTAATGTAAAGCCCTTGTTAGCAATAAAGTCTACATTATACAAGATTTGATTTTCTATTTATGTAGCGTAAACAAAATTACTCCTGAAATTACTGAGGAACTACAAGATATCTTTGTCCCCACAGGGACTTTAATTTCATCATCGAAAATTATTTCAAAATCAGAACCTTTTTCATTTATACGTCTTTATCAATCTTTTTCATTGCTCTAACAATCACTTGTTTTCAGGGCAGTGAAGAATAAAAGCTACATAAAATGTTTTTTTGAATGGGAGAATGAACAGGAACTTACAGAAAAATGTTATCTACTCTTTAACCCATTACCAGACGGCAAATTTTAGAGTGGTCCAAATTCAAAGAAGTTGCAGACAACATTCTAAAGTTGATTGAATTTCATTTGTATTTTGGCGTAGAAAACATTGTGAATAATGAAGAAATAGCTTGTAACAAGCAATTTCTTCATTATCCACAATGTTTACAAAAGCCTTATTATTGAGGTGGTGAAAGAAGCCTGATTGTGTGGGAATGGGTTAAATGAATACTTTCATATTTATTTTAAATTCATGTAGGGCCTGTTTCAAAATAACTACTGGTGATGGTTTTTAATTGATTGATTGAATGGGGTTTAATGCCACTTTTAACAGTATTTCAGTCATATCGCACGGCTGGAGCACCTTACAATGATTTTCTGGTATTTCTCACACCAATACTACCACTACATCCTTTCCTAGCCTCCAGCTCCTATCCTACATGGGTTTACTATTATCCACCCATTGATGAGAGACAAATGTCGGAAAGAATATGTGCCATCGGGGATCATACCCATGACATCCATTGAAGATTAGGAGTCTGACGCACTACTGACTGTGCTATGACGGTGGCTACAGTAATGGTTTTTAACAGAAATGCCATATTGTGCTGAACTGAAAATGGTATGCAACCCATTCCAGCACAATCCCAATTTTGGACTCCCAAGAACAATAAAGTCAAGAATAAATTGCATTTGGTTTGTAAATGATTAACCCATTTAGACTGGTCAAATTCAAATTTAAAAGGAGTTGCAGATAACAATTTTAAATTTATAAAAAAATTTTTTTTCACCTTTCTAGGTAGAAAAGATTGCGTAGAATAAAGAAATTGCTTGTAACAAGCAATTTCTTCATTTTAGGCAACATTTTCCTAATTGTTCATATTGAGGGGCATCCAAAAGTGTCATTGCGTGGGAATTGATTAATAGGTTGGGCTTTTACACCCCACTCAACAACTGTGGCCTTACGGATACGGGTCTCAGTGAAGACAGGAGAAAACGGGAAATATAAATAGTTGGAAAGAAATCAATGTACTGAAAAGTGCTGTAAGCTAGCAAAGCTTTGTTTTGTACAGTAATCTTCTTTGTCAAAAGTTATGATGATAAAGAAACACGGTTAAAGTAACCAAGGAGTTAACACATTCCCACACAATCCCTCCTTTTTACGCCCCTCAAGAAAATTGTTGTGAAAACAATGTGGAAAATGAAGAAATTGCTTGTTAAAAGCAATTTCTTCATTTTCCACATTGTTTTCTACCTTAAGCGATAGATATTTTAGAATTTTCAACAATTTGAAATTGTCATCTGCAACTTCTTTGAAGACTCTGATCAGAATCATTTTGAACACGATGTGCTCAAGTGAGCTGAAAATACCCAGGAGATGAACTTGCATGCAGAGTTTGCAATATTCCTGACATACACTAAAACTACTTTTTATGGCATAGGCATTTAATGGATTTAGTGGTTAAGACCCCAGTGGCAGTTTGCACTCTTTGAACTTCGAGACAACCTCAAAATTTTGTCTGTTAACATAAGCTATCAAAGCTGACGCTTTGCCAGCTATAACCTTCTTGTAATAAGTATCAATGTTTTCATAGCCCCTTTCCAAGACAACAAAATGTTAGACTGGCTCAGATTGACAGAATAGAAGACAACATTTCAAAGTGTGTTTACATTGAAAAATACATGTGAAATGGGGTAGGATACATTGTGAGAAAAGGAGAAATTGTTACACATAAGTTTCTCCTTTTCCCACACATATGAGCTGCAAGAGGCTTGTAAGTGAAATACCCCTATAAAGTTAAATCAAAGTTAGATAATTCCAAATTGACTTGAGGTATCAAAAAATTTTTTGTCTATTATGCACAACTAGAAATGATAGATATTGATTGTGGTAAGTGTCATTTCATTCCACTTGAGAATATAGAAGAAGTTGGGGATATAAAAACATGGTAATTTAAAGCTATTTTACTAAGTGAAGGGTAGATGATTCAAAAATTGCTTGAGGGATCATAATGATTAATTTGGCATGCACAATTAGACAACATTGAAAATCATTGTCACAAGTGTCAGTTCATTCCATTTAAAATTGTAGTAGTTATGAGTTGCACACAGATGGACAGACAGCCAGATGGATAACTGGGGCCATGAAATGAATTATGACCCCCCTGTGTGCATAAAAAGGTGCACAAATACAGATTATTTTCAAATAACTTTTAATTAGAGCAAATACAAGAAGAGGGTCATGAAGTTCAACTTCAGCATTTATCTTCCAGACAAAATCTAAAAACAAGAGATTTTCAAAACCAAAATTTGATTTAATTTCCATTTAAAACCCTCAAATTCCCACATGAGATTGGATAGAGGGCTTTTAAATGTGTGATAATAAATTGTCTGTCAGAGTTAATTTGTCAAATGTATTTACAGTGTTTCGGATCATTCTTTATAATTAATCTCTTGTAATCCTTTTTCCTACAATCCCTGCTTTTTACATCGAAATGATTTCCTACTTGTAAAAATATTGATGGAAAAGAAAAAGCGCTAGTTACAAGCATTGTCTTCTTTCCTACAATATTTTCTAGCCAAAATTGTTTTCTGCAAAGAATAGGAAAGGTTAATGACTAGCCCTTATTTATAGAAGATTTTGACAAAAATTTTTTGAAAACAAGAGGAACATAACTCTCAGTTGAGCTACAATGTTAAGATTGACAGATTGTCAATTCCAATCAATAAATTGATTGACCTATCAAATCATTCATTTGGACCAGCAAGTGGCCTTTTAGAACTCTGACATTTATATTAATTCAGCTTTGTTGTTTTGTTTACTTAAATGTTGTGTCTACAGCTTATTCAGGCTGTAATTACATTGTTTTGGTTGCCAATCGACCATTCTACTTTCTGTTACATTTAACTGATCATAAATTTTTCAAAATAACACTGTTTAACCCATTCCTACGCAAGCCCTCCTTTTAACACCCCTCAAAAAAAGCCTTTGAAAGCATTGTGGATCATGAAAAAATTGCTTGTAATAAGCAATTTCTTCATAATCCACAACGTTTTCCATCCAAAAAGACCAGAAAAATTAAAATTTCACAGGGTTTTCATTAGTTCCCAAAAAGTCAAGAGTCATTGACCCTTGAGCCAAAATTTCCAAGAGTCAAAATTGAAATATCATGAGTCAAAATGCGATATGCCCCTCCCCCCCCCCCCAACCGGAAATTTAGAAAAAAAAAGAGTTAACTTTTTTTGCAATGGTGCCTTAGAAGTGTTTATTTATTATTATTTTTTTTTTAACAAACGTGCCTTAAAAGTGTTTATATAGTTTTATTTTTTTTAACAATGGTGCCTTAGAATAAACTCTGTCTCAGATTGAAACATTTCTCCAATTTGACATTACTTTACTTTTCAATATAAGGTGAATATTGGGGAAAGTTTAGTATAAATAATTAATTTGAATCAGTTTTAGAAAATCTCAAGAGCACTAAGAGGATCAAATTATCTTTATTTTTCATAAAAAAAATGCCGATTTTATGCACGAAAACCAATGACATTTCTTGGGCAACCTTTTCTTTGGTTTCATTTTACTTCTTGATTATATCCTGTGAGCTTTTTTATAAAAGAAATAGCAAATAAGTAAATTTCAGTAGGATTAGAACTCTGAACATGGGTTTCATCATTAATTTCACAGGTGTCAAGTACCTGTCAATTACGATCGTCGATGCATGTCCATCACTCGAGAGTGTTAATTACTAATCAAGCTTGGTGTTATCCTTGATAGGGGTGTATATTTTCATAATCAACTAACCATTTTCCAATAATTTTGGCACACTTATGATGACCCTTGACGCATGGCTGCTAATTTTCGAGAGTCAAAACGACGCACAGTGACAAATTTTCGAGCGTCAAAATTGCTTCTTTTTGAATTTCTGTGCGTCAAAACCCGAGGTCTCGGGTCAAACGAAAACCCTGATTTCATCAACTTGAAATTGTCGTCTGCAGCTTCTTTCAATTTGGACCAGTCTATAATGTTGTTGTGTGGGAATGGGTTAATATGGAGGTCAAACTTCCTGTCGGAGGTCAGTGAGACTGGCCAGCAATCTGTCAATCGACCAAGCAATCTGAACAATTAACCCATTCCCAACCATCAAAATTTTAGACTGGTCCAAATTGAAAGAAGCCGCAGACGACATTTTCGAGGTGATGGAATTTTTATTTTTTTTGTACTTTTGGATGGAAAACTGGATGGAAAACATTGTCACAAGCAATTTCTTCATTATCCACAATGTTTTCCAAAACTTTTTCTCTTAGGGGCGTCTAAAAGCGTCATTGTGTGGGAATGGGTTCATGTTATGCCCAGTCTTAACCATTTTCTGTTGTTTTTTTTTTTCAAAATTTTAGACTTGTCAAAATTCAAATGGGTAGCAGAAAACATTATACAGTAAGACCACTTCAAAAAGTAACAATCCTATGATTGAAGATATTGTGGGAAAAGAAGAAATTGCTTGTTACAAGCAGTTTCTTCTTTTTTTCACAATGATTTCTTATGTATAATACCACAGGGACATAACAAGAGGCCCAGTGGGCCTTAACGGTCACCTGAGTAAAAGAGCACAAAGACAAGTGATTTTGTTTGAAAGAATTAGAAAAAGGTTTGGTTGAAATCCCCTCAGTAGTTCTTGAGAAGAAGATGAAAATGTTTAAAAGTTACCAAAAATGACCCCCTTTTGGTCCCCATTTTAGGCACCCCTGACCTCCAGCCTTTTAATTTTCACAAATCTGTATAATCAGTAACCAATGATGCTTTTCACCAAGTTAGTTTGAAATTGGCTTAGTACTTCATCAGAAGAAGGTGAAAATGTGAATTTTTTAACATGATGAACTTTGACCTCTGGGTGTGGCCCCATACATGACCCAGGGACATGAATTTCACAATTTATAATATACCTGTCCTAGTTGTCATACACAGAATATTTAAGCTCTGGCATTAACGGTTTATTAGAAGAAGATTTTTTAAGAAGTACCAAAAATTACCCTTTTTGCCCCTGATTTGGGCCCCTTTGACCCCCAGAACCCCTATTTTCACAAACTTGAATTGGCATCCCCCAATGATGCTTTCTACAAAGTTTGGTTATAATCCCCTCAGTAGTTCTTGAGAAGAAGATGAAATATTTAAAAGTTACCAAAAATTACCCCCTTTTGGTCCCCATTTTAGGGCCCCTGACCACCCAGCCTTTTTATTTTCACAAATCCTAATAACCATTACCAAATGATGCTTTTCACCAAGTTTGTTTGAAATTGGCTTTGTACTTCATCAGAAGAAGATGAAAATGTGAATTTTTTAACATGATGAACTTTGACCCCTGGATGTGGCCCCATACATGACCCCAGGGGCATGAATTTCACAATTTATAATATACCTGTCCTAGTTGTCATGCACACAAAATATTTAAGCTCTGGCATTAACGATTTATTAGAAGAAGATTTTTAAAGAAGTACCAAAAATTACCCCTTTTTGGCCCCGATTTGGGCCCCTTTGACCCCCAGAACCCCTATTTTCACAAACTTGAATTGGCATCCCCCAATGATCCTTTCTATCAAGTTTGGTTGAAATCCCCCCAGTAGTTCTTGAGAAGAAGATGAAATATTTAAAAGTTACCAAAAATTACCCCCTTTTGGTCCCCATTTTAGGGCCCCCTGACCCCACAGCCTTTTTATTTTCACAAATCCGAATAACCATTACCAAATGATGCTTTTCACCAAGTTTGTTTGAAATTGGCTTTGTACTTCATCAGAAGAAGATGAAAATGTGAATTTTTTAACATGATGAACTTTGACCTCTGGGTGTGGCCCCCATACATGACCCCAGGGGCATGAATTTCACAATTTATAATATACCTGTCCTAGTTGTCATGCACACAAAATATTTAAGCTCTGGCATTTACGGTTTATTAGAAGAAGATTTTTAAAGAAGTACCAAAAATTACCCCTTTTTGGCCCCTATTTGGGCCCCTATGACCCCCTATTTTCACAAACTTTAATTGGCATCCCCCAATGATGCTTTCTACCAAGTTTGGTTGAAATCCCCCCAGTAGTTCTTGAGAAGAAGATGAAAATGTTTAAAAGTTAACGGACGACGGATGACCACGACGGACGACGACGGACAAACGATGATTGCAATAGGTCACCATGACCATTCGGTCAGGTGACCTAAAAATCAGGGATTTCGGGGGAAAGGGTTACCCATTACCAGACAACAAAATTTTAGGTATATCCAAATTTGCAGACGACAGTTTAAAGTTGATGAAATTTTAGATTTTTTCATCTTTATGGGTAGAAAACAAAGTGAACAAGATGTGTTTGTGAAACACCTTGCCCCGATACAGGAGTTCTTTAGAAACAGGTGATTTTTATTGTTTTCTTTTCTTTGTTTTAGGGAAAAGTGTTAAATGTTGACCTTGATCTTGATGAAATGACCTTCCCCAGTTGCGCCTTGTTGAGACCTATTTACATACCAAATATTAGCATTGTAACTTAATCAGGATTGAAGTTATAGGAAAATGTTTAGTTGGCAGGTTAAGTTTTGCAGACAGAGAGACAGATGGACAGACAGATGGACAGACAGACAGACAAACAGACAGACGGACACCGGTAAAACAATATACCCCCGATCTATCGATGTGGGGGCATAAAAATGAAGAAATTGCTTGTTTCGATGTTTTACCAATTGTTTTTCTTGAGGGGCATTCAAAAGTGTCACTGTGTGGGAATGGGTTAAGACTTAGTCAGACATAAGGAAATTTGAAGATTAATTATATTTTTCAAACCTGCTGGTGTTGAGTGAGACAAGCAGGTGTATATGTGTAAGGTCAAAGTCATAGCTAAAGGTCAAACATTCAAATTGAACTTGTCTGGAGCACAGTTCCTATATTTGTCCATTGATTTCAAAATGATTTAGAATACATGTACATGTTTTCCATTTAGAGTAGAGTTGCCATTTGAAACAAGTTGTCTGAAAGCTCCAAGGTCAAGGTCACAACTCAATATATGTATTTGGTATGCTCAACATGTTGTCCCTGGATGCGAGCAAGTATTTTTTCCATTTTCGAAAATATTTCTAAAGTGTTTTTCTTGAGGGGAGTCAAAAGGGATCACTGTGTGGGTATGGGTTAACCCTTGTAATGCTGAATAAAATCAGTTTTTTCAGAATTGTATAAATTCAAAGGACTGAAAGCACTGGTAGCACTTGTTCAGTTGTTAATACTTCTTTTGAAAATTAATTTCATAAAGAATTCTGGTTTCAAAAGGGCAGACAGGAGGTGTAAACTAAGATCAGACTGCACTTACGTGCAGTCTTATCTTTGTCTATACCTCCTGCTAAAATCGGAATATTCTGGGTTCAGCATGACAAGGATTAATAAACAAAAGTACTGCATGGGGATGCCTGACACTTAGCTGTCAAGTGCTAGATGGTAAACAAAAAAATCAAAGTAGGAAAAAAGTTTAATTTTCGCAAAGGTGCAATCAAAGTAGCCCTCTAGATAGTATCAATTGATCTTTTAACCCTTGTCATGCTGAACCGGAATATTCCTGTTTTGGCAGGAGGTATAGACAAAGATCATCACCTGTTTGTCCTTTTTAAGCCAAAAATGTTCTATTGAGCAATCCTCAAACTAAATATAGACCAAAAAATCAGATCTGCAGTGCTATCAGCCCTTTCATTTTCATGCAATTTTGGAAGAGATTTTATTCAGCCTGACAAGGGTTAATAGTGAACATCATATTCAAGGTGAATGCCAACAGTTATATCAGGAATATTATTAGTAATACCCTTTCTTGTGGGGATATAGAATTTATTCCCAGCTCGGAAAAATGATGTCAACCCAAGCATCGATTTATTTATGGCTGGAGAAAATGATGTCTTAGATTTCTCCTGTGGAAAATAAATTGTCATGTATTCCTGCAAGAAACTGTATAACAAATTTAATATACTACAAAGTTTGAAACTAAATTTATTATCTCGATACCCATGTAAGACTTAAATAGATATCAATTTAAACCAAAATATGCATTCAACCTAAGGTGACTCTTAAAGTTTGTGATGTCATGTATTCCACAAAAAGGTAATTGAGAAATCATGGAGTAACATGAAAGGTAATCATTTTTATTTGTGTTGAAAAGTTTAGCATAATTCAGGAAAGTCCACCAGATGATGCTACATACAAAATATGAGAGTTCTAGGCCCTTCTGTTTGGGAGAAGAAGATTTTTTGAAAGTTTTCACCATATAAGCCCTATGTAAGACTTGTGACATCCAGGGATGGGCTAATCATGACCCTGAGGCCATAATTCATACAATCTTGATAGAGGTCCACCAGACAATGCTACATATCAAATATCAAAGCTCTTAACACTATCGCAATAGGTCATCATGACCTTCAGTCAGGTGACCTAAAAATACAATATAAAATATATCTCTCATTTAAGAAGACTTTTTTTATTCAAAGGTCATATCAGTTTACTCTCTTTATTGTGTGAAAACTCAGTTTTGCAACCAACAAAGCAATAGTCGACTGGCCGCCGTTAAAAACTTCGTTTATATTGCTTGGAGGTGCCTTGGGGAAAATATGTGAAGGATTACAGCAGTGCAGAAACACAAACTGCAGCTTGCAGCCATTAGATATTGACTTGTGCGAATTTATAAACAAGGATGGAAAGGAGGAACTTGGAGTTAATTTCTCACTAATATATTTTTCCACTCAAAGACAACACATTCCAGATGTTACCATACACTAGAGAGAGAGGCAAGGATTCAAACCACTGCTACCCACTTTTACAGCTGAGTTGACTGCCGCTATGTCTGTAAGGTTTCCAACCTTAATACACTACTAGCCTCTAGTGGAACTCAAACTTGCAACCATCTGATTACAAGTCCAGCACACTAACCACTCGGCCATCGAGCCAGACCAAATATTTACCTAGATTTGTCCAGAAGGCCCTCCTGATTGCACAAGATCACATTGCATAAATACCCCCCCCCAAAAATGGCGAACATATTATATTTTGTACATAATGAGCACTTACCGTATGCTTGAGTTCTTCAAGGACAGATACCATCCAACTGATGTTATAAAAGTTGCCTTCACTGTTACCCCAGATAGCCTGCAAGTAAAAAAGTTGAAGATTAGATGTGATCTATGTAATAATGCTCTCACCATCAGCTATTCAGAACTAAATCTGATGTCTATGGATACATAATTTGTGTCGCCCGCAAACATTTGACTTTAAAGTGTGAACTTAAATTTGGATTTGAATTAATGTTGCAAAAGGCACTTCTTCTTGCAATGGAATACAGCTATGATTATATATTGAAATCCATCCGTTTATATAGGCCTTATGGATTTGACAATTACCACACATTGACACTTTCTGACACCCTGAAGAAATACATTCATTGAAAAAGAGGGAAATATTGTAACAAACAATATTTCCTTTTCTCACGTTTTCTACCCTATTTGACACTCATTTTCCAATTTTCTGCAACTTCTTTCAATTTGGACTAGTCTAAAATTTTGTCATCTGGTAATGAGTAAACAACAAGAGCACCGCCTACGGGTGCCTACGCTCGGCTGTTGGGTGCTGGATAGTGGACAAAATGCTTCTTGAGTTATCCCCCTTGATAGTATAGGTTGCTCTTTTGATAGTGAACAAGTGTGCCAAGTTTCAAGGGAATGCCTTCAGTAGAACCAGAGATATCACAAAATGTCAAAGTTTTTTTCACACGATGACAACGACATGAAGGCTATAGAAATACCTTGGGTTTTCTCCAAAAACAGTCAAGCTAAAAATTTTAGATTAACTTTTACCTTGAAACCATGTGAACAAATATTCCAAATTGAACCCCTTCTAGTACAGTGGAATCCCCTTGAACCCAAGTAACAACTATCCAGTGTCTAACCCATTTCCAGATTTTAGACTCGTTTAAATTGGAAAGAGTTGCAGACAGCAAATTAAAGTTTATGCAATTTTAGACTTTTTCAATTTTCTGGGTAGAAACATTGTGTAAAAGGAAAAAAATGACACTTTTTTGCAATTTCTTCATTTTGACAATGGTTTTAAACCAGAAAGTTAAAAAATTCTAAAAAATCATAAATTTTGGTCTGCAACTCCTTTCAATTTGGACCATTCAAAATCTGGTAATCTAGTCACTGATTAATACACCTTTCTACCAGGCATTCCAATGTGATATCAGTCTGCACCATATTGTAAATAATGTGTCTACAATGACACAATTGTTTTAGGCAAAAAACAAAATTAAGCTTCCTATTTTTATCAAATAATTGTGTCTGCAATAATTGTGTTTAGAAAGCATTACTTAAGACTTTAAGAGGGTAGAGGTTTTGTGATGTCAAAGAAAATTTGAAAAGCTAATCTAGACTGAATTTCTGATTATTTTATTTCTGCAGCAAAAAAAGCAGAAATAAAATATCCACACCAAATTGCCATTTGATAAGTGAATCCAACAAGAGGGCCGTTGGCCCTGGGGTGCTCACCTGAGATAAAGGCTCTTTTTCTTTCAACAGTCTAATTTCATGTTACGGTTAGGATTATGAAACAAGTGGGCCACAATTACATATAAAGACTATGAACCTAGGGATCCAAAAGTCTAAATTACAAATTCCAAGGCTTTAGTGCTGATTTGAAAGAAGGAAAAACTTCTTCCATGGGTTATAATTTCAGAAATAAGAAAGAAGACTGTGAACTGATGCTTCACGCCTATATCCCCCTCCCTTGGGTCCGCCACTGGGGACCCGAGGATCATGATTTTAGCTATTTTGTAAGAGATCAATATACTGATGCTTCATGCAAAATATCGAAGCTCTATGCCTTCTGGGTCAGGAGGAGAAGATTCTTAAAGATTATTTTGAAATTTCACTTTTGTTGCCATGGCAACCAGAGTTTTTAACAGATTTGAATTCTTTTAGCTAATTTTAGACCCACCTAAGAAAAATTTCTTCAAAATTTGGTTCAAATTGGCCCAGTGGTTTGGGAGGTTATGTAATTAAAAAAATCGTTCTTTATTTCTATATAACGTCCCCCCCCCCGGGGCTCCGCCCCTGGGGACCCGATGATCATGATCTTATCTATTTTAAAAGAGGTCAATATACCAATGCTTCATGCAAAATATCCAGGCTCTACGCCTTCTGGGTCAGGAGGAGAAGATTTTTAAAGATTATTTTAAAATTTCACTTTTGTTGCCATGGCAACCAGAGTTTTAACGGATTTCAATTCTTTTAGCTATTTTTGTAGGGGACCACGTAAGCAACATTTCTGCCAATTTTGGTTCAAATCGGCCCAGTGGTTTGAGAGGAGATGTCATTTAAAAAATTGTTCTTTATTTCTATATAAACCCCACCCCCTGGGGCTCCGCCCCTGGGGACCCGATGATCATGATTATAGCTATTTTGAAAGAGGTCAATATACTGATGCTTCAAGCAAAATATCAAGGCTCTACGCCTTCTGGGTCAGGAGGAGAAGATTTTTTAAGATTATTTTAAAATTTCACTTTTGTTGCCATGGCAACCAGAGTTTTTAACAGATTTCATTTCTTTTAGCTATTTTTGAAGGGGACCACCTTAGGAACATTTCTGCCAAATTTGGTTCAAAGTGGCCCAGTGGTTTAAGAGGAGATGTCGTTTAAAGAAATTGTTGACGGACGACGCACGACGCACAACACACGACGCACGACGGACGGACGCCGGACAAAAGGGGATCACAATAGCTCACTTTAGCACTTCGTGCTCAGGTGAGCTAAAAATGTAGCAAATTAATATATATATAAACATCCTTTGAAAAGTCTCTGATAACTGTCATAAAATAATGAAAAGAGTCAGTTTACAAAATGAAAGGGAGAATCTGGTTAGTTTGTCTGAGATAAATCAAAGTTTAAAGCAATTCCCACAGTTTTTGACGCCCCTCAAGGAAAATGAAGAAATTGCTTGCAACATTATCCAAAATGTTTTCAATCCAGAAAGATGTAAAAATCTTAAATTTCATGAAATTTATATTCTCGCTTGCAAGTCTTTTTAATTTGGACCAGTCTAAAATTTTGTTGTTTAAGAGATCATTTTGTATAAGTTTAGGTACTAGAAGCTTCAGAAAAGCAGAATTGAGTAAAAAGAAAAGCTCTTTATTATTCTATTGTGAAAATTGATTGATTGAATGGGATTTAATCCTGCAACAATATTACAGTACTGCATTCTCATATAATGACGCCTTTTGACACCCCATGAAAAAAATTTTGAAAACATTTGTAGAAAATGAAAAAATTGCTTGTTTCATCAACAAAAAATTGTCTTCTGCAATTTCATTGAATTTGGACCTTTCTAAAATTCTGTCATTTGATAACGGGTTAAACATTCAACATTCACTTATTTTTGTGATTCCTGGGTGTTACAAGATTTTGGATCTTAATGCCTTGTGCTTATGGTATTTCATCTGGAACTGTTGTCTTCAATTTCTCTGAACAATCTAAAATTCAGTTGTCTTGTAATGGGTTAAATATGTACACATGTATTAAAGTAAAGTCCACTTATTTGTGTACTTTCTGTGTATAACCAGTACAAGGCTTGGGCTTTGAATGCCTTGTGCTCATGGTATTCAGTAAGCACATACATAAGTGAACTTTGCCATGATATAATCAAAGAATTGACCAATCGCTGGCCCCACCCACTAATGTTGTTGGCAATGCCCACCGACTCAGGAAGTCCCGCTTTGATTTTTAATGGCCTTAAAATACAAATTCTATAGCCAGTTGCATGTAACAAAAAAGTAAAATAGTTGGTTGGTGACCTAAACATTGTAACAAAAATGGCGGCCAATGTAGGAGTTGATATTCTCAAGTACAGGCTGAATAAATTATTTGATTGGTTGGTTTATCCTTGATTGACAGCCATGATTGGTCAATTTTTCAAAACAGCTTCGAACAACATTCAATCAATCAATTTTCTCAGTCTAAAATAGAATGTTTTCAAGTTTTTTGCTCTTATTTACTGAAATAAACATTGGATAAATCTGCAAGATGTGTAAGAGATATACATGCAGGTGAATTGATCAGTCCATTTGCAAGGCGAAATTCATGTTTTGGTGTCAGAAGCTCCACTTTTTATCATACATTTCTTACTTTACTGAAGGACAAACAAGAAATCACATATATAAGCCACAGAATGTCATAATTGGTGGACTGTTGGCCATGCCCACTGAGTTCCAATAGGAAGCTTCGACTTCAATATCAAACTGAATTATTTTGCAAAATTTATGGTGAGTAACACGTAACAAAAGTAAAAAGGTTGGTTGGCTTAGATGTAGATACGACATTTAACCTTTTACCACAAAACAAAATTTCAGACTTGTCAAAATATAAAATGCCTGCAGACAATGATTTCAAGTGGAATTTTAATTTTTCTTCATCTTTTTGGATAGAAAAAATTGAGGATAATGAAGAAATTGCTTGTTACAAGATATTTCTTTATTTTCAAAAATGTTTTCTAAAGTCTGTTTTCTTGAGAGGCATCAAAAAGCATCAATGTGTGGTAATGGGTTAAGTTACCAAACCAACAAAAATACAATAAACAATTTCTTCATTATACACAAAAATTGTTATCTGCCATTTCTTTCAAATTGGACCAGTATCAAATGTTGTGGTCTTGAAACAAGTTAAAGAAAATAACATGACCATAGGCAAGAGACCTTTTCAAAATGTTTTCAAACAAACTTCATATGTGACCCTAACCAATTAAGTGACGACAAATCTTTTACTCATCCAAATTCTAAGAAGTTGCAGACTACAATTTTACATAGATGAAATCTTAAAAATCTTTGTCTTTTCAGACATGTTTATTCAACAAGAATACCCCTGAAGGAGCAAATTTTCAGAATGTGATCTTTATATTTGACCTTAAAAAAAGATAGATGACCTTGAATTTGGTTCCAATAAAAGGATCTTGCTCCAAAAAGAAAACATGGGAATTATTAGAGCCTTATCATGCACAATTCCAAAGATAGAGAGTTTGAGTCTGGATGACTATGAATTGAAGAATGACCTTGACCTTTGCAGATGAACTTGGCATTAAAAGAATGGTATTATCACAGGGGCTACGCATGCAAATCATGAAATCCTTACCAAATACTATTAAAAACTAGAGGCGCTTGAGAGCCTGTATCGCTCCACAGGCATGAATGTAATGAATAAGTAAATTTTTCATGAATTCAATACAAATTGATATAAGGAAAATAAATCTAAGTCACAAAAATCTTTGAAATAGTTTCTAGAGAAGCATTTCAACTTTTTCATTGCTTTACAAAATCAAGTTATGTATAATTCATTCACTGAGAAGATGAAAAGGTATTAATAAAAATTAAAATTTTCAACTGTATACCATATATGGACATAAGCCACAACCATAACAGCCAAGCTTTTCAACCAAGCAAAATCATATGAAGGAATCCTACAAACAGTCATCTGAGGATCATTCCTGTGAAGTGTATTTGAAATCCTTCAACAGTCCATTTTCAGTATATAGCATATGGAAATGAGCCCTGCCCCATTTAAGCAATTTTTTTCTGACGATCAAAATTCTTTTGATAATCTGCTAGAAAGTCACTAATCAATCATTTTGGTAAAATTTGGTTGAAATCCATCAAACTGGTATCTGAGACAAAGAATTTCAAAGCTTTTACCAAAAATGGAAATTGGCCCTACCCATTAAAGCCATGTTTATTATTTGATCAGAATTCTCTGAAGAAATCTGATAAAGGGCCACCCAAGGATCATTTCTGTGAAATTTGGTTCAAATCCATCAACTGGTTTCTGAGAAGATGATTTTCAAAGTTTTCACCATGCATGTATATGGAAATTAGCCCCGCCCAATAAAGCCATATTTTTCACCCAATTAAAATTCTTTGAATGAATCAAATAAATGTTGACCCAAGAATCATTTCTGTAAAATTTGGTTGAAATCCATTACATGGTGTCTGAGAAGAAGATTTTTAAAGGTTTTACCATATATGGACATTAGCCCCGCCCATAAAAGCCATGTTTTTCATCCGAACACTATTCTTTGAAGGAATCTGATAAAGAATCACCCAAGGATCATTTCTGTGGAATTTGGATGAAATCCATTTGATGGTTTCTGAGAAGAAGATTTCTAAAGGTTTTACCATATATGGAAAGTAGCCCCCCCCCCCTATTCAAGCCATGTTTTTCATCCGATCAAAATCAAAATTGAAGGAATCTGATTAGGGGTCACCTAAAGATCATTCCTGTGAAATTTGGATGAAATCCATCCATTAGTTTATGAGAAGAAGATTTTCAAAGCTTTCACCATATATAGAAATTAGCCCCGCCAATTAAAGCCATGATTTTCATCCGATCAAAATTCTTTGAAGGAATCTGATAGAGGGTCACCCAAGGATCATTCCCATGAAATTTGGTTGAAATCTGTTCAGTAATTTCTGAGAAGAAGATTTCTAAAGGAAAAGTTTACGGACGGATGGACGACCAGACGGACAACCGGATGCATGCACAACAGACACCACGCCATGACAATAGCTAGCTGACTTTCAGCCAGTGGAGCTAAAAATGGCCAATGCCAAGGTCTTTATTTCAGATAAATATGACCATGAAAAATAACCTGGAGTTTAGCAAATGACCTAAGCCATGGTTTCAAAAGAAAGGTCTTACCATAAGGGATATATATGCAAAATATGAAGACCCTAGCAACTACTAGATAAGAGTTGTGGCCAATATTCAATTTTCTTTTGGACATACATACAATCAAACAATCAGGGCAAGAACTATATACCTCCCAATGTACCAATGTGGGGGTATAGAAACTTCTGTAGACCTTTTAACTCATTCCCATTTAGCAATGTTTATTGACACACTTCAAAGAAATACTTTGGAAAACATTGTGAAAAATGAAGACATTGCTTGTTACAAGCAATTTCTTCAATATTCACAAAGTATTCTTAAATAATTCTTAAAACTTTGAAGCAAAAAAGAGAGAGCTGGCATGATCTAGCTTGTAAACAAAGGACAAATAGTACTCAAACTTTTGAGATTTTTAAACTCTATTCCAAAAATGATAGACAACATAATAAAGTGACAGTAAATTTGAACAGTAACTTTGACATGTGAACTATCCTTACCAATCTATCCTGTGTTTCATAGTGAAAATACAAGAGATACAGAGATGTTAGTTTCTGTGTAAATTGATTTAGCTTTCATTGGGTGAAAACAATATGGGTATTTGCACAAGTATTGGAGCAACAAAAGAAAATAAAGCTTTTTTGTTCACTAAACGGAAGATTTGTCTCTCTTACACATAAAACAAATGATTATACCTTATTTCTTTAACCCATTACTGGAAGGTGAAATTTCAGACTGGTCCAAAATTAAAAGAATTGCAGAAAACAATTTCAAGTTTATGACATCTTAGTTTTTTTTAACATTCTGGGTAGAAAATATTGTGTAAAATGAAGAAATTGCTTGTTACAAGCAATTTCTTCATTTTACACAATGTTTTCCCAAACGTTTTTTCTTGGGGGCATCAGAAAACGTCACTGTGTGGGAATGGGTTAATGAAGAAAACATATGAAATGGGAAATTTGTAGAATATACCGTCAAAGGGATAAAACAAAAGAGAAATTGTTAAGTCAGCCACTTACATGTTGTAACTACAGCTTGAATAAGCTGAAGTTCTGCTACTTAAGTTGCCAAACCAACAAAATATGCTTAACATAAACAAGCTCAAATTTCACTTCAGTGCTAGATAAATGGTTTGATTAGTAGTGTTTTTTTTACTGACAGCAGCAAGTCATCAATTTCACAATAATTTCATATAACCAAAACTTTCAAGATGTTTGTAATAATTATCTATCAAAAGTTGTCTGTGGACAACATAGCTTGCCCTAAAGAGTGCTATTTGAATCAGGGTTAAATGTTAAGGGCACATCTTCATAGAGCTAAGGTCATTCCCTTATGAATTCTTATCCCAAATCTGAGCATTCTATGATGGAAAATGACAAAGATAATTTCAAAGCTCTAGGCCTATTAGTTTTGGAGAGAGTTATTTTTTCTTTAAAGGTTTCCTTCTTTATTTCAATGTAATTTCCAGGATACTACAATGTCTGGCTTTTCTTAACAGTAGAGTATTTTTTGAAGTATTTTAGAAGGTGATTACATGATATATGCAAAATTTCAAACCTGTAGACCTAATAATTAGTGAGATAATATTTCTATTTTTTTCACACAGTTGCAACGGCAACTAGTTCTTCATGGGTTTCAGTTCTTTGAAAGAACATGACTTAAGGATAATTTCTGTGAAGTTTGGTTGAAATCTGATGGTTACTTTGAAAAGGCAAGATTTTTCTTGTAATTGTGCAGACTGACAGATGGGTGCCACACATTGACAGATCACGATAGCTCTGCTTGAGCACTTTGTTCTCAGATCAGTCAAAAAGCATTAAAGAGAGCGAATGGTACATTTTTAATCCTTTTCCATACACACTATTTTAATTGCACCGTATATCATTTGGTCATGAAAGGGTAAAAACTCTTACAAACTATTATATCTTGAAAAACAAACCAGTTTGTTCCCTTTATGGATACATACTGAGTAGATCAATAGAAAGATAGATTTGAAAAATGTCAATTTCATGAGCACACAAACTTTATATTTTAGTGCAATGTTTGAAATTTCCCTAAACTGTAGCACTGCTTCAAAAATCCTAGTAGAAAAAAACAATTCTACATTAAATGATTGAATTTGAACTAATTCTTAAGAATTTGTAAAACAACTTAAAGATTAAAAATCCTTTTCAATAAGATAACTCTTTGGGTATATTTGAAACTAAACTAGAATTGTTGCAAAGTGGACTCATACCCCACACCAGCACTTTGTTGACCTTTGACCTTCGAGACCCAAAACTAAAGGGCACCTCCCTGGATCATGGTAAACAATTGTATAAAGTTTTAAGGTTGTAGGTCGATTGGTTCTTGAGTTTAAGCAAGGAAACGAAAAAGTCCAAGGATGGACTGATGGATGGACAGACAAAGAAATGGTGAAACCAATATACCCTCTCTACTTTGTAGGTGGACGGTAAAATAAAAACCAACATTAACATTTTCATGAATCCCTGATCTTTTAGCAAGAGAAATAGCATATTAGAAAAAGACACTAGACACAAACATACCTGTTTTGCCATCAGAAACAGTTCAAACACTGTACCCAATGATGTCTTGGTAAAATCTGTCACCATTTTCTGTAAAATAACAACACAATTTCTCAGAAACAATCATAGAAACCTAGGAGCCAAGGCACAGCCAATAGAGATTGCTGACAATGCCCACATGCCGCTGACAGGAGGTTTGACTCAGATTAACCCATTCAAAATCAACAAAATTTTAGACTGGTCCGAATTGAAAAAGGTTAAAGATGACAAAAAAAAGCTGATTTGAATTGAAAAATAAGGGCCATATTGGGTTGAAACATGGAAAAATAAGAAATTACTTTTTACAAACAATTTCTTCTTTTCTCACATCCTTTTCCATAGCTATACATCTTTTGTCTGTAAAAAGCCAGATTGTGTGGGAATATGCCCATTCCAACTTGACAAAATTTTAGACTGGTCCAAGTTGAAAGAAGATGCAGACAACAATTTCAAGTTGACAGAATTTTAAATTTTTTCACCTTTTTCGATAGAAAAAATTGTGGATAATGAAGAAATTGCTTGATACAAGCAATTTCATTTTCCACAATGTTTTCCAAAGCTTTTTTCTTGAAGGGCGTAAAAAGGAGGGATTGAGTTGGAATGGGTTAAACACCATTTTTTTTGCAAAACTTATGGTCAGTTTCATGTATAAAAAATGAAATGGTTTCTACCCTTAAAATACAAAGACAAGTTAACACATTTACATAGACAAATAAAGGGATGATGAAAATATTTTTAGTTTCCACGGAGGCATGAAATTCTAACATAATTACACTAGATAAAGCCATCTCAAACCTGCTAAAACTAAACCTAATCATACCAGATAAAGCCTGTTACAGGCAATTTCTTCATTTTACGCAAAGTTCCCAACTGTTTTTCTTAAGGGGCATTCAAAAGCATCATTGTGTAGGAATAGGTAAAATCTTGTGTAGGTTAAATCTTATATAAATAAAGCACATTATGACACCAAAGATGTAGCAGTAAATCTGGTTGACAACAGAGTTATCTAAAAAGTCTTTACTAACCTCTTGATCCTTTGCTGGGAAATTTATCAAGCACTTCTGGTGTATTCGAGTTTAGTCATCTGGTAATGGGTCAAATAGCCCTAACACAGAAACAACAAAATGGTACCAAGGTTGTCATGTAAATCTGGTTGTCAATGATATAATTCTTTATGACATACCTCTTGATCCTTTGCTGGTAAATTTATCAAGCACTTCTGGTGTACTCAAGTTTAGTCATCTGGTAATGGGTCAAATAGCCCTAACACAGAAACAACAAAATGGTACCAAGGTTGTCATGTAAATCTGGTTGTCAATGATATAATTCTTTATGACATACCTCTTGATCCTTTGCTGGTAAATTTATCAAGCACTTCTGGTGTACTCAAGTTTAGTCATCTGGTAATGGGTCAAATAGCCCTAACACAGAAACAACAAAATGGTACCAAGGTTGTCATGTAAATCTGGTTGTCAATGATATAATTCTTTATGACATACCTCTTGATCCTTTGCTGGTAAATTTATCAAGCACTTCTGGTGTACTCAAGTTTAGTCATCTGGTAATGGGTTATAAATAGCCCTAACACAGAAAGAACATAATGGTACCAAGGTTGTCACAGTAAATCTGGTTATCAAATGGTGTCATTCATAAAGATCTCACTTACCTCTTGTCCCTCGCTGAAAGGTACTTATAGTGTCTTAGAACTTTGTCATCTGGTAATGGGTTAAATAGCCCAAACACAGATAAAAAACATAATGGTACCAAGGTCATAGCAGTAAATCTGGTTAACAGTAAAAACAGCTTAATCCTTTCCCATGCAATCCCTTGTTTAATGTCCCTGAGGTTTTATACTTGAGAAAACATTGTGGGAAAAGAAGAAATTGCTTATGACAAGCAATTTCTTCTTTCCCACAATACCTTCTAAACTGTAGATTGGTTACTTGTTCAAATTGAAACCACTTTAAATAGTCATCAGCTCCTTATTAGAAGTTGGATCAGTCTAAAAATTCTGTAAAGGGGGAAAGGGTTAAAAGATATAATCTACCTCTTGTTCCCCTGCTGGAATCTTGTCAGGCACTTCTGGTGTACAAGTTAGCACCATTAATAACCCCACGACGGATCTACCTCTGAAATAAAACAAAGAAACGTTAAGCTTTATATTGTCTTGTAATAGGAAGTTTAAAGGGGAATATCTCACTGAGAATAAAATTACTACAAAATAATCCTGCTTTTGTAGACCCGTAAGGGAAACATTGTGATAAATGTAGAAGTTACTTATAACAAGCAATTTCTTTATTTCCCACTATGTTTCCTTACCCCCCCTCTGCCCTCTCTCCCCCATGATCTTTTTTTATTCCACCTACATGAAATGGTTTTCTGCAACCATTGGGTTAAGAAACAAGAGAACCATGATTGTCCTAAATCACATGTAGAAATAACAGCACTTTTTGTATAAAAAAGACACAGCTTGAGCCAAATAACATTAATACATACCACATATCAAAGCTCTTGGCCTTATGGTTTGGGAGACAAAGGTTTCCAAAGATTTCCTTCATAATTCCTTTGTAAAATTGGGGATCGCACAGAAAAGGGCTAATTTCCAGATTACAGTAATTCTTTGAAGTATTTTTGTAGAAGGTTGTTAAACACTGATACATACCAATTATCCTTGAAGTATTTTGGTAGAAGGTAATTTAACGCTGATACATGCCAATTATCAACGCTCTAGGCCTTATGATTGTGAGAAGAAGATTTTTAAAAGATTTCCTGTTTTATTCTTTTGTAAAACCAGGGATTGCATAGAAAAGGGCCTTATTCTCAGAGAGCAGTAATTCATTTGAGATTTTGGTAGAGGGTCAATAGACATTGATACATACTAAATATCAAAGCTCTAGGCCTTGTGGTTTGGGAGAAAAAGATTTTTAAAGCTTTCTTTCTTTATTCCTTTGTAAAACCAGGGATCACACAGAAAAGAGTTAATTTTCAGAGTACTGTTATTCTTTGAAGTATTTTGGTAGAGGGTCAATAGGCCATGATATGAGCTAATCATCAAAGCTCTAGGCCCTATGATTTAGGAGGAGAAGATTTTCCAATAATTGTTTACGGACGGGCAGATGGACAGACGGATGCTGGACATTTACCAATCACAATAGCTCACCTTCAGCATGTTGTGCTCAGGTGAGCTAACAACAAAAGCACTTGTACTGATTTTTCAAATGAATTCCATAGTTATCCTTCTTGTAAAATGATCAAGATGTAGGTATGTAATAAATAGAATATTAGCCTTTTTGCACATGTGTGACATCGAACATTTGATGCACAAGGTCAGGTGACTAGGCACATTCTGTAAAAATTTTCATTCAAATTTGTCCATAGATGTAGAATGATTGATTGAATTGGGTATACCGTCACTTTTAACGTTATTTCAGTCATATCGCCACCGCTGGGGCAACCTAACAATGGATTCCTAGTATTTCTCACACCAGTAGAACCACTACATCCTTTCCTAGCCTCCAGCTGTTATCCCCCTTAGGTTTACGGTTATCCACCCATTGGTGAGAGACAAATGTTGGAAAGGATATGTGCCGCCATAGAAGGAGATGTGTTAACGAGATACTTTGTTTTGTTTGTTTGAATGGGGTTTTACGCCGCTTTCAACAATCTTTCAGTTATATCGTGGCGGCTGGAGCACCTAACAATGGAATCCTGGTATTTCTCACACCAGTACTACCATTACATCCTTTCCTAGCTTCCAGCTGCTATCCCACATAGATCTATGATTATCGACCCATTGGTGAGAGACAAATTGTCGGAAAGGATGAGTGCTGCCGTCGGGGATCGAACCCGGGACCTCTAGATTGACAGTCCGACGAACTACCAACTGCGCTATGACGGCGGCATTTAACGAGATACAACAGACATCAGGAGTGTTAACTAGATACAACAGACATCAGGACAGATATAGAAGGTGAAATCAATACACGTCCACCTTCAGAGGATTTTAAAACTTGTATGCAATACCTTTCTGCCTTCATAGCTTGTGTCCTCTCTGGAATGATCTCTGATTCATGGAACATCATACATAAAACTTCTATAATCAGGGATGAGAACCTTAAATGGAAATTATATATAGATATATCTTTTATGACAACTTGTACTAACCATCATTAACCCATTATCCCACACAACGACGCTTTTTGATGCCCCTTAACTCATTCCTGTTTAATCGCTGCTATTTACGTCCCAGTGATTTTATACTTTGAAAAACATTGTGGAAAAAGAAGAAATTGCATGTTACAAGCAATTTCTTCTTTTACCACAATATTTTCTACCCTACCAATGTATTATTTTTCAAATTTCAATCCGCTTTAAATTTTTGTCTTGAAAATCTTTGAGTTTGGACAGGTCTAAAATTTTGCAAAACTGGAAAGGGTTAATCCATTCCCACACAGTGACACTTTTGGACACCCCTCAAGATAAACAATTTAGAAAAAATTGTGTAAAATGAAGAAATTGCTTGCAACAAGCATTTTTTTCATTTACATAATGTTTTCTACCCAGAGAGTTGAAAAAATCTCAAAATTTCATAAACATTAAATTATCATCTGCAACTCCTTTCAATTTGGACCAGTATAAAATTCTGTGGTCTGGTAATTGGTTAGGAAAAACAATAGAGAAAACATTTTGTAAAATGAAGAAACTGATTGTTACAAGCAATTTATTCATTTAAGAGATTTCAAATTTCAATCTGCTTTAAATTTTTGTCTTGAAAATCTTTGAATTCGGACAGGTCTAGAATTTTGCAAAACAGAAAAGGGTTAATCCATTCCCACACAGTGACACTTTTGGACACCCCTCAAGATAAACAATTGGGAAAAAATTGTGTAAAATGAAGAAACAACAAGCAATTTCTTTATTTACATAATGTTTTCTACACAGAAAGTTGAAAAAATCTCAAATTTTCATAAACATTAAATCATTGTTTGCAACTCCTTTCAATTTGGACCAGTATAAAATTCTATGGTCTGGTAATGGGTAAAATGAAGAAATTGATTGTTTCAAGCAATTTCTTCATTTAAGAGATGAAGTTAATATTTTTGTTTTCATGGAGGTATGAACCAAAAATATCTTATCACACTGTATGAATATGCAAAGCATTGAGCAAAAAAAAAAAAACACAATAACTTTACAAATTTTGAAACTTTTTTGAAAGAAACTATTTTGTGCAAAAGCATACAAAATGAATTCGGGCTCAAAATTTGCTTCATGGAGGTATGAATTAACTTTTGGACCAATCAGAATTCCTGTTTTTGACTAATCTCCGGAAATCAAGTCCGAGGGCCAAGTGTGTATAATTGCCCAAGGGCTTGTATATCAGGTCAATTTTGTCACCGAGTCTGACATAAGACCAACACATTGCCAAATTTAATTACAGTTCTGATTGACAGCCAATCAGATGAATAAAATGCGCTCATTGGTTGGCGAGTCGTATTGACTTTGTGTTTTGGGCGTGACTTGGTGTTATAGATGAGCCGATGAAACTTCTTAGTTGACGGCTATCACTTAAAATAGATCAGTAGACCTCAATTATCACGCATAAATAGGCCTTCTATAAGAAAATGGCAATTAAACTAGCCACCATTTGCCTTTTCCTGATGAATACAATTGCCGAATTTGTGCATATTTTCGTATATTTCTGCTGTCAGTTTCTAATCTCGGCACCCCTACCACAATTCCATGCTAAAACACTAAATAAGCATTTATGGGTAACAAGAAGAGTATTCTAATGAAGTGTTGATAGAAACAGTGGTAGGTTGTCAAAATTTGACATAAATTTCAAAAGTTCTACTGTCCCAAAAGCAGACGATCCATTTCTTTTTTGTTCATTCAAACCCAAGAATGCTCAACCTTACACCGTTTTTTTTTTTTAATGACAGAAGTCTTAATTATTTCATTATCAAATCAAGCATATTTTACAAGGTTGATTACTATTTCCTTCTCTCTTTTTTTTTCTCATCAAAGTCTTGATTTTCTAATCAAAGTACTGAAAGCACTGATTAAAGATGAGTAAAAATCAATGAAGGTGTATGACTTAGCTACATTCATTCAAGACAAAATTAAAAATAATTAGCCATGTTAAAAACCTGTTTAATATGCATATTACCTAACTAAATGGCACAGTTAAGAAATGTTCGAGTTTGGCACCAAATCCTAAATTTGGCCCCAACTTTACTCCATTTGACCCCAACTTTTTTGATTTGGCGAAAGTGATGATGACAAATGTTTTCAAGCCAGAGCTAACCCTGTGAGTGTAAGTGTTGATCGACAGGCCCCAATTATGATTCACAAAATAAGGCTTTTTAACTCATTCTCACACAATTAACCTTTTTTGAGACCTCCCTGAAGGAAAGTTTCAGAAAATATTGTGGAAAATGAAGAAATTGTTTGCAACAAGTAATATCTTCATTTCCAGCAACTTTTCTACCCCAAAGACAGATTTTTAAAGAGTTATTGATAAAAAATTGTTCTTTCTAACTTCTGGTGATTTAGACCAACCCGAATTTTTGTTCACTGGTAATGGTTTAAGCACTTTCTTATTCAATCTCTGGTTTTTACATCACTTTGATTTCATACTTTAGAAAACATGTGGGAATAGAAGAAATTGCTTATCACAAGCTTTTCACAAGCAATTTATTCTTTTCCCTCCATATTTTCTGCTGTTTAGATTGGCTTCTTTTCGAATTGCACTTACTTTTAATTGTTTTTTTGCAACTTCTTTCATACTGGAAAAGACTATAATTTGGAAAACTGGAAATGGTACACTGTTGATATCATAATAACAGTCTCCTTTTTTGCATTGAATTTTCATTACTGCTTTAGATTTTGTACTGTTCCTGCACCGAAATAGAGAAGATATAGTTGGACACTTACTCAAACTGATCAGAGCGTACATCTTTGTCAACTTTATTTGAGGGTTTTGGTAAATATTGCTGAAGTTTCTTCACAAAGAAATGGAATAAATCAGAATTCTGAAATGGAAATCAAAATGGGATCAATTAATGAAACTGAAATTGATCTGTTATATTGGAAGACCACCATAAATAACAAAAAAGTCAGATTCTCTCTGTTTAAGAAAATAAAAACAGGATGTGTTTGTGAAACACTATGCCCCCGTAACACCCTTTTTTTCAGAAAAGAGACCTTGATAAGTGACCTTCATCTTGTCACATGATCTCAACCTAAGTATCTGCAGATGCATATCAGTGAGATCCATCATCATGCCAAATTTGAGAATTGTATTTTGAATTGTATTTTGAATTTGCTGAAAGTGTAATTGTAAATATGTTTTTACAGAAGTTTGGCCTTGACAAATGACCTTGACAAATGACCTTGACCTTAACCTTGTAACATGACCTGGCCCTTAGTATCTGCAGATGTGTATCAATGAGATCTATCATCATGCCAAATCTGAGCATTGTATCTTGAATGAGCTTAAAGTAATTATTAATTTCAGGGTAAAGGGATAAAAGTGAGGCCTTGACCTTTGTTACATGACCCTCATTAGATGCGTTGTGATAGATTGCTGGCCCTGCCCACTGACTCCCCCAGCCACACCCACTGACTCTGTCAGGAAGTTCCACTGCCATACCAAACAAGAGTTATTTTGCAAAATTGGCCAGTAATATGCAACAAAATATTAAAAGGTCGTTGGCAACCTAAACATCATAACTATGGCGTATTAAAGCTGTAGTCACAACGTTTAAGAAGCCAAACCAACTGAAACGCTTCTTAAAAAATGTAATCCGAAGCTGGAGTTCAAACTTCTGTCTTAACAATTGATTTAATTGACCAACTGTTTCTTAGATTAACAGCCAGGATTAGTCGATTCCTAGAGCCTACATATGAATACTAACCTTGTATCTTGAACAATATAGAGGAAATAGAACAAGGTAAGATTAGCAGACAGATGGACAGAGGAATCGACGACAGTAAAACATCATCAATCTTTCATCATAGACAAATTCTTCCTCATTCACGATGTATTTTTGCAAATAGAAATAGATTTTTTTTAAAATTCCACCAACTCGACATTGTTGTCTACACATACTTCAATTTGGACCAGTCTAAAATTCTGTTTTGAGGGAATGAGTTTAGCTAAGAGTTGACCTTAAGTGTAACCTTGATAGATTTAGGTGACTTAGGTATTCGATCAAGATCTTAACAAAGTCCTTTCACATTACACTCAAATCTTATTGCATCTGCTTTAAGTTTCTCCTTCAAGCTATATGTAAAGAATTAACAGACAGACAGGGAGGCAAACATATTCTTCCAGAAAAATTAACCAGAAAAGTTATCAATTGAAATTAGAAATAGGGTTTTCACAAGCTTACCTTCCAAAATAGTTTTTTCAATGAGAAGTTTTTCTCTGTTCCCAATCTCAGTTCAGTTAGAATTTCATACAACTTTTCAATATCATTTTCTGCTTTGAAAATGTCCCTCTTGAGCTGTTGAAACAGGAGGTCAATTTTCTCCCTGTGAAAGATACAAAGACAGTCATGAAAGATATAATGAGAGAGTCATGAAAGATATAAAAAACAATTTATGACAGATATAAAGACTGAGTCATTAAAGATATAAGGAAAGAGTCATGAAAGATATAAGGATAGAGTCATGAAAGATATAAATGCAGAGTCATGAAAGATGAGACAAAGTCATGAAAGATATAATGAGCGATTCCTGAAGAGTACTGGTATTAAGACAGAGTCATGAAAGATATAAGGAAAGAGTCATGAAAATAATAAGGATAGAGTCATGAAAGATATAAGGATAGAGTCATGAAAGATATAAATGCAGAGTCATGAAAGATATAATGAGAGAGTCATGAAAGATATAATGAGAGAGTCATGAAGGGTACTGGTATTAAGACAGAGTCATGAAATATTTATAAAGACAGTTATGAAAAATAAACAGACAGAGTCATGAAGGATTGATAAAGTCACAATCATGAAAGATACAATGACATAGTTCACCTTGCTTCCATGACAAAGTCTGTTAGCCGTCCCCACAAAATGATGCTTTTAGGTGCCCCTCAAGAAACATAATTGAGAAATCATTTTGTAAATTGAAGAAACTGCTTGCAACATTAAATTTCTTAATTTCCCACATTTTCTATTGAAAAAATCTTTTTATTTCATAAACTTTAAATTGTCGTCTGCGACTTTAATTTGGACCAGTCTAAAATTTTGCCCCCTTTTAATGAGTTACGGGACCACTTTTATTGAGCAACCTAAAATTAAAATCCCTC
The DNA here is from genome assembly GCA_946902895.1 of Fragum fragum. Taxonomy (NCBI): domain Eukaryota; kingdom Metazoa; phylum Mollusca; class Bivalvia; order Cardiida; family Cardiidae; genus Fragum; species Fragum fragum. The sequence continues at coordinate 12,863,105 of OX336371.1, read as the reverse complement.
TAAACCCTCTCCCCCCCTTTTTTTAAATTTTAGACTGGTCAAAACTGAAAGAGGTTACAGACTATAATGAAAAGTGGATGCAATTTGAAATGAAACCGTCCTATGTGGTAGAAATTATTGTGGAAAAGGAAGAAATTGCTTGTTGCAAGCAATTTCTTCTTTTTCCACAATGTTTTTTCAAGTATAAAATCATAAAGACATAAATTCCCGGGTTTAAACAGAAAAGGGTTAAGTGAGAGTTCAAGAAAGTCGAGTATTTGATCTAAACCTTATCATTATCATGGCTTAGTTGTTTGAACTTCACACTGGGACAATTATAATGAGTTCAATAAACAAAGCATTAACCCTTTTTGAAATATTGGTCTTGTCTAATCTAAAAGATGTTGCAGACGACAATTCCATTTGAGTGCAATTTGAAAAGTAACCATCCTACTGGGTAGAAAATATTGTGGGTAATGAATAAATACTTATTACAAGCAATTTCTTCTTTTCCCACAATATATTTTTCTCAAGCATAAAACCAAGGGTTGGACAGGAAAGGGTTAATTGAGATCTACGATGTATTTCATATAAGCAATCAAAACAATCATGAAAAAGTGTATCAAGTGACCACTTTTAAATTGTCCCTTGAGTGATCATCAATTACCAGATGATAACATTGGAGACTGGTCTAAGTTCAAAGGAGTTGCAGATGACATTTTAAGGTTTATGAAATTTTAATTGTTTTCAACTTTCAAGGTAATAAACAAGCAGTTTCTTCCTTTTACACAATAATTTCCCATTTGTTTTTTTTTCTTGAGGGGCATCCAAAAGGGACACTGTGTGGGAATAAGTTAATAAAAGTTTAACCCTTTCCTGTTTTTTGAAATTTTAGACTGGTCCAAATTGAAAGGATTTGCAGACGAAAATTTAAAGTGGATTTAATTTGAAAAATAACCATTCAGTTGGATAGAAAATATTGTGGATAAAGAAGAAATTGCTTGTGACAAGCAATTTCTTCTTTTTCTACTATGTTTTCTTGAATATAAAATCACAGGGACGTAAAAACCCGGGATTAAACAGGAATAGATTAACTGTAGATTAATAAGCAGCAGGTAATTTTACAAAAAGAGCAAAAAGTCTCACTAACTACACATTCAAATCTTATTAGAGTGCTCCTAATTTTGAAAGAGGTTGCAGGCCCAAGTTCAAAGAGTGTGTTAAATTAACATCACATACTAGTCTTGTGAAACACTCATGTTGCTTACAACGGCCATTTTTCAGAAATTGACCTTGATAAAGATTTTCTAGAGTCTAAAGTTTGCAGATAAACAAAAGACTATGAAAGTATGGATAGACTAACAAGAGGACAAAGTAAAACAGTATGCCCCATATTTTTTGATGCAGGGGCACAACAAGTTAGAAATAGATTTACCATATAGGGGAGATAACAATTAAGTGAACATAGGATTTAACATTTACTTTGACCATCCAATACCAAGTGAAACTAGAAATACAGTCGAATACCTATACCTCGAAGTTCAGGGGACTTACGAGAAAACTTCGACGTAGAGATAGTTCGACGTGTAGATAATCGAATATTTTCCATGTACGACCAAACTGGTGAAATACCGTTAGTAAATAGGGCCATAAATGATTTGTACTAGTATGATTATCTTATCGAACGAAAGATATAACGACGTTGTATTTATCATACTTTCTTTTATTAATATTACGATATTATTGTAACTTGTAGCTTAAGTTTTGTTTAGACTTCGCTTTTTTGTTTTTATTTTGTTTGTTTTTCTTCTTCTATTATTAATTATTCTTCGTGTCGATTGCATAATTTGACTACATGTAGTCGAAAAACCAAAGTATCCATCTTGATTGGTTACCGGGTTCTTCCTTTGGCGCGTACCGTCGGTCGAAGTTGCTGGCCATCCCCTTGATCGACCAGGTCAGGCGCCAAACAAGTCTTGCGTGGTTTGGGCGTAAGATGCCTCTTTATTCATTGTAAAATTCGTCTGTAACATTGTCTCCGCTTCATGCCATCTTTCAAATTATCAGATCGTAGACAAACAATCAATCAAAATCAAGTTAGCAATTGATATCCGATACTGTAACGCACCTATCTCTTAATTGCGTTGACACGTCGAAATGTGTGAAAAACTTGCTAGTTGATTGCAAAAATCGCCCTTTATGATAAAGGTTCGTCTTAAAGAGGTGTGAATATGGGCAAAAAATATTGATGGGACTATGCAATTGATTCGACGTAGGGGTAGTCTACGAGTTAAAGAGAACGACGTATGGAGGTTCAGATACATAGAACTAAAGAGTAATAAGATCGGGACTTTAGAATAACTTCGACGTCGAGAGAACTTCGGCTAAGGGACGTTCGAGGTAAAGGTATTCGACTGTATGTCACAGACGTGGATGCCTCGAAATAATTGCTTATCATATGACCTTCATATGTGACCTTGAACATGGGAGTATCGAAGTTTAAACATGATGCTACTACTACTACTTGTCAAGGGGAACAACTGTGCCAATTTATTTTGAAATTTATCAATAGGTGTAGAAGGTATGCTCTGGACAATAAATGGACACTCACACTAACACACACACTCACAAATCTTCGAAAGCACACTCACACAGGGAATGAAATAACTATTACGCCCATGCCAACAGAGAAACAACAATATCTTGAAAAGTTGTGGGAAGAGCTTAATATGTCAGACCCTATGATTATGTACCATAAAATTAAGACTTATGCCCAAAACGCCTTACCTCTGTTGAGGATGTGAGGACCTAAGAATGCTTCCTTTTGGTGTTTCTATGGTTTCGGGGTTAATCATTAATGTGGAGGACTGAAAGAAAAGAGAATATTTAGTTATCTTGCAAGAATAGTAATAAACTTGGATCTATAAACTCAATATATCGATGGTACAGCGCAAAACAGTTGTAACTGTCTATAAACATATAGGCAGTTACAACTGTTTTGTGCTGAACCATCAATATGCAATGGTTAAGTTGAACTATTGTTTTGTCTGAATAGTGTTATTGCCAAAGACTATTGTTGCAGTTAGACTATCATTGCATGCAGTGGAGTGGAAATACTGTTTTCTCCGCTTGTCCCAGACAAGTAAAATATGATTTTCTAAATGTCCAAAATTAAAATGAAATTGTCCGCAAAAAATTGAAGAGACTAATTTTGAGAAGACATTGATTGTGAAGAAATTACAAGAAGCTAGTATTTTCTTTATTAAACACAATATTTTTTCTTTCAAAACAAACATTACGATAATTTTCAAAAAAATAGTGAGTTATCTTTGGGATCTGTTTTGCATCATTCAAAGATTTGCCTTGTTCCCGACTTGTCTGACCTGGGGATATTACTCCCCAGTGCAATATGATTAATACCCCTGAAAGGTCTCAATGCTACAGAAAAAAAAAGTCAATAGAATAAAACCTTTTTTCAACAAAGGGTCATAACTTCTAGGACTAGGATAGTAGCTAAAATAAGATTTACATGTCTTTGGTTGATACTAAGTGTACATCTCAAAATGATGAATCAAATCCATTTACTAGTTCAGAGTTTTGGAGTTATAATAAGCTCTAGTCGCAGCAATGATTTTAACTTTGTTTTATCCCTTTCCTGTACAAATCCCAGATAGTACAGCACTCTTATTTTATACTTGGGAAAACATAGCCGAAAAAGAAGAAATTGAAGTAATAAGCATTATTTCCTTTTCCCACAATATTTTCAACAGCATATGATGGTTTCGTTTCAATTGTCGCAAAGCAGGCTTAAAGCCCCCCCCCCCCTCCCCTCACAGCACTTATCCATATACAAGTGCTATCCGCCAACAGGCTGTAACAAAAAATGGACTTTTTAATTAAAGGGCCATTAATTAGTCAAAATAAATGGACCATAACCAAAGTAGGATATGCACATATCTGACTTATACCAAGTCTTTCTGTGAAATTTGAATCAAATCCGTCCAATGGTTGCTGAGAAATTGAGCAGACCAAAGGGCCATAACACCATCGAAAAATCAATGGACCGTAACCAAAAAACAATACACACATCTCTGCTTGATACTGATTATATCACTGAAGTTTGAAGAAAATCTGTCAAATAGTTGCTGAGAAATTGAGCGGACACATAAAAACTGCGGACAGACGGATCGACTGACTGATAAGCTGACTCCTATATACCCCCCAAACATAGTTTTGGGCGGTATGATAAAAAAAATAGAAAAAAAGGGAAAGGTTTAAGCCATATATCCTATTACACAATATTGTGTAAAGCAGAGTTTACCATGTATTAATATTTTTGCACTAATCCCTGTATAATGTTTTTTACCAATAAAAAGTTGCTCCATGCACTCCTGATGAGCATGAGCATAGGTGTGACAGTACTGAGCAAGTACAGGTTGAGCACTGCCTGTCTTTTCTCTCCAAATCCGTCAGCACTGAGTAGAGAGAGGCGCTGCATTGAACCACCGAAATCTGACACTGAGGCCATGCTGGCAATACTGCAAAAGAAATTCATAACTCATAACCAGATACAAAGTGTTAGACATGTCCAAATTGAAAGGAGTTGCAAACCACAATTTAACAAATGAGCCCATGCGTGACATTTCCAACCATTACACATGTGCGTCAAGTACCAAACGCCAAGCATCTGCACAGTCTTATCAGAGTCTATACTCTGTGCTCTGTAGAAAGTTACTGACCCAAAGCTTCTTTAAACAATCAGCGAATGTTCTTATTGTCCCAAATGGCTGTCCAGGGTGCCCAATGTGTTCGAGTCACGCACATGCGAAATGGTTGGAAAAGTCACGCAAAGGCTCATTTTTAGACTTTTTTTTCATTGTCATCGGCGGCTTCTTAGAATTGGCTTCAGTTTAACATTTTGCTGTCTGTAATGGATTAACCAATACCAACACAATGGCTTTTTGACGACCCTCAAGATAGATTATTGGGAAAAACATTGTGGAAAATGAAGAAATTGCTTGTTACAAGCAATTTCTTCATTATCCAAAATGGCTTTTTTTAAACCCAATTACAAAGATTTTATAAATTTCATCACTTAAAAGTTGTCGTCTGCAAAAATTTTGTCTTCTAGTAATGGGTTTACCGATACCCTGCTTCATGAATTTCTACAGTTATGGTTGATGAAGCATAATGCACCATTTCAAAATGGACTAGACATCAGGATTGCTCGAATGACATTATACCTAAGTTTTGTGGAACATTGCCTATTTTCCTATTGTTCAGAAGATTTTACTGCTTCAGTATCTTCTGCCATCAATTCAAATGGTTACAAAATATGATGTTACCCAAGTGGTTGGCTGGGTAGTAAACTAGCTACGATTGAGCAGATCCCATGTCAATCTACCGTCAATGAGATATTTTCAGGATTAAATTTTATCTGGTGTAAATTATTTTGATTTTTTGCGCATGTTTTTGTTTATTAAACCCTATACTTTGTGATTTTAGAAAACCTCCAAGTGATGAATTCAGAAGATTTTTTCTTAATGTGCCACATAAATTTACGTTTTTCTAATTTTCTGGATGTAATACATTTATAAAATCCACTTATTGAGAGCATTGAGGTATCTAATAAAAAACAATTACCTTCTCCTCTCAAAGTCATCCTGGGCTGGGGTACCAGATCGAGAAGGACCTCTTACACTAGTGACTGAGGAATTCATAGAGTTATGTCTCTGTTTAACAGGATGATCATTAAAGTGGCCAACATCTGCATTCACTGAGGTTATCTCAATATGCACCTCTGACATTGGTTTATTTGATACTTGTGAAGCACTAAATAATCTGTTTTTGTCTGAACTAGGCGGCACGACTTTATCTGTACCACAAAGAGGTGACACTTTACTGTTACTAAATGAACAATTGAAACAACATGTGGTTTTCTCCTTAGGTTCTGTAACTTCAACTTTTTCATTGATCCCGTTTTTCTTTGGTAAATCATCTCTGTTTATGATAACTGTTGAGGCACTTTTGTCTTGCACTGAGGTTTCAAAGGCTTGGTTCTTTGGCACAGGAGAAACTGGCAAAGGTCTACTGCTTTGCACAGATTTCCTTGACTGAGCTGACTTTACTGAGCGCGCAGATTTAGGTTTTTGAGAGTTTCGTAAATCCAGTGATTTAGAATAAGAATCACCTATAACACTTTGATTTTCTAGGTCTTCTAAAACATCTTCTTCGATCTCTTCCTTTAATGATTTTAAGATAGTTTCTTCTGTTTCACTCTGAATAGTGTGTAAAGCTTTCACTCCTTTCTTTTTCTTTTTTGATATGCTGCCTTTCCGCACTTCTCTCGCTGAACTTACAGACCCTCTACTATCGGGTCGATTCCCGCTGTATTGCAAACTCGATAAACTTGAATACCCATGATCCTCAGACCACACTTCCTGTGACGATACCATACTGAGTGGTGTGGAAGCATTAGACCTGTCACCATGGAGATCTGTCATAGAATTTCTGGGAGACTTTTTACGCCTGAATGATCTACGTTTTACTGGCTCTGTGGTCCAATAGGTAATGGCAAGGTGCTGACAATTTTTCTTATCATCTCCCATAAGAAACTCTGGGTAATCATTGACCTGTAAAAGATTGAAAATAAAAAATAATAATTTTCATCAAAAACTCATTTCAACTGATTCCCACACAAACTGGATGCTATTTAAAATGAAACCATCCTATGTGGTAAAAATTTTGTGGAAAAAGGAGAAATTGCTTGTAACAAGCAAACATAAACCTCTCACAATCTAAAATTCTGTTGTTTGCCCACATAATAAAAGATTTCTGTTGTCATTCACAAATTCAAACCATTCAATCACTCAAATCATTCAATTAAACCTTGGATGCAATGTTGATCTCCAGCACTAAATGCTGACCATTTTCATAGGCAAACAAGTGAAACAATCCAACTACAACTAATTCATTCATTTGTGTCAAAAATCAGAATTCTGATTATCCTCCAGGCCATACATTTCACAAAACTAACAATATTCAAAATATCTGGTTTAAATGTTATTTTAACCCTTTCCTGTTCAAACTTGGGATTTTACGTCTTTGTGATTTTATACTTGAGAAAACATTGTGGAAAAAAAAGAAATTGCTTGTAACAAGCAATTTCTTCTTTTCCCACAATATTTTCTACCACATAGGACGGTTTCATTTTAAATTTCATCCACTTTTCATTGTCGTCTGCAACCTCTTTCAATTTGGATGGGTCTAAAATTTTGAAAAACGGAAAGGGTTACCACAATTGGGAAACAAGATCTTCCAAACTAATTAAATCCCCCTCGTTTCTGCTTTCAGTTGAAAACACAAGTTCTCGCACTTAAATGACAGAACCAAGATAGAAAGCTGCTCCAGGAACCTGAACTCGCAATCTCTTGATTGAAAAGCAGCTCTACCTCTGGACCATGGACACCATCTCTGTAAAACTGCTGTACCAGAGGTCACTAGGAGAGGCAAGTTATATGCAATTGGTTTAACCCATTACTAGATGACAAAATCTTAGACTGCTCCAAATTCAAAGTAATAGCAGACAATATTCCAAAGTGGGCATATTTCAAATAATAACAAGAGCCATGTCGGACATGGCCATCCCCCGCCGTAAAAGCTTGATAGTAAACTGAAGCCATTTAGGCTTCTTGTGCACTGCATTTCTTCTCAATGAATTTGATAATAGCTATTATACTTTCAGAGATATGCTCAGGACAAAATCTAAGTCTTTAAAACAACAGAGGGCAATAAATTCATAATTATACAAGCAAGAGTTGTGGTTCATGTGCAATGCACTTCTCCTCAATGAGATCTATTCACCAATGAAGTTTCAAGTTAACAGCTCTTATACTTTGAGATATGTGCCCCCCCAAAAATCTTAGTCTTTAAAACAACAAAGGGCAATAACTCCAAAATTATGCAAGCAAGAGTTGTGGTTCTTGTACACTGCACTTCTCCTCAACGAGATCTATCCACCTATGAAGTTTCAAGTTAATAGCTACTATACTTTCAGAGATAAGCCCTGGACAAAATCTTAGTCTTTAAAACAACAAAGGGCAATAACTCCAAAATTATGAAAGCAAGATTCGTGATTCTTGTGCACTGCACTTTTCCTCAACAAGATCTATCCACTTATGAACTATCAAGTTAATAGCTATTATACTTTCAGAGATATGCCCCAGAAAAAATTTAGTCTTTAAAACAACAAAGGGCAGTTACTCCAAAATTATGCAAGCAAGAGTTGTGGTTCATATGCACTGCACTTCTCCTCAATGAGATCTATGGACCTATGAAGTTTCAAGTTGATAGCAATTACACTTTCAGAGATATTCTCCTGACAAGTTTAGTGACGGAAGGACGGAATGAATGAAGGAAGGAAGGAGGAAAGGAGACCATTACTATATCCGCTTTGCCGAAACAGCGGGGGATAATAACTGGATACGGAGGAAAGGAGTGGATAAAGGGGAAATGGCTCAACCCATTCCCACGAAATCCCTCATTTTTACGCCCCTCAAGAAAAAAGCTTTGGAAAACATTGTGAAAAAAAATGAAGAAATTGCTTGTATCAAGCAATTTCATTATCCCCAATGTTTTCAATCCAAGATGTGGGGGAAAAAAAAAAAGAATCAACTTCAGGGATGTGGAAATACGGATTTTCTCTACTTGTCCATGAACAAGTACAACTTGCCCGTGAAAAGATGAAGAACATTAATTTTGAGAAAATATTATTTTTAAAGAAGAAAATGCTTGAACTCAGCATTTTCTTCAGTAAAAACAATATTTTCTAGAAACATTACGCTCATAAATCTCTTCTATCTATTTAGTACCATTCCAAGATTAGCCCTGTTATTACTTGTCCACAGACAAGTAGCCTCAAAAAATGTACTTGCCCGCAGGTAGAAAAGCCCGTGTCGGACAAGTCGGGCATGGGAATTCCACACCCCTGAACTTGAAATTGTTGTCTGCGGCTTATTTCAATTTGGACCAGTCTAAAACTTCGTTGTAGGATATGGGATAAGACAAGCCATTTCTCCTTTTCCCACAATGTTTTCCTTAGTATTATTTTACAGGAGCATTAAAAGGTGATAATGAGTGTGAATGGGATAGGTTAAAAAAAATTCCGATGTACTTTGCAATGGTTTGCTGATTGAAGGTTAAATATAGGTGTAATTGAAGTTAAGGAAAACCCAATACCATTATCACTTTCATTACAGTATGGCAATTTGACATAATTGGAAATCGATCGATTTAAACGTGTACATTTTATGACCTTTCTCAACTAACAAATAACTGACGTTGTTTAAATGCATAAAGGTTTTGTAAATGACAGCCATAGCCATTGATAGCAGTTCTACCATCATAATAACTATGGTAAATAATCAAGCCCATTACCTATGGGCACCAGCACCATTTTTGCCCTTAATATTATGAGCTCCCTTCCTGATATTTACCGGTGAAAAACCCAAAAACAACACCCTTATTTGAAGATTTTAATAAGGAACCCACTATTGTAACCCATTACCAAACAGCAAAGTTTTAGACTGGTCCTAACTGAAAGGAGCTGCAGACAACAGTTTAAAGTCTATGAAATTTTTAACCTTTCTGGGAAGAAAACATTGTCTTCATTTCAAACAATTGTTTTTCTTGAGGGTCATCCAAAAGTGTCATTGTGTGGGAATGTGTTACGGGAAATTTCCTGGAAAGATAGTTAGAGAAAATTATTCTCAAATTAGAGAGAAACATAACAAAGAAACAATCATTGAACAGATAAAGCTTGTGTTTTCCAAAGCCCCTTGGAGGATTTTTAAATAACAGGAGCATTTTGGCTAGTTTGGTGGTTTCAACATCACAACTGCAGATTATTCAGGCAAGAGTTACAATATCTAGGTTGCTAAATAACCATTTCACTTTTTTGTTACATATTTCTGGTCAAGAATTCTGAATAACTTATAATGGCCCTAAATCACTCAACTGAGTTTTCGGTTAAAACTGTCAATCTGATCCACTTTCAGATCATTTGAGAAGAAATAATTGATAACACCGTACAAGGTTTTCTATAAATTGTTCTAGTGTTTGACTCCATGTAAATTTGAACTTGACCTTTATTGCCCAGGGAGACCCAAATTCGAATCCTCAAAGATTCTATGAAGACAAACATTATCTCAACTTTTCAGATTGATTTAGCTAATAATAAGGCCTCAAAAGTGTCTAACAGGTTTTTCTAAGGATTGACCTAGTGACATAGTTTTTGACCCCAAATAGCCCAATTTTGAACTTGCCCTACATTTCATCAAGACAAAACATTCTGACAAATTTTCATATTCATTGAGCCAAAATAAAGCTTCCAGAGTGTCCACTAGATTTTTTCTGAAAATTGACCTAGTTTTTGACATAGAGTGACTCAGTTTTCATACTTGCCAAAGATACAAGACATTAAACAATTAACCCTTGTCATGCTGAAACTGGAATTTTCCGGTTTTAGCAGGAGATGTAGACCAAGATCAGTCACATTAGTGCAGTCTGATCTTGGTCTACACCTCCTGCTTGTAATTTTCCTGCCAGAGTTGTTTATTAAATTGATATCTAAAAGAAACATTGGTTTTTGAACAACAAGTTCTATCAGTGCTTTCAGCCCTTTGATTTTATAGCAATTTAGTAAAGCTATTCATACAGCATGACAAGGGTTAACAGAGCAAAAAACAGTACCTCTAGAGTGTCTACAAAGTTCGAAGAATTGACCTAGTGACCTATTTTTTACCCAAAGTGATCCAATTTCAAACTCAGATTTCATTAACCCATTCAATCCAGAAAGATGTAACAAATCTAAAAAGAAGCTTGAGAAAAGCAGAATAGAGTAAAAAGAAAAGCACTTTATTTTTCTAGGGCTGAAAGCACTTGTAGTACTTGTTACTCAAGTGTTAAGACGTTTTTTATAAATTAATTTCATGAACAACTCTGGTTTCAAAAGGACAGACAGGAGGCGTAGACTAAGATCAGACTGCACTTATGTGCAGTCTGATCTTTGTCTATACCTCATGCTATAACCGGAATATTCGGATTCAGGATGACAAGGGTTAAAGCTGAATTCAGGAGCAACATGTTAAATCTTCATTCTTACTTTCTTTTTTATATGGTAGGATCCTCCACTGTTGTATTGGGAATACTCTTTGCTGAATTATGAAAAAATGTCAATTTTTTGCATTGGGAATGGGCCTACAGAACCGTTGAAAGAAGGGAAAAAAAACACTGGACAAAAATTTTGCTACACATGATCTTTTCGACCTGGTTGAGGGCATTATTGATTAAGATAACGTGATCCATTCTCACCCCACATTAGCAAATGACCGTTAGTCAATAATGGTAACGTATGATTTAACACGGGGTAACGTGACATGACTCGAATTTATCAACAAAAAATAATCTGCTTTGTGATCTATTTTTTGTTGGTCTTAAAATAAACCCTTCTCATTATTTGTGTATCATTATATCCTTTATCCCTCATATTTCTGAATATTTTTGGCGTTCTTTTATTTTTCAGAATTGTTTTAAAATCGAAGGACTGAAAGAACTTGAGGTGATGATTATATAGGTCAATATTGCTTTGAAAATTAATTTTATAAACAGCTCTGGCTTAAAGTTGACAAAAAAGTGGTGTAGACTAAGATCAGACTGTGCAAATAATATGCCAAAAATGCAGACTGATCTTTCTCTATTCCCCCTACCAAAGCAGGAATATTCTAGGTAAAGCATGATAAGAGTTAACCCTTTCCTGTTTAAACCCGGAATTTTACGTTGCTGAGATTTTATACTTGAGAAAATATTGCGGAAAAAGGAGAAATTGCTTATTACAAGCAATTTCTCCTTTTTCCACAATATTTTCTACCACATAGGATGGTTTCTTTTCAAATTGCAGCCAATTGTTATTATCGTCTGCAACTTCTATCAATTTGGACCAGTCTAAGATTTGGAAAAACAGGAAAGGGTTAAAAGTCTATTTTTGTTGATCTTAACCAATAACAAGACTAGCCCAAATTGAAAGAAAATGCAGGTGACAATTTCAAGTTTATGAAATTTTAGATTTTTTCAACTTTCTGTCTAGAAAACATTGTAGAAAATAGAGAAATTACTATAGCCAATCAATATCTTCATTTTTTCAAAAGCTTTTTTTTCTTTTGAGCGTCTGAAAGCATCACTGAGTGGGAATAGGTTAAAGTGTAATCTGTCTTCTTTATAAAATATATTCCCATAACTATGGGCCTGTTTAATTGATTATACTTTTCCCTTACCCATTCTCACACGATCACCCTATCTAACACCCCTCAATGTAAGAAAAAAATGAAAACATTAAGAAATTCAACCTACATGTATCAAACAATTTTTTTTTATTTTCCACAATGTTTTCTACAAAAAAAAAAAAAAAGCAATGATTTTGGCAATGTCATAAACTAGATTTTTTTGTCTACAACTTCATGCAATTTGCACCAGTCTATTTTTTTTGTCTGGTAATGGTTTAATGAAAGAATTTATTCTATAAATGACATTGTACTTGCCTGAGGTCATAGGTTCTGTTCCCTGTTCCTCCATTCTCTTATAAGCAGTTGTAACCCATTACAAGACAAACCTTTGGACTGGTCCAAATTCAAAGTAACAGACAATAATTTTTACTTGATGAAATTTAAGATCGTTGTTTTTTGGAGAAGAAAAATTGAAATTGAAGGAGAAGGTGCTAAACCCATTACCAGAAGGCAAACTTTCAGACTGGTAGAAACTGAAAGGAGTTGCAGGGGACAAGTTAAAGTTTCTTATATTTTAGATTTTTTCAATTTTCTAGGTAGAAATCATGGTGCAAAATGAAGAAATTTCTTGTTGCAAGCAATTTCTTCAGTTTTCACTATGCTTTCCCAAATGTTTTTCTTAAGGGGCGTCAAAAAACGTCACTATATGGTAATGATCTAAAGAAAATCTTTCTTTATTTTTATACAAAAAGTGCCAGAAAGCATAAAACGTTTGCAGTAGAATCTGATTCAAAATTCCATTTCTAACGATAATTTGATTTATTTTTCTTTTCAGTGGCATAAAAAGAAAGGATTATTGGGGAGTTGTACGAGAAGTTGAGCTAAATTATGTCAAGGAACGCAAATTCAGGAAAATTATTGTTTATCCATTCCAACACCGCAACATTTTAGACTAGTCCAATTTCAAAGAAGTTGAAGACGACAATTCTAAGTTGATGAAATCTTCAAAATCTTTGTCTTTTTGGGTAGAAAACTTTGTGGACAATGAAGAAATTGCTTGTAACGAGCAATTTCTCCATTCTCCACAAAATTTTCCAAAGCTCTGGTATTGAGGGGCATTTAACCCATTCCCACAAAATCCCTCCTTTTTACGCCCCTCAAGAAAAAAGCTTCAGAAAACATGTGGACATAAGATATTGCTTGATTCAAGCAATTTTTTCAATGTCCATAATGTTTTTTACACCATAAGACAAAGTATTTTTTATTTCATCAACCTAAAATTATCGTCTGCATGTTCTTTCAATTTGGACCAGTCTAAAATTTTATCATGTGGGAATGGGTTAAAAGTGTCATTGTGTTAGAATGGGTTAATGATGGTAAATAATAATAAATCTACATGAATGAAGATAAGATATTTCAAGCACATCAGCCCATATTGAAAAAGAAAAATATTTATCCTGTTGCTATAGCTGTAATAATCAATCATGCAATCAAGCTTAAAATACTCATTAGAGTACTACTCACTTGAAATCATGTCAAAAACTAACCCTTGTCATGCTGTATAATTTCCCTTATGGAATTGCATTAAAATCAAAGGGCTAAGATCACTGAAAGTACTTGTTGTTCAATAGTCAATCAATATTTCTTTTAAAAATCAATTTCATAACTTCTCTGGCAGGGAAAGTACAAGAAGGAGGTGTAGACCAAGATCAGCCTGCACTTATTCTGGGTTCAGCATGACAAGGGATTAAATGACACTAGTTCTATTTTAGCTTCCTTGATACATTGACCCGATCCCACACATCCTGCGCTTTTTGAAGAAAAAAGCTTTGAAAAAAAACATTGTGCATAATGAAGAAATTGCTTGTTACCATGTTTTCTACCCACGACACAAAGACTTTTAAAATTTCATCAACTTGAAATTATAGTAATTGTAACTTCTTTTAATTTGGACTAGCCTAAAAGTATTAACACATTTAAAAATGTAAATAATTTGGACTGGTCAAATTAAAACAAGTTACAGGGGACAATTCAAACAGTCAAGAATAAGAGTCATATAGGACAGAAAACATTGTGAAGGATGGCAAAAACTGCTTTACCCATTCCCACACTATGATGATTTTTGATGCCCCTCACAAAATGGAATAATGATTGGGAAATTGTTGTGTTACACTAAGAAATTGATTGTAATTGCTTCAAATTTGGACCAGTCTAAAATTTAAACCGTTAAAACTCAGCCACGCTTTTAGACACCCCCAAGAAAGAGTTTTTGAAAACATTTTGGAAAATGAAGTAATTGCTTTTTACAAGCAATTTCTTCATTTACCACAATATTTTCTTCCCAGAAAGTTGAAGAAATCCCAAATTTGATAAACTACTGTAACTTTAAATTGTCGTCTACAACTTCTTTCAATTTGGGCCAGTCTAAAATATTGCTGTCTGGTAATTGGTTTAAAAATGGGAAGAAAGGGTAAGTGATTCAGCAGACAAGCCTTTACAAAAACCAGGGATGTAATAGATGGATTGCTGGCCTTCAACAATTGACCATCTCGATAGCCGAGTGGGATAGGTGCTTGAATTTTGATCTGAAGGTCACAGGTTTGAGCCCCATCTTAACCCATTCCAACACAGTTGAATTCTAGACTGGTTCAAATTGAAAGAAGCTGCAGACAACAATTTCAAGTTAATAGAATTTTGAATTTTTTCGTCATTTTGGGTAGAAAACTTTGTGGATAATGAAGAAATTGCTTGATACAAGCAATTTCTTCATTTTCCACAATGTTTTCATAAGCTTTTCTTCTTGAGGGGCGTAAAAAGGAGGGATTGAGTTGTAATGGGTTAATCGGAGTATGTTGATGGGTGAGACACAAGATAGCCAGCCTAAGCCTACCCGGCCGTATACAGTTGGCAAGCAGTGAATTTAAGCCATTGTTTCTTTTATGGGATATGAAAACATCAGGACTGTGAGCGTTTGAGGGCAACTCTATAAGCTTAAAGCTTTTGTTGCAATCAAACTAGAATAAGTTAGTATAAACTAACAAGACAGTAAAATTCAACTTATATGTCAAACAAATAAATGGTAGGAGAATCAAATAACCCTTGTCACGCTGCATAAATTACCTAACTGAATTAGACAAAGATCAACCTGTACATAAGTGCAGTCTGATCTTAGTCTACACCTCCTGCCAAAACCAGAATATTACGAGTTCAGCATGACAAGGGTTAAATTGTTGGTTGGCAAAATAAGCTTCACATACAACTTGAATAAGATTAGGTTGTAGTTAACCCATTCCAACACAAGAAAATTTTAGACTGGTCCAAATTGAAAGAAGCTGCAGACGACAATTTCAAGTTGATGGAATTTCAATTTTTTTCGTCTTTTGGGATAGAAAACATTGTGGTTAATGAAGAAATTGCTTGTTACAAGCAATTTCTTCATTGTCCACAATGTTTTCCAAAGCTTTTTTCCTTTGGGGCGTAAAAAGGAGGGCTTGAGTTGGAATGGGTTAAGGGGTTTATTTCCAAATGACACAATTTTAGATTGTCTAAATTGAAAGGTGAATAGACATTTTCAGGTTTCACATAGAAAGTATTGTTGAAAAGAAAGAGAGTGCTGGCAATTTCTTGATTTTTCACAATGTTTAACCAAATTGTGTTTTTTGAGGGGCATAAAAAGCAGGATTGTGTGGAAATGGGTTAAGTTACAAGACTGACAAAAACTTTGAGGTCTACTATGAAATCTTTGAGAATGGGCTGAAGTTGAAAATAACTCACCAGAAAGGGTTAAAAATTTTTGAAAGCAGAGCTTGCTTGCCACCAGATATTGCTTAATTCTCCATTATTTTTCCTTAAAAGAATATCCAAGAGTTGTGAGAATGACTTTACAGGGAAGGGTCAAGCCAGGAATAAAGGAGATGGTTATCAAATGATAAGAAATTCACAATCTCTTGTGAACCAATATCATTAAAATAAAATATTGAAAGTTGTCAAGAAGACTTAAACAGACAAATAAAAAATGATTCAGTATGTCAGTAGTTGCCATCTATAAAATACCACCATTGGACTACCAAAACATTCACACTGAAGCTTGTAAAGTTGCAGTTGAAGATTGGTTCCCCATTGACAGACAGACTGTGTTTTATGTGGAATCTAGTGTACCTTTGATATCTTATTGGCTGATTGAATGAGATATGTAGCTTGTTGCAATGTCAGAGAGAACGTTAGCTGGTGTGTCTCAAATTTACAACCCAGGACAATCAATGCAATGTCTAAACTAAAGGAACTTAGCGCCTGTATTATTCCATTAGCTTGAATTTATTAACCCTTGCAATGCTGAATAAAAGCCTCTACAAAAACTGCATAAAAATCAAAAAGAACAGAAAGCACTAAATGTAGCTTAGTATAATTTTCAAAGAATAAGCAGGTGGTGTAGACAAAGATCAGACTGAAATTGTGTGCAGTCTGATCCTTGTCTAGACTTTCTGCCAAAACAGGAATATTCCATGTTCAGCATGACAAGGGTTGTTCAACCCATTACTGCTCCAATCCTTTTTACAGTCCTTTCACAAACTTAAAACTATTGTATGCAACACTGCTTTAGTTTTGGCCTGTCTAAAATTTTATCATCTGATAATTGGTTAAATAAAATGATGTTATTATAATTTTTAAAAAAACTTCAGACAAATAATCTGCAAAAAGTCTGCAACCTATACAAAACTTACAAAGGAGCATTACTCATACACAACATTACAAACAATACAGCCGTATTAAAATCTCCCTTATTCAAAATTTGGCCTTTTTAATTCTACAACTTCTGACCAGTCAAATTTTTTACTGGAGTCTAATGCATGGAAGTTCATCAAAGATAATTTCATGTATTGTCACTGACATATGCATACATTTGCAAACTCAGCCAAACCATAAAAAGTCACTAACCTGTCTCATTAATATAAAAGTTAGAACTACTGTACCTTTATTACAACCAGTTGTTTCCAAATGAAACCCTCGTTCCTTCTTTGAAGGGTCATGCAGAAACTGTAACCAGATTACCCTCTTGTAGGCACATTTTATTGATGTAACAGATATAGTTGAAGGACATTTTTTATGTAAAAAATATTGTCAGCCCATTCCGGCATGATGACACTTTTTGATGCCCCTAAAGAAAAACAATTGGGAAAAAATTGTGTAGAATAAAGAAATTGCTTGCAACAAGCGATTTCTTCATTTTACGCCATGTTTTCTTCCTAGAAATTTAAAAAAGTCTAAAATAGCATAATGGTGGAATTTGCATCTTTTTCAATTTGTACCAGTCTTTTTTTTACTGAGGTAATTGATATACATGGTAGAGGTTATAAAATAGTTCTTCTATGGGCGGGTCTGCTACGCCCAGTTAGCTCAGCTGATAACAAGATTGACCCTAGCTTGGCCAGGATTCTTTCCTACAGATGACAAAAGTCACCAGGACATGCATCATTTGTCTCTCTCCAAGGACAGGATGATAAGCCTAGATTTAGTTACATTAGCAGCCAGTGGCTTTTATTGGTTGTTGTTGTACTGGTGAGAGATACAACAGGAAGCCATGGTTAGGTGCAATAGTGACAATAATTACAATTAAATTACCATCTATAATTGCTTAAAACCTCATACAATCCATCATGTCACATTGAGTCTAGATCTGGATATGTAAATACAATTGCCAGTGAAAGATAAGAGAATTCACAAATACATGTAAACTAATCACATCAAACAAGTCTATTGAGGGTCAATAGCCCTGAATTAATGTTATCAACATAATTATATTACTTTCTATAATATCTAATGCTATTGAATTGGCCAATCACTGGCCCTGCCAACTTACTCTGTTTACTCCAACTGAAAGATCATCTTCAATTTTAACCCTTGTCATGCTGAACCCGGCATATTCCGGTTTTGGCAGGAAGTGTAGACTAAGATCAGACTGCACTTATGTGCAGGCTGATCTTAGTCTATACCTCCTGCTTGTACGTTTCCTGTCAGAGTTGTTTATGAAGTCGATTTCTAAAAGAAACACTGATAATTGAACAACAGGTTCTATCAGTGCTTTCAGCCCTTTGATTTGACAGCAATTCAGTAAGGTAATTCATACAGCATGACAAGGGTTAAAGGTATTACAGTGTATTTTTCAATGTTATGGCCAATGGTATGGAACAAAACGCTAACCTGAATATGATGGCTCATGGCTTTATGATATATACAAAATATCAAAGGTCTACTTATAACGGTTTTGGAGAAGATTTTTTTTTAGATTTTCTTCTATAACCCTTTACAAATCCAAGATCCCACAACATAAGGCTTATTTTCAGGTTTGAGTCAACCTATAAAATCAGGGTTTGCACAGAAAAGGGCGAATTTTCAGAGTACCAAATATCAAGGCTCTAGGCCTTATTGTTAAGGAGGAGAAGATTTTCAAAGGTTTCCTTTTTTATTCCTATGTAAAATCAGGGATCGCACAGAAAACTACAAATTTTCAGGGTAACATAATTCTTTGAAGTGTTGTGGAAGAGGGTCATTAGGTGATGATACATACTGTACCAAATATCCAAGTTCTAGGCCTTATGGTTTGGGGGGAGAATGATTTCTAAATATTTCCTTTGTAAAATCAGGAATCGCACAGAAAAGGGCTAATTTTCAGATTAGGTAATTTTTTGAAGCATTGTGGTACAGGGTCAATAGGTGATGATGTATTCAAAATATCAAAGCTCTAGGTTTTGGCAGGAGGTATAGACAAAGATCAGCCTGCACATAAGTGCATTCTACTCTAAGTCTAGACCTCCTGTCTGTCCATTTCAAAGAAGAACGGTTTATGGTACTAATTTTCAAAAGAAGTAGTGATGATCGAACATGCATTATCGGTGCTTTAAGTCCTTTGATTTTAATATAATTCTGAAAAAAATATATTCAGCATGACAAGGGTTAATATGTGTTGAATAATTCTTTAAAGGCTTTTATACAAAAACCTAGACAGTCGTAGTAGTCAGTTTTATTGTTGAAACAATTCTCACACAATCGAAATTTGTGTGCAAGAAAAACCTTGGAATGTCATCATTTTCATATAAAATATATGATGAACTCAGTATTCTGCTTCCGCCATATTGTTTACAAACAACCCATCACTTGATGCAGTGTTTTGGGATCTACCTGTTGGCTTTGTTAAAGTCGACGGTGGTACGGGTCTATACAAAAACCAGAAGAGACCCATCGAAGGGAACCAATTAAGCTAAAAACAAAGAAAGAAACAAATAAGGTAATATCAGTAAAGATTAATCCCCCAATTAAAAGATGGTAGTTGTAGCAAAAAGATCTAGTTACATTCCTGAAGGGGTCCAAACAAATATGCCACCTGGTACCAGAGTTTCAGATAGAGGACGTAAATTTGAATATTTCATCAATACTGTCATAAACCCTATGTTGAAGGTACTCATTTGAATTGTCTTCCTGAGACTGATTAACCCTTTCCCGTTTTTGGAAATTTTAGACTGGTCCAAATTGAAAGAGGTTGCAGACGACTTCAAATGTATACTAGCTCCACCAGAACCAGAGAATGGAAACCAAGAAGGATTAGAAGGGGATGAAAACCCTATAGGGGTTACTAAGTTCCCAAGCAGACCGCAGGTAGGTAGAAAATGAAAACTGGATGCTATTTGAAATGAAACCATCATTTATTGTAGAAAATATTGTGGAAAAAGGAGAAATTGCTTGTTACAAGCAATTTCTTCTTTTTCCATAATTTTTTCTCAAGTATAAAATGACAGAAACGTAAAATCCAGTATTTGAACGGGAAAGGGTTAATAAGTACCCCCATTATAGGGGAAAGTGTTAATAAGTAGCCACATTATAGGGTTTTGTTGAGAAATAAGGATTCTAGAACACTATTACCCTCTTCTCTTTAGACCTCTGGATATCATGAGATCTTATACACTATAAAAAATGTAAATAAGGGTGGATAAAGGGTGACAATGACTTTATGACATGTGGCTACCTGACAGTTTGCCACGAACTTTTCGACTTACCAGTTCAACGGAAACTACATCGGCCAGCCCCACCGCTTGTTGTATGGTTTTCGGCGGATTTTCCGACAAATAAATCCATTCATCACCGAGAATGACATATTTGAAAGACTTGTTTTCCTTTTCTGAAACTACAATGCACGATTCGTACCCTCGGATTCTTTCATATTTGTCTTCCGGTAGCGTTCTGTACAAAAAACTTTCGAGTTTGCTGTTCTTTTTCTGCATAATTCCTTGCCACTACCATTTAAATAAATCCATTGCATTCCGTCTTTTTTAAATGATTACGGCAAATTGAGCTTTTGGTTATTTTATCGAGTATGCCACATTTTTATCGGAATCTTCACCTGAGATTAACGCTGCTACCAAGCACCTGTAAACAATCTGAGGGGTCAAAGTTCGAATGATATAACCCGGTGAAGGGGGCGGTTATTATTCGGTATAGTTAAACCGGTATGTTTTTTTTTTTTTTTTTTTAATTGTTTAAAATATCCAGATGTGGTACATTTACAAGTAATTTTGAAATTATTGAAAACGCGGAAAATAGTATGGCTTAACAATGTAACACGCCATTTCTTCAAAACTTCTTGGTCTAAAATGGTTAGTTGGCGACCTAAACGTCGTAATTACAGCTTGAATAAATTGCAGTCACGACGTTAATGTCGCTAAACCAACAAAAATGTTTCTAAAAAATGACAGCAAATGTAGAAGTTCAAACTTTGATTCCGGGCTGAATGAATGGTTTGATTGGTCGTTTGATCCTTTGATTGGCAGCCACCGTGGCTTTTGGTCAATTCCTCGTCTATATCTCCGGTATGTGCATTTCCCTAGATTCAGATGATATAATGTGTATGCAGGGTATTTTTCTAATATAAGGAATATATTATCAATCTAATAGAGATGCACGGGCGGTGACAATAATAATAGAATATAAACTGATTGAAAATGCACTAATAATATTACAAACTTTAACCCATTCCCACTTAGCCTGACGATTTTAGAAAAAAAGCTTTAGAAAAGCAATTTCTCCATTTTCAACAATGTTTTTGTAGAGAAAACATTGTGGAAAATGAAGAAATTGCTTGTAACAAGCAATTTCTCCATTTCCACAATGTTTTCTACAAAGAAAGTTGAAAAAGTCCAATATTTCATAAACTTTGAATTGTCGTCTGCAACTTCTTTCAATTCGGACCAGTCTAAAATTTCCTCGTGTGGTAATGGCCTAATACCTAACCGTGACAATATTTCATGAAAATAAATAAGAATTGTAACAAAGAATGTGTTAGTTAACCCATTCAAACTCAGTGATGCTATTGGACGCCCCTCAAGGAAAATAATTGGGGAAACATTGTGCAAAATTTTACCGTGACAATGTTTTCTACCATAAAGTTGAAAAAATCCAAAATTTCACAAACTTTAAAATGTCGTCTGCAGCTCCTTTCAATTTGGACCAGTCTGAAATTTCGTTGTGTGGGAATGAAGTAAATAATTCAAATGCCCCTAACTGTCGTCGGTAAGTCACGATTAACTTACCGTCACGTGAAAACGTGATTTGCTACAGTTTCGTCGAAACATTCTGATTTTCATCACTTTTTCTGAAAGTGTGCCAAGAAAACAACTAACATGAGAACCGCCTACGGGTGCCTACGCTCGGCTGTTGGGTGCTGGATAGTGGATAAAAAATCTATGTTGAAAAAGGGGCTAAATTCGCACAAAATGCATCTAGAGTTATCCCCCTTGATACTATAGGTTGCTCTTTTGATAGTGAAGATGTGTGCCAAGTTTCAAGTGAATGCCTTCAGTAGAGCCAGAGATATCACGAAATGTCAAAGTTTTCGCGCGACGACGACGACGACAACAATAACAACGACGGCGACACGGAGGCTATCGCAATACCTCAAGTTTTCTCAGAAAACAGCCGAGCTAAAAATGGAGATGGGGTGTTCCCAGCCACAGAAAAAAACTATATACCGCTACTCTGAATTTGCAAGAAGAACACCCTACTTTCATACCACTCAGGGTGAAATTGCATCTAGGTAAATTTAGCAGCCAATTTTTACCCTTTCTCCATCTAAATCAAGAGAAGAAAAGACTGTAGTATGTTTCTTCTTTGCTTTTTATTTCTAAATAAATGCCACTATTTGGGCAAAATCGTAATTTTACCGAATATGTAAAGTAATGTAAACTTAGGGGGGGGGGGGGGGGGGGGCTAATAAAGGTTGTTACTTTCAGAGTTTTCGCATATAAAAAATGATATAGGTTATAAACTATGGAAAAAAACAGACTTAAAAAGTATATCACCAATAGTTTTTGTTGTTGTTGTTGTTGTTTTGACATGAATTTTTAAATTTTTAGATGGGGCACTTGTTCATCAAGGCCGAATGACCCATTGTGTGGTGTCCGTGGTCGAGAGGTAGAGCGTCGGCTTCCCGATTAAGGGGTCCTGAGTTCGATTCCCGGGAGCGGCTATCGATCTTGGTTCTGTCATTGGCCCATACTTTCGGCGGGAGTACTGGTGCATTTTCCAGGAAGCAGAATCTAGAGGCATCAATCTAAGTTGTGAGAACTTGTTTCCCAATCGATGTAAAACAAATAGGTTTAAACCTATAATGATCCATTGGATCAGTTTGACAAAAACTGGTACCTTTGACGGTTTTAGAGGGGATTCGTGGGTTTGCTTGAATCCCCGTTTGCAGCCTAGTTATCTAAATTTCATGAAAAAATCAATAAGAATAGGTAAGAATAGGTTTTTGTTTGAATGGGGTTTTACGCCGCTTTCAACAATCTTACAGTTATATCGCGGCGGCTGGAGCACCTAACAATGGATTCCTGGTATTTCTCACACCAGTACCGCCATCACATCCTTTCCTAGCCTCCAGCTGCTATCCAACATAGGCCTACGATTATCGCCCCATTGGTGGGAGACAAATAGTCGGAAAGGATGAGTGCCGCCGTCGGGGATCGAACCAGGGACCTCTAGAATGACAGTCCGACGCGCTACCACCTGCGCTATGACGGCGGCGTAAGAATAGGTAAACGAACCACTAATTGTTAGGTTTGAAACCTTTTATAGGAATCCTGGATCCATAGGGTATCACCTAATCATTGGTGATAATTCAACTATAATTTGAAGCCCCCCCCCCCGCCCCAAAAAAAACCCAACAAACAAACAAACAACGCAAAAAAATCAAACCAACCTTTCCTGTCAAGAAATATTCCAATTCCCATTCTCTCAACATTGAAACTGAGCATTGGTTTGAACGAAATGACAATGTACCGTTTTGGCCGACAAAAAAGGTTCTTCCTACAAGATTATGTTCAAATGAATGTTTGAAGTCCATACCTAAGACATCATGAATATTGAAGAGCATTATGGCCAAAGTCAAAGTTTTCGACTCTGAAAATTTAATTCCAAAAGTGATATTGACGCCGTTTATATCAACGCCGCGACAAGACTTCTAATCAAGGAACCATCATATTACTGATATTCAGCGTCGTTCTAGTGCTCAAATCATAAATTAAATATTAACCCTTTCTTGTTTTTCTTTTTAAATTTTAGACTGGTCCACATTGAAAGAGGTTACAAACAACAATGAAAATTGAATGTAATTTGAAATAGAAAAACTAGTGTGGTAGAAAATATTGTGGGAAAAAAAGAAATTGCTTTTTATACAAGCAATGTCTTCTGTTTCCACAATGTTTTCTCAAGTATAAAATCACAGCGAAAATCAGTGTTTGTACAGGAAAGGGTTAAACTAGGTAGGCATACGGGCGTAGAGAGAAAAAATAGAATCTCGTCGTTGTCATTCTAAATCCTCGTAACTACAGCTTGAATGAAGCAGTAGTTACGAAGATTTAGAACGACAACGACGTTGATTGACTGTGAGCAGCGATCCATTAACTGTGTAACTACATGTATAAATCGACCCATTACCAAATGACAAAGTTCTAGACTGGTTCGAATTGAAAGACGTTGCAGACAACTTTCCGAATTGCAACTAAATTGAAAAGTAATTACCAAATCAGTTTGAGAAAATTGTAAAAAAGAAGAAGAATTTTATCTTTTTCTATCGATATTTCCAAAATCAATTTCATTCATTGCGTAAAACTGCGGGATCGTGAAATTCAAGTGCGTTTATTGATCTAGAGTTCGACAGGCCAGCCCCGCGTTCACGGGCCGCGACGAATTTAAAATCTGGTACTCCGTTATGCACTTGCACTGATGTCTAAGCGGGTTTCAAGAGGGAAGCGCTCGCCTATGCTACGTCATCCTGACAGATAACTTATTTCAAACACAAATGTTTGTTCTTATTTTCAATCCTCATTCGCCCATAAACACAAAAACATTTGACTATTTAGTGATTATATGTCCCTATGGCAGTGTATGAAAGATTGTTGGCGAAATCGAGATTCAAACCAGAAGATAAATAGCCATGGCAATGTAAGGCTGACGGGACGAAGGTGAATCTTGTTTAACCAATTGACAGCGGAAAAGGGCATAGCATGGGAATAATTTCTAATAATTTAATTGTTAGTTTCGTCTATCAAAAACGAGCCTTCTGATTGGTCGACCTCCATGAACAAAAATTTTGAGTACGCAGCCATTTTGAATGCTTCCGCACAAAATAGTTCACTACAAAAAGGTATCAAAATTTGTTAAGTTGTTGCATTTTTCTCTCGATGCTATTAAATTATAAGAAATGAAGATAATATTTTTTGTTTTCATGGAGGTATGAACCGAAAAACCTAATCAAACAATGTATGAATCCGCTTCGCGTATTCATACAGTGTGATTAGGTTTTTCGGTTCATACCTCCATGAAAACAAAAAATATTATCTTCATCTCTTAAAGAAATTCAGGTGAAACTGACGAATTCGGCTGACCACGCCCACTGACCTCTGACCCATCAAGTCGAATGATATATCAAACGACGATTGTTAGCAAAATATATGGCCTGGAATATAAACCTAAAAGCAAATCGATAGTTCAACGGTTGACCAAAACGTTGCCGGAATAAGCTGTACTTACGACGTACGATTCAGCAAATCAACACAAATCTAATTTTTGTGTCAAGAACCCGTCACAGGCATAATTCGTCGCTGACGACTCTCTCTCCATGTCTCTATCTCTGTCTGTCTGTCTGTCTCACTCTCTCTCTCTCTCTCTCAAGTTCTAACAACAAAAAAGACAGATCGCTGCTGCCAATCAAGAAATCTAGTGACCAATAAAACGATTGATTTATTGCGGCAGTGAATGGTGTGGCATATTTGTCAAGCATTTTTGGGCTTCGTGACCAAAACGCCGTACCTATAGCTGATTTAAGCTGCGTTACAAATAGATCGCAAATCCAACGCTTTTTTTTTTTTTTGTTTGTTTCATGACCCTTACGACACATTTTGATAAACGCCGTTTGATATCTCAAACACCTTGTCAAAGATCAGTCTGCGTGAGCGATCCGTAAATAGTTTGTAACCGAAAATTAGACCAGTCATTCTGAATTTTGTTAGCCTACATGGGTAGACCTACCCAAACGAACAGTAGACAAGGTCATGTCCATAGAAGTTCAATTTCATAATGCAATGACCATGGCTCACATGAACTAGGGGAGACAACCCTTTTTAGGGTAGTTTCGAACCGTGCACAGGGAAGGCACGTGATTAAAACATTAACCCATTACCATGCCATCCTGAATCTTTATGCAAATCAAACGAGGAAATCATTGTGGGGAAAAAGAAAATATTTATAGCCGGTATTTTCTTCTTTTTCTACGAGTTTTTCATACCCATTCTGACAAAATAATAACAATGAAAAGAAAATGAAGATTTGGCGTCATTTAAAATGTCATATGAAACTTCTTTCAATTTGGACAAATCTAAAACTTTACTAAAATCAAAATGTCCGTCGTCATCTTTATGAAGTGCACAAACTCTTTGAATCTTCCAGGTTATATAGAAGGTTCTTAATTAACCCATTACCACATAATCCCGAAATTTTACGCACCATTGAAATAGAACTTTGGAAAACATTGTGCCAAAGAAAAGTGCTCGTAACAAGCAATTCTTTCTTTTATCACGATGTTTTCTACCTCATATTGCTCTAGTTTGTCGATTTAAGATATCTTTGTTTTGTAGTCTGCAACCTCTTTCAAATTTGACCAGTCTAAAATTTTGTTGTGTGGGAATTTGTTAGACACAGACAGAAGAAAACGACCAACCCGAAACGTGAAGTCCATTGAAAAATGTTCATTTGGTTAGCAACCTGACTACTGTCGAAATCCTTCTCATTTCAGATATGCCGAGTCATTGGAATGGCCATTCTTCCTTCAACACATACATTTTGAGTCACCAGCTCGAGTATGACCAAGCTGTCATAGCGTAAACGATCATCGAAACGTTTCCGGCCCATATAAACATTTCAAGTTTACCATTATACAGATTAAACACACAGCAATCTGATCATACGATATTTTCTCTCCAGTCTTTAATTATAATGAGCTTTAAAAATATGATGTATTTCCTAGATCTGATTTTTTCTTCCTTTTTAGCTAGCAAAGCGTAAGCTTTGATAGCTTAAGTAAACAGACAACATTTTGAGGTTGTCTCAAAGTTCAACGAGTGCAAACCGTCACTGGAGGCTTAACCACTAAATCCGTTAAATGCCTACGCCATAAAAAGTAGTTCTTATGTATATAAGGAATATTGCAAACCCTATTCAAATTTAACCCTTTCAAAAGCATTGTAATTTATTCAATCAAACTCAATTCCACGGTTTAGCAACCCAAGAAAAAAGCTTTGGAAAACATTGTGGACAATGAAGAAATTGCTTGTTACAAGCAATTTCTTCACTGTCCACAATGTTTTCTACCCAAACAAGGGAAAGATTGTCTATCATGATAGCCTTTAGCAAAGAAGATTACTTAACAAAACTATGCTTTGCTAGCTTACAGTACTTTCAGTACTTTGATTTTTTAATACGTTAATGACATTTATTGTATATTCTAATTTGAATGGTATATACAAGACTATATCTCTACGATTTTTTCTTTTATTTGCTTTTTGATATACATACCTTTGTCAGGTTCCATATAATCTTAAAAATTAGATTTGTTTTATGTTATCAGATAAAAATTAAACTTAAGTTTATGAGAAAATGAACATATAGGTTGACATGAATTGTGTAATTTCGTAAACTTTTTGGGAGAAGTTCAATAACACCCAGCGTGTTGAAGCACTTCAAATTGGGTATAATAGGGAACGAAATAGCCGACGAAACTGCTAAAAATGGGGTGAAATGAACAAAATTAAATCGAGTGTTAAAAGAAATTTACCATCTCGTTGAACAGTGTAATTCCGTTTATTTATCGTCGCTACCGTAGCACATGCCCATAGGAGTGTCGCCCCCAGAAGACGGTTAGTTGTTACGGGGGATAGTGCAAGGATACAGGACGAAACTACTGAGAGCTCCGCCTGGTTCTTTAACGTGCTCGATGGATAACATCGTCACACGGGGCCTCGGTTTAACGTCTCATCCGAAAGACAATTAGTTAGTTAGTTGATATGGTCAGCCCAGGGCTCGAACCCGTGATCTTGAGGTTCGAAGTCAAGTGCTCTACCAACTGAGCTAATCGGGCTAACAGAACAGAACATATTAAATAAATTCAAGGAGACGGACTTATCAAAATACGGTTATTATGATCGACCATCAGCTATCACAGTTTACAGTTCTAACAAAGTGCATGGCACAATTTATACAAAGTTAAGGTTAAAGGTAAGTAGTTTAGGAGCAGAAAGATTCCCAAAGGTTAATTACGAACGATGTGAGGTGACCATGTTTTCTTTGAATGTCCGTTATACAGAAAAGAGAGAGTCGATTTTAGAAATTAACAAAGTCTACTCTGCCTGATAATACCAGTTAGGCCTATATAAGTAGAAAAAAATTTAATGTTCCCAGTAACAAATTAGCGCTTCAAATAAGAAATGCCGTTTTCATGTATTTGAAGAATATAAAATTAATAGATAAACTGTGGTAAATTTGTTGGGATAATGAAAATTAAGATTGGGAATAACAGTATAAATAAAGTAATATTTTAAACAATGCAAATTTAGCAGTAAAGCAAAAGTTTTGACTGACTTGCAAACAGTGTAGTTTGGGCTGCTAAATAATTTAACCGCTTTAAAAATAATAACAACAACAGCAATAATAAAGGCCTAAGGGAACTAATTCATTGCCCCCCCCCCCCCTTCTGGCAGAAATCTTTAGGGAACTCCGGTTGATAGTAGGAATAGATCAAGGTGACCTGTGATTGGACAATAATACCTGATGACAAAATAAATATTTTTTGCTGACTATTTATACACTGTTTTAATATTTCAAGCGGAAAATAATGAATTTAAATATTTTTTTTACCGAAATAGCCAGTTTTAAAAATGGGTATAATTTTTGGAAAAACCGGAAAAAATAGCTGTCCGGTGAGGGTCATCTCAAAAATGGGGTAAAAAGTCATAGAGAAAAAGGATCATGCCATGTTAAAATTTGTTTATATGGATGTATGAATGATTGCTCTTCAATTTGAGGTCGGTCTGATCATTGTTGCTTACTCATGTACTGAGCTATAAGCTAAAACGCTATAATGGTCGCCTATGGAAAATGAATTAGTTTCCTTAGACCATAAAGATAACGTCTGTGGGAGGTCAGCGTATGGATGCTCCTTTAGTAGTTGAAATTAAAAGATAAGGCTGTAATAATATTGCTAGAATATCAGAATATCGAGGAACATGATTTTGCTTAATAGAAATAAAGTAAATTGCATAAATAACAAAATATTGTGAAATTGACTGACAATGGGTTAAAAAATAAAACTTTTTTTTTCCAAAGTTATAAACACAGGACTGTGCTTAATAGGCTTAAAGTTGTCAATTTTCCTAAAGACTTAAAGGAGGGTTAGTGGAAGGCTTTTCTTTTGATAGTCCAGGATTAAAATCAGATTCGGTTCTTAGATATTTTGTATATATGATATTAATTAATTTTTACTTACACTTTGTAAATATTGCGCGATTTTTTTTTTTTTTTTGTAATAAATACACCATGAAATGGTAATGATTAAACAAAAATAAAGAACAAACAAATGAATGAATAGATAAGAAGATAAATAAATGATTACTGATAAACACCCCCACTCTTGAAAATTGGATTAATATTCTCTTTGATACAGTATACTATTTCGATAGTTAATAACCTGTCCGCACTAGATCGAATAGGGAAACTAAAGGCTACATGTCTTGAATTTTGACCCGAACGTTTGTCTTAGTTAGGTTGAAATTTGGATCAATTTACGGTTTAAAATCATATTCACTAGCTGCCGTTTTTAGCCTGAGATTGCGTAAGCAATCTGAGGCTAAAGTTACAATGTTAAAAATCCAAACCCATGCAGAGTTTAATGAGAAAACATAATGTAAAAACATCTACCGCAATCAATGTGAAACTGTCGGCTCATTGAAAGCTGTCGGTTTGATTTACAGTACTTTCGTGTGAGTGTTCTGAATTTGGCAAAATTATCAAAACTTGACGAGTGAATGGAAAGAAAGAAAGGAGATATATAATATATTTGAAATTATTAAACATATATAATCATATAAAGCGCATATTTACATAACGAAATTGGTTTGTGTGGTAGAATACTCACATCGCACGCAAGGGCCTCCTAGTTCGAACATGGCTACACGATCCATTCCCCCATCTCTCTAACTCTCTAGCTTTCTCTCGCTAGCTCCACTGGCTGAAAGCCAACGAGCTTTTGTCATGATGTGGTCTCCGTCGTCCGTCCGTCCTTCAACTTTTACTTTAAAAATCGACTTCTAAGAAAGTACCGAACATATTTCAACCAAAATTCACAGGAAGGATCCTTGGTGGCCTTTATCAGATCCATTCAAAGAATTTTGATCGGGTGAAAAATAGGCTTCTTCGGGCAGACTGTTCCAGTAGTCTGTGACCGTAATTGTAAAACTTATTTTCCGTAGATTGGTAATACAGTGCTTTTTGTAGATTTTGAGGTTATGGCCTCTGGTAAGGGCTCTGGCTGTTGGGTTCTTTGGGAACAATTTCTCGGTGTCAAAGTTTGTCGATTTTTTTTTAATATTCTGAATGTCTGAATCATATCTGATCGTTGTCACCTATAGCTGTATTCAAGAGAAGGGAGTCTCAAGGATTTTAATCTGTCTGTATAACTTTTGTCCCCGAGGCCCGGTAGCAACTTGGAGGCTATTCTTTGTATTTTTTCGATTTTTGTTTTGTCGATTTTATACATTGTATGCCATATACTACCGCATTCGTGGTGATGTCTAACCAGGCTTTTGTATAGTATAAGGAATTTTTCTTTGTTCAGGTGAGAGTAATTTCTCTTTATCATTCCGAGCATCCTGTTTGCTTTTTTGATTTTCATGTCAATGGGGTCGCGGAAGAGTACTTTGCTGTCAAAACAGATACATAGGTCAACCTCTGCTTTATTCTGAGCAATTTCTTTACCAGATATGCTATATTGGCTATTGTATGGGTTTCCGAGCTGTATGTGTTTGCATTTGTCCTGATTGAAAACAAGTAACCATGTTTTGGACCATTCAGCAAGTTTATTTAGATCGGCCTGTAGATTTTCGTGTTCTGTTTGATTATTCGGTGTCTTCCCGATTCTCCCACATTTGAAAATCCAATAATTCCATTTACCTGGTGGGAAGAAGGGGGTAAGGGAAAATGTGTGATTACAGTTAGGTTCAATGCCTTTATTATGTATTTAAGACTGTTCGTTGTAATCAAATTGATTTGTACCAATCCTTTTTTCCACTATTCCATTTATTACAGAATTAAAAGGGTCGACAGTTTGTTGAAATGAATTGGTCATTTTACCTCACATTATGTTTGCTTCTTAATCAATCCAGATTAGCATTTGCTCGAACTGTTATCTTTTTCTTTGCGTAATAACCACGAAAAATCTCGTAACTTCGATTTGAATAAAGCTGTGACTAAGAGGTTTTTATCGGTCCTCAAAGACTAGATTTGCTGATTCGTTCATGAGAAATAGATAAAATGGTTTTCTGGAAAGAAGAGTAACTGCCAGATAGCATATGAAATGGTGTGAGAAAGAAGGTTATTGCTTGTTATAAGTAAATGTTCCTTTTATCTCTTCACTTCTGCAATCATTAAAGGGACATTGTACGGCATAGATTAAAATGGATTCCTGATTCGAAGTCAACTATTTCTATTTGAAAAGCTCGTGGAATAAGGTTTTAGAACTTAACGGTTATTTAGCCCCAGGCAGGGATTATCTCACACCTTACCTGTACAGAATTTATATCGATATTTTCAAATGTGGGAGAATCGGGAATAAACCGATTATTCACTGTTGCGTATATTTTATTGTCATCTGCAAAAGGCCGTGTTATGTTGTGTAAACCATTTGGTAGTTTTGATGTAGATGATAAATTTGTTTGTTTGTTTGTTTGAATGGGGTTTTACGCCGCTATCAACAATCTTTCAGTTATATCGCGGCGGCTGGAGCACCTAACAATGGAATCCTGGTATTTCTCACACCATTACACCCTTTCCTAGCCTCCAGCTGCTATTTCACATAGGTCTATGATTATCGACCCATTGGTGAGAGACAAATAGTCGGAAAGGATGAGTGCCGCCGTCGGGGATCGAACCCGGGACCTCTAGATTGATAGTCCGACGCGCTACCAAATGCGCTGTGACGGCGGCTGTAGATGAAAAATAAGTCAGGGCGTAAGATTCACAATAATTTGATGTAGCTCCATTTAGAACCACACTTTGTTCCCTACCTGCCAGGAAACTTTCAACCCAACCTAAAAGTTAGCCTTTTATCCCATAGTCTCCTAAGTTGCATATACCAATCTTTTGCGAGGCACTGTGTCAAATGCCTTTTCCTATAGTGTTCTTATCAGAGGTGTGTTGTTGGTTTGGCGACTTGGACGTCGTAACTACAGCTTATTAAAGCCGTAGTTACGACATTAAGGTCGCCAACCTACTCGGCATTTTACTTTATTGGTAACTGTTAAAGGCTGTAAATTTTGCAAAATCGTTGAACGCCGTTTAATATCGAAGAGGAAATTCCTGTCGGAGCTAAGAGGGTGTGGCCACCTCACCGTGCGCTGTTGTCGGGGACGGAGTAAGAATGAGCATGAAACAGTTTAAGCCCTTTCCTGTTTTATCCCTGGGTTTTACGCCCCTGTGATTTTACAATTGAGAAAGTATTGTAGAAAAAGAATAAATTGCTTTTAACAAGCAATTTATTCTTTTTCTACAATATTTCCTTTCCTATCGAATAATTATTTCCTAAATTGAATCCACTTAAAATTTTCGTCTGAAAAACCTTCAATTCGGACAAGTCGAAAATTTTGCAAAACAGGAAAGGGTTAAAAGGGGTAACTCAAAGTTGATGGTGCACATGCTTCCTTTCACTATTATTTTCCGTCTCCTTCTTCACTTTCCCCTTTTCAGCGTTATAAGAAAGATGAATTAATCAAAACTACGCTGCATACTATTTTCTGATATATATATGCATTTTCCCGACATAACGGTTGTTGTGACATAATAGGCCCGAAAACGTATCCGAAAGTAACCCTTTCCTGCACAATCACTTATTTTTACGTCTCTGTGATATTATAGCGGAGAAAACATTGTGGAAAAAGAAGAAATTGCTTGTATAATGCAATTTCTTCTTTTTCCATACTATTTACTGTTATATAGGTTGCTTAATTTTTAAATTATCATTTATTATGTCGTCTGCTGTCCCTTTGATATTGGACGATTCTAAAATCTAGAATAACGGTAAAAGGTTAACCTATTCCCACACAATCCCTCCTTTTTACGCATCTAAAGAAAAAAGCTTTGGAAACATTGTGGAAAATGGAGAAATTGCTTGTATCAATCAATTTCTTTAATTTCCACAATGTTTTTGATAAAAAAATGACGAAATAATGAAGAAATCCTTCACCTGTAAATTGTCGCCTGCAGCTTCTTTCAATGTGGACCAGTCTAAAATTTGATTAATGGGTTAATTACTGTCGCTTCATGCTCTAAATTTTAGCCCGGCCCATCCACCTTACCGTGACCATATTCAATGGGCTCGCATGTTGAAAATCAAGACCTTTTCTGCATCAAGTTTTCATTTCCGGTGAATGATTTCAGCACCTCCCTGACATTGTTTTCTTGGACAAAATTCTTATTTCAATTTTTGCGGGCTGATTAAAAAAATCACTAGGCTCGACGCCATAGCCTATGGATCCGCAGGCGGCCTAGAGAATGCAACTGAACTTAATGATTTATTAACATCTGCAACGGCGTAGGATTAAAATATCACATTTTCTCTCTAGTCTCGTGCTTGTTTGTCTGTTTTGTATATTCCTATCTCTGTAACAACGTAAAAAAAATATTGAAAGATTTATTTGATCGCGGATCCTTTCTCGATGGCGCCACAAGTACCTTGATTTCTGAAAGTAGTGCGTATGATTGTACATGTTCATACACCGGAATAGAGTTCTAAGCTTGCCTTTATCAAACATTAACATTATTCGAAACCTGAAACTTTTATTTTATTGAATATCAATTATATGGGATTACTGTGTTTTTCTCCATTCTATTCAATGCTTAACATATCCAAACAAAATTACATCATTTTATTTTCATGCCACACGTGCGCGCGAGAGAGTCCTTGGAACCAACGGAAAAGTGAGGTGTGCTGGGCAGTTACCGACTAAAGATGCATCGAAAAACGATTTTAGACAATTTAATGAATTACTTCCCTACTTTCTTTTAGGTACAGTATTGATCCTAGCCCAAAGTTGATTCAACACCATATTATAAGAGGAACTATGAATTTGCAATTAGTTTTCGCGACCTATAGTTTCAGTAGCAGAATTTTACTTGGTCAGTTCAATATACATAATGCAAATTTTGCCGCAGATTCCCACATTTTGATAGGTTATTATCTGTCAAATAGGTTATTTAAGACCTTCTGTCAATCATCTTTGAACCAATCTGAGCAAAAATAGCACCACTCCTTCGATCAAATAAGACAGCAGTTTCTTAACATATTCCTGCTCTTTATAGAAGAATTCTTCATAGAGAGGCCAGTAGATTACAATCAGGGAAGATACTATTTATGGTATTGTTAAACCCATAACCACACAATCCCACATTTTCACACACATCACGGCTTCCCCAGCAGAGCCATCAAGGCAATTGGTTGTGATTCTATACTATATTGTTATATTTATACCGTGCTCTGAACAAATGTCTCAGTTGACTTATTTGACAACATGTTGATTCGTAAATACCAAGTATGATAATATTTTTGAAAGAATAAATACCTAATATGATATTGAAAAAAAACTTGCTGTAATCATTTACAGAGCAGCTTCTATATATCTGACCCAATTCACACACAATAGCACTTTTTGAAGCTCCTGAAGAAAAAATATTGGAAAAACAATGTAAACTGAAGAAATTGCCTGTTATAAGCAATTTCTTCATTTTCAACAATGCTTTCTACCAAGAGAATTAAAAAAAAATCTAAAATTTCATAAACTTTAAATTTTTGTCTGCAGCTCCTTTCAATTTGGACCAGTCTAAAATTTTGCTGTCTGATAATGGGTTAAACATTGTCATTTAAGTATACCATAAAGATTCTATTACATTAAAAAAAATATGAATTAATAATTTAACCTTCTTCAAAGAAGGAAGCAGGGTAATAGGAGGACATGCTTTCATGTCTGAAAGGCAGTGTTTAATCTGGAGAAAACTTAGTCTTAGATAAATTGAAATCTATGCATCTATGGCCCTGCAAAATACAAAATTGGGACTTTTGCACCAAGTTGTCCTTTTAGAGTACTAGTGTTTTGTCAAAGAGTTTTGTTTGGATGCGTTTAGGGTCATGGTTTACAGCTGAAGGTTTATTGTCAAAATCAACCTGTTTCAGAGCAAAAATGAAAATTTTTTCAGAAGCCGTTTTCCTGAAGCCAAGGGTGTCAAAAAGCGTCATTGTTTGGGAATGGGTTAAAGGGAGTCTATTAAATTTGGAGAAACACCATCATTGTGTATCTTCTACATTTTACATGGATTTCAATATATCTTTGACTAAGTTTTCTACTTGATGAGTGCTAGTGTCATGTGCAAAATTTGGGTCACGGTCACAGCTGAAGGTCAGGTGACAAAACTGACAGGTGACAAAACTGACATTGTCTGGACAGTGATCTGCTTAGGCTGTATATTTGCACAATTGTCTTCAAAAATATCATAAATGTCCTCATTGTTTTGAGACCATAGGGACACTGTTCCCTTGGTTCCAAAGCTCTGGAGAGCCACTGCCATAGCGCAGTCGATAGCACGTCAGACTCCTAATCTTCAATTATGGGATGTCATGGGTTTGATCCCCGGGGAGCCGCCGTCATAGCGCAGTTGGTAGTGCGTCGGACTGTCAATCTAGAGGTCCCGGGTTCGACCCACGACAGCGGCACTCATTCTTTCCGACTATTTGTTTCTCACCAATGGGTCGATAATCGTAGACCTATGTGGGATAGCAGCTGGAGGCTAGGAAAGGATGTAATGGTAGTACTGGTGTGAGAAATACCAGGATTCCATTGTTAGGTGCTCCAGTCGCCGCGATATAACTGAAAGATTGTTGAAAGCGGCGTAAAACCCCATTCAAACAAACAAACAAATTGATCCCCGGGACGGCACATATTCTTTCCGAAATTTGTCTCATACCAATAGGTAAATAATCGTAAACCTAAGTGGGATAGCAGCTGGAGGCTAGGAAAGGATGTAGTGGTAGTACTGGTGTGAGAAATACCAGGAATCCATTGGTAGGTGCTCCAGCTGCTGCGATATGACTGAAATACTGTTAAAGGTGGCGTTAAACCGCATTCAATCAATTAAATCAAATCCAAAGCTCTGGTAGCAAGTTTGTTAGCGTGGTTCATTTACACAAAATATACTGACTTTTAGGGCTAGACCATTTGGACATTGTCCCCTTGCTTCCTAAAGCTCAGCAGGTCACTGTTTGGTGCATGTCTTCTACATTAAATTAACTTGGTGAAGTATTCATGCTTGAAGAGTACTAGTATTATGCAAAGAATTTATTTGGATGCTTCCAAGGTCAAGGTTACAGCTGAAAGACAATCAACAAATTTGACCTTATTCTCTTTTCAATCTGAGTATTAGTCAAATGTCTGTTGTGGACACTGTTGAAATTCAGATACAATATTTTCCTTTTTACAAGGTCTAAATTAAATTTCGATCTTGCAGATTGTTTAAAAAAAAATCGCTGTATGTCACATAATTTGGAATGCAGAAAGTATTAGTGGATGCATCAATGTCCATGACACACTCCTAGTTTTGA
Organism: Fragum fragum; assembly: GCA_946902895.1. Lineage (NCBI taxonomy): Eukaryota > Metazoa > Mollusca > Bivalvia > Cardiida > Cardiidae > Fragum > Fragum fragum. The sequence goes on along the minus strand of OX336371.1, from coordinate 12,826,394 downwards.
TAACCAATTCCAAATCCATAGAACAATTTTGAACCATGGTGATAGGAGCATGTCAAATTTGCATGTTTCTGTTTGACTTTAAGTTTTATGTGGTAATATTTATTGAGATTTTCTAAAATAATATCCTGTAGCAATCAGTGAGCTCATCAGGGCTACATTTTCTCTAATTTTGATTGATCAATCTCTTATTTTTGTAATCTCCAGATTTATGAGGAATTTTAAACAAAGCCATGGCAGGAAGAATGTCCACACAAAATCGACATTACCCTAAAGGTGTCTCGAGGATATTCCAACAGTCAGTTAAAGATCTTAGGCATAAAGAAACCCACACTACTGCAGAGAGTAGTAATGTTAAATCCGAACACTTTGGAGGGTTTGATAGGTATGGTTCTGAAAATAAAGTTGAATCAAATAAGCATACTGTAAGTAGCAAAGACAGAAATGCAGATGTGGAAACTCCAGTAAAGAATGTTCTGTCACATGTTCAAGTTAGAGTGTCAGATAAAAGGAAAATTCCTTGTTTGTTCTCCCTGGACTTTGAAGAGAAGTCAAAAGAAAGATTAAGCAGTAATGGTCATAAAAGCTTAACTTATAGAACCTCTTCAAAAAGTAGAGGTCACAGGTATTCAAGTGTGAGAGGATGGGCCAGACAGAATAGAGAACTTAACAAAATGATGAGTGAGAGATCTGCATCTGAGGCTACAATTAATCACTTTAATGAGGACTGGTTAACTGACAGTGAGGACCCATTAACAGCTGATACACGAGATTATGGTCCTCTACAGAGTACTCCTAAGAGACAATCACAAGGGAACAAATCAACTAAGACAAAACTTTCCACAGATAGTGGACTTAGTGAGTATTTGATTTTTGAAGTGGAACAGAAGCTAGAAGACCAGAATACAAATAATTGTGTTCAAAATGTGAAAAGTGAGAATACCAATGTTAAAAAGAAAGAATTGAAGAATTCTCAAAGTCAGTGGACTGAGGAAAATCTCAATGAATTTGTAAATGGTGCAGGCATTGAAAATAAACTCTCTGAAGAAAGGTCCACTTCATGGTTATCTGACACTGACTCAGCTGTTATAAGTTATTGTCTGACAAAGCCAAATGATGATAAGCTGGATGCACATGAAACAGATGTAAATAAAGACATAAAAAGATATATGTCCCATGTGAATGAAACAGTTAGTGCCTCAAGATCAGATGTGTCTGATAGCTGTGAGGTTAGTGATGATAAAGCTGTGAAAACTGTGAGTGATAAGTTTAAGATAGATAGTGTTAGTACCGAGAGCAATAATGAGGTAAGCAAAAAACATGCAAAAATATCACAGACAAGTTTAGTGAGGACTTCTCCAGATTCAAGGAGGGATTTTTGTACAAAAAGAAAAATCTCTGATAATATTGCAAGAGTTAGTCCAAAATTAAGATCTGATGTACCTCCAAGATTTAAGAAAAGGGCTAGCTATGAAATGAGCAGAGACATTTCATATCAAAATGAAAACTTTTATAGTAATAGAAGAGTTTCTCATAAAAGAAGTGGTGGTTTTGGAAGATCTGTGCATTTCTTCACACCAAAATATGAATCTTGGGACCAACAAGATTTATTACAAAACAATTGTAATTCAAACTACAAAGACATAGAAACTGGCACTAAATATTCCAAAAAGAGTGAATTTTATAAAAATCAAGACAGGACAAATCATGATAAAAAAGATGTGACAAATGAGTGGGTGGTGCCTAGTTCAGAAGATTGGTCTATGGAAATTCGTGATGAATGTCTAGAGCTGGCTGAAATACAAGGAAAAAGCAAAAGTAAACATCATGATACAGATAATAAAAACAGCTACAAAGTTATGGCTCATAATATAATCAATAATACAAAACAAGATGAAAAAGAAAATTTATTGGGATCAGATCAAAATAACAATATAGAAGTAGATCAGTTTGGTGTCCCTGGTGTAGAAGTATTGTCTGAACATTTTCAACAGGAAATCACAAATGATATTAATGACTGTAATGAAATACATTATGTAAATGTACAAAAATGTAATGACTTGATGGCTATACATTACCTACCTCCTCCTCCCCCTTCTGAAGAGGTCAAAGCATTTGAGGAGCTAGTAGATACACATAATATCCAGGCAATTAGTGATAAAGACAATGATACGGATGAGGAAGTAAAGAAAGTGTGTGAAGAAGTAAATATTAAGTTAACTTTACTAGATAATGAGTCAAAGAAAGAGACAAACAAGAAAGAATCCAGTATTCAGAATAAAGCAATAAGAGAGGATGTAATTGTGGATAGTAATAAATTGAGTGAATCTAATATCTTTGAACTACCTTATGCAGATGTTCAAGATATTAAAAGCACATGCAGTGATTATCTAGTGGACCAAAGTGATTTTGATTGTCTAGTTGTTACTAAAAGCCAAGAGGGCTCTTCTGAAAGCGTCAGTGGTTCTGGTGAAGTGACAGATGTGCGGAAAATATCAGACATTCGAACACAAAATAAAGGGAATATACAATATTATAATGATTATGATTACTCCAATTGGTGGAATACTCAACAAAGCATTTCATACTGGAATTGGTATTACTACATGTATATGGAGTCATATAGACACACAATGAATTGGCAAAGAGGGCAAAACAATCAATTAACAGAACAACAGGCAGAATGGAAGACACCAAAATATACTATCAATACTAACCAGCTTGATGATAGTCTAGAGAAAAAAGAGAAGAACAAGGTAGAAAAGGTGCCAGTTATGGATGATTCTCTTGAACCAGACTTTGTTGCTGAAAGGACAAATGATTGGGTCAAAAGTCATATGCCAGAAGCTGGTGCTAGGATTCCTCCAGATAATTCTAAAGATTCAAGATATAGAGGAGAAAAAGAACATGCTGGCAATACAAAAACCGCCAACCTAAGAGGTTATGTGAATGAAAACTTTAAAGAAAACATGAGTGCTATAAACAATGACCTGAACACAGGTGTGAGAGACAGTGACTGTGTTACACCCTCTTGTAACTGTAGTGCCAGAGATGTTTTCCTTGTGACCTGGAGATCATGCAGATGTAGTCCTCCAACAATACATGGTATACATTCAATGGGGGATTTACAGTCAGACCTGGGCTACCACTCTTATGAATCAGTTTTAGGTACTTACTTTTTCAATTTTAATGCCCCCACATTGAAAAGACCAGGGGCATATTATTTTTTTGATGTCCGTCTGTCAATCTGGCTGATTGTTTGTCTGTGAGCAGCAAACTTGACACAGAAACTTGACATTTTGCTCTTATTCAAACACTGTTGAAGATAAATGGTTCATATTTGAAATATAGGTTCCTTGAATTGATAGGCAACAGATGGTTGTAAAATCAGGGTCATCCATCAAGGTTGGAGTTTCTTAAACTTAACACAAAAACTTAACATTATGCTGTCACTTGCAGTGGTCGACACTAACAGATCCCTAAAAATTGGAAGGAACCCCAGCAATCTCAGGCTAGGGATTCCGTCAGGATCCTTCAATATTTTTCCAATATAATAGATCTTAAAGTATCAACTAATGTTCCTGTTTTTTTTGCTTGCTGTTTTTGTAGAAAACTTCGTTGATAATGAAGAAATTGCTTGTAACAAGCAATTTCTTCATTTTCCACAATGTTTTCCAAAGGGCTAAGAAGAGCAAGATTGCGTGTGAATGAGTCAATGTTTATCAAGAAGGGATCCCTGACTATCTAGAGGAAACCCTGAAGTAATATGTAGGGATTCCTGTGGGATCCCCTGAAGTAATATGTAGGGATTCCTGTTGGATCCCATTGAAGAAAAGTTAGTGTCGACCCCTGACTTGTATTCAAACTCTGGCTCTTAATTGGAACAAAGGTTCCTTGCATCAATATGCATCAGTTGGTTGTAAAGTCATGGTCATTATCAATGTCAGGTCACAAGTCAAGCTCACATTTCGGAAAAAAGGTTGTTACAAGGACATGGTGTTTCACAAACACATTTTGTTAAAGCTATTTTAAAAGTTTTGACAGCCTTGGCTACTTATTTTTGAGTCTACAACATGTAGTCTAATAAAACCTTGAGTACTATTTCATTCCTGGAAGTACCAACATACTACAATGTAAAAATGTTTGGATAGAACAGTTCTTCTATAAGCAGAAATGATAGTAACCAGCAAGGGTGTAATTGGGTGGACATTTTACTTCAATATTGTCTATCTGTCTGACAGAAAACTTTACCTATCTTACTTCACAACTATTTAACCCATTAACAGGCAAAAAAATTAGGCTGGCTCAATTTGCAGACAACAATGTTTAGTTGCTTAGAATGTCTATTGGGGTAGAAAACATTGTGGATAATGAAGAAATTAATTTGAATTTTTGCATTGAAGAATGTTTTCAAAAGCTTCTGTTTTTCTTGGGTGGGGTGGGGGGAAGGAATAAATAGGCGGGAAGGTTGAAATGACGAGTGTTCTTTCCATGACACTACTTAGCTTAGAATAAAGTAAGGATCATCTGTTCACAAAGTCAATCAGATAGGATATTGACTACAAGGGCTTTCATGAAAAGGAGCATCAAAAATCAGGATAAATTACTAAAGGGTTAAGAAAAACTATATTTCAGATATGGAGGATTCTTCCATGCCAAAGAAAAGTGAGTCCCATGATCAATCTGGTTCTCCACTGAACTATCAGCTGAAACTCGGCCCTAAGGATGAGAAATGGAACCAAAGATGTCCCTACCTTTATGAACAAATTGTTGGAAATAGAAACTTGGCCCAATCTCAGTATGTGTACATGTTACATGCAAAAACTGGTCACAATCAAGGTGAGATTTAACCCTTTTCTATACAGTGATGCTTTTTGAAACCTCTCAAGGAAAACAATTGGCAAAACATTGTGTAAAATGAAGAAATTGCTTGTAACAAGCAATTTCTTCATTTACACATTGCTTTGTATCCAGAAAGTTGAAGAAATCTAAAATTTCATAAACTTCAAATTTGTCATTATCATTGAATTGATATGATATGGTTAGTTAACGTTATTTTTCTGGTAAAATTACATCACATCAAGAATAACATTATGATTTTATGTAAAATGGTTGATTTTATACATATTTAACTAGCTTCTTTTAATCTTTTATTGTAAATATTTGTTCTTACTTAATTAATTGAATGCTATGAAGTAGTACTGATACAAAACCTTGCATTGGATTCTCGCTGCGTAGGAAAGTTTTTTTTCAGAGCTATTGTTGTCTGCTTGTTGTGAGACATAAATAAGGTATCAAGGACTCAAACAGGAAGTTCCACTTTGAAATTAGACGGCATTATTTTGCAACTTTTATGGCCGTAATATGTAACGAAAAATGGAAGTGTTGGTTACAACTACAGCTTGAATATGCTGTAGTTAAGTCATTTAATCCATTCCTGCTCAATAATGCTTTTAGACGCCCCGAAGGAAAAAGCTTTGGAAAATATTTTGAAAAATGAAGAAATGCTCATAATAAGCAATTTCTTCAGTTTCCACAATGTTTTCTACCTAGAAAGTTGAAAAAATCCAATATTTCATAAACTTTAAGTTGTTGTCTGCAAGTTCTTTCAATTTGGGCCAGTCTAAAATTTTTCCGTCTGTTAATGGGTTAAGTCACTAAACCAATAGTCTCCTGAAGTATCCAAATTTTCCTATGCAGTTCAAATCAGATATCAGGTTTGTTTCTCAATTATAACCTAATATATTTGAAATATTGTAGTTGCTCCTCCAGTACAACCAACAGACAATGACTCATGTTCTGCCATACCCAGATCCACAGATGAACAAGACGAAAATGGTAACAAAGTTCACCAAGAATCGAAACCACAGGGTTCACTCAAAGCTCTTGTTGAAGATATTAACCAGAATTACAGAAAAACTGTGGAGCATTCTAGTGCTTTTAGCCCATATAGTGGACAAAGTGGAATAAGGGAACATTTCTTAACCCAGAGATACCAAGAAAATTCCTTGGAAAGATCACAAGAGTTATCTGGCCCTTTAGTTCAGTCTGAAGCCCATCTTTCAGAAGTGAACAAGACTTTAAGTAATGCAGAGAAAACAAACAGTCAGTTAGGTAAATCTGTCAGTGTAATGAAGGATGCTATTGCTGCAATTAAAAGGTACACAGATCAGTTAAAAGGTGAAATGAACAGTCCGGAGACGACTGTGGATATTAACGCAAATGTAGCAGCAAAGTCTGTAGAAGGTGAGAGTGATACATCAAGTGTTAAGAATGATAAATACAGACATTCAGATGTAAGGAATGTTCGGGATGTTAGTATTGAACGTGGTAAAGAAAACCTGATGTTTAAAATGAGAGTGAAACCTTTTCAGATCAAGAGAAGAGAGAACAAAACATACGAGTCAAGTTGTGAACCTTTCAGTGAATCTTCAGATGAGATTTGTAAAGACAGCATGCTTTCTCAATCACCAAGTACCCGTATAAAGTTAGATGATATAATAGCACCACATGTGTTAGCAACAAGTTACAGTGACAAAGTAAAGGATGATACACAATATGGTCTGAAAAGTCGTAAAACAGGAAATTTTGATGATGATGAAAGTACAGAAGAACAGACAAAGACTGTCCCTAAACTTAGCCTGTCATACAGGGGCAGGGGGACATCACCAGCATCCTTAAGATCATCAGTAGTTGATTGTAAAGGTATTGGTCACTTTATTGACACTAGCAGTCTCAAAAGTAACCCTCAGTTTGAACCAAGACCTGGAGTTGGGGCTAGTATTAGGCAGCCCCTAAAACCCTTCCCAAATCCTTGGTTCAATCTATCTGGTCAGAGAACTCCAAACTCTCCCTTCATTGCAAAAAATGCTATGGATCAACATAAAACACCTCAAAAACATATATACAGTAGTGAAGGCTTTGGAAACCCTAATAGACCCACCAGAAGAAGGAAGTCTCTTGTCCAATATACTGTGAGTGATGATAGTTCATCAGAAAACGAAGAAATCCGTCCATTTGATGTGGACTCGCTCAGTAGCGACTTTAATCCTGGATCAAATGAAAATATTTATAAGCCAGTTAAAGAGCAATACAGACCAAAAAAGCTGAAACATGATACAACTAGTGACGATGATTCTACATCCACCCCTCCTATTAGAAAAGTTGTTGAGAAACCCAAGAAAGAGCCAGTAACGTTCCTGAAAAGACCACCTAGAAAGTTGAATCACAAACAGTTGAAGGATCTGCCTTCAGATGATTTATCCTCTGTACACTTTTCGAAGAAAGGAGCTTCTGAAACAAAATCACAAACTCATTTTCCCAAAACAATGGCAGAATTCATATCCTTGCACCAAGAGGACTCGAAGGAAAGGCAGAATGCCACCAAAGATCTAACAATGAGTGTTAACCCACCATGTGGTGCTATTGAAGTACCCTCTAGGCCACCATTACCTCCCTTACCACCATTTCCACAGAGTCAGTTTTGGAGCATGTACTTACCAAAGTATAACTCAGCTTTGACTGGTAAGGAGGAAAGCACATCTATAACGCCAGACGTGAAGAGACTCTCAACATCCCCAGTAACTCCTGAGATGAAGCGTGCCACAATGCGTAGGTCTTGGGGAGGGGCTGGCTGTGCAATAGCCTCCCCATCTGCGTCAGATGCAGAGAGTGATAAAGGCCCAGGTAACGAGTGGAAAGCTTCCTTCAGAAGGTTTCACAATTTTGGTGTAAAATATATAGATACACATTGTCACCTTGACTTTCTGTTTAAGCGGGAAGGTTTCTGTGGCAACTTGAGGGATTATATGGAGAAGAACCAAGAACTGTTCCCTGACACATTTGAGGGTTGTGTGGCTGTGTTTTGTAATCCAGTAACCTTCAACCCAAGAGGTTTGTAGAAATATGTCTACTTGTAAATTATCTGACAAGTCAGCTGTTTTGACTAGAACCAATATTTTTTAGTAGGATTGTTTCATGTTCATATCCTGAGTCGCTCAGTGGTGAGGTCGGAAGTCTAGTTATCTAAGAGAAGTCGAGAGTTGCTGGTTCAAACCCCAGCCTCGCCGCTGGTCACGTTGGTACGTCCTTGAGCCTCAGCCTGGTACTAGTGAATAATATTCAGAAAGCACAAGAAAGTGAGCTTAGTCATGATATAACTGACAGATTGTCCACAGCAGTGTTCAACCCCTTTTTAACCCATTCCCACGCAAGAGAATTTTAGACTGGTCCAAATTGAAAGAAGCTGCAGATGACAATTTAAAGTTGATGGAATTTTAATTTTTTTTTGTCTTTTTGGATAGAAAATATTGTGGATAATGAAGAAATTGCTTGATACAAGCAATTTCTTCATTTTCCACAATGTTTTCAGAAGCTTATTTCTTGAGGAGCCTAAAAAGGAGGGCTTGTGTGGGAATAGGTTAAAAGAAAAGAAAAATTCTTTAAGGGATAATCCAGTTATTCCATTCCCGCACAATGACACTTTTTGATGCCCACAAAAAAAAGAAATTTTGAAGACCAAGTGCAAAATGAAGAAACTGCTTGTTTCAAGCAATTTCTTCATTTTACACAATGTTTTCTACCAATAAAGTTGAAAAAATCTGAAATGTCATAAACTGTTAACTATCATCTGCAACTCCTTTCAATTTTGACCTGTTTAAAATTTTGTCCTATTGTAATAGTACAACTAACACTTTACAATATGTCAAAATTTTAGACTAGTCTAAACTGAAAGAGCCGCCGTCATAGCGCAGTTGGTAGCGCGTCGGACTGTCATTCTAGAAGTCCCGGGTTGGATCCCCGACGGTGGCACTCATCCTTTCCGACTATTTGTTTCCCACCAATGGGTTGATAATCATAGACCTATGTGGGTTTGTTTGTTTGTTTGAATGGGGTTTTACGCCGCTTTCAACGATCTTTCAGTTATATCGCGGCGGCTGGAGAACCTAACAATGGAATCCTGGTATTTCTCACACCAGTCCTACCATTACATCCTTTCCTAGCCTCCAGCTGCTATCCCACATAGGTCTACGATTATCAACCCATTTGTGAGAGACAAATAGTTGGATAGGATGAGTGCCGCTGTCGGGAATCGAACCCGGGACCTCTAGATTGACAGTCCGATGCGCTACCAACTGCGCTATGACGGCGGCATGACCTATGTGGGATAGCAGCTGGAGGCTAGGAAAGGATGTGATGGCGGTACTGGTGTGAGAAATACCAGGAATCCATTGTTAGGTGCTCCAGCCAGATTGTTGAAAGCTTCGTAAAACCCCATTCAAACAAACTAAACTGAAAGATGTTTCAGACGACGATGTCAAGATGATGATATTTAAAAAAAGAATCTTTATCCTTTAGGAGAGAAAACATTCCAAAAAGATAAAAATAAAGTTCCATCTACTAGAAATTTTAGTCTGTAGTTTCTTTCAATTTGGACCAGTCTAAAACTTTGCTGTTTGGGAATGGTCTAATGACTGTACAAAAATGGTGCAAATCTCTAGTAAAGAGCCCTATTTCAGGCGGTCTATGGAGGGAAGTAGCTAAAGAAGACAATGTTTGGTTTGCAATGGGTTGTCACCCTAAAATGGCTACAGACTTTACAGAAATATCGGAAGCTGGACTCAGGGAGTGCCTTAAACATGAGAAATGTGTTGCTCTAGGGGAGATAGGGTTAGACTACTCAGGGACGTAAGTATAACAGATTTGTTTAATTTAACACCATATCTTCCCCCCAAAACACACTTTGAAATTAACAAAAAAACATACTCCAGGCTCAAAAGTATAAATAAATATGATGGGATCAACATTATTCTACGCAGTAAGCCTACAATTCACGAAAGAAGTTAGGATATTTTAAAATGTGATCCACTACAAATTAAGGTTTGTTTACATCAAATGATGACGTCAGTGATGACGTTTATCTTTCGCTAGTCATTCAAACAACTAGCTAGGTCATGAAGATTAACGAAATTGTCCCTAAAGCTAGGACAATAGCACCTAAGGATATAACGGTCAATGCAGAAGATAAGCGAGGATTTCCGATGAAGAATCGGGTCCAATTGTCGCGATTTCAAAATGTAAACAAACACAAAGTAGAATTGACCAGAAAAACACAAAATACGCTTTCTGGATAACAATACTCATACCCTTGCATATAGATATTAAGAAGACCATTGTTATAATCAATAGATTGTTTCAACTATTTTTTCTTCCTTTGAGGGCAGATATGGCTATAATCAGAATTTTAAACTTGTTCAATTAGAAAGATATTATGGATGAAATTTGAAGATGTGTCTAAATAAGGAAATAATTATTTTGTTGGATAGAAAACATCCTGAGAAATAGAAAAGATTGTTGCAAGCACTTTTCCCAACATGTAATTTAAGACATTGTAAGTAATGTCATGGCAGATATTTTTTTACTTGAATTGTAGAATCTTTTGTAACATTTTATTACACTTTATAAATATGGGTATGTCTGTTGTTTTAGATTCACCCCCCCCCCAACAAGATTCCACTTCTTGCTATGAAAAAACCTTTGGAAGATATTGTGAAAATTAAAGGAATTACTTGAAGCAAGCCATCTCTTCAAAAAGAAAAATGTTCTTGGAATTACATTGACTAGAATAAGATAAGACTGCTTCACATAAATGTTGGCCTATGTTGGTGCCGGTCTAAAAGAATGATTTTATTGGTCGATTGATTCTTTGATTAACAGCCACAAATGATCAATTAGGAAACCATTCTTCGTTACAGGAAAGTACAAAATTAACACTTTCCCACACAATGACACTTTGCATAGCCCTTGAAAAAAAAGCTTTGGAAAACATTCTGATAATTGAAGAAATTGCTTGTTAAAAAGATTTTTAAAAATTTTGCCCATTTTAAATTGTCTACAACTTCTTTGAATTTGGATCGGCCTAAAGTTTTGTTGTCTGTAATGGCTAAGTGAAGGCAGTTTCAAATGCCAAACGAATTCTTTCCTAGATTCCAGCAACATGAAGATATCCAGAAAGAAGTATTCAGAAAACAGCTGACCATAGCGTTAGAGATGAACAAACCTTTGGTAATACACTGTAGGGATGCAGAACAAGATTGTCTGGACATTCTAAAAGAGGTAGACTTTTCACATACCATATTTTCCGAAATAAACATATCCAGTATTGTAGCTTATTAGATTACAATGTATATTTTTGCTAAGAGAATCAAGATCAAAATAAAAGCTCCTGTTCATGCTTTGCATAGTTCAAATGAACATTTGTTTGGAGGCATAAAGTTATTCAATTTTAATGGTTGATTGGGTTTTATGCCACCAGAAATAGTTTTTATCTCGGCTGTTTTTAGAAGTATGGCTATGGCCAGGCTGTCGTCTGCATTGTCGTCCAGCAACTTCTTTGTAACATTATGTAACATCTCTGGTATCACTTGAAACTTAGAATATATGTTTACTATCTAAAGAGCAATACATACCAACAAGGGGTATAATGAATTCAAACAACTTTTATCCCTTTTTAGACTAACCAACTATCAAGCACTCAATTGTTAACCACATGCAGAGCTCTTGTTCAGTTTTATCATGGTAGCTGGTACATCTAAACAAGGTTTCCTGTCATTTCTCTCAATAGTACAGTAGCAATATTGAATACTAGCCACCAGCACTCTTCTTACTTAAATGCACTTCTTATCATTGGCTCATTGGTGAGAGAAATATAGCGCATGTTGGGACAACTTTTGTCAAACGTAAAAAAAATAAAAAAATTTTGCTGAGCAAGGGTTCAAACTTACAAACCCATTTTTGTCAATTTCTCAGTTGATTGAGCACTTGACTTCCAACCTTGAGATCATAGGTCTGTCTTGTTATGAGTAAAGGAGGTGTTAACTATTAAAACTGAAAATGCCTTGGTTGACTTATAGATGGTGCCAAGAGACTACAAGATTCACTGTCATTGTTTCACGGGGTACTACTATAATGCTAAACTTTGGATGGAGGCCTTTCCCAACTTGTATATCGGTGTAACCCCGTTAGTGACTTACAGAACCGCAACACCATCACATGATCTGGCGAGACACATACCACTGAATAGACTCCTTCTAGAGACAGATGCTCCCTACTTTGTACCAAAAGGGGTTGGTATTTTATAATTTGTCTTCATTGTCTTCTTCTGATCATAGATAATTAATCAATTTTGCTGCATGCTAAATTACTATAATTCACCAATTTACAATCCCTTTTTACACACCTAAAAGTAAAATCTTTGGAAAAGTATTGTACATAATGAAGAAATTGCTAGTTAGGAGCAATTTCTTCATTATCCTTAATATTTTTACCCAAAATGACAGATTATTAGAATTTCATATCCTAAAAATTGTGCTCTGCAACTTTTGTGAATTTGGACCAGTCTATGAATTTGCTACCTGGTAATGGTTTCTTGAGCCATTAGGGGTACAATGTATTAATCACATTTAGTGATAGTCTGGTTCCTTCTTTCTGGAACTCTACAGAGGGTATAAGTTTTAAAATAATTATGTAACGGAATAAGAATTATTTCCGGAAATTAGGATTGTTTTCTTCAAAAGTCTACATTGTTTGAAAAAGAGAGAGTAAATCTGACTTGTGAGATGTGATTGATTATTGTTTGAAGTCCTTGTGGCCAATTACAGTCAATCTTGCTTGAGCAACAATGTCTATTAACCCTTGTCATGCTGCATAAATCACCTTACTGAATTGCTGCAATATTAAAGGGCTGAAAGCACTGATAGAACTTATTATAAAAAATCAATATTTCTTCGAGAAATCAACTTCATAAAAAACTCTGGCAAGAAAAATACAAACAGGAGGTGAAGACCAAGATCAGACTGCACTTATGTGCAGGCTGATCTTGGTCTACATCTCCTGGGAAAACCGGAATATTCCGGGTTCAGCATGACAAGGGTTAAGCAACCACTTTCATTAAGCGCCAATAATCCAAATTCCCATTTAGAATTCAAAATCTTTTGAGAAGTGAAAGCGTTTTTCTTTAAAGAAATTTCTGATGAGTTCCAACAACATAGGATTTTAATGAAACAAGATAAGATTAAGTGAGATTTCTAAAATAAATTTTCGATGCAATCAAATCAATCATTAATATCTTTCACAACAAAATCTATTAGCCCTTTCCTGTTTAATCCCTTGATTTTATGGCCCTGTGATTTTAGGAGAAAACATGGTAGAAAAAGAAGAAATAGATTTTGTAAGTTCCCCTAATTATCATATATAGTATCTAGTGGGCGTCATTAGTTCTACAAAAGGGCCCCTTAATTTCTAAAATTTATGGAATGGGCCCTTAGGGCCTAGCCCACATAAAAGCTGGAGAAAACACTGCATCTGCAAAACCTTTGAATTTGGACAGATCTAAAATTTTGCAAAGCAGGATAAGGTTAAATGACCATTCTTTTATGTGACCGCCTTTTGGTCATCCCTTCAGTGGTCACTTAATACATGATTTTCTGTACACGATTATGTACGGAAATCTTTATGCCCCTCAAATCGGTTAAGATCAGGGGCATATTGTTTTACTGATGTCCATCTGTCTGATAGCCGTGAACTCTACATAAACACTTAACATTTTATTGTTATTCAAACACTGTTGAGGATACATAGTCATATTTGGGAGTTAGAATCTTTGCATTGATAGACATCAGTTGGTTTTAAGGTCAAGGTCATACATCAAGGTCACGGTTCCACAATAAAGCTGTTACAGGGGCACGTTTTGTTATGCTGAAAACCAAGGAATATTTTGATCAATAGGTATAAAATGTTACAATATTTTGATTGATGTCAGTGAATGAACTGATTATTTTTTTTCTTTCTTTTTCAAGGTTCCAAAAGACTGGCTCATGTTTTCTAGTCCAGGTCTGGCTGTCACTGTTGCTAAAGAGATTGCCCAGTATCAGGAACTACCAGTGGCTGCTGTACTCCGACATTGTCGATTGAATACAAAGTTTATGTACGGAATTTGAAAAAGTGTAAAGCAGCTCATAGTTGCAGGTGCTCATTTGAACTATCTTATAGAGACTATGTAAGAGCAGCAGCTGAGTTGACTTATTCTTACACAATGATACTTTATGATGCCAAACATGGAAAGCAATTGTGAAAAAATTGTGAAAAATGAAGAAATTGCTTGCAGGAAGTTGAAAAGATCTAAAATTTCATACACTTCTTGTTGTCTGCAGCTGCTTTCAATTTGTATCAGTATGAGATATTGCTGTCTTGTAATTTGTTAAAGAGAAAGAAAGGATTTAGGATGCCATCCATATTTATTTTGCTTCTAAAATACATGTATTTGCCCTTAAAAAAAATCATTAACTATGAATTGTCATCTGCAATTTCTATGCATTTTGATCAGTCTATTTTTTTTTGGGGGGGGGGGATGTGTTTTGATCTTTGAATAAGATATGTACTTCAACCATAACCCATTACACAACAATAAAATTTTGAGACTTGTCCAAATAGAAAGGATTTACATATGACAATTCAAACTGCACAGAATCTGAAAAATAAAGTACCAAATAACAAGCATTATTCCTCATTTTCTTGCAATTCTTTTCAGAGCTTTTTTCTGAAGCACCTCAAAATGCAGGAATGAGTTAACCATTTACTATACGATTTTGACTGAAAAAAGATAGCTTGTGAGAAGATTTTTGGGAAAGGAGAAATTAGTCGCACAAAGCCATTTCTCTCAATGCTTTCCACCCCATTTTCCACATTTGCTTCAACTTAAATGCAGTTTCATTTATATTCTACAATTTATTCAGTTTTTACCAGTCTAAAATTTTGCAGTCTGGTAATGGTTTATAAGTTTGTTAGGTCATTTAACAAGATTTTTCCTTTGTGCTACATATGTTATATAGTATACAGAGTGCTAAACTCATTTGACATGATATGCCAATATGTGCTTCCTGTTATATATGCATAAAGACTGGATTTCAATACATCAGACAGTATTCTCACCTCAAACTTTTCCACAAGATTTGGTCAACAATGCAAATTGCCATCATACTAAGGTTAGAATTGGATTCATTTCACTCAATGTTTGTCAGATCAGGCTTGATATTAATCAATTCACACATGACAAAATTGTAGAATGGTCCAAAGAAGAATTTGCAGATAACAATTTTATGTAGATAGAATTTTAAAAGATCTTTGACTTTTTGGGTAGAAGACATTGTTGATAATGAAGAAGTTGCTTGTTACAAGCAATTTCTTCATTTTCCACAATGTGTTTTAAAGCTTCTTTATGAGGGGTGCCAAAAAGTGGGATTGTGTGGGAATGGGTTACTGAACAACTTAATTTTCATAGTTTTGCTTTGACCCATTTCAAAGCAATCCCACCATTTTAACACCCCCAAGCTTTTAGAAAAAAAAACGTGGAAAAGGTAGAAGTTGGTTTTACAAGTAGTTTCCTTATTTAAGAAATGAAGAGAATATTTTTTGTTTTCATGGAGGTATGAACCGAAAAACCTAATCACACTGTATGAATACGCGAAGCGGATTCATACATTGTGTGATTAGGTTTTTCGGTTCATACCTCCATGAAAACAAAAAATATTTTCTTCATTTCTTATAATTTAATAGCATCGAGCGAAAAACGCAGCAACTTAACAAATTTTGATACCTTTTTGTAGTGAACTATTTTGTGCGGAAGCATTCAAAATGGCTGCGTTCTCAAAATTTTGTTCATGGAGGTATGAATTAATTTTTTCGACCAATCAGATCGCTCGTTTTTGATAGACGAACCTAATAATTAAATTATAAAAAAATATCCATTGGAGTAAAACAGTGGAAAATCAAGCAGTTGCTAAATACAAGCAATTTCTTCATTTTCTCTGTTTTCAAAAATTATTTTCTTTGGGGTTGTAAAAAAAGGATTGTGTGGAATATTCTATTCATGTCCAAAAGAATTTATATGCAGAAGCTTAAAATGACTCACTGCATTAATTTAGTCCTTAAAAGAGGAGAATATATTGGTATTTGGAATAAAGTTTTTCTTGTTTAGTATAAATGATTTTTTACCCGGGTGATTAAATTTCCATACCTGTTGATAAAAGATATTCTGATGAATCCAAACTTTGCTACTTTTTCTTATTATTATGTCTTTTTTTTTATTTTTTTCCGTATGTCTTTTTTAGGTGAGCTGACCGAAGGTCATGGTGACCTATTGCAACCTTGTTTCGTACATCGTTGTGTGTCAACTTTTTAGGTCACCTTACCAAAGGTCATGGTGACCTATTGCGATCTTGTTTTGTCCTTCGCCGTGCGTTGTGCGCCGTGCATTAACTTTTTACATTTTCGACTTCTTAAGAACCCTTGGATGGATTTCAATCAAACTTGGCAGGAAGCAACCTTATGGGAAGGCGCTTCAGATTTGTACACATCATGGAGTTATCTCCCCTTAGGGCTCCATAAGGGGCCAAAAAGGGTAAATCTTTAAAAATCTTCTTGTCATGAACTGGCTGTCAGATTAGATTCACATTTGGTATTTAGAGACTTTAGGGCAAGGACTATCGAGTTTGTACAAGAAAAAAAAATCTGTCTAGAAATTGCCGTGCTGGGGTGGTGGTGGCCAAGGTGTGTGTGTGGGGGTACATAAGCTTACATAGTGACAACTTGTAAATTTTTTCCTACCAAATCAAAAGACCTACAGCTCTGATATTTGTTATATGGTATCATCTAGTGGACTTCTATCAATGTTGTATAAATTATATCCCAAGGGTGAAAATTAGCCCGTTCCAAGAGGTGTAACATAGGCATAGTGAAATTTCCAAAAGTCTTCTCCCAAACTAGAGGGCCCAGAGCTTTTATATTTGGTATGTAACATCATCTGGTGAATTTCTATCAAGATTGTATAAATCATGGCCCAAGTGACAGAATTAGCCCATTCCAAGACGTCATAAGTTTAACAAAGGGCTTATATAGTGAATTTTTTACAAATCTTCTCCCAAACAGGAGGGCCTAGAACTTTGATACTTGGTATACAGCATCATCTAGTTGACCTCCATCAAGATTGTAAAAATCATTTCCACAGGATTTAAATTAGCCCATTCCCAGATGTCACAAATTAACATAGGCTTATATAGTGAAATTTGTAAAAATCTTCTTCTCCCAAACAGGAAGGCCAAGAACTTTGAAAATATTTTGTATACAGCATCCTCTTGTAGACCTCTATTAAGATTGTACAAATTATTGCCTCAGGATTAAAATTAGCCCATTCCTGGATGTCACAAATTTAACATAGGCTTATATGGTGAAAACTTTGAAAATCTTCTTCTCTCAAACAGATCGGCCTAGAGCTTTGATATTTGGTATGTAGCATCATCTGCTGGATCTCCATCAATATTTTATGAATAATGGGTCAGAATTAGCCCATTCCTGGACGTCAAGAATTTTACATAGGGCTTAAATAGTGAAAATTCAAAACTGGAGGTCCTAGAGCTTTAATATTTTGTATGTATTATCACCTGGTGCAACCCCATCAAGAATGTATAAATTATGGCCCCAGGATCAAAATTATCCTGTTCCAAGATGTCCCAAGTTTATCATAGGCTTGTTTAGTGAACATCTTCTTCTCCCAAACTAAAAGGCTTAGAGCTTTGATATTTAGTATGTAGCATAATCTGGTGGACTTCTATTTGTTTTTGTGACTCAGGTGACAGATAAGGCCCTATGGGCCTCTTGTTACATTTTTCGACATCTTCTTAAAAACCCTTGGATGGATTTCAACTAAACTTGGCAGGTAACATCCTCATGGGAAGGTGCTTCAGATTTGTACATGTCATGGAGTTATCTCCCTTTGGGGCCCCATAAGTGGCCAAAAAGGCTACATCTTTAAAAATCTTCTTGTAATGAACAGGCTGTTGAATTTGATTCACACTTTGTATTATGAGTCTTTAGGGCAAGGACTATCAAGTTTGTACAAGAAAAAAATTCTCTTTAGAAATGGCCGTGAAAGGGGGGGCAAAGGGGGCAAAGGAGGGGGTGCATATGCTTACATAGTGACAACTTTGAAAATCTTTTTCTACCATATATCATATTTCATTTGGTATGTGGCATCATCTAGTGGACCTCTATCAATATGGTATAAATTATAACCCCAGGGTCAAAATAAGCCTATTCCCAGACGTTACAAGTTTAACATAGGCTAATATAGTGAAAACTTTAAAAATCTTCTTCTCCCCCAAAAAAGGGCCTAGACCTTTGATATTTAATACATGTATGTAGCATTATCTGGTGGACTTCTATCAAGATTGTATAAATTATGGCCCCCAGGGTCATAATTAGCCCATTCCTGGACATCACAAGTTTTACATAGGGCTTTTATAGGGAAAATTTTAAAGATCTTTTTCTCCCTAACAGGAAGGGCTAGAGCTTTCATATTTGGTATACAGCATCATGTGTTGGACCTCTACCAAGATTCTTTTAATTATGGCCCAGGGTCTTTATTAGCCTGTCCCAGATGTCACAAGTTTAACATAGGATTGCTTAGTGAGAACTTTTCAAAAATCTACTCCTTTAAAACAGAGAGGCCTAGAGCTTTGATATTTGGTATGTAGCATAATATGATGGACCTTTATCTGTTTTTGTGTTCTTTGGACTCGGGTTACCCATAACCTCTTGTTTTTCCCATGCTTTTTTCGTTATGTACATATTTTTGCTGATTCGAGTCACACTATAATGAATTTTGTTTGATGCAAAATGGTTTATATTTCATCATGCAATTTAAACAGTAAGGAATTAAGTTTAGATGGAAGTGAATGCTTTGCTGTAGCCAACCTTTGAAACATGATATCAAAATAAAGAGCAATTATTCATGCTTCGCATATTCGTACAGTGTGATTAGTCTTTTCAGTTCATACCCCCATGAAAACAAAAAATAGTCTCTTCATCTCTTAACCCATTCCAACTCAATCCCTCCTTTTTACGCCCTTCAAGAAAAAAGCTTTGGAAAACATTGTGGAAAATGAAGAAATTGCTTGTATCAAGCAATTTCTTCATTATCCACAATGTTTTCTATCCAAAAAGGTGAAAAAAATTAAAATTCCATCAACTTGAAATTGTCGTCTGCATTTTCTTTGAAATTGGACCAGTCTAAAATTTTGTCAAGTGGGAATGGGTTAATTTACCTTGATACTTTAACTACTGCTACACATTAGCAACACACGTGATAAAGGCATTGCAAAGGGGGAATAGAACGATACTGACTTTTTTAGCTCACCTGAGCACAAAGTTCTTTGGGCGAGCTTTTGTGATTGGTCATAGTCCGTCCAACCATTCTCAATTACAAAAAAATCTTCTCCTCCTAAACTAACCATGGAATTTCAACCAAACTTCACAGAAATGATCCTTAGGTCATGCTCTTTCAAATTACTTCAAAGAATTGAAATCCATGACGAACTCTGGTTGCCATGGCAACAGAGTGAAAAAACTTTAAAAAATTTCCTTCCCAAGCCATAAGGCCTAAGGCTTTGATATTGGGTACAAATCATCATCTATTGACCCTCTACCAAAATACTTCAAAGAATTACTGTATTCTGAAAGTAAGCCCTTTTCTGTTCTATCCCTGATATTACATAGTAATATAAAAGGAAAACTTTAAAAATCTTCTCCTAAACAATAAGGCCTAGAGCTTTAAAATTTGATCATCATCTATCGGCCCTCTACCAAAATACTTCAAAGAATTTCTGTATTCTGAAAATAAGCCCTTTTCTGTTCTATCCCTGATTGTACATAGAAATAAAGAAGGAAAACTTTAAAAATCTTCTTCTCCAATACATATGGCCTAAAGCTTTGATATTTGGTATACATCATTATCTATTGACCCTCTACCAAAATAGTTCAAAGAGTTACAGTATTCTAAAAATTAGCCCTTTTCTGGGCGATCCCTGATTTTACAAAAAATAAAGAAGGAAAACTTTAAAAATTCTTTTCCCAAACCATAAGGCCTAGAGCTTTGATATTTGGTACAAATTATCATCTATCGACCCTCTATCAAAATACTTTTTAAGAATTTCTGTCTTCTGAAAATTAGTCCTTTTCAGTGCGATCCCTGATTTTATGAAGAAATAAAGAAGTTATGAAGAAAAAAAGAAGGAAATCTTATCTTCTCCTCCCTAACAATAAGGCCTAGAGTTTTGATATTTGGTACAAATCATCATCTATTGGCCCTCTACCAAAATACTTCAAAGAGTTACTGTATTCTGAAAATTAGACCTTTTCTGTGCAATCCCTGAATTTACATGGAAATCAAGGAAAACTTTAGAAATCTTCTTCTCCCAAACCATAAGGCATAGAGCTTTGATATTTTGTATAAATCATCATCTATTAACCATCTACCAAAATACTTCAAAGAATTACTGTACTCTGAAAACAAGCCCGTTTCTTTGTGATACCTGATTTTACAAAGAAATAAAGAAGGAAATCTTTCAGTATATTCGTCTCCCAAACCATAAGGCCAAGGGCTTTAATATTTAGTGTGTAATAATACCTATTGACCCTGTACTAAATACTTCATAGAATTACTGTATTCTGAAAATAAGCCCTTTCTGTGCAATCCCAGAAAGGAGTAATGAAGGATATAGAAAATGTTCTCTTTCTAAACCACTAGGCCTAGAGCTTTGATATTTGGTATGCATTAATGCCTATTGACCCTCTACTTAAGTACTCAAAGAATTACTGTACTCTTGAAATTGGCTCTATATGGTTGGATCTTCACTATACCTAGGATTAAAGGAGAAAATTTTTGAAAAATCTTCTCCAAAATGATTAGGTGTAGGGCTTTGATATTTTGTATATCATATCATAAAGCCTTGAGCCATCATACTCAGGGGAGCTTTATAGGGCCATCATGGTCCTCTTGTTATTAAAATAATTATATGGTGATGAAATAATGAATTGAATTGATGTGAAAGGTTTTTGGACTATGGATGCCTGTCTAGTAAGAAATCTTCTTTAAATTTTCTAAAAAAGATGTGTTGGAGTATATTCATGGGTCAGCATGAAACAGTTGTAACTGTCCATAAACATATAAACATATAGGAAGTTACAATTGTTTTGGACTTTCCCATCAATGTAGGAGTTAGCTTGTCGGTCAGCTAGTGGGTTGGTCGGTCAGTCCATCTGTTTGTTGCTTTTTCTTGTCCCCCCTTTTTCTCCTAAACTATAGGCTTGATTTGATTCAAATTTCAGACCAGCATTTAGCATCAAGTTATTTTGGTTATGTTCCATTCATTTTAAGTAGAGTTATGGTCCTTCATACAAAATCGTCTCTGCTCATTTTCTCTTCAAGTACTGAATGGATTTGATTCAAATTTTGAATATGCATTTAGTGTCAATTAGATATGTACATATTTGTTTTATAGGAGTTATTGCCCTTTTAAAGCTTGGTTGAAAAAAGGTTTCCTTCCAGTGGTAAGAGTTTTTTGTGATATGGACCTGTTTGGGGATGTTAATTACATTCTGTGATTGTTTAGTTATCCACTTTATAAAACCCCATTCAATCAATTATATTTTCAAACACAAGACAAAAGATTTTTGTACTTCAGCTATTGAATATTGTGGTCTACAATTTCTTCTTGATTTTGACCAGTCCGAATTTTTGTCACCTAGTATTGGGTTTACTGTTCTTTGTTTGCTCCTTTCCTTATTTCAAGACCCATTACCTTTAATAGTTGAATGCTTTTAATCCAAACCTAGTTAATAGCAAATGACTGCTTAATTGCAACTAGCATTATGATTTAAAGAACAAATAGCTCCTTTTGATAGCAGCTTCTGACTAATTGCAACAGAAGTGGTGACAAATTGGTATTCCAATTAACCAAATTTCACTGTACAACACATCTGTTTTGATAAAAGAAGCCTTCAGTAAAACGAAAAAGAAAAGTGACTGTTACCAGCTTTTTCTCTGCTTCCGAAAGATTAATATTGCACTTATGCAACCCTTTTTAAATTTGACAAAAATTGTGGCATTTGAATTTCTGAATCAAAATGAAAGAAATAATTTTTCTTGAATTTTGTAAAAACATGTTATATTTTCCTCTTGTTTGTTTTAGAAAAAGACAAATTAAAATTGTTCAAGAAAAGCTGATTGAATCATTTTCTGTGTTTCATTTTATCAAGTCCTCTTATGTTAATGTTTCTTTTTCTCAAGTCCTCTTTTGTTAACCTTTTCCCCTTCAATCCCTTGTTTTATGTGCCCGTGTTTATATACTTGATTAAACATTGTGGAAAAAGAAGAAATTGCTTGTAACAAGCAATTTCTTCTTTTTCCACAATATTTTCTACCCTACTGGTTGATTATTTTGCATGAAAAAATCAACTCTAAATTGTCGTCTACAAAACCTTTGAATTGGACAAGTCCAAAATTTTGAAAAAAGGGAAAGGGTTTAGACATACACAGTGGTCACAATAACAGTTTAGTGCGCATTAGTATGACACATTTGTGTCTAATATTAGATTGGTCCAAACTGAAAGAGTTACCAGATGGCAGTTCAAAGGGACAGTACTGCAAGCAATTCATTCTTTTTATACAGATTTGAAAAAAAGCTGAGTATGTTTTATATTTGCCTTCTGTTGTTGAATGGATCATGTTGGACTATCTGATCTTTGAGAAAAGCGATGGCAACATGTACTATTTGTCTTTCATAAATTAGGCCAGCAATGGGTGGATAATAGTGAACCTAAGTCAGATAGCAACTAGAAGCTAGGAAAGGATGTAGTGGTAGTACTGGTGTGAGAAATACCAGGAATCTGTTGTTAGGTTCTCCAGCCGCTGCGATATCACTGAAATACTATTAAAAGTGGCGTTAAACCCCATTCAATCAATCATAAAAAGGCAAATGATATATAAAAAAAAAGAATTGAACAGCTTGTTGCTTGTATTGAATGTTGTGGTTTTGCTGGCATTGAATATTTTTAGAAATGACATGAAGCCATGGTTAAGTGGAGCAGCTACTAAAATGAACCCAAACAGATAAAAGTGGCATTAAAAAAGGAAGCAGGCGCATAGCCAGAGGTTAAACTCTGATTAACCCTTTCCTGTACAAATCCGAGATTTTATGTGGCTGTGATTTTATAATTGAGAAAACTTTGTGGTAAAAGAAGAAATTGCTTGCAACAAGCAATTTTTTCTTTCACCACAATATTTTGTACCACTAAAGATGGTTTAATTTAAAACTTCATCTAATTTTCATTATTTTCTGCAACCTCTTTAAATTTGGACCAGTCTAAAATTTCAAAAAACAGGGAAGGGTTAAGCAATGCTGAAAGGTTTTGAGATCCACTCTGGCTTGGAAACATCCATATGATTTGACAACTTCTTTTTAGCTCACCTGAGGACAAAGTGTTCAAGGTGAGATTGTGTGATCTAGCTGTGTCCATTGTCAATCATCCCTCATCTTTCAACATTTTGAGTACACTCTAGAGCCCTCAATTTTAGATCAAATGTTTTGGAATGGGTTCATAATGTTTCCTTCTGTGAAACCTCAGACAAATTCAATACTGGGCAAGTTGGGGTAAAAGAGTTGGTCAAATCTTAGAAAAACCGTACTTGCACTCTCAAATGGCTTGATATTTAGTTAGAATGTTTGTCTTCAAAACATCTTGATTAAGTTCAAAAACTAGGTCACTGGATCAAATCTTAGAAAACCTTGATTATACTCTAGAGGGTACATATTTGCCTCATATGTTTTGATACTTGGTCAGAATTTTGTCTTTATAATATCTTTGCTAAGTTTGATATTGGGCAATGTGGGGTCAAAATTGAGGTCACTGGGTCAAACCTTGGATGTACCCTGTGTGCACTCTCGAGAGCACATTTTTACCCTTTGGTCTGAATGTTTAGCTTTACACCATCTCGGTCAAGTTCGATGCTTGGTCCTGTTTGGTCTAAAACCAGGTCACTAGGTCAGAACCTAGAAATACTTTATGTGCACTCTATGGCACATTTTTGCCTAAGATATGGTATATGGTCAGTTTGCTTGACTTAATAATTTGTAAAGTTTGCCAACACTAGTGATATTTGTTTCCGCAAAGGCAAAATTGAGATGTGCAGCTGTTTCTTTTGAACTTTGCCGCTGAAAGGAAGTTTGACTTGGATTGCTATATTCCAAAATGTATGGTCAGTAAAGCACATATTTACTCTCCAATTGACGACTCGCTGACACCGCTTATTTACTAGGTTTACCCCGCCAATTGACTATGACAGGAAGTTCCACTTCAGTTTATAACAGCATTATTCCGCCTGCAGTATGGAATGGTTGGTTTGCAACCAAAACGTAACTACAGCTCGAATAAGCTTCAATTACAACTTCTGAGTTACCAAACCAACAAGCATGCTTCACATAAAAGGTGGCCAATGTCAGAAGTCAAAGTTAACTTTGAGTCTTAATTTCATTGGTTGACTGTTTATTTGATTGACACCCATGACTGGTCATTTTTGTCCATACTTGGTGACACAGAACATGTTTTGATTAGTGAACACAGTTTGAAGCAGCTTAAAATTGTTGTCTGCAACGACTGGTCTGAATTCTATCACATGAGAATGGGTAAAGAAACATTTTCGGAAAAGAAGAAGTTGCTTGTTACAAACAATATCATCATTTTCAAAACTGTTTTCTCAAGCTTTTTTTCTTGATGGGCCTCAAAACCAGTAGACAATTTGTTCAGAATGAATGTTGTGATTTTGTTGGTGTGAGAAATTGCAAGTCACGCTTATTACTATGGGTGTAAATCAAAGATTGGAAAGGTGGTGTTATCCATTCCGAGACAACATTTTATCTGTCAAGTATCATGTAAAAGGGGGCCTTATGAAAAGCTTATTTAAATATTCTAGTTAACACAATGAATAATCCCTAGATATCATTGGATTCATTTAAAACTTTCATGGAATGATTGTACAGTCATGAGGATGGTTCTTTTCAAAATTTGGTACAATCCATCAAGTATTATATACAAAAGGGGCCCTATAAATATTCTAGTTAACACTATCTGTCACTGTCCCCATCAGATTGATTTAAAACTTTTACAGAATGATTAAACAATCATTAGGTTGGTTCTTTTTGAAATTGAGTCTGATCAGTCAAGAATAATGGAAAAAGGGACCTTATGGAAATTCTATGACAAATAGAGACCATAGTTTTCACCGAATTCTTTTCAAACTTTCACAGAACAATTGCATAGTCCTAAGGATTGATCCTTTTAAAATGAGTAAGGACAATAAAGTATCAGGGGAGAAGGGACCTTATGATAACTTCATTAAAATATCCTTGTTAACACAATAAAGTTTTTATCGGATTCTCTTCAAAGATGCATGGAATAATTTTGGAATATTATCAGATTGTCATTAAAATTTCACAGGACGATTGTAGGGTCATAAGGAAAGTTCCTTTTGGAAATAAAGTGGATCTTTAAGATAACACAGGAAAAGGGGCCTTATGGTTTTTCACCCAAAACATTCTCATCTATGTATAAAGACCACAATTATTATCGGATTCTGTTGAAAATTTCACAGGATGATTGTAGGGTCATATGGGAACTTCTTTTGCAAATGAGCGTATCCGACATGAAACATGGGAAAAGGGGCCATAAGGATTATTGCTCAATATGATAAAAGGGATAAAGTCCAATTTGTTCCTTTCATTTTATGCATTCTTCTTTAAGCAATTAACTTCCTTAAATATCGGATTACTTTAACGGAAAACTTGAATGCCAGTAAAGCGTCTCAGGCCCTCAATAGCTTCTTGTCCTTGAGGGGCGTTGTGGGGGAATGGGTTAAGTTTACTTTATTATGTCCGCTGCTTACCCCCCTGGAATTTGGCACCCTTTGAATTTTGACAAGTCTTAAACTTTGAAAAATAGTAAAGGATTCAAGAACTTCATGGTATGTCAAGTTCTATAAATGCTTTGTCTCTATAAAATTTCTTGGGTCTTCTTGACCTGCTAGTAAAGATAGGAGGAAAAGTGGAAATTCAGACCAAAGAAATAATAGTAATAATTTGTTTATAACTGAATTATTTTCAAACAATGTTATACAAAGTACTTGTGCACTGTGTAACAAATAAACAACAGTTTTACATTTGTGAAATCTTTGGAAAGTGCATATTCAAGGAATACATCCAAGCTGTCTGTCAACAGATCAAGCCTGATGCCTTTCATAGATAACAGATGTCAGGGAAATGTGGAAGAAAGTGACAGACTAGACTTTAAATAGGTAAGTAACTAATAACCAGACAATAAAATTTGTGTCATGGTTGAGAGAAGACAATATATAAAATAGAATTACCAAAATGTGAACCCCTTATAATTTTATTAAGTGTGCTGTAGTATCAGATAATCTATATGTGTTACTTGACTATTTACAAAATTTGTTAACCCTTGTCATTCTGGATCCAGAATATTCCGGTTTGGGCAGGAGGTGTAGACAAGCTTAGTCTGCACATAAGTGCAGTCTGATCTAAGTCTACAACTCTTATTCTGCAAGCAAGGGTTCAAATAATACCTCTAGTCACGTAATTTTGGACTCTGCCTAGGTGCACCCTATTTTACACAGAAATAAAGACCAAAATCTTTGAAAATCTTCTAAATTTTGCATATGACATGCGCTGGTTATGATCTACTGAATTTGTTAAAATAATGCCCCTTGGGTTTCATTAGACAAACCTTTAGGCCAAGAGATTGAATGTTTTGCATCACCTGGGGTGCGTTCTTTTCGTCGAGATAAAAACTGCTAAATAGGATTTTTAAGATGACTACGGAACAATTTTGTCATTTTGAGTACAAACATTCAATGTTGTCAACTTTACTTGTTTAAGCCAATGCTGAGTACGCTTAAATTCCTTAATAAGAATTCTTAAGATTCTTATTTAGTGGCTTAAAAATCTTAATCTAATGAGTGCATTATCTCAAAAATTTAAATAAGAATCTTAAGAATCTGGATGAAAAGAATGCGCCTCTGATGACCACATGCTCATAAGTCGTTAAAAATACCCTTTATGTCAGTTTGGTTTCACCAGGATACTACATTTACAGGATGATAAGGGATGAAATCTTGAACCCTTTCATGTTCAATCCCTGGTTTTTACGACCCTGTGATTTTACATTTGAAAAATTATTGTAGAAAAAGAAGAAATTGTTTGAAGCAAGCAATTTCTTCTTTTTTCCACAATATTATCAACCCTACTGAACGTTTTTTTTGAAATTAAATCCATTTTTAATTTTCATCTGCAAGACCTTTGAATTTGGGCAGGTCTAAAAAATTGTAAAATAGGGAAGGGTTAAATGTCTTTGGACAAAGTGTTTGCTTGAGTAGACAGTTGTGTGGCAAAATTGGTTTTATTCACAAGGAGACTCAGGTGAGCAAATTAAGACCATCATGGCCCTCTTGTTAATGTGCACCGGAATCTGCTCTGTAACAGGAATACCTTCTAAATAGGTGTTAACTCCATAATGAATTATACTCAATCAACCAAACTGAAAAAGCTGTTTTTGCTTTTAGTAAAATGACGATAGTTTAGAATATTACACCCCCTCCCCCAGCCTTCACAATTCGCATATCAATGGGTCAGCATAAAACAGTTGTAACTGCTTATAAACATATAGGCAGTTACAACTGTTTTGTGTTGACCCATCAATATTCAGACCAGAGTTGTTATTTCATGGGTTTTTGCTTTGTCACAAAATATTTTTCCATTACTTAAAGGCACTTGACCTGGTAGTACTGGAGTTCCATTGTGGTTTGACACATCTGCCCAATAAAGTTTTCTTTTCTTGTTCCAGACGTTTTCTTTCAGCCTTAAGTCTCGCAACCTCAGTTTTCAGACCTGTAACTTCTTCAGCCAGATCCTCCTTTTCAACTTCTGTATCATCCAGAGCCTTCCTTAGATCTATCAGTTGTGTCTCCTTCTGCTCCAATATAATCTTCAGCTCTGAAACTTCTTTGTCATATTTCAGAATCTCTAGTTCAAACTTCTGCTTTTCATTCTCCAGAATGACAACTCTTTTATCCAACTCTTCATGATTCTGCTTCATATCCTTAAGATTTCCCTTTAGTCTTTCACATTCATTTTCCTTTTCTTTCATGTCAGCCCTGATTTTGTTTACTGCATCATTGTAGGTTTCTTTAGAGTTTTTTAGTTCATTTTTCAGCCTATTGACCTCTTTGTCAAGTTGGGATTTATCAGTTTGTTTTTCTATCTTGAGTGTCTTGATTGTAGACTTCAAGCTTTCTATCTCGTGTTTCATTCCTTCCACCTTCGATTGCATGTTTTCTCTTTCACTCCTGTCTGTTTTTATTTCTTCTTTTAACTCTTCCACTTCAACTTGGACTGCATGGAAATCCTCAACTTTGACAAATTCATCTTTATTAAATCCAAAACTAGTAGTATGTTCAGATTCAATTTCTTGTTCTCTCTTCAATGCAGCTAGTTGCTCTCTTACATCAGCAAATATATCTGTAGATTGGGTTGTGGTTGCTGTTGCTGGATTCGAGTTCTCCTCAAACTTAACATTGTGAAGTTTTCTATGGACTGGTAGAGGACCAAGTTCACTTTGTTTTGTCATATTTGAAACCATACTGTTCTCTCTTGTTAGAAGTTCTGTTTCTTTTTGCAATAGCCTTTTCTCTTGCTCCTGAAGTTTTATCTCTCTTTGCTTTAACTCTGATTCTTTCATTTTCAATTGTTCTTCTTTCTCAGTTAGCTCTGTAGAAAAACTTGTAGAGGTTCTCCCTGCCAAAAAAATACAATAATTATGCTTTGAACTACTTTGATCTAATTGCCCCCTTTCTTTAGTACTGCTGGTTTTCATGTCATAGACTGAAACAATGAGAAAGGAAAAGGGAATAGGCTTGTGGAATGCAACTTCTAACATCTAGAATGTTAAATTTTCAATAAACAAATGCTTTCTTTCACTCTGCTTTGTGGGCTGCCATCATAGAGCAGTCGGTAGCCCGCCAGACTCCCAATCTTCAAACATGGGATGTCATGGGTTAGATCCCCGGTGGCAGCACATATCCTTTCCGACACTTGTCAGTCTCACTAATGGTTTGATAATGGTAAACCTAAGTGGGATAGCAGCTGGAGGCTAGGAAAGGATGTAGGGGTAGTACTACTGGTGTGAGAAATACCAGGAATCCATTGCTAGGTGCTCCAGCTGCCAAGATATGACTGAAATACTGTTAAAAGTGGTGTTAAACCCCATTCAATCAATCACTTTGCTTTGTCTGCATCATCTTTACTCCATTATAAGTCAACAACATTTTAGACTGGTCAAAATTGATAGAAGTTGCAACATTTGTACTTAGTTGTATATTTAAGTTGCACTTATTCTTAAAGTCAAGAGCACAGTATACAGATGCCTGACATTTGGCTGTTGGGTGATGGATAAAGGATGAAAAAGTCCTAGAAAGTTTCAAACTCATGTCTTCAGTAATATCAGAGATATTTCAATAACAAAATGTTTTTGCATGATAATGACAGCAATAATTATAAGGCAAAGGCTTAGGTTTTATGAAAAAAAGCTAAGCTAATACACACATGATGATGGAGAAATTGCTTTCCTTTTCCAACAATGTTTTCCATGACTGACTTTCTTCAACCTGTCTAAATCTTGATTAAGTGGTGATTGGTAAAGATTTAGCTATTCTAAATTTTTGTTATTCAGTAATTAAGGTTAATAATGGTCTGTTCCTGACTTTAACCCTTGTCATGCTGTATAAATTATCTTCCTGAATTGCTGTAAAATCAAAGGGCTGAAAGTACCGATAGAACTTGTTCAAAAATCAAAACTTCTTTAAGAAATCAATTTCATAAATAACTCTGGCATGAAAAGTACAAGCAGGAGGTGTAGACCAAGATCAGTCTGCATTTATGTGCAGGCTGATCTTGACCTTCACCTCCTGCCAAAACCGGAATATTCCGCGCTCAGCATGACAAGGGTTAAGAGATAAAAGACAGGTAATTTGTAAATACCTGTTTGAGTCTGAATAGCTTAGAACACGAAATTTGTAAAGAGTTTTTATTCTCAGAAAAATGTAACAAAATTGACAATTTACCAATTGCTAAAATACATCTTTCTATTTAACCTATTACTAGACAACAAAATTTAGTCCATACTTAAAGAGGTTGCTGACAAACAATGTTAAGTTGAAATAAAATTTTAGATATCTCTGTCTTTCAGGGTAAAAACAGTGTTGAAAATGAACAAATTGGTTGTAATAAGCAATCTTTTCATTTTTCACACTTTTTTCTATATATTTTTTTCGAAGTAAAAGAGCAGAATAGCTTGATAATGAGTTGGTTGAGGAATAACATACTTATGTTGCTTTCTTTCAGTGATTCACTTTGTATATCTGCAATGTCAGCCTTGTTGCCAGTAGGTTTTACTGCTTTTGGAATGTCTTTTGTCTTTGTAATCCTCTTATTGCTTGTCCTTTCAGGGCTGCTGCTTTCTGTAAAGCAATTCATTACCAGATGATAAATTTTACACCTATCCAAATTGAAAGGAGTTGCAGATGATGATTTAAATTTTTTAAATTTTAGATTTTTCACTTTTCTGGGGACAAATCATTGTGGAAAATGAAGAAATTGCTTGTCGCAAGCAAATTCTTCATTTTCCATATTGTGTTTTTAAATTGTTTTTTGGGGGATGGGGGCATCAAAAAAAGTCTTTATGTAGGATTGATTCTTATTAGTTTGTGTGTGACTTTTCCAACAACTTCACACATGCATATAGTGAAGACCCTGATCAGACTGTGCAGCTGCACAGTCTGATCAAGGTCTCCACTATGCGCACTATACAGAAATGATTTAGAGTCAAAGGATTGACAGCACTGGAAAGTCTTATTGAGAGTCAATGATTCTTTTGAAAACTGATTATTTAAACATTTCTGGCTTAAAGGGGACAAACAGGAGGTGTAGACCAAGATCAGACTGCACTTATGTGCAGGCTGATCTTTGTCTATACCTCTTGCCAGAACTGGAATATTACGGGTTCAGCATGACAAGGTTTAAGATGACAAACAAATATTCTAAATCCATTGTGTGACTGTCCAGGCTGCTCAAAGTGGTTGCCAATAGCGCTTGTGGAATTGTTGGATAATGTCAAGCAAAGAATTATGTAGAAGATGACTGTTTGTAGCAGACTAAGATCAATTTATCTTTCATTGAGTGAACAACAAAAGTTATAGGTATATTTTCATGTGTGGTGATGGCTTGTGTGAAAATAAAGATTTTTTGTTCACAAAATAAAGGTTATATCAATTGTACATTTAAAAAAAAAAAATCTATTTCTTTAATGCAGAAAAAGTACAAAATATGGCACAAATCTCTGAAAGTGTGTAATTTCATTCAAGATAACTTGAAGATGCCATCATCAATATGTCTGGTCCCGCCAAATCAAATCAGTACTGAAAGTACTGTAAGCTAGCAAAGCATGGTTGAATACAGCAAACCTTTCCCTCGTTGGGTAGAAAACATCGTGGACAATGAAAATATTGCTTGTTACAAACAATTTCTTCATTGCCCACACTGTTTTCCTAAGCTTTTTTCTTGAGATGCTTAAAAGCCGAATTGAGTGGCAGTGTTTTAAAAAGCATGCTTTTGACAGAGTTCTCTACAACTTGAATAGAGTTTTCAATATCCCTGAAATATATAAGAACTATATTTTATGGCGTAGGCATTCCATTGATTTAGTGGTTAAGCCTCCAATGGCAGTTTGCACTGGTTGAACTTCAGACCTCAAAATTTTGTCTGTTAACTTAACCCATTCCAACCCAAGCCCTCCTTTCTACGCCCCTCAAGAAAAATACTTTGGAAAACATTGTGGAAAATGAAGAAATTGCTTGTATCAAGCAATTTCTTCATTATCCACAATGTTTTCTATTCAAAAAGACAAAGAAATTCGAAATTCCATCAACTTTAAATTGTTGTCTGCAGTTTTGGACCAGTCTAAAATTTTGTTGTGTGGGAATGGGTTAAGCTTTCAAAGCTAATTAGTAGGGCTAAATCTATATAATTTCTTGAGCTTATCACTTTGATAAATGCTCTGATTTTTGTGAATCATATAGAGGATAATCGTTTGTTTCAGTGTAAGATCAATTTATATTTCATTAAGTGAACAACAAAAGCTTTATTTTCATGAGTGGCAGAGCCACGAGTGAAAATAAAGCTTTTGTTGTTCATGAAATGAAATATAAATCAATCTTACTCAAAAATCAAACGATTGTTCTATTTCTTTAAAGCAAAAATTATGCAAAATGCGAAAATTATATGACAAAATTTCTTAAAGCGCATCATTTTGCACGTGACTGCTATGCAACGCTTATGATGACGTCACTTATTTGGCTCTGCTTAGATAACGCCAGATAGGGTGAAATGAACGAAAGCAGGGCATAAGTTTTTGATAATTTCACTGAATAGGCGGTGAGTTTATCAAATGATAATCTACCGTTATTTCTCGATAATCCACCTGAAAGCATTAAAGAATAATTGATAATCTACCAAAAAATCTCAATAAATTTACTGGAAAGCATAAAAAAAAGGTTCGAGATTTTACGCTTCAACTTTCATTAGCTTTTGGGAAAGGAATAATTTAGTAAGTTTTTTGACACAATTCCAAATTGATAATTGTGAAAAAATCCCCTTAATCTAGTGTTACATTACTTTTCTTTGCCTTGTGCACTTTACTTTCTGACGGTAAAATCAAATGATTTTTGAAATCAAAGATGAAGGTTTATTTTCTGAAAGTAAAATAAAGAGCATTTTTTAAAAGCATTGATGAAGGTTTAGTTTCTGAAAGCAAAATCAAATAATTTTTGAAAGAACAGATGAAGGTTTCCTCTCTGAAAGTAAAATCAAATAATTTTTGAAAGCAAAGATGAAGGTTTACTTTCGGAAAGTAAAATCCAATGCATTTTCAAAAGCAAAGATGAAGGTTTATTTTCTGAAAGTAAAACAGGATCATTTTTGAAAGCACAGATGAAGATTGACTTTGTGAAATCAAAATCAAGGGCATTTTTTAAAGGAAAGATGAAGGTTACTTTCTGACAGTAAATTCGATAGCATTTTTGAAAGCACAGATGAATGTTTGTTTTCTGAAAATTAAATTGAGAGCATTTTAGAAAGCAAAGATGAAGGTTAACTTTCTGAAAGTAAAATCAAGAGCACTTAAGAAAGCAAAGATGAAGGTTTAGTTTCTGAATGTAAAATCAAGGGCATATAAGAAAGCAAATTGAAGGTTCTAAAAATTAGGCTCTGTATAAGCCTTTTGAAGTTATATTGTATAAAGCTATTACTACCTGGCAAAATTTTAGACTGATCCAAATTGAAAGGAGTTGCAGACAACAATTTAAATTTTATGGAATGTTCAGCGTTTTCAACTTATTGGATAAAAAAAAATTGTGGAAAATGAATAAAGTTACTTGAAACAAGCAATTTCTTTATTTTCCACAATGTTTCACAACTGTTTTTCTTGAGGGGCATCCAAAAGCATCATTGTGTGGGAATGGGTTAAGAGTCACAGCAAAAAAGAAATAACTAACTAAACAAAGGGTAGTATGTTCCAGTCTATTTAATCTGTCATTTTATCCTTGTGGTCTATTAAGATGAAATGCTAGAGCTTCCATAAGAATAAGGGAAAGAAAATAAAAGAATAAATAAGAGATTTGAATATTGATGTTCAAAGGCTTATTCTTGTTTAAAAAAATATTTTAGAAATTATTTAAGAGATGAAGAGAATATTTTTTGTTTTCATGGAGGTATGAACCGAAAAAACTAATCACACCGTATGAATACGCGAAGCGGATTCATACATTGTGTGATTAGGTTTTTCGGTTCATACCTCCATGAAAACAAAAAATATTCTCTTCATTTCTTATAATTTAATAGCATTGAGCGTAAAAAACAAAAGCTTTACAAATTTTGATACCTTTTTGTATGGGACTATTTTGTGCAGAAGCATACAAAATCGCTGCGTGCTCAAAATTTTGTTCATGGAGTTATGAATAAATTTTTCGACCAATCAGAACGCTCGTTTTTGATAGACGAAACTAAAGATTAAATTATTTGTCTATCACCACAAAATGTCAATGTGTTAATGACAAGATGACAAACCTGAGGACCAGAGGAACCTTGACCTTTATTGGGTCATAAAGATGCTTAACCCATTCCAACACAAGCCCTCCTTTTTACGCCCTTTAAGATAAAAGCTTTGGAAAACATTGTGGAAAATGAAGAAATTGCTTGTGACAAGCAATTTCTTCATTATCCACAATTTTTTCTATCCAAAAATACTAAATAAAATAAAATTCCATCACATTGAAATTGTCGTCTGCAAATTCTTTCAATTTGGACCAGTCTAAAATTTTGTCGTGTGGGAATGGGTTAATAGCTCAATTTAGCTCTTGAAAATATTGCAGGAGAAAGAGAAATTGCTTGTACAAATTTCTCATTTTATCCTATTTCAAGTGTATACTTTCATTATAACAAAATTTAATAGTTATCTGCAACCTCTTTCTGCTAGGTTGAGAAGTCTGAAGTTTTGTTGTCTTTTAATAAATTTAAAACCTGGAGAAAGTAACTGTTTTGGAACATTAAACATATTTACCTCTTGTTTGAGTTTTTGTGTCAAGTGGAATTAGATTAGTTTGATTTCCTAGTAAAACTTCAGGGTTAGCTGGCTTCTTTCGTGAAAGGTCAGCTTCTTGTTTCACTGTTAGAGTTTCAGAATTTGTTCCAGATGTTTCAGAATGCTCAGGAACTGGTGCCTTCCTTTTGTCTTGAGCTTTATTGATGGTCTGTTTGACTTTGCTGGACTCTAAGCTTCCATTATGTCCATCAGATTTATTTGTCTGTTCATCTAATTTAATTTTTTGATCAAATGTCGCTGGAATGTCATCACAATCTGTTTGGCCCCTAATTCTTTTTTTGTCAGAATTTTCCATCCTAGAATTTTCATACAACGTTATAGAATTTTTGTCAGATGATCTTGGTTTACCAGCTATTTGTTTCACATCCTGGCATTTCATGAGTTGTCGAACTAAATCTTGTCTGTTTATATGGAGAAGAGCTTCCAGAAAATAGTTAAACTTTTGTTGGTCAAATTTGAGTACAAGTGAGAGGAAATCCTCCATGCGTTCTGATTCAGTGATTGGTTTTGATTTCAGTCCCATCCAATAGTCTAATGTAACAACTCTTCTCTGAATCAGGTGATCCACAATGTCTTTCATGACCAGGGTATTCTTGAGTTGTGTCCAGCGTTTGGTAATAACATTGTTTAAGGCTTTTGGCCACTGAACATCATCCATCCTATATAAAAAGATTTAAGAGATGAAGAGAATACTTTTTGTTTTCATGCAGGTATGAACCGAAAAACCTAATCACACTGTATGAATACGCGAAGCGGATTCATACATTGTGTGATTAGGTTTTTCGGTTCATACCTCCATGAAAACAAAAAATATTCTCTTCATTTCTTATAATTAAATAGAATCGAGCGAAAAAAACAAAAGCTTTACAAGTTTTGATACCTTTTTGTATGGAACTATTTTTGTGCGTAAGCATACAAAATCGCTGCGTGCTCAAAATTTTGTTCATGGAGTTATGAATAATTTTTTTAGACCAATCAGAACGCTCGTTTTTGATAGACGAAACTAAAGATTAAATTATAAAAGAATGTAAGAAAGACACTACAATAATTAATGCAATGAAATACATGACTTGGATATGTAAGTGGCATCAAATCTTTTTTTAAATTAATGGAAGCAAGAAAGCTTCCAGGGATAACATTTAAAGCCCCTTGAGCTGTGACCTCGGCTTAGAGCTTTCTGTAAATTTGTTTCAACTGGCACATTAACTCATGATGGAGAGCAATTATTGTGCCAAGTTATTTTGAAATCCATGCACAGATGTAGGAGATTTGTTCTAACAATAATCAGAAAATTTGACCTTGAGCTATGACCTTGATCTTGGAGGTATCTGAAAATTTGCTGCAAATGGCACTTCTACTCACTATGGAGGGCAATTATGCTAAGTTATTTTGAAATCCATTAATAAATATAGGAGTTTTGGTCTGGACAAATTTAGACAATCCTTTATTTCTTAGCTCTTATTTATATCTTTTTCTTAATGTTTGTCACCCTGTAAGATGTTTATTTCAATTTATGGGCACTTTATTTTTTGTTTGCAACTTATGTCAATTTCAACCAAACCCAAACTTGGTTTGGTGATTTGTAACCCTTGGAAGGCTGAACTCATAATATTCCTATTTTGGCATGATATACATACACATGTGCAGTCTGATCTTTGTCTATACCACCTGTTGTCCCTTTTAATAAGGAGTTGTTTATAACATGATTTTTTAAAAGAAATATCAACTCACAATTGGTGCTTCTACTGCCTTCAGCTGTTTGATTTTAATGCAAATCTGACAAATTTTATTCAGCGTGACACTAGACTAAATAAAGTGTTAAGCCTTGTCATGCTGATCCCAGAATATTCCTGATCTGCCATTAGCTGTGGCAGCTAAATAGACTAAGATCAGCCTGCACAGATCTGCAGTCTGATCTTAGTCTACACTACCTGCTTGTTATATCAGTCTTGAGGAAACATTTGAACACAAAATAGATCAAAATTTGACAAAAAAATAAAATTTGGTGAATAAATAATAGATATTCAGCTTGACAATGGTAACCCATTCCAACACAATGACATTTTTTGATGCCCCCAAGAAAAAAAGCCAAGGAAAACATTGTAGATAATGAAGAAATTGCTTTTTACAAGCAATTTCTTCATTATCCACAATCTTTTCTATCCAAAAAGATGAACAAATTCAAAATTCCATCAACTTGAAATTGTCGTCTACAGTACGTTTCTTTGAATTTAGCCTAGTCTAAAATTTTGTTGTGTGGGAATGGGTTAAAAAAAGAAGAAAAAAAGTTAAACACATTACCTGATAACAGCAGCAGCTGCTGCCATGGTTGATATTCCAGACAAAAAAGTGAAATGACAACAGGTTTAAATCTCTATTTCTTAATATAAGACTTGTGTCATAATTTAAATGCCCAGATCAAGTTGTTACATTTTTTTATAGAATCACTGAACTAAAACAAAGGAAAGGTAATTTGATATGAAAGATCATTTCTCTGTGAGACAACAAAATATTACACAGTCCAAATTGAAAGACATTACAGATCAGGCATTACAAATTGCTGTATACTTCAAACAAGTAATTTCTACTTTTCAAGATTTTTTTTAGCTTGGATGTTTTCAGAGCAAGAACAGAGATATTGCTAATATAAACCTTGTTGTCGTCTGTGTCAGCGTCGTCCAAAAACTTTGACAATTTCCTATATCTGTAACAGTCCACAAAAATGTGAAATTTTGTGTTGCACCATTTGGCACGATCTTTAGTATTTTTCTATAAAAAGAATTCAAATACATTCTATATGGTTTCATTGTTTAGATTTTACTTGTGAAAAGATTGTCATCTTTTACGGGTTAAAGGGAATGTTTTTGAAGAGCAAAAGGTATCAAACCTGGTCAGACAGTCTGTCGATCCATACGTCTGAACCCATTTATTTCATACATTTTGCAACAAGGCTATATTTGAGGAGCATAATCTGTCTTCGACATTTCTTGTTCGTACATTATGCTGGCCATAAATTTTGCAAATAATTTTGTTTAATATCATAGTGGAACTTCCTGTAGGAAGCAAGTGGTAATAGCCAGAGATCTGTCAATTTTCAACCCTTCCCATTTTTAAAAATTTTAGACCGGTGCAATTTCAAATAAGTTGCAGACAACGATTAAAAGTGGGTGCAATTTGAAAAATAACCAACCCACTGGTTAGAAAATATTGTGGGAAAAAAAGAAAATGCTTGTCGCAAGTATTTTCTTTTATTTCCACAATGTTTTCTCAAGTATAAAATCAGAGGGACGTAAAAACAAGGGATTGTACAGGAAAGGGTTAACCAATTGCCAGAGTACAAAATCTTAAACTAATCCAAATTCAAAGAGTTTACGGACTGATGTTATTCAAAAATCTCCATCTATCGAGATAGAAAATGTGGATAATGAAGAAATTGCTTGTAAAAAGCAATAAGCAACAAAAATTTCTGTTTTCCATAGCTTTATTCTTGAGATATCAATAGAGTGAGGTTGTGTGGGAATGAATTAACCCATTCCTACTCAATTCCCTCCTTTTTACGCCCCTCAAGAAAAGAGTTTTGGAAAACACTGTGGGAAATGAAGAAATTGCTTGTATCAAGCAATTTCTTCATTATCTACAATGTTTTCTGTCCAAAACAATGGAAAAATTAAAAATTCCATCAACTTGTAATTGTTGTCTGCAGCTTCTTTTAATTTGGACCAGTCTAAAATTTTGTTGTGTGGGAATGGGTTAAGGGATCTCTCAGACAGCCCCTTTGCATGTCAAAAATCACATACAAATATACCTCCATTTGGCATCAAAAATATTGTAAGAACCACTTAAACTAGCTTTAGTTACAACGTTTTTGTCACTCGAGATTGATATACAGATATCTAGAATTGAATGAAATGAAAAGATTTAGGGGATTTCAGTGTTATCATTGTTTATTTTTATTTCTCTTTAAATCACTGATAGTATTATAGTAGTCAAGAGGTGGCCTTTGTTTAGGGGTTAAGTCGGTTTGATATGACCAAACCTAAATTACAATTACTTCAAAGTACTGCTCACTAGGTGGTAGGCAATCGCAAATCCTTTACAGTTTTGTTGTAAATATTTTGTTAAAGTTTGAAAAAGGTGTGAGAGGCAAATTACTTTTTCTGTTTTAACCTTTCCAGAACAATCTTTTTTACATCCCCAAAAGGAAATAACTTGGGAAAATATTGTGGATAGTGAAGAAATAGCTTGTAACAAGCAATGTTTTCATTATCCACAATGTTTTCTTCCCAAAAGGACAAAGATTTTAAAATTTCAAAAATTCTAAAATTTAGTTGTTGCAGGTTATTGGTTATCCGATATTCTTTTCGTAATTACACTTATTAACTCTTGTCATGCTGTATAAATTACCCAACTGAAATGCTGTCAAATCAAAGGGCTGAAAGCACTGATAGCACTTGTTGTTCAAAAACCATTATTTCTTTTAGAAATCAACTTCATGAACAACTCTGGCAGGAAAAGTAGAAGCAGAAGGTGTAGACTAAGATCAGACTGCACATAAGTGCAGTCTGATCTTAGTCTACAACTCCTGCTAAAACCGAAATATTCTGGGTTCAGCATGACAAGGGTTAATTTTGTTCTATCAGTTAACCCTTGTCATGCTGAAAAAAATCCTTTAAGAATTGGCATAAAAATCAAAGTACTTTCTCTTGGCCACTGCCATAGGGCAGTGGTAGCATAAAGGACTTCTAGTCAAGGGTCCTCGGTTCAATCCCTGGCCACGGCAAATATCTTTTCCAACATTAGTCTCCCACCAATGGGTGGATAATTGTAAACCTAGGTGGAATGAGTAGCTGGAGACTTGGAAAGGATGAAGTGGTAATTAATACTGTGTGAAAAATACCAGGAATACATGGTTAGGTTTTCCAGCCCCTGTAATATGACTGCAAAACTGTTAAAAGTGGCATCAGAGCACATCCAATCAATCAATCTATATTTCTCCTGAAAATTAATGATATAAACAGCTTTTGCTTGAAGGGGATATAATATGTGGTGTAGACTAAGATCAGACTGCATACTGTCACAATCTGTTACTTAGGATGATGAATATTGACGCTTCAATGAACAGATTTTTGAGTTTCTAGACTATCAATGTCTTATATCAAGGTTTGAATTAAATCCTATCCGAATCGACAACATTAATTCTAGATACTTAGAAAGGAAATGTTCATTTTGTCTTTGTAATACTCTCTTTATTTTTTATCCAAAAGCCTCTGGTTTGACTCTCAGCTTATTTTAACCCTTTCCTGTTTCAAAATTTTGTACACCTGTCCAAATTCAAAGGTTTTGCAGACGAAAATTTAAAGTGGATTTAATTTGAAAAATAACTATTCAGTAGGGTTGAAAACAGTGGTGGAAAAGAAGAAATTGCTTGTTACAGGCAATTTCTTCTTTTCCAACAATGTTTCCTCAAGTATAAAATTACAAGGTCGTTAAAACCAGTGATGTACAGGAAAGGGTTAACCGATAGACACATATGACCATTTAACCCATTACCACAGCCAAACATTTTTACATGCCAAAGGAAAATAGCCTTGAAAACATTATGAGAAAAGAAGAAATTGCTTGAATCAAGCTATTTCTCCTTTCTTCAAAATGTTTTCTACCCTTTTTGGCACTTACTTTCTTTAAGTGCACTTTAAATTACCAACTTCTTTCAATTTCGGCCAGTCTAAATTAACTGATTAACTGAAAAATGCTTTCTTGGATAATGTTACTCTAATGTGATTTTTTTTCAATTCTTTTCTACTTCAATTAAATTTTCTTGCTTATCTCAAGCATTGCATTGTTCAATATTTGTCCAAATTTCTTTCATTAGGACTTATTTACTCAAACGTATTTGATAAGTGATACATACTGTTTGAAACGAAGGAATTTATTTACCTCAGCTATGGATTTAATCTATTACCAGACAACAAAATTTTAGACTGGTCCAAATTCAAAAAAGATGCAGATGACAAGTTTTAGTTGATGGAATACAGAAAATCTTTGTATTTTTGGGGAGGATGAGGTGGGGGTGGGGGGTAGAAAATAACTATGGACAATGAAAAAATTGCTTGTTACAAGCAATTTCTTCATTTTTCTAGATGTTTTCTTGTTATGTGTAAAAAAGTGGGATTGTGTGGGAATGGGATAATCCATTACCAGCCAACAAAATTTTAGACTTGTACAATTTGAAAGACAAGGCAGACAACATTCCAAAGTCCACAGAAATGAGATAATAAGTATCAAATAGGGTAGAAAACATGGTTAGAAAAGGAGAATTTGCTTACCACAAGCAATTTCTCCTTTTCAAACAAAGTTTTCCACGATCATATCGCTTTACAGGGCATCCAAAAGTCGATTTGTGAGATGATTGGTTACATCAAGAATTGACTCTAATTGTGAAAAAGGATGAAATATTTAAAATCTACATCATTATTCGATTAGAATTAAGTTGAATACATCTTTCACATTTTCAACTCATTGAGAAAAAACAGAAGCCATGTATATATCAATATCATTGTGGTTGGCTGGTTCTTTTGCGTTACTGGAGGGGTTTTCAGAATCTCAAGTGAAAAATTATGCCAGTACTTTCAAACAGACTTTGAACAAGCATCTAGAAGAAAAACTTTCTTTGACTCAACTTCGACAAATGATTAAGGATCACGAGAAAGAATTAGGGATACGACCAATAAATGGATCGAAAGAGTTTGAAAGGATTTTTCAAGCCATTCAGTTACGATTTACCAATTTGGAATTGTCAGTAGGGAATCTAAAATCGGCAGTAGAGAAGAGTTTTAATGGACCTTCACCTGTTGTATCCAACCTGCCACCTCCTGGTGCTTCTCCAACACCCATTTCAGGGGGTAATAGTCCTCCACAGCCTCTGGGCTCTGCACCAAAGGCTCCACCTGTATTGCCACCCCTTGCAGGGATTGGTGGACCCCCTACAGCTTCAGGGTCTGGACCTCCGATTAGGTTGCGATATTGTTGTAAAGATCCTGGATTATTGAAATATTGTGGTAGATTTAGAGAAAAAGTTTTTGAAGAGGAATGCTATGAAAATACTGATGATCAACTTGACTTAGTGAGGAATACAGGAATAGTCGAAAAAATGAAGGTAAGTTATTCATTTTCTGTAAAACATCATGGAAAAAGAAGAAACTGCTTGTAACAAGCAATTTCTCCTTTTCCCACAGTATTTTCAACCACATAAGATGGTTTCAATTCCAATTTTCATAGTTGTCTGCAACATCTTTCAATTTTGACCAGTCTGAAATTTCGAAAAACGGGAAAGGGTCAACCGATTACCAGAAAACAAAATTTTAGTCAGGTACAAATTGAAAGAAGTTGCAGAATACAAATCATAGAATGCTAGAGTTAGTAGAGTATATCGATTAAGGTAGAAAGCTTTGTGTGTAAAGGAAAAATTTCTAGTTAAAAGCAATTTCTCCCTTTCAGAAAAAGTTTTTTCGTAACAATTTTTCTTCAGGCCTTCAAAACGTGGGGTTGTGTGGTAATGGGCTAGGGATCTTTTTTGAGTGACTCTTATAATATGAGCTTAAAAGGAATAGTATTAATGAAAACATTATTTAAGAGGAGATATTGAAATTCTCAATCAGTTTCTCCTTTTACAACAATATTTTCTTTAAAATGTACTTTTACTTTTGAATTCAATTGCATTTTGAAATACCATCACAAACTCCTTGCCACCAGCAATTTCTTCATTACCGGTATTCACAATTTTTTTCTAACCCAAAAGACAAAGATTCTAAAGATTTTATATGAATTGAATTTTTTATCTACAACTTCTTTCAATTTGGACTGGTTTGAAATTTTACTGTGTGGTAAAGGATAAAACATATCTCATCACCTGACAACAAAATTTTGACTGGTCCCAACTGAAAGAAGTTGCATGAACATTACAAGGGATGCTAAAATTGGAACAAAGTGCCCAAACAGGTAAAAAATGTCTTGAGAAAAGGAGATGTTACTTGTTACAAGCAATTTTTCTGTATCTCACAAAGTTTTCC
Source organism: Fragum fragum (assembly GCA_946902895.1). Classification (NCBI taxonomy): domain Eukaryota; kingdom Metazoa; phylum Mollusca; class Bivalvia; order Cardiida; family Cardiidae; genus Fragum; species Fragum fragum. The sequence continues at coordinate 12,783,657 of OX336371.1, read as the reverse complement.
ATAACTATACTTCTACAGGGCATCGTGCAAAAAACAGAATTGTGTAGAAATAACCTAGCTAATTTCATACTGAACCCGGAATATTCCTGTTTTTTTTGCAGAAAGTGTAGACAAAGATCAGCCTGCACAAATGTGCAGTCTGATCTTAGTCTACACCACAGTTCCTTTTAATCCAGAGTTGTTTATAAGATATGGGCTGACTATATCAACTAACAAAACTAGTTGTCTTTCAAATGAGACATTAAACCAAGGCCCGTGTGACGATGCTATCCATTGAGCACGTTAAAGAACCAGGCAGAGCTCACAGTAGTTTCGACCTGTATCCGTGCACTATCCCCCGTAACAACTAACAAACCTTCTGGGGGTTGTAGCTCATATGAGCATGTGCTACAGAAGCAACGATAAATAAATGGATAAACACAAAGATATTTTGTTTGAAATATATATCATTCATAATTAGTGCTTCCAATGCTTTCAATACTTTGATTTTTTATGGAATTTTCGAATAGGATTTTATTCAGCATCACAAGACGTTAATAATTTTTCTATATTTTGACAGACTGAATTGGAGTGAAATGAACCCATAGCAATAAAAATTTATCTATTTATCATAGAAAATAGGGACTTTTTGTCAACACAATAAGAAACTTGTACAAAATAAGAAACAGAATTTATTTACCTTGACATCTAAATCAGATAAAAAAGACCCATCAGATAAGCCTTTTATTTTCAATTTTATCTGTTTGTAGATGAATTGTTTTAATAAATCTGAATTTCATGACAACTCATTGAATATACATGTACTCTAAATTGATTTCTCTTTTTGATTGAAGGAAAATAAACAAAAAGACAGCAGTGTTACATGGCAGTACTATGTTGGCACATCAGGTCACTATATACAGTACCCTACCAGTAATAGAGCCTGTGAAAAACAGACTTTGTCTCTCGACAGTCCACTAACAGAGTAAGTTATTATAACAAAATGAAATAACATGGCATTGCTTTCTTGGTACATCAGGTTGTTAGATACAGTACCCGGCTAGTTGTAGGGCCTGTAAAAAGCAGACATTTTCTGTCAACATTTCACTGACAGAGTAAGTTCCTAATTTATTATCATGGCAGTTCTTTGTTGGAACATCAGGTCACTATATACAGTACCCTGCTTGTTGTAGGGCCTGTATAAGTAGACATTGTCTGTCAACAGTCCACTGACAGAGTAAGTTATTCAATTTTGCAGTACTTTGTTGGAACATCAAGTCAATAAATACAGTACCCGGCTAGTTGTAGGGCCTGTAAAAAGTAGACATTGTCTGTCAACACTCCACTGACAGAGTAAGTTATCATAACTTGGCAGTACTTTGTTGGAACATCAAGTCATTATATACAGTACCCTGCTAGTTGTAGGGCCTGTGAAAAGTAGACATGTGACCTGCCATGCAAAAAAGGGACCATCTGCAAAAGACAAAAATTGTTTTCTCTGAATAGGATGGACATTCTACAACTATTCATTTGTGAAATATGTAACCCTTTCCACAAGATCCTCCTTTTCATTAGACCCGCAAGTAAAAAGTTTCCAAAAGCATTAAGGAAAATGAAGAAATTGCTTGTAATATGCAATTTATCATTCCTACAATGTTTTCTGCACCAAAAGATAGAGACTTTTCAAAACTTCATCAACTAATAAGTTGTTTTCTGCAATTTCCTTCAGTTTTTGGCTTGTCTCAAAATTCTGTTGTCTTGAATGGCTGCTTTTAGCATGACAAGTTACAGGTATAAAACAATCCTTTCAGAGAATGGTTTGCAGAAAAGTTGAGAATGGAGAGAAAGAATCTGATCATTTTGGTGGACAATGGGCTAGAGACACAGTCAGTCCTGTCTTCAGGCAGTCCCATGTCTCGTAGAAATTTGCTGGCAGATGCTGTAACAAGGTCTTTACACACTCTGACTTCTAATGACAAGGTATTCATAGGTTGAGAATTATTTAACTGTTCCTGTTTTTCAAAATTTTAGACTTATCCAAATTCAATGAAACTGCAGATGACAATTAACCCATTCCCACACTGTGACGCTTTTGGACACCCCTCAAAAAAATATTGTGTAAAATGAAGAAATTGCTTGTAACAAGCAATTCCTTCATTTTCTACAATGTTTTCTACCCAGAAAATTGAAAATAGCTAAAATTTCATAGACTTTAAATTGTCGTCTGCAACAACTTTCAATTTGGACCAATCTAAAATTTTGCTTTCTGGTAATGGGTTAAAAGTGAGTGCAATTCGAAAATTAATCAACCTGCAGGGTAGAAAATATAGTGGTATAAAAAGAAATTTCTTGTAATAAGCAATTCCTTCTTTTTCCACAATGTTTTCTCAATTATAAAATTACAGCAATGTAAAATCCAGGGTTTGTTAACCCATTACCAGACAACAACATTTTAGACAGGGTGCAAATTTTAAGAGTTTTTCATAGGACAATTCAATTTCTTTTGAAAACATTGTTAATAAAAAAAGAAATTGCTTGTTACAGGTAATTCTTTCTTTCTTTTCTTACAATGCTTTCTACCTTATTCCATAACCACACAATGAGACTCTCTGCTGACCTGAAGAAATGTAATCATGGCAAACTTTGAGGGAAAAGGAGAAATTGCTTTTAACAAGGAGTGTCGAGTTTTCTCACAATGTTTCTTATTTGGCACTTATTTTCCAATTTAAGCACAATTTAAAACACCGTCTGCATCTTCTTTCAATTTGGACCAGACTAAAATTTTGTCACCAGGTAAATGATTAATAACAAGTCTGAAATTTTTTCATCAATTAAATGATTAATAACAACACTTATTTTCCCATTAAAACAACAATTTCTTCACTTTCCATAATGTTTTCTGAAAACTTTATCTCAAGGGTCATAAAAAGGAATTGATTAATTTGTGGATGGATTTCTTCATCATGAGTAGATCTGTCATTTGAAATAAATTTTCAGATAGCTCCAAGGTCAAGGTCATAATATAAGGTCAAATATTCAAATATTGTCATTGGACAATTTTCTATCGGGCAATTAAATTAAACAATTTTATCATATCTAAATTTCAGGTGAATGTTATTGCATTTCCCTATGATTCCAATTTTACTGGTATTACTAGTGGATGTGCTGGTAACTTACTGGTAGCTTCACAAAGAAATTTGAATCTGCTGTCTGACTTTATCAGAACTTCTCCTGTTTCAAATGGTAAGTTTTTCTTGAACAATGTTACTGGTGGTACATGTACTAGTGGATGTGCTGGTAACTTACTGGTAGCTTCACAAAGAAATTTGAATCTGCTGTCTGACTTTATCAGAACTTTTCCTGTTTCAAATGGTAAGTTTTTCTTGAACAATGTTACTGGTGGCACATGTACTAGTGGATGTGCTGAATCTTGCTGGTAGATTCCTAGAGAACTGTGAATGTCTTGCATAACTTTGTCTGAACTTCAGTCTGCTGTTTCAAATGGCGATTTCTAAATGAACAATTTTGCTAGTATTACAAGTGGATGTGTTTATAACTTCGCGGTAAATATTCTTAGAGAATAGTGAATTTCTAGTCAGAGATTACCAGTAGTTTACCTGTTTAAATGCTTAAATTTTAATAAGCAATTTTGCTAGTGCTATAAATGGATAAGATGCTAGTAGGTGCGCAGAAAAATGTAAGTTGTTTTGCCAGTGTTACAAGTTGATGTGTATATAACATTCAGGTAAATTCTTAGAGAATTGAGAATGTCTAGTCTTAAATTAAATTTTAATAAGCAATATTGCTAGTGTTATTAATGGATAAGCTGGTAACTTGCTAGTAGGTGTGCAGAAAAATGTGAAATTGTTTTCCATAATTTAGTTCTTGTGGATGTGAAAAAGTGGGATTGTAGGGGTATGGGTTAACCCTTTCCTGTACAAACCCGTGATTTTATGTTGCTGTGATTTTATATTTGAGAAAATATTAAGGAAAAAAAAAGAAATTACTTAAAACAAGCATTATCTTCTTTTCCCACAATATTTTCTACCACATACAATGGTTTCATTTCAAATTGCATCCAGTTTTCATTGTTGTCTACAACCTCTTTCAATTTAGAACACTCTATAATTCAAAAAAATGGAAAAGAGTTAAAATGCTAAAATTTTAATGAGCAATGTTGCTTTTAATTATTAATGAATAAGCTGGCTACTTGCTAGTAGGTACACAGAGAAATGTGAAATTGTTTTCCATGGCTTCTTTCTTGAGAGGCATGAAAAAACAGGATTGTGTAGGAATTGGTTAACCCATTCCCACACAACGATGCTTTTAAATGCCACTCAAGAAAATTTTTTTTTGAAAACATTGTGAAAAGAAATCGCTTGTCACAAGCAATTTCTTCTCTATCCACAATGTTTTCTAACTAGAAAAAAATCTAAAATCTAAAATATCATCAATTTTAGATTGCTGTCTGCAACTCTTTTCAATTTGAACCAGTCTAAAAATTTTGTTTTTCGGGAATGGGTTAACATATTTTACTCTCAATTTCAGGTCAACCTAACCTGATGGAGGGGCTTAACTCAGCTTACAGCTTATTCAAAAACGAACGCCAGGAAAATAAAGCAACATTTGATAGACACAGCAACCTGTTGTTGATATTGATGGATGGCAAGAGTAGACCAGCAGGGCTTGATGGGACATCACTGTTTGAACTGATGGCTCGCTACCAGAAACAGTTGGTATGCTGTTACAGTCAAGTCTTGTATTTATGACTGCAGCAGGAAGCTCACAAATAATCCATTACCAGATGAAACAATTTTAGTTTGGTCAAAATTCAAAGAGCTTGCGGACAATTTCAAGTTGATAGAATTTTAAATATCGGTCTTTCTTGGTATAAAACAATGTGGAAAAGGAAGAAATTGTCTGTAAATTGATTTTTTTGAGAGTCGTAAAAAGTTGGGACAGTGTGGTAACAGGATCAAGAAAATTTGACTTGTATTCCAGAAATTTTATCTTTTGAAATGGCAAAATAACTGATTAAATCAGAGCCAGATAATAAAATTTTATATTGGTCCAAATTCAAAGATGTTGCTGGGGTTAGAATTTCAATATCTCTGTCTTTTTGGTAGAAAAACAATGTGAAAAGTGGAGAAATTGCGTGTAACAATCATTTCCTTCAATTTTTCCATAGTTCTTTCTTTGAGGATAGTAAGTATTGTTGGAATTGGTTACAAAAGTTCCCCTTAACCAACGATATAGAGTTCACCGTGTAAGGACTTTAAATGATTTCTAGAATGCTATCATAAGCATGAATAAACAACAAAAATTTATAAAACAAAATAGGAGGGGGCATAATTAAGTATGATATAGTTAGCCAATTACCAGACGGCAACATTTTGATAAAAGTGGTAGACGACAATTTAAAAGTTATGAAATTATAGCTTTTTTCAACTTTCTGGGAAGAAAACATTGCGTAAAATGAAGAGATTGCTTGTTGCAAGCAATTTCTTCATTTTACACAATGTTTTCCCAATTGTATTTCTTGAGGGTTGCCAAAAAGAACCATTGTGTGGGAATGGGTTAGAATTATAACTAAATTTGACAATAAGTGTTCTTTTTGATAAATTATTGAAATAAAGTTTTTCTTTCTATTTTCTAGGAATCCAGTGTACAACACTTAGTATATATACTCGGGGATCCAGACTCAGATAAGTTAGCCAATAGAATGGCTCAGATTGCAGACCAGAACAATTTGAAAATAATTCTTGATGATGGAACAACAGTTGCAAAGTGGCCTACAGTGAGTACAAGTCGGTTCCTATTTTCATGCCTTTGTATTGACTTATCTGATGGTCAGATTATCTGTTGGGCCATTTAACCCAATCCAACAAAATCCCTCCTTTTTACGTCCCTCAAGAAAAAAATCTTTGAAAAACACTGTGGAAAATGAAGAAATTGCATGTATCAAGCAATTTCTTCATTGTCCACAATGTTTTCTATCCTAAAAGAAGAAAAAAATGAAATTCCATCAACTTTTAATGGTCGTCTGCAGATTCTTACAATTTGGACCTGCCTAAAAATTTATTGTGTAAGAATGGGTTAACAGATCACTGTTGGCATGGCCCAGCCCACTGAGTTCCAACATAAAAGTCAGACATTAATTGGTATTCTTATGCAAATTTATGATCAGAAACTTCTTACAATCAAACGACTGAAAGTCCTGAGAGCGTTTTTGCTGGCTTATCAGTAACAGCACTCAATAATGCTAACATGTATCATCAAGATGAGTACATAAATCGTACACCTAAGTTGGATGAGCAGCTGGGGCTCAATAAGGATGTAGTGATATTACTGGTGTGAGAACTACCAGGAATCCATGGTTAGGAGCTCCAGCAGTCCCGATATAACTGAAATACTTTTAAAAGTTGCGTTAAAACCCCATTCAGTCAATTATGACCCTTTTAGTGTTTACCGAAATCGCTATTTTGATTTAAGCACAACGTTTTCTTTAATATTATTTCATCGGTTCCTGAAAATTTGTGGTTGTATGGTAATAGGCTAAATGATGAGAGGTAAAGCAATCAAAGCTAACATTCAATTCTTTTTGCGTTGAGTATATTATTATTACAATTGAAGTACCGTACTACATGTCTGTTTCAAAGATATAGTTAAAATGGTGTTTTATTCATTGGGGTTAAATAGGCACTATAACAGGGTTGTAACTTGTAATATATACTGCTTACCGTATATGGAATGTAAATTTGCTCAGTCCTGCCAGGTCAAACTAACAGACAGGATTAGGAGTTTGTTTACATCTATTCGCCTACTCCACTAACCACTGACCTAGATTCTATTATGAAATGTGAGGAAATTATTTCTCTCATTTAGACAGTTCATTAGACAATTTACTATGGATATATCAAGACGAGGTTTTAAACCATTTTCCTTGATATTCATGACTAAAAGGAGGCTGTTGGCATTCAGCAAGTAAGTTATTTTCTTCATCAGCAATGAAACAAGATGGAGGCTATAACATAGATTTCCAATTCAAGTTTATGAGCATGCGTGGAAATGAGTGGAAATGTGTGAAAACTTGTTTCTGGTTGATCAATGTGAAATACTGGTTTTGTCCTACAAAACCACTAAAAAGTAAAATGGTTGATCGGTGACCTGAACGTCATTGGGCGTGGCCAGCCATCTGTCTGTTATCTTGAACCTTGCTTATTTTCATACTACGTCATGATGCCATGTTGCAAAAGACTTTTTGAAAATTTTCAACTTCTTTGACAAACTCCTCTGAATTAACCCATTACCAGACAGCAAAATTTTAGACTAGCCAAAATTGAAAGAAGTTGCAGAGGACAATTTAAAGTGTATGAAATTCTAGATTTTTTCAATTTTCTGGACAGAAAACATTGTGGAAAATGAAGAAATTGCTTGTAACAAGCAATTTCTTCATTTTCCACAATGTTTTCCAAAGCTTTTGTCCATAGGGGTGTTTAAAGGCGTCACTGAGTGGGAATGGTTTAACCCTTTCCCGTTCAAACACGGGATTTTACGTTCCTGTTTTTTTCTACTTGAGAAAACATTGTGGAAAAAGAAGAAATTGCTTGTAACAAGCAATTTCTCCTTTTGCCACAATATTTTCTACCACATAAGATGGTCAGATTTCAAATTGCATGCACTTTTCATTGTCGTCTGCAACCTCTTTCAAATTGGACCAGTCTAAAATTTCCAAAAACGGGAAAGGGTTAAAGAATGATCTCCCCTTGAAATGTGACTCCTTTCCTATGTTAAGCACTAGGTTAAATTTATACCCATTACCACTAGACAAATTAGATTTATTTAAATTCAAATAAGTTGCAGGCGACAGCTTCAAATTAATAGAAATTCTTAAATAAATCAGTCTTTCTCTGTAGAAAACAATGTGGAAAATGAAGAAATTGCTTGTAACCAGCAATTTCTTTATTTTTAACATTTTTTTCTCAAGCTTCTTTCTTTTAGGGCTGCAAAAAAGCGGGATTGTGTGGAAAAGGGTAAAGTCAAATCCAGTTACTAGTGCTCCTTTCAGATTCAAGGTCTTGTATCAGACGGACAGGCTATTGGTAAGGAAGGATATTTCATGATTGCCCACAATGTTACGACCTTTCCCCTAGAAGTCTCGACATATTTCAAAAAACTTCCACCAAAAATCGATAACATCAATGATGTAACTACCATCACACCTATACTTGATGGCACTTCAGGTAGGCATGAAAAAAAAAGTTTTTAGCTAACTTTAGCTAACTTTCGCTAGAGACCAACAAGTAAAGGGTCAGTAAACCCTTTCTGGTGCAATCCCTGTGATTTTATAATCGAGAAAACATTGTAGAAAAAAAATTGCTTGTTATCCCCCCTGATGAAATCATCGGGAGGATATTGTTTTTGCTAAGTCCATCCGTTCGTCCTTCCGTCCGTTGGTCCATCCTTTTACCATCCAAGTTTCATTCCCACGCTATCTATTGGAAACCATTGACTGGATTTCAATGAAACTTTTTGGAAAGCTTCACTACAAAGAGAAGATGCGCATAATTTCGGGATTATGATGGACCGGTTTGACTATTAAATTCAGAGTTACTGCCCGCTGACTGGTGAAGCCATATACATACAGAGTAATATTGGTTTCTGCATCATTTCTTGGAAACCATTGACTGGTTTGCAATGAAACTTTGTGGAAAGCTTCACTGCAAAGAGGGGATGCACATAATGTCAGGGTTAACTGGTTCAACTATTAAATTTAGAGTTACTGCACCTGATTGCCGAAGCCATATACATACAGAGTGATATTTGTTTCCACCCTTTTTCTTGGAAACCATTCACTGGATTTGAATGAAACTTTGTGGAAGGCTTCACTACAAAGAGGAGATGCGCATATTGTTGGAGTTATCTGATTCGACTATTTAATTAAGAGTTTCTGCCCCTGATTGGTGAAGCCATATACATACAGAGTGATATCCTAAGATTAATATACTCAATTGACAAACAAAATATTTTCAGCAGGGGATATCAATTCAACGAATTAGCTTGTTACAAGCAATTTCTTCTTTTTCCACAATATTTTCCACTAAATGGTTATTTTGCAGATTGAATCCACTCTTAATTGTCGTCTGCAAAACCTTTGAATTTCGACAGGTCTAACAATTTGCAAAACAGGAAAAGGTTAACCCATGCCAAAATTCCCTCATTTAACCCTTTCTTGTTCAATACATTGTTTTACAAGCAATTTCTACTGTTCCTAAAATATTTTCTAGCATATAGGATGGTTTCATTTCAGAATTGCATCTGATTTTCATTGTCATCTGTAACCTCTTTCAATTTGGACTAGTCTAAAATTCAGTTTAAACAGGAAAGGGTTCATGAGAGTCTAGAAACGATCCCTCGAAAGGTCACAGCTTTTATTGATGGTGTTAGTTTCAAATATATGATGTATTTTTAAAACGCCTCTTGGGTGACGGTCTTCCGAATTCCTTGAAAAATAGAATATATTTCCTAAAAATGCAGCTTTTTTGAGTGATAAAAGTGATAATTATAAGATCCATAAGAAAAATGTTTGAAAATCTCTTAAAACTATTCATTTGATTTCTTTGTTATCTGGCTACTATTAAGTAAATGTTCTGTTTAAAATGGAGAATAGCTTTAATCTAACAATTTTCATGTTTTAAATGAATCTTTGAATTTCATCATAATTTTGAATGTTTGTTACATGGTTTGTGATCTTAACCCATTCCCACACAGTGATGCTTTTGGACACCGCTCAAGAAAAACAAGTGGGAAAACAAAATTTAAAATGAAGGAATTGCTTATCACAAGCAATTTCTTCATTGTCCTCAATGTTTTCTACCCCTAAAAGCTGGAAAAAATGTAAAGTTAAATCAACTTTAAATTGTCGTCTTCAACTCCTTTCAATTCTGACCACTCTAGAATTTTGTTGTATGGGAATAGGTTAAACCCAGTGGAGCAATACAAGCCCTCTTGGGCCTCTTTTTTTCACCAGGTATAAAGATGTCCCTAGCAGCCCTTGTTCATAACAACAGCGAGGTATTGGGTGTAGCGGCAGTGGATGCTACCCTGGCCACAGTATTTTCAGAAATCGAGAATTTCGATATGGGTCAGGATAGCTATATGTACCTGCTAGAACTGAACCATGGTAATCTCAAAATATATCAATCTTGATGAACCCATTACCAGACAATTAACTTTTAGAATGGTCTAAATAAAAAAAGTTTGCAGATAATATTGAATAAGCTGTAGTTACGATGTTGCCAAATAAACAAATCTAACTACCGATGTCGGAGTTCAGTTAGGGTCTAAATAAATGATTTGATTGTTCTATCTTCCCTTTTTTGATTGACAGCACTTTTGCCTCAATTGAAATATAAAAAATATATATAGTAAATCCCCGTATCAACCCATTCACACAAAATAAAATTTTAGACTGGTCAAAATTCAAAGAAGTTTCAGACAACAATTTCAAGCTAATGACTTTTCAAATGTTTTGTCTAGTGTTGAAGAAAATATTGCGGAAGGAATTGATGAGCATAAAAAAACAGGATTATGTGGAGAAGGGTTAACACCTATCTATCCCAAAACATGTTACTGATTTTTTGCCTTTGTATTTCTACCCTAATCTGTCCAGTAAATGCTTTTGCGATTTACAGGTTTGTTTTACTAAATGTCTTTGGCTTTTACTTTTTAAAAGTTGGGGTTTACAAAGTGAAACTATAGATATATCCCGTACTTGCTGTGAAGACAATTCTTTTTTAAGGCAAATAAGAAACAATCAATTTGACAGCAGTTTTATTTGCTAATTTACCCAGGTTAACCAATTCCCACACAGTGACCCTTTTGAGCGTCCCTCAAGGAAAACATTTGGGAAAAAATTGTGTAAAATGAAGAAATTGCTTGTAACAAGCAATTTCTTCATTTTACACACTATTTTCTACCCAGAAATTTGAAAAAAATCTGAATTTTCATAAACTTATAATTGTCGTCTGCAACTCCTTTCAATTTTGGACCAGTCTAAAATTTAACGGTTTTGTAATGGGTTAAGACTCTTTAGAAAATAGCAAATGAGCCACAAATGATGGCCAAAAATAACTTCTCTGTTTGCTTTTTACCTCGGATTGCGATCACCTTGGCGTCGTTGGCGTTGGCGTGACAAACTTTTCCCTTGGTCATATCTCTCTTGTTATTGAAGATATCCTCATGAAACTTGGCATATGTATTGACCACCACAAGAGCTATCTAGACTATCAAGGGGGATAACTCTAAAAGCATTTTTGTATGAGTAATGCTCCTTTTTTGACTTAGAATTTTTGCATTATCCAGCACCTGCAGCTGAGTGTTGGCACCCGTGAGTTGTGCTCTTGTTCATCTTGAATCAAATCCTATGACAAACACAAATAACAATACAGGGTGTTGGTAGATAGGCAGGAAAAATGGAAAAAGAAAAATTATTTTGTATGAGTATTCACATGGTTTACCACAATGTTTTCCTTAGTGTAAGTGATGATTCTAGGGGTTATGAAAATAAGTATTTCGATGGGTATGGGACAAATAAAAATTCTAGTCTCATTATTGAAGAAAAGCCATGGAAAAGCTTTAGCAAAAGGAGAAGAGATAACTATACTCGTGTTAATTCTTTATACAACAATTTTTATTTTCTCAATATTCCATGGGATGATTTCATGAGAACCACCTCCATAGAATTTAGTTTTGATCATTTTATTTGCAAAAAAAAATCATCCAATTATGACGATCTTTTTTCTTGGAAAGAGAATTTTAACCCTTGTCATGCTGATCCCAGAATGTTCGTGCTTTGGCAGGAGGTATAGACAAAGATCAGTCTGCACATATGTGCAGTCTGATCTTCGTCTATACCACCTGCTTGTTCATTTCAATCCATATTCATTGGTAGGGTACATTTTCAAAAAGATATGAACCAACAATTATTGCTTCAGGTGATTTCAGTCCTTTGATTTTACTGCGATACTCTGTAGAGAATTTTATACAGCATGACAAGGGTTAATGCTGGTGGCATAATTTAAATGGTTGCTTAATTGATTTGGTAGCTTGAGCAAAATTGACTGTACTATTGAAAGTGGCATTAAACCCAATTCAATCAATATTTCATCACATCCACCAAGAGAGTGGACTTCACCATATTAACCCAAAATTTTAGACTGGTCCAAATTCAAAGGAATTTCAGAGAAAAATTTAACCCTTGTCATGCTAAACCCAGAACATTCGTGTTTTGGCAGTTGTTGAAGACAGATCAGTCTGCACAGATGTGCAATCTGAGTTGTTTTGATGTTTATTTTTCAAAATGAATATCAACAAATAACTATTGCTTCGAGTGCTTTTAGGCCTTTGAGTTTATTGTAATTCTGTAGTGGATTTATTCAGCCTAACAAGGGTTAAAGTTTATGATAGAATAAATGTGGAAAATGAAGAAATTGCTTGTCACAAGCAATTTCTTCATTTTTCTCAATATTTTTTTTCAAATGTTTTTTCTTGAGGGGTGTCTAAAAGCATAATTTTGTTGGAACAGATTAAGTTAAAGGTCTGGCTACACCCCAATAATGTTCAATTTCTATAAAACGTACAGGCCATGTTTTGATGCATCCTAAACTACGAGATCCAGATGAGACCAATTTTGATGACACCATATTTCCTAGACTAGAGATGCTGGAGCCAGAATTGACCCAGCAAGAAAGATTGAAGATTTTGAAGGCTTCAACGACACTCGGATTCTTTGATACAAAACAGGTTGGTCAGTCCTTTCAACTCAATACATGTACAAAGATACAAGATTTCACAGCTTAACTTTTTCCTGTTCAAACTTGGTATTTTACATCGCTGTAATTTTATGCTTTTGTACTTTTTCTACTGTATTTTCTTTCATATAGGATGGCTACTTGTTTAGATTTACTTACTCTATAATGTTTTCTGCTATCCCTTTCATTTGGACAAGTCTAAAATTTTGTAATGGCTTTTTTAATGTGAAATCTTGCCGAGCCTCAAGCCTTACATTTTTGTAGTCATTAGAATGGCCTCATAGATATAGGCTGTAGACAAGATGTTTCAGTAGCAAACAAAACCAATAAAAATGTTTCACATAAATTTTGGTAATGTTGGTGTTCAAAGTTCACTTCGAGTCTTAAAGAATAATTCGATTGGTCAATTGATTCATTGATTGACAGCCACAATCTGTCAGTTGAACAGTTAGGAATCAATTTTCTTTTGTAGCTAACAAGGATTAGAAGTTTTGTCTCTGGTGAAATAGTTATGAACCCAGGAAAGACATCTATTCCAGCAACAGTTTACTACCAGCGTTTACGGGGTACCGACCTATGTGTTGTCCTTGTACATTTTTCTTCTGACGTAGAAGAAGCGAGACTTCAAGTTTTAAATGGAAATACACAAGTAAGTCAAAGATAGGGTTGGGTTTAAATTCTGTATCATACACTTAGCCTATTCAACCAACTTAAGCCTTTCCTGGTTAATCCCTGGATTCTACGTCCCTGAGTTTTTTGACTTGAGAAAATATTGTAGGATAAGAAGAAATTGCTTGTAACAAGCAATTTCTTCTTAACCCCACAATTTTTCTATCCTATAGGTTGTCTACTTTTCAAATTGCACTCACTTTTAATTGTCGTCTGCAACTTCTTTGAAATTGGACAAGTCTAAAATTTTGAAAACCAGGAAAGGGTTAAGAATTTAACCTCTGATTGTTGAATTGCAAGTTTTAAACACACAGTACATCTTGAAGCCACAGCACATTGGCTTATATTCTTCTTAAGTACCCATCTATAAACTGGAGAGGAGCAATGTGGAAGTATTTTTTTGCTCTAAGAAAATTCCACGGTCTGGGCCAATTTCAAACCCAAGACCCTCCGAGGCCTGCATCCTACTACTAGACCACAGACTACATTAACCCTTTCCTGGTTAATCCCTGTTTTTTACGTCCCTGTTATGTAAGAATTGAGAAAACATTGTGGAAAAAAGAAGAAATTGCTTGTAACAAGCAATTTCTTCTTTTTTCCACAATATTTTCTACCCTACTGATTGATTATATTTCAAATAGGTTGGACTTTAAATTGTCATCTGCAAAACCTTTGAATTTGGACCAGTCTAAAATTTCAAAAAAACAGGAAAGGGTTAACTCATTGAGGTAACTACTTTGACAGCTTGAATAATCATATTTGGGTTAATTCATGCTGATATCCAGCTAAGATTTCTTTAACCTATTACCACACAATGCTGCTTTTGATGCCATTATGGAAAAAATTTCAGGAAATAGTGTTGAAAATGTAGAAAATTGCTTGTAACAAGCAATTTCTACCCTGAAAGCTATGATATATGAAATTCCATCAATTTGAAATTGTTGTCTGCAACTTCTTTGAAATTGATCCTAAGTTTCTGTCATTTGGTTAATGAGGGACATTCCTGTGTTATCTTTCCTTTGTCCTGTGAGCATTAAATCAGAGGTGTGCCAAAATGTACATTGGTCCTTTCACTTCATTACCTTTGTTTTTATCCTTGTTCGGTATGGGGAAGTTGCGATTTTTTATTTGCCTTTACTAGAAATAGCATAGAAATGCATTTTCAAGATGAAACAAATTTTCCAGCTCTAAAGTTTCCATTATACAGCTGATATTAAAACCAGACAGTGCAAAGAAACCTAGGATTAAGTCCAAGTAAAACACTGATGGGGACCAATGTATTTCTGGAGAGTATTAAAGAGAGATAACCCAAGAATGTCCCCCATTGTTTAATTCATCGTCTTATCCAGTATTACTTTCAATTGAAAATAAGGAGAATTTCTTACAATATGCTTAAACCTTTCCTGTTCAATCCCTGGTTTTTACGTCCCAGTGTTTTTATACTTGAGAAAACATTGTGAAAAAAAAAGAAATTGCTTGTAACAAGCAATTTCTTCTTTTCACAATATTTTCTACCCTACTGAAGGATTATTTTTCATATAAAATCAATTTATATTGCCGTCTGCAAAACCATTGAATTTGGACAGGTCCGAAATTTTGAAAACCAGGAAAGGGTTAAACCTATTATCAGACAACAATAATTTAGACTGGTCAAATTCAAGGAAGTTATGGAATATATTTGAAACAGGTTTTGAATTGAAAAATGATTTCCATATAGGATGGAAAACATTGTTGGCAAAGGAGAAATTTCTTGTCCTAGGTAATTTCTCCTTTTCCTACTAGCTTTCACTTGACCAATTTCCTCTCAATGACACTTATAGGTGCCACAAAGAAAAAAAGCTTTGGAAAACATTGTAGAAAAAGAAGAAATTGCTTGTTACAGCCACGATATGACTGAAATACTATTAAAAGTGGCATTAAACCTCATTCAATCTTCATTATCTACAAGTTTATTTACCCAAAAAACAAAGGTTTTTAAAATTTCATCATCTTGAAATTGTTGTCTGCAACATCTTTGAATTCATGTACCAGTCTTAAATTTTGTCTTCTCGTAATGGGTAAACAATGCATATTTTTCAGCCCAGACTTCATGCACCTTACCACAGGATAGATCAAACAGTGCTGTCTCCTTTTCCAAACAAGCCAAATAAAGATTTGGTATGTCATCTGTATAACAACTTTGTGTCTTTCAAAGAATCAGTAATCAAGGTAAGGACCACTGTATACCGTATCACTGATTCTATTTATGGGTACAATTCTTTAGATTACTCGATCAGGAATCTCAGAAGAAATATAATTGTCATGCTCTCATATGTAAGAGTTGCTGTTGTACATCTCTCTTGGTTAAGCTTTTCCTGTTTCTGGAAATTTTAGACCAGTCTAAAATTTGAAAAAAGTTGCAGACGACACTAAATATACGATGTAATTTGAAATGAAACCATCCCATGTGGTCCTATGTGGTAGAAAAATTTATGTAACAAGCAATTTCTTCTTTTTCCATAATATTTTCTCGAGTATAAAATCCCAACGTAAAATATCGGCTTTGTGCAGTAAAGAGTTAAAGTTTTCTATCTCTGTCATTTTCCACAATCTTCTCAAAAGCAAAGTTTTTTTTTTTTTGGGGGGGGGGGTCAAAAAGTGTCACTGTGTGGGAACGGGTTAAGAAGAGTTTTCTTTATAGCCTATAAACCCATTCCCACACAATTCTGCTATTTTACACAGTTCAAGTAAAAAGCTTTGGAAAACATTGTGGAAAATGAGAAATATGTTTATACAAGCAAAGTTATCATACTCTACAATGTTTCTACCCCAAAGACAAAGAGTTTTATTATATGACCTAAAAATTGTCGTCTACAACTTCTATGAATTGGTAACAGTCTGGAACTTTGTTGTGTGGGTAAAAAAGTCATTTCCTTATAAAAATCCATTGTAGTTGTCCCCTTCTGTATTTGCTGTGCCTGAACGCTACAAATATGGAGTTGAACTGATCCAAAATACCAGGGAGATCAACTCATTTTTGATAAACGGAGGAGATACCAAACTCATTAGGGAAGGTAAATTGACATTATTTGCTAATAAATATTTTCAATTGTCTGTAACAAATTGTCTGTAGGCAACAATTTGAAGTTAGTGTAAGTTGAAAAGTATACATTATAAATGGTATGAAACATTATTGGAAAAGGAGAAAGTGTTTCAAGCAATTTCTCTCTTTCTAACAATGTTTGCTTTGAAATTATAAATCATTGCTGTGAAAATCAGTGGTTGTTTATTGAAGAAATAAATGTTGTACAGATCTTTTATAGTTCCTTTATCATTTTCTAAGCGATGATATCTTTCTGCAATTAGGAAAAAGAAAAAGATATCTAACCCATTCCCACACAATGCTGCTTTTTATGCCCCTATAGAAAAAAGCTTTGGAGAACATTGTGGAAAATGAAGAAATTGCATGTGACAAGCAGTTTCTTCGTTATCCATATTTTTTTCTAACCAGAAATTTACAAAAATCTAAAATCCCATGGACTTTAAAATGTTGCCTGCAACTCCTTTCAATTCGGACCTGTTTCAAATTCTTCAGATTCTTATTTAAAGGCTTTAAAATCTTAATCTACAAATTGTTTTCTCTTAAAAATCTAAATAAGAATCTTAAGAATCCCGACAAAAAGAACACATCTCAGTTCTCTAAGGTCAAACTTTTGATTATAACCCCAGTACTTTGAGGTCAAATATTTGTAGGCTCAACACCAGATATCTTGTTTCAACCTATTCCCACACATCCCTGATTTTTGACACCCCTTATGAAAAAGTCTTTCGAAAACAGTGGATAATGAAGAAAATGCATGTAACAAGCAAGTTCTTCATTTTCCACAATAATTTCTTCCCTAAATCACAACAATCTTTAAACTTTCACCAACTTTAATTATCATCTACAGTTTCTGGACTAGTCAAACTGGACTAGTCTTAAATTTTAATTAAGAGATGAAGAGAATATTTTTTGTTTTCATGGAGGTATGAACCGAAAAACCTAATCACACTTATGTATGAATCCGCTTCGCGTATTCATACAGTGTGATTAGTTTTTTCGGTTCATACCTCCATGAAAACAAAAATTATTCTCTTCATTTCTTATAATTTAATAGCATTGAGCGAAAAATACAACAATTTTACTAATTTTGATACCTTTTTGTATGGAACTATTTTGTGCGGAAGCATACAAAATGGCTGCGTGCTCAAAATTTTGTTCATGGAGGTATGAATTTTTCGACCAATCAGATCACTTGTTTTTGATAGACGAAACTAACAATTAAATTATTGTATGGTAATGGGTTAAAGTACACTTTACATTCTATCACATACAATCAAACTCTAAAAAATCCCAACAGAATTTTTGTGAAAATATGTTCTTGATGTAACTTTTGTAAGAAATATGCTCACAAGCAAAGTGCATAATTGCAGATGCTAAAGCCCTGATTCAACAGACCGTGAGAGCTACAAATGGATTAGATGGTTTATGGCTGGAATCCTCTAAAGATGTCATTGATAGGTAAGGCTAAGGAATGAAAAATGTTTTGATTTATTTACAGAAGACACAAGTGAAGCACCATAAAAAAGTATTCAGACAAATTAACCTCTTTAGGTACATGCTTGTTGCTAGAAATCGTTAACTGTAAGAGTTGTAGACTACTTTAACCCTTGTCATGCTGAATAATAAATCCTCTACAGATTTTGTTTGAAATCAAAAGGCTGAAAGCAATGGAAGCATCAATTTTAGGTTAATATTTCTTTTGAAAATTTATCTTATAAACAATTCTGGTTTAAAAGGGAAAGACAGGTGGTGTAGACTAGGATAAGACTGCACATATGTGCAGGCTGATCTTTGTCTATACCTCCTACCAAAGCAGGAATATTCGGGGTTCAGTATGAAAAGGGTTAAAATGAGTCAGAGCTGAAAAACAAGATCATTTTACAGAGTAAAAGACATTAATTATACCACCTCCTAAAAAGTAGAAGGGGGTTTATTGGTTTCTGTCTGTCTGTCTTTTTGTCTATCTGTAGACCTTTTATGCCCCCAAAGGAAGTCATATAGTAATTGATCTGTCCGTCTGTCCGTCCGTCCGTCCGTTATTCATGACTGAAGGAGGTGCTCTATTGTTATAGGGTTACATAATGTCATTGTCAACTGAGCTACTTCAGTGAAAAAATGCTTGCAGGGCAGCTATGCATTCTGGTTTGTGTTGTTATTATACCCTTGCATCGATAAGATCGGGGGCATATTGTTTTACCGGTGTCCGTCTATCTGGCTGTCTGTCTGTCTGTCTGTCTGCAAAACTTAACCTGCCAACTAAACATTTTCCTATAACTTCAACCCTGATTAAGTTACAATGCTAATATTTGGTATGTAGGTCTCAACAAGGCGCAACTGGGGAAGGTCATTTCATCAAGGTCAATGTCAAAATTTTAAACCTTTACCTGTTTCTAAAGAATTCCTGTTTCGGGGGCATAGTCTTTCACAAACACATCTTGTTTTTAGTCTAAAACTGCGTCAAGTCATTATTGTATGTTGGTATAATTTTCAGTGGACATCAATATTTTCATATGTTTGAAGTACTGCAAGCAAAGAGTGAGATCAGCCTGTGCATCTTCTGCTTAGTTTGATTAGAGTCTTCACTATAGTCTGAGATAGCTACCCAACCAAAGATTCTATAGTCCATTCCAACACAATCCCACAATTTTATCCCCCTCAAGAAAATAGCTTTAGAAAACATTGTAAACAATGAAGAATTTGCTTGTAAAAAGCAATGTCTTCAATGTCCACAATGTTTCTACTGTAAAAAATAAAAAATGTAAATCTTTTGTTCTGAAAATCATCCTCTGCAACTTTTGCTTTATGGAAATGGGCTAAAGGACCATGGCAAATGCACTAAGTGGCCACTTATCCTGCTATGGGTCTATGCTGTATGTACATTGTACATGCAAAACTATTTGAAATGTGACAAACAAGCTTATATAGGATTAACCCTTTCCCGTTTTTGGAAATTTTAGACTAGTCCAAATTGAAAGAGGTTGCAGGCGACAATGAAAACTGGATGCCATTTGAAATGAATCCATCCTATATGGTAGAAAATATTGTGGAAAAAGGAGAAATTGCTTGTTACAAGCAATTTCTTCTTTTTCCACAATGTTTTCTTGAGTATAAAATCACTGGAACGTACAATCCAGTATTTGAACGGGAAAGGGTTAACTCATTCCAACACATTCCTGTTTTTTCATGCTGTCATGAATAAAGTTTTAGTAAACATTGTAAACAATTAAAAAATTTAACCCATTTCCAGATTGCAAAATTTTAGACAGGTCTAAATTGAAAGGAGGTATAGACGACAATTTCAACTTTATAAAATTTTAGATTTTTTCAACTTTCTTGGAAGAAAGTATTGTGGAAAATGAAGAAATTGCTTGTTACAAGCAATTTCTCCATTTTACACAATGTTTTCCCAATTGTTTTTCTTGAGTGCCGTCTATAAGTGTCTTTGTGTGGGAATGGGTTAAGCAATTTTTTCTTTCTCCACAATGTTTTCTACCCTTGAATTCAAAGATTTGAAAAAAAAAAATTAAGAAAGGTCATCTGAAACCTCTTTTACTTTAAACCATTCCTACACAATCCCTCCTTTTTTCGCCCATCAAGAAAAATGCTTTTGAAAACATTGTGGATATTGAAGAAATTGCTTGCATCAAGCAATTTCTTCATTATCCACAATGTTTTCTATCCAAAAACATGGAAAAATAAAATTCCATTAACTTTAAACAGTCATCTGCAGCTTCTTTTATTTTGAACCAGCCTAAAATTTTGTAGTTAGGGAATGGGTTAAACCTGTCTAGATTTTTGTTGTCTGGTAATGGGTAAAGCAAAATTTAATTGGTCATTTCAGATTTTATGGTTCAACATCTGGAGTGTTCAGACTGTATCCTGGCTTGCCTCTACAGAACAGCTTTGATCATATGAAGACAGACTGGTAAATAAAATAAGCAGGGACGCAAAAGAAAGTAGTATACTACCCCCTAAAAAATCAAATTTCTCCTGTACATGTTTTCATAAACGTAAAATGATCTTAATCCCTTTCCTGTAAAAATCCAGGATTTTACATTGCTGTGATTTTATACTTTAAAACATTGTAGAAATGGAAGAAATTCCTTGTAACAAGTAGTTTCTTCTTTTTCAACAATATTTTCTACCCTACTAGATAATTATTTTTCGAATAAAAGTAATTTGGTCTTAAATTTTGCAAAAGAGTAAAGCGTTAAACAAAACAGTGAAAAAAAAAAATCTGAACTCAATCATTTTACTGAAATATAGATTAATTTTTCTTCATTTTTTCAATTTAAGATTGATCTAGTGCTTTCTGAAAGTGAAAAAAAAATCCACTTTTGTTGCTCATGAAAAGAAAGATTTATTATATTCTTGCAATAAATAAATGATTATTCTAATTCTCATTACTTTGATTTTGAAAAAGAGACAAAATATGAAAATTTTTGACAAAAACTCGAATCATTTAGCACATGAATTACACGAGAAAATGATGAAATCATTTTTATCTTTCGTCTCGCTGACCTGACTTACAAGAAATTTTGATCCAATGAAAAGCATGGTATTATAAGCAGGATATTTTTTAACCCATTCCTACGCAATAACGCTTTTAGACTCCCCCAAGATAAAACGTTTTTTGAAAACATTGTGGAAAATGAAGAAATTGCTTGTTACAAGTAATTTCTTCATTATCCACAATGTTTTGTACCTCGAAGTAAAAGAAGTCCAAAATTTCATAAGCTTTAAATTGTCGTCTGCAACTACTTTCAATTTAGACTAGTCTAAAATATTGCCTTTTGGTAATGGGTTAACTTCATCTCCTCTAAATCTCCTGGGTCTTTATTAGATAGACCTTTGTCTAATTTTCCCACAAGGGAGATAATCTTTTCAAATTAAAAAGTTCAGAAACACTGAAATTTATTCTCAAATGGTTGTACGGAGATCCAAAATTCCCAATTTGTGAACTAATGAACATGTTTTTTATCCAATTCAGGTATCAAAGAAGTATAGCTTTAACTAATACAACATTCTACCATTACGGAAAGTTAACAGATGTTACTAGAAAACCGGTCATCATTGTGAGCAGGGCTGTTACTGAACAGGGGTATATATTATATTTACATACATTCTGATAGTTCACACAGTAATGCACTAGACTTTCAGTTACTGGAATATGAATTGAATCCCTTATTTAACCCATTCCCACTCAAGCCCTCCTTTTAACGCATCTCCAGAAAAAGGCTTTGGAAAGCATTGTGGACAATGAAGAAATTGCTTGTTACAAGCAATTTCTTCATTATCCACAATGTTTTCTATCCAAAAAGATGAAAAAAAATTAAAATCCCATCAACTTGAAATTGTCGTCTGCAGCTTCTTTCAATTTGGACCTGTCTAAAATTTTCTTGTGTTTGAATGGGTTAAGCAACTTTCTTTCCAAAATCAATGAAAATAATTTAACTGATTACCACTCAATCCATCTTTTTGATGCCCTGGAGAAATAAAGTTAAAGAAAACATTGTGGATAATGAAGAAATTGATTGTAACAAGCGTTTTCTTCATTCTCCACAATGCTTTTCTACACAAAAAGAATTCTAAAACCATATTTCCTTTTGGGTAGAAAACATTTTGGATAATGAAGCAAACAATTTCTTCATTTACTGCAATATTTTTCAAAGCTTTTTTCTTGTGGGGTATAAAATGACGGGATTGCATGGGAATGTATTAACCCATTCCCACACAATGATGCTTTTAAACACCCCTCAATATGAATTTTTTTGAAACATTGTGGAGAATGAAGAAATTGCTTGATACAAGACAAGAATTTTGAAGATTTCATCAACTTAAAATTGTCATATGCAACTTCTTTTGAATTTTGACTGGTCTAAAATTTTATCATGTGGGAATGGCTTAAAACAAAAAGTGGAGTATGTGAAAATGATTTAACCCTTATTATGCTGAATAAAATCCTCGACAGAATTTCACTCAAATCAAACGACTGAAAACACCAGATGCAATAATTATGGGTTAATATCCATTTTGGAAATATATATCTTATGAACACTTTTGGCTGAAAAGGGAAAAGCAGATGGTGTGGACTGAGATCAGACTACACAAATCTGATCTTTTTCTATTATCTCCTGCCAAAATAGGAATATTCTGGATTCAATATGATAAGGGTTAACATATTGCACTTTGCAAGCTTGGAGCAAAGTGCTATCCCCAGAATATGAAATCTTGCAAAGGAGAGAGATTTTGATAAGATTTTGTGTGAAAATGAGAACATGTTCAGCTCTTTATAAACAATGTCTTTTACTTTATAGCTGCAACAGTTTTCAATTCAAGTAAATATATCTGAATGATTATATACACCCCAATTACAAGTTAGAGGGGGGGGTATTGGTTTTGCCATGTCTGTCTGTCTATTTGTCGGTTCATTGTCCTTTTCATTTCTTTGTTCTAACTTTAGAACCAATTGAGCTACATCCATGAAACTTCATACAATTGTTGCCAACGATCCAAGGATGTGCCCTATTGTTTTTTTGGTCACCTAGGTCAAAGCTCAAGGTCATAATTGAACTTTGATTAAAAACCATTTCTGTGCTCTAGCTTATAAGCCATTTTACAAGACGGCAAAATTTCAGACTGGTCCAAATTGAAAGGAGTTGCAAACACCAACTTAGACTTTACGAAATTTTGGATTTTTCAACTTTCTGTGTAAAAATCATGGTGTAATATGAGGAAATTGCTTGTTACAAGCAATTTCTTTATTTTACACCATGTTTTCCCACTTGTTTTACTTGAGGAGCGTCAAAAAGCGTCATTGTTTGGAAATGGATTAAACAATTCCCACACATTTGGATGTCAAAAAGATAAAACCTCGGGAGAACTTTGTTGAAATGTAACAAATAACTTCTTCATTATCTACAATTTTTTCCCCACCAAAGACAGAAATCTTTGAAATTTAATCAACAAAAAAAGTGCCGTCTGCAACTTCTTTGAATTTGAACCAGTCTAAAATTTTATTGTATGACAAAGGGCAAAACCAAAAGAGTATTTATTTGAGATGAAAAACATGTTTATTCCCTATAAAAATATTTCAATGATACAATCAATAATTGCTCTTTAAGTCCTTTAACCAATGACGAACATTTAGACTGGTTCACATTGAAAGAAGTTGCAGACATCAACTTTTAAACGCCCCTCAATACAAAAGCTTTGGAAAACATTGTGGAAAATAAAGAAATTGCTTGTTACAAGCAATTTCTTCATTATTCACAACGTTTTCTACCCCAAAAGACGAAGATTTAAAAAATTCCATCAGCTTGAAATTGTCATCTGCAGCTTCTTTCAACTTGGACCAGTCAAAAAATTTGGGTTAACTGACCTGAACATTTTCTTTTCCTTTCAGTCGTCTACAAGGAGTGGTTGGGTTGACAGTAACAGCGAGATATTTTACATCCCAGCTGCTGAATTCAGTAAAGCCATTTATCTTTATCCCATTAACAGACAACAAAATTTAAGACTTGTCCAAATTCAAAGAGCTTGCAGGTTACATACATTGCTTGATTGAAACCAGAGGAAAATGCATTGGAAAAAGTATATTTTGGGAAAAGGAGAAAGTGCTTTTAACTGCCATTTTCTACCTTTGCAAATCATGCATTCTTTAAAATATGAAAATGTTAGGACAGTGTGAAACAGTTGTAACTGCACCTATGTTTATAGACAGTTAAAACTGCTTTGCGCTGACCCATTAAAATAAAACCATATTTTTGTCTATGTTTTGTATCTTACTAAATTAGACAAAAACAATTATTTCAAATTTCATGAGAGTAGGAGTTATATCTAACCCTTTACAACACAACAAAATTTTTAGTCCAGTCCAAACTGAAAGGAGTTGCAGACAACATTTCAAAGTTAATGAAATTTTAGATTTCTTTCAACTTTCTTGGTAGAAAACATTGTGTAAAATGAAGATAATGTTTTTCTAATTGAATTATTTCAGGGGCATCCAAAAGCCTCATTTTTGGGGGGTGACTTAAAAATCTAGTTGATATACTTGACCGAAGTGAGGGCTGCTGCTTGGCTTAGTGATTAGGGTGATGGACTTGTATTTTAAGAGAAAGTCAAGGGCAGTGGGTTTAAATCCCGTAGGCCACACTGATTACATGCATATCTCTATCTAAAAGACATTTGAGAGCCCCAGCCAGTGATTAGGGTGATGGACTTGTAATTTAAGAGAAAGTCAAGGACAGAGGGCTTAAATCCTGTAGGCCTCCCTGATTACATGCATATCTCTATCTAAAAGACATTTCAGAGCCCTGCCAAGTACTAATGATATCAAGGAAGCAAAATTAACCTTTTCCCATACAATCTCTGATTTTATGAACCAGTAAATTTATATTTGAGAAAATATTGTGGAAAAAGAAGAAATTGCTTGTAACAAGCAATTTCTTCTTTATTCCACAATATTTTTTATCATATAGGATGGCTACTTTTTAAATTGTACTTAATTTATGCTTCCCCTTTGAATTAAGAAAGTCTAAATTTTTTAAAAACAGTAAAGGGTTAACTAGTGAAATGAAAGATTGAAACGAACAAGTTATGCAAATATAATCAGATCACTGAAAGTTCTACCTTTGTTAAACCATTGTTCTGGGTTCTTCCATTCTAGTTTGTTAAACCACTGCCTCAGAATTGACAGATCACCGGACACGACATTTCAAGTTCGACAGGAAGTTCAATTTCAATAAAGCAAGGTGTATTTTGCAAAAATTTTGGCCAGTATCATGTAACAAAAGAATTTTATGTTTGGTTGGCAACGCTAACATAGAAACTACAGCTTATTTTACAGCTTGAATAAGCTGTAGTTACAACATTTAAGTTGCCAAACCAACAAAAATGCTCAAAATAGATTGGAATCGGAAGGTAGCATAAACAAAATTCTGGATACAAATTCATACAGTTTGATCTTGGTCTACATTTCCTGATTGTATTTGAAACATCAAGACATGTTCATTACCATAAGATGAAATTTCAGATTAGTCCAAATTCAAAAAGCTGTAGACGGCATTTCAAAGAGAGTATTATCCTCATGCTGAACTTGAAATATTCCTGTTTTGATAGGATGTATAGACAAAGATAAGCCTGAACATAATATGTGCTCTCTGATCTTAGTCTACACAATATGTGTGTCCCTTTAAAGCAAGAGTAGTTTATAGGATACATTTTCAAAACAATTATGATATGTTTGTATTTTAGGTTGATGGTTGCTTGGGTAAGGGTCTGACCTGTCACATTGTAGATGCATCTGGGTAAGCAAACCTTAATACTGTAATAAATTTTCATTTCAGTTTATCTCTGCCAATTCATTTTGCCTGTCTGATCAAAACTACCCAAGTATTATATTTGCACCAAATTCTAGATCTACATTTCAAATAATTAAAAGACCTGGTTATTAAAGTCAAAGTGCAAGAAAAGCATATCAGGCCTTAGGCTGTATTGTTTAACCCATTCCCACGAAGTGATGCTTTTGGATGCCGCTCAAGAAAAATAATTGCAAAAAACATTATGTAAAAAGAAGAAATTGCTTGTAACAAGCAATTTTTTCATTTTGCACAATGTTTTCTATCCAGAAAGTTGAAAAATCTAAAATTTCATAAATTTGAAATTGTTTTCAGCAACTCTTTTCAGTTTGGACCAGTCTAAAAATTTTCCCATCTGGTAATGGGTTAAATAGACGTGTTCCATTTTTGTTAAGCCCAGTTGCGCCGAATGTGACGTAGTTGTCAATATGACAAGTCGATCAGTGTATGTGCATTAGTGCTGTAATGTATTAGTGTGAACGTCAGTCTGTCTGAATTTGTGCGCAGCATAATATCTCCTACATTTATGGATTTCAAATTGACTTGGCAAAATTGACCAATCGTAGATGTCAATCAAAGTACCAAATTCCCCGAAATACAAATTAACCCTTTCCAACTCAATCCCTCCTTTTTACGCCCTTCAAGAATAAGGCTTTGGAAAACATTGTGGAAAATGAAGAAATTGCTTGTATCAAGCAATTTCTTCATTTTCCACAATGTTTTCTATCCAAAAAGGTGAAAAAATTTAAAGTTCCATCAACTTGAAATTATCTTCTGCATCTTCTTTCAATTTGGACCAGTCTAAAATTTTGTCAAGTGGGAATGGGTTAATTTAGACTAGGAGAGAACTTTGACCTCTGATATTGGCCAACATTAATGTGAATCATCTTTGTTCGTTCGGTGACTTGAATATTGTAACTACAGCTTATTTAAGCCAACCAACAATTTTACTTCTGGGTATCATGTTATTGGCCATAAACTTTGTGGAAAAAACAGCATTATTATCAAAGTGGAACTTCCTGTCAAAATCTGTGGCCATGGCCAGCAGAGTCAGCAGGCCCAGAGATCAGTCAATTGTCCATCATTAGTGGATGTGCCATTTGATACAAATTGTTTGATAGTTCTAAGGTCGAGGTCATGGCTTAAGGTCATATGTTCAGTGGAGCCTGTCCAGAGTAAATTTCCTATTTTTTTTGGATGGATTGAAAAAAGACTTGGCACAATTGTTTTCAATCATGAGCAGAGGTGCCATTTGAATTAAGGTTTTGGATAGACTAACCCTTTTCCTGTTCTATCTTGGATTTTAACTTCCCTGTAACTGCGTATATATGAGAAAATATTGTGGGCAAAGAAGAAATTGCTTTTAAAAATCAATTTCTTCTTTTCTCACAATATTTTCTCCCTGTAGGCTGGTAATTTTAAGCTCCACTGGCTGAATTTTTTTTTAATGTTTTATTACATACACATAATTCTAACTTTAGGTATATTCTGGATAACACACAGAGTAACACAAAACAACACCTCACTAGCACATATCCCTGGCTTGTGACTCAACTTCTGAGAACACAGAATATCAAAGTGAGTTTCATAAAACTTGAATGAAAAAGAAAAATAGAACAAGATGATTCTAATAATAAGAACAAGAAAAGATACATTGTAATGAAATTTATGGAATATTTTGTTGTACCCCCGCTTCGAAGAAGAGGGGGATATAATGCTTATCCTTATCAATCCTTCTATTTGTCTATCTGTCCATCTGTAACCAATATTTTTTGTTGCATTTTCCTCATTAACTATTCATAGTATTGACTTGAAATATGACATGGAGGTTCAGCTTGGGGTCCTCCATGGCGCTTACCAAAGTTAAGTCTGTAAAGTATCTACTTCATGTTTTATATCTTTGTTTATATTACTATTTGTAATTGACACTGTAGTTGTATATTTTCGTCGCATTTTTTTCAGAAACCATTCATTGCATTGACTTGAAATTCATCTAGGGATCCTACGTGGCGCTTACCGAATTTAGGTCTACAAGTTAACTACCTTCTGTTAACGACTTTGTTTATATTCAGACATAGATGGTACACTTTCATCGCAATTTTCTCTATAACTATTCATAGCATTATCTTTAAACTTGTTGTGGAGGTTCAGGTAGGGGTCCTACTTAGCTGTTAACGCCTTTGTTTGTTTGTTTGAATGGGGTTTTACGCCACTTTCAACAGCCTTTCAGTTATATCTAGGCAGCTGGAGCAACTAACAATGGAATCCTGGTATTTCTCACACCAGTACTACCATGACATCCTTTCCTAGCCTCCAGCTGCTATCTCACATAGGTCTACGATTATCAACCCATTGGTGAGATACAAATAGTTAGAAAGGATGAGTGCCGCCGTCGGGGATCGAACTTGGGACCTCTAGATTGACAGTCCGACGCACTACCAACTGCGCTATGACGGCGGCACGTTAATGACTTTGTGTTAACGATCTATTTTATTGTGGGACATTGCTTGGTATAGTGGTAATTTTTCCACAGCAACCATTCATAGCATGGACTTGAAACTTGCTGTTGAGATTCATCTTTGGGCCCACCATTGCACTTACAAAATTAAGGTCCATGTTTTATCCACTTCATGTTTTAGGACTTAGATAATTTTCAAACATTGCCTTGTATGACAGTCTACCGGTTTTTTCTTTTTTTCATTTTTCTCAGCAACTTTTCATAAAATTGACAAGAAATTTGGAGTGGAGGTTCAGATAGGTGTCCTTCATAGCGCTTACCAAATTTAGGTCAGCAACTTAACTACTTCCTGTTCTTTTATGACTTAGTTTATTCTCCTGGTATATTCATATATTTTTATCACATTCCTCTCAGCAACTATTAACCCTTTCCTGTCTATTCACTGGTTTTTACGTCACTGTGTTTTTTATACTTAAGGAAACATTATGAAAAAGAAGAAATTGCTTGTAACAAGCAATTTCTTCTTTTTTTACAATATTTTCTACCCTACTGAATGGTTATTTATCAAATTAAATTCACTTTCTTTTTTCGTCTGCAAAACCTTTGAATTTGGACAGGTCTAAAATTCTGCAAAACAGGAAAGGGTTAAAAGTATCAACTAACGGTGTACATGGTGTTGACAAAATTTAGATCTGCATGTTATCTTCTTTGAGTTTTTAACTTAGTTTACTATCAGCTAATAGTTTATTTTTGGACATTGCCTGGTTTAGTGGTATCTTTTCAATGCTTGATGTGGAGATGAAGCCAGGTGGCCTACATGTCGCTTACCTAATATATTCCATTGAGGGAAAATTTCATTTTCACTGCATGCAAAGTATACTTAGTGAGTTTTGACTCTCATATTTCTTGTTTTTACAAGCAGAAATATCCTTTTTGTATGTAGGCACTACATCTGTTTGAAGTAATGCTATTTTTTTTTTTTCAAATGACCCCTTGTAGCAGTTCTTTGGTGGATATATTTCCTATTTCAGCACAAAACTGAATTTTTGATGCAATAGAGAAAAATAACTGAAAAAACATAGTTGCAATACGAGAATTACTTTTGAAGACTAGTTTCACATTTTTCTCTTTCTTCTGTCTCTCATTTTTTTTGCAATTTAGATGAACTTGGAATTATGGTCTGCAATGTCTTCATTTGATAATTTTGTCTTCTGGTTTTTCTGTTCATTTTCAAGAATTCCATATTTCCCCTGTTTTTTCAAATCTTTTTACATTTCATCTTCAGATAGACTGGTGTACAGCTTTTTCAGATGGTTATCACAAACTGATCTATACCCTGGTACAGAAACTTGCCTCAGACTCTAGCTCCCCTGATAAATGTCTACACTACAGACTTGAACCTGTGACCAACACAAACTTGTTCTTGCTCTTGCTAGAAGACAGAGATCAAAATGGCTGTAATGACAATATGCAGGTAGAGTTTGGGTGTTTTACCCTACAGCTGGTTGTGTGAAATAAAAATGAAAGGATAATTCCCCCCCACTGCCCACCCAAAACCCCTGAGGGTAAGCTGTAGTTACGATGTTTTTATGTCACCAAACCAACAAAAATACTTCACATAAATGTCCTTTAATGGTGGAGTTCAAATTCCTCATCAGCCACAATCGGTGAATTCACATTCCAAATAACATGCTTTCAAAATTAATATTTTTCTAGAAGATTCATTCTTTTTCCTCTTCTTGCATCAAAGATTATTTATTTTGCTTTCAGAAATGTTCCAACTGTGGAATCGCGTCCTACAATCCTCGATATCATTTTACGCTACCAACGTGTAACTCTTGTAGTTACAATACAACACAATGTCAGTGTCCTTGTTACTGCATGACGGATTTCGATACTTGTCATGGACAGTTTAAGACGGGGATTAAAGATTTTCCAACATCGGCTTGCTTTAGTATGTATTCTTTATATTTCATACTTTTCATTGTTGAATATGTCTGCTGACTGTGATGATCCCCTTTTAACCCTTTACAGGTTTTTCAAAATTTTAGACTTGTCTGAATTCAAGGGGTAGCAGAAGACATTATAAAGTATTCAGGGAGCCATTCTATATAATAGAAATTATTGTGTAAAAAGAAGAAATTGCTTGGTACAAGCAATTTCTTCTTTTTCCAAAAATGTTTTCTCAAGTATGATATGGCCGCAGCCTTGGTGCAGTGGTAGCACGTAGGACTCCTAGTCAAGGGGTCCTGGGTTCAATCTCCAGCGAATATCCTTTCTGACATAAGTCTCCCACCAATGGGTTGATCATCGTGGACCTAATTTGGATGAGCAGCTGGAGGCTCGGAAAGGATGTGGTGGTAGTACAGGTGTGAAAAATACCAGGAATCCACAGTTAGGTGCTCCAGAGGCAGCGATATGACTGAAATACTGTTAAAAAGTGGCATTAACAATAAATCAATATCAAGTATGATATCACATGGTGTAAAAACCAGGGATTGTACGGACAAGGATAAATCTTTCAAATCTTTTACTATCAAATTTACACAGATTTCTTATCCTTGCATTACCAGTCAACAAAATTTGAGACTGGTCCTAGTTCAAAGAAGTTGCAGAAGACAATTCTGATATTCTGAAATGTAAAAAATATTTGGTCTTTTATAATAGAAAAACATTGTGGATAATGAAGAAATTGCTTATTACGAGAAGCAATTCCTTCATTTTGACAATTTTTACCAAAGAAGGTTTCTTTAGGAGCATAAAAAGTGGAAATGTGTTGGAATGGGTAAATAAAAACATTATTGTATCCAAAAAAAGGTATTTGGACAGTTTATTTTTTCTTTTAAACAACTTATACCACTGTTATTTAAAGAATACTGCTTTCAATTGAAAAATTAATTGACCTATCAGATCATTCATTTTGATCATAAGTTTGTCGATTAACTAATGATATATCAACAGTTATTTAGAAAAAGTAAATTAACCAATCACCACTTATCTAGGGGGCATCTAAAAGCATCACTGAGTGGGAATGGGTTAAAGGGGTGTTAAAAGGCATTTTGTGTGTAAATGGATTAAGACCTTTCCCAACTTGCACTCATGCACCAAATAATTCAGATTTTTAATGGTTATAAGGAGTATATTGTAGGTTGCAAATTAACCCATTCCAACTCTGTGACGCTTTAAGATGCCCTCCAAGAAAAAAAGCTTCAGAAAACATTGTATAAAATGAAAAAAATGCTTGTTACAAGCAATTTCTTCATTATCCACATTGTTCTCCACACACACACACAAAAGATCTAAAATTTCATAAGCTTTAGCCTATTTCAACACAAGAAAATTGAAAATTGAAAGAAGTTGTAGGTGACAATTTCAAGTTGATGAAATTGTAAAAAATCTCCATAATTTGGGGTAGAAAACTTAGGGGATAAAGAAGAAATTGCAATTTCTTCATTATCACCTACGTTACCCCCTATGTTGCCCAATTGTTTTACTTGAGGGGCATCAAAAAGCATCACTGTGTGGGAATGGGTTCAAATGGGGTATGCTACTCCTTTCAATTTCTACAAGTCTAAAATTTTGCTGTGTGTAAGTGGGTTATTTTGTTTTGAAATAAGTGGTTCACTTCATTATGTTATCAGATAACCCATTGGTTGAGAGCCAACCAGATTTACAACCAGGGAGCCCAGGTCCTATTTTTGAACACTGCTCTATACCCTGTGCTGCTATGTAAGTACAATAATTGTTTTAACCCATTAATAGACATCAATATTTTACACTAGCCAAATTCAAAGGAGTTGCAGACAACAATTTAAAAATCATGAAGTTACATTTTTTTAGTCTTTCCCATTGAGGGAAATGAAAGTTTTGCTTGTAACAAAAAATTTCTTTATTTTCCATCATGATTTAAAAGCTTTTCTTGAGATCATAGAAAGGCGAGATGGTGTTTGAATAGATTTACCCATTTACTACATAAATGTCATTCCTCTCAATTTAGATGAGTTATAAATTTTATTTTCTTGAAACAGGTTAACCCTTTTGGGGTAATTCTTTTCAGAGAGGACCTCACAGCCTGCCACAATCTATCCCATTGCAAGCTCAGTCAAGACCCCTATCCAGTTTGTATTTGGAAGGATGAAGATGAACTTAAAAACATCACAGAATCAAAATTTCTGCCAACAACACCACCACCAACCCCTCCACCAGTTTTGACATCACAAAGGCCCACCCTTGATACTTCTAGTTTAACAACCATAGGACAGGTACCAGCCAAACCTCCTGTCTTATCAACGAAACCAGCTGCCCCTCCATTAATTGGAACAGTTAAAACTGGATCTACCAAAGGACCTCCCATATTACCTCACACAGGAGGTCTGGGTCCACCAATATTGTTTTCTACTGATGTACAAACAACGAACTTGGTGCCTACCGTATCAAAGAAAAGTACTGACACCTCGAATGGAGTGGGTGTCACACTGCCAGCAGGGACTCATACACTTTCTCTACGACCGTCTTCAGGTGACTTAATTAATCTGAACATTTCTACACCAAATAGAATACCTCTTAGTAAACAAAGTAGTTCAGGTAATTAACCCACTCCCTCACAACATAATTTTAGACTGGTCCAAATTCAAAGAACTTGCTGAAGACAAATTAAAGTTTATGATTTTTTTATTTCTTTAAACTTTCTAGGTTGAAAACATCGTGGAAAATGAAGAAGTTGCTTGTTATAAGCAATTTCTTCATTTTCCACAATGTTTTACCAATTGTTTTTCTTGAGAGGCATCCAAAAGCATCACTAAGTGGGAATGGGTCAACCGTTGTCATCTTGAATAAAAATCCTTATCTGAATTTGCATTAAAATCAAAGTCCTGAAAGCACTTGGAGTACTTGTTGAAGGATGAAAATTTATTTTAAAATTAATTTTATAAACAACTCTGTGTTGAAGGAGAAAAACAAGAGGTGTAGACTAAGATCAGCCTGTACTTATGTGCAGGCTGATCTTAGTCTATACCAACTGCCAAAACAGGAATAGTTCAGGTTCAGCATGACAAGGGTTAAACTGTTTAGGAAAATTTCTTATAAATCTAAAAGTAATGTGAATGCATCTTGTGAAAAGGAAATTGACAAATCATGGCTGTCAATCAAATATATCAGTCGAACAGTGTCATCATTCATTAAGGCCAGAAGTGAGTTTTGAACTCCCACATTGGTCACCATTTTTGTTCAGTTTTTTGTTGGTTTGGCAACTTAAACAAAGTAACTACAGCTCATTAAAAATGTAGTTAAGCTGTTTTGGTGGCTAACCAACCTTTCCACATGGTTGTTACATGTTACTAGTTGCCGCTGTCATAGCTCAGTTGGTAGCGCGTCGAACTGTCAATCTAGAGGTCCCGGGTTCGATCCCCCACAGCTGCACCCATCCTTTCCGACTATTTGTCTCTCACCAATGGGTGGATAATGGTAGACCTATGTGAGATAGCAGCAGGATTCCATTGTTAGGTACTCCAGCCGCCGCAATATAACTGAAAGATTGTTGAAAGCGGCGAAAACCCCTTTCAAACAAACATGTTACTAGCTATAAATTTTGCAAAATAACTTCCTTTAACTCTTTCCTGTATAATCACTTGTTTTTATGTCCATGCAAATTTGTACTTAAGAAAATATTGTAATTAAAGAAGAAATTGCTTGATACAAGCAATTCCTCCTTTTATCACAATATTTTCTACCACATCGAATGGTTTCGTTTCAAATTGCACTCACTTTTCATTGTCGTCTGCAACATGTTTCAAATTCGGCCAGTCTTAAATTTCAAGAAACAGGAAAGGGTTAAATATCGAAGCAGAAATTCCTGTCAGAGTCAATGTGTGGGCCAGTAACTGGTCAAATGACCAATTACAACCTAATTCTATAAAAGAAAATTGTTAGGAACATTAGATTAAAAAACAATTTTTTTTTGTTGATTAGACAACTTAGCATCCAAAACTACTGCTTGAACAAGCTGTTGTTACGTTTATTATCCCATTCTCTCGCAATCACACTTTTTATTCCCCTCAAGAAAATAGCTTTAGAAAACATTGTGGACAATGAAGAAATTGCTTCAATGCAAATTCTTCAATGTTCTCAATATTTACTAAGTTACCTTTCAAGACAAAGAATTCTAAATCCTAATCAACTTAAAGTTGTTGTCTGCAACTTCTTTCGATTTCTGGTGTAAAAATTCAGGGAGATTGCAAATGACATTAGAAAGAGTCAGTAAATGGAAAATATGTTCTATGTATGGAACAAACACTAGCTTGATGAATTTATAATTAGTATTCAATAATTCTATGAAAATGAAATTATTGTCTGCAACTTCTTTTGACCAGTCTGAAATTTTGTCATCTGGTAATGGGTTAAAAAATCCTACAGCGTTTTACTCAAACTATTGTCTTTTCTCTCCTTTCTTTAGATGGTCAATGCCAGGAGGTTACCATATCAACACACTCAACTGATTCTGTAATCGAAACAGGAGGACAAGATAGGTATGAGGGTGGAAATAGGATCCTAACAGCATCTGAAATGTTAGAATAGTCCAAATTTAAAGAAGTTGCAGACAACAATATCAAGCTGATATTATTTCAAATATCTCTGTCTTTCTTGCTAGAAAATAATGTGGAGGAATGCATACATTTTTTGATACAAGAAATTTCTTCATTTTCTAAATTGTTTTCCTGAACTTTTTTTAACCCATTCCTATACAGTGACGCTTTTTGACGCCCCTTATGAAAAACAATTTAGAAAACATTGTGGAAAATGAAGGAATTGCTTGTAACAAGTAATTTCTTCATTTTTCACAAGGTTTTCTATCCAGAAAGTTGAAAAAATCCAAACTTTCATATACTTTAAATTGTCGTCTGCAACTTCTTTGAATTTGGACTGGTCTAAAATTCTATTGTGTGGGAATGGGTTAAAGTGCTTAACAAAGTTTGATTGTGTGGGAATGGGCTAATAGATCACAGAAAAGATAGCTATTGTTTGTAAATTTAGAAAAAAAAAAGAATTCACAGATCATGAAACCAATCAAAAAATGGATTAATCAATGAAATCATTCATTTGGACTGAAATTGAACCTTGAACTCTCACATTTATGCTAAGCATTTTGTTGGTCTGCTACTTAATCCTTTCCTGTTTTATGAATTTTTAGACTGGTCCAATTTGAAAGAGGTTGCAGATGACAATGAAAAATGCATGAAATTTGAAATCTGACCATCCTATGTGGTAGAAAATATTGCGGGGAAAGGAGAAATTGCTTGTTGCAGTGATATAAAATCCTGGGTTTGTCCAGGGTTAAATGGCGTACAGGTTTTTCAAGTAGTAGTTACAATGTTTAGGTGACCACCCTGCCATATTAGTTTCTTGTTACAAGTTAAATGGCCATAATTTTGAAGAAAAGAAATGCCCTTTAATTTCTTTGTCAAACTTCTGTTGGAGGCAAGTTGGCATGGCAGGCGATCCATCAATTACTATTAAGTGTTTTTGGAAAAGGAAACACTGATTGTATTTAAAGTCGGATCAATGTGACGTTTCATAAATACAAAACAGTTACTTCTTAATGTGTTTTGTCAAGATAAGGAATCAAGTATGCAGTGAGCAAGACATTGACCCCAGAAGACAATTTTAAGATGATAGAGTTTTAAATTCTTTGACTAAGTGGATTAAACCATTGTGAAAAAAAGGAAGAAATTGTTTGTAATAAGCAGTTTTTGTAATTTTCCAAAATATTTTTTGAAGCTTTTCTTTTTTTTGGAGGGGAATGGGATTGATTAATTAGCTGAAGTCATGGTCTTTAGGTAGACTACTGCTTAATCCATTCCCACATTGCAGTTAGTAGAAAACATGGATGAAAAAGAATAAATTGCTGGTGACAAGTTTTAACCTTGGGGTGTGGTTTTTTTTCACTCTTTTTTTAGGGGCGTCAAAAAAAGCAAGGTTGTGTTGGAATAGGTCAACCTAAGAAAAATAGCTTTGGAAAACATTGAAGGAAATGAAGAAATTTCTTGTTACAAGCCATTTCTTCATTATCCACAATGTTTTCTACCTAGAAAGTTGACAATGTCCAAAATTTCATCAACTAAAATTTGTCATCTGCAACATCTTTCTATTTGGACCAGTCTAAATTTTTGTAGTCTGGGAATAGATTAAACAACTTTTTTTTTCTTTAAGCTTGACTGCATCAGAAAGTGAATCCAGTTCTGGCATGAGTGGAGGACAGATTGCTGGTTTGACTATCGGTTTACTGGCTTTTGTGATTATTGCCGTGTTGTTGGTTATACGAGTTTACGGGAAGAAGTTTCGTAGACCAGCAGCTGCAGGTATAGTCAGTCTTGCTTAACTATCACCTCTATCAAGCAATCACTTTCATTAACCCGTTCCCACACAGTGACGCCTTTTTACGCCCCTCAAGAAAAGCAAGTGGGAAAATATTGGGTAAAATGAAGAAATTGCTTGTGACAAGCAATTTCTTCATTTTACCCAATGTTTTCTATCCAGAAAGTTTAAAAAATCTAAAATTTCATATACTTTAAATTGTTGTCTGTAACTCCTATGAATTTGGACCAGTCTAAAAAAATTCGTGTGGGAATGGGTTAAGTGACCAGCATTGAAGTTGCCTTTCCAAAAAACAAAAGGATCTTCATTCTATGACAATTTGTTCATCAAAACTTATCATCTCATTAGAATTGTCTCATTGAGACAATTATAATGAGTTCTATCAATAAAGGATTGACCGATTCCCGCAGAACAAAATTTCAGACTAGTCAAAATTCAAAGATGTTGCAGATGAAAATATTTAGTTGTTTAAATTTAACCCTTTCCCGTTCAAATACGGGATTTTACGTTCCTGTGATTTTATACTGGAGAAAATATTGTGGAAAAAGAAGAAATTGCTTGTTACAAGCAATTTCTCCTTTTTCCACAATATTTTCTACCACATAGGATGGTTTCAATTCAAATAGCATCCAGTTTTCATTGTCGTCTGCAACCTCTTTCAATTTGGACTAGTCTAAAATTTCCAAAAACGGGAAAGGGTTAAAGAAAAATGTCTTTTTGTGTGGAAAACATTTTGGAAAATGGAGAAATGGTTTGTAACCAGCAATTTCTTCATTCTCCACAATCTTTTCTACCCTAAAAAAATGAAAAAAACTCTTTGTCTGTTTGGATAGAAAATATTTTGAATAATGGAGAAATTACTTGTAAGAAGCAATTTCTTCATTCACAATGTTTTCCAAAGCGTTTTTCTTGAGGGGTGTGAAAAGGCGGGATTGTGTGGGAATGGGTTAAATGAGAATCCTGAAATAATTTATGTATCCAGTCTATGGGACCCTTCATATAAGTCATAAAAAGGATATTCAGCGACCATTCTCTTGAATAACCACATCTTGGCCACCCTTTTAGTGGTTGCTAAATACATGTATACCAGTTTAACCCATCACCAGTTGGCAAAATTTTAGACTGTCCCAAATTCAAAGAAGTTGCAGACCAAAATCTAAAGTTTATGAAATTTTGGATTTTTTTCAGCCCTATGCCTAGAAAACATTGTAGAAAATGAAGAAATTGCTTGTTTTGCTACTTCTGTCAATTTGGACCAGTCTAGAAAATTGCCATCTTGTAATGGATTAACTTTAAAAATTTCCTAATATGTAGTCTGAAAATCCTTCTATAGTTGAAAACTTAACCCATTCTCACACTCTAATGCTATTTAGATCCCTCAAGGAAAGAAAAAACATTGTGAAAACGAAGAAATTGCACACAACAAGCAATTTCTTCTTCCCAGAGAGACAAAGATTTTTGAAATCTTAAAATTGTTGCCTGCAACTTCTTTTAATTTTGATCATTCTTGAATGTTATTGTCAGGTAATGGGTTAGAGATAAGCGGAACAGACTTTATTTATGCTATATCTCCTGTGCTGATTAACCTATTGCCACAAGCAATTTCTTCATTATCCACAATGTTTTCTCCCCCCAAAAAGACAAAGAATTTTGCAATTTAAACTACTAAAACTGTCATCTGTAACTTATTTGAATTTGGACCAGCATAAAATTGTCTCATCTTATAATGGGTTGATGTAGCAATTACTCGGTAAATAAAGACTATGTTATGTTATGTTATCACGGTTATGGATAATGGTTAAAATTTTTTAGAGTCATCCAAATACTTCGCTGGAAGTGGTTTATTCAACAGCAGCTTTTTCAACCGTTCCACAGAGGAAGTGACAGTATCGATTGGTCCCAGTTCTACTGTGACATATAAGGAAATGACAGAAGGATAGGGGAACCAAGAATGCCTTGTACAAAATTCTATGTTGATAAAATGTTTTTGAAAAAAAAAAATACAACCCCCCCCCCCCCAACAAGTCTGGAGTCAAAGAATTTTTAATTACTGCTTGAAATTATTACTTATTTTCAGTTCCATGCTTCTTTGAAATATTTTAACAATTAACCCATTAACACACAATGACGCTTTGTGATGAAGTGAAGAAATATAATCATGGAAAACTTTGTGGGAAAAGGAGAAATTGATTGTGACATGCAATATCTACTTTTCTGGCTATGTTTTCTACCTTATTTTGGCACTTATTTGTCAATAATGGGTTAAAGAGTGGAACCAAACTCTTTGTCAAGAAACTGCTAAGCAGAAACTGTAGCTCTGATATCCCATTGCTAGACTACAAAATATTATACTGGTCCAAATTAAAAGGAGTTGCAGACGACTAATTAGAGTAAATAAGATTTTAGATTTTTTCAACTCTCTGAGTAGAAACATTGTGACAAATGAGGAAATTGCTTGTTACAAGCAATTTCCTCATGTTGCACAATGTTTTCCCATTTTTTCTCTTCGGGGGCGTCAAAAAGCGTCATTGTGTGGGAATGGGTTAGAAAAAAATGGTATACGTGTATAATAGTAGGATTCTACAATAGCAACACATGTTATAAACATAAAGAACACATTCGATCTCCTTATGGCACAAAAAACTGCACAATTTACCAACTTGTAACAGAGTATAGACTGTACTAGAGAATGGAATTCTCCTTTTTCTGAAAGTACATGTATGTTTTTCTTAAAAACAGATCTGACAAAGTTGTGAAAACAGACATGTTCAGATCAGGGGTTTTAGCCATTTATGATTGAGCCAGAAATGCTGCCATAACTTTTTTTAAACAGAGCGTTTGCCCTTTTTTTACAAATTATTCATCGTGTAACTTTGAAAGCAGTTTAATGTCCTGTTAAATACAGTGTAGTAATAAATGGCTTGTATTTTTTTTTAAGTTAAGGTACATATTAAGTATTTATATACCTCGAGTATTAAATGTTTATGAACAAAGTAGATCTTTGTTTTGTTTGAGCTCACCCCAATCACGAAATTGTATTCAACCAGTAATAATTTAATTTTTAGTTTCGTCTATCAAAAACGAGCGTTCTGACTGGTCGAAAAACTTTATTCATAACTCCATGAACAAAATTTGAGCACCCAGCGAATTTGTATGCTTCCCCACAAAACAGT
The DNA here is from genome assembly GCA_946902895.1 of Fragum fragum. Classification (NCBI taxonomy): domain Eukaryota; kingdom Metazoa; phylum Mollusca; class Bivalvia; order Cardiida; family Cardiidae; genus Fragum; species Fragum fragum. The sequence continues at coordinate 12,743,755 of OX336371.1, read as the reverse complement.
CCCATACAAAAAGGTATCAAAATTTGTAAATCTTTTGTTTTTTTCGATCGATGCTATTAAATGATAAGAAATGAAGAGAGTATTTTTTGTTTTTATGGAGGAATGAACAGAAAAACCTTATCACACACTTATTCATACAGTGTGATTAGGTTATTCGGTTCATACCTCCATGAAAACAAAAAATAATCTCTTCACCTCTTAAATAGAAATGAAAATCACTCTACCAATAACCAAATGCTTCTCCACAGATCCATAAAATAATGTTTAATTTATATCTAAAAATATTGTGGCATTGAATTACTTAACCCTTTCCCATACAACAAAGCTTTAGACTGCTCCAATTTGGAAGAGGCTGCAGACGACAAATCAAAGTGTATTTAAATTGAAAAATAACCACTGTAAAGGGAAGAAAACATTGTAGGGAAAGAAGGAATTGCTTGTAACAAGCAATTCCTTCTTTTCCTTCAATGTTTTCCCCAGTACAAAACCTATGGGTCGTGAAAACAAGTGATTGTACGGGAAAGGATGAACAGACTGAAAATTTTATACTGGTAAATTTTTTATATTCTTTTATCAAAGTGAATATTGATATACAATTATTTCATTGAAAGAAAACACCATTATAAAAGATAAAATCTCTTATAGCTAGTTACATGTAGCAAAAAGTAAAATGGTTATTCGGCGTAAACGGCGTAACTACAGCTTGAAAGGGCTGCTGTTTAAGTCGCTAAACCAACAAAAATGTATCGCATAAAAGTCTGGCAATGGCCGAGTTTAAAATTCAGTTTAATTGAATTGTCGTGATTTTTTTTATTATACATTATTGTTTTTAGCTAGCAAGCGTCAGCTTTGATAGCTTAAGTTAACAGACAAATTTTCTTCAAGCATCTTAAGAAAAATAGCTTTGGAAAACATTGTGAAAAATGAAGAAATTGCTGGTAACAAGCAATTTCTTCAATGTCCACAATGTTTTCTATCCAACAAGGGAAAGATTTTCTAAATCCAACCATGCTTTGCTAGCTTACAGTACTTTCAGTACTTTGATTTAATCTTAAAGATAATTTTCACGTCATTTGGTTTGAGAGACAAGTTTTAAGATTTTATGTAATAATTGATTTTTAAAGACTTGTGACTTATGACTTATGAAATGTGAAGGCCCAAACCTCAATCTTAATGCAACTTTGTCAGGAGAATTGTTAGGTTATAAGGATGAACCCTATTTAAAATGCGAAAGTTCCCATTGGAAAACACTAGAAAGTAGCCCTAATGACAATTTCTTTCTTAAAAATGATTTGAATGTCATAAGGATGAAGCCTATTGCAAATGGGAAGGTTCCTATGGAAAACACGGGAAAGGGGGCCTTAATCGGATTTTCATATTTCCGCTCTAAATGTCACTATTTTAGCTCAATATTGATGTAACTTTGTCAGAATGACTGTTTGGTGATAGGGATGATCCCGATTGAAAATGGACAGATTCTTATGGAAAACGCGGAAAAAGTGCCTTAGTGATGGGTCCTTTGTTTGTACTCAAGATGCCTCTATTTTGACTCAATCGTCACGAAATTTGACCAGAAAAATGGTTAGATCTTAGGGACGAACCTTGTTGAAAATGGAAAAACCAGAAGAATACATCGGAAAATTTGCCCTAGTGTCACATAATTTGTAACACTCTAGAGGTCACCTTTTTAGATTAATCTTCATACAACTTGTTATAATTATTTGGCTCCATTTGCATTTTTTTTAAAATAAGTAATTTAATTAGCAGATCATTCAGGTGAGCGATTTAGTGCAATCATGGACCTCTTGTTTCGTGCGGGGGCAAAGTCTGTAATTTTCATTTCGTTTTGTAAACTCACTGATTTTTTTTTTCGTGTGTGAAAGCATGTATTTTTAGCTAGCAAAGCGACAGCTTTGATAGCTTAAGATAACAGACGAAATTTTGAGGTCGTCTCAAAGTTCAACGAGTGCAAACTGTCATTGGAGGCTTAACCACTAAATCTATTAAATGCCTACGCCATTAAAAGTAGTTCTCAAGTATTTCAGGAATATTGCATACTCTATTCAAATTGTATTGAACTCTCTCAAAAGCACGCTATGTAACCCATTCCCTATCAATTCCGCCTTGGGAAAAAGGCTACGGAAAACATTGTGGACAATGAAGAAATTGCTTGTATAAGCAATTTCTTCCATGTCCACAATGTTTTCTACCCAACAAGGAAACGTTTTCTAAATTCAACCATGCTTTGCTAGCTTAGAGTACTTTCAGTACTTTGATTTAAACACGTTTTATCTATGTATTTTGACTGTGGCTTCTAAGAGAGCTTATTGCGCGTTTTTTGGTTTACAGAATATGAGTGACGCTCTTTGACTCTCTTCAAGAAAGGCAATTGGGAGAACATTGTCGAAAATGAAGAAATTGCTCGCAACAAGCAATTTCTTCATTTTCCACAATGTTTTCTAACCAAAAAGTTGAAAAGAATTAAAATTTCCTTAACTTAAAATTGTCGTCTGAATCTTTTCAATTTGGACCAGGCTTACATTTTGCCGTCTGGTAATGGGTTAAGCCCTTGGACAACCAATTCGTCTCAACTATTATTCAAACCGTAGTAACCAAATTTCGGCCGCCCAACGATGTTACAGTAATTTTTTACCCCTGTTCAGCCATTCACGGTAGCACCAATGTACAATATACCCGAGACTAGACACATTTATACGCAATTACTCGTTGTCTGCGCATGTCATATTCTCCGAAGATTAATGCCGCCTATCGGAAGATAACGGCAATTACTCCGATGCAACAAGGCCTGAATTTCAAGCAGGTTGCTAAGTCATTCTACGTAATTATTCTGATGCAACAAGGTCTGAAGTTCAAGCAGGCTACTAAGTCATTCTACGTAATTCTCGCAATAGAATGATTCAAGAGGTCTAATTTGGGTTTTTTAGTAGGCCCGGTGAATATTGATATTTGATTATGGCGCTAATATATGTATGTATATTACTGAATCAAAGGTAGCGTCAAATTTTGAAAGAATCTTATGTTCTAACCTGATAACAAAGGGTTGTAAGAATAAACCTACCATCGTCATGCGCGCCACTTCATCTAGCGGAACAAACTTGAAGACTGGCAGATTAAGCTCGGCGACACAGGGATCATCATTATATGTTTTTTGTTTCGTTCCCTTTTAATCACTGTAAATCATTGTAAACATACTGCAATGTTATGCATATTTATAATGATTTATGTAGTATCCCTTTATTGTTTATGTTTAACCATCTTTAAATTTCTTGTCCGCTAAATGACCAAAACCTATACGCCAGCCAATCATAATAACCTGATTTCTTTTTTGGCCTATATGCAGTCTTTTTGGATCTTTAACAAAATCAAGTGGTCTTACCAGTAAAAAAATTGACTTCAAATGAAAAAATGTTACTCCTATTAAACCGATTCATGTAAATAGGTTCTCATAAATTTCAGTTTTAATTCCTATTTGCTTTGTTTATTATATCGCGACATAAAACATGTGGATTAAGCTTTTCTTTTTTCCACGGATATATAAAAGTGAGAGTCTAAAAAATGAAAGCGATAAAAAGAGATACATTGTATCTCATGCAAATTTGACTTTATTGCCGCTTTCATTCTACATAGCAATGTTACACAACAAATCAAATGCACATTCGTTAACACACACCAAATAAATATGATAATATAATAAAGAAGTCCAAAGTATTCTCTTATCGTAAGTCTCTTGCACACCATTCATCGTTATTTCATCCAGCAACCGTGGTAGCACCACAATCGATTCAAATAATAATTGATCAATCGTGAATGTCAATCAAAAAATGAATAAGTTGTAGTTTCACGAACAAGAAATGCTAACTAAAATGTCGGAGGATAAAGATCATTCCCGGTCTAATTGACTGACGTAACTGGTTAGTCGCACGAGAGTACGATGATGTTACTACGAGAGTGCGACGGTATTTAAGCCAGAGTGCGAAAGTGCGATAACAAGAATGTTAGATAGTATAGTGATCTCACGATCGTGCTGTCGTAATATCACATTCGTACTCTCGCGTTATCACAATCATAATCTCGTGCTATAGAGATATCGCCACTGAAATATTTTGCCGTGGCTCTAACGGATTTCCGTAGTTTCGAAGAGCCCTTTACGTTGGTTTGCCCCTTAGTAAAATATCTCATAATATCAAATAGGCATAAATTCAAGTAACCTGATATGAAGTAATAAATAAAAAAGATCAACAGTTTATACATATCACCAAGTAGTTTTTGTGTAAACACCAATAATTTGTGACACGTTAATCAAAAAGGGAATTTTTTGGAAATTAGAAAAGTTTTGATCCCAGTCAGCCTGCGCAATCTGGTTCAAAACTTTTCTCATTAGTATTTTTTCTGAATCTAGAAAGTCATTATACATTAGGGTATAAATATTTTCGAAATACGACCTCTGGTTGACTTTAGCTGGGTTGAATATCTTTTTCAATTATTTATTTGACGAAGTTCCAACAAGATCCCTTTTTCTTGACGGGTCACATCTATTAGAAGCAAGATCTTTCTACAGAGCACAAAGCGTTAAAATTGCCCAGCTGTGCAATAAATAAGCTGATCACGAAAAGCTTGGTCCGCCATTAGCATCCTAATATTCGTCGGCATCGTCTTCGTCGACCTCTTCTCCAACAGAATCCACTCCGACTTCTTCGTAATCTTTTTCTAGAGCTGCGAGGTCTTCTCTGGCTTCAGAGAATTCACCTTCTTCCATACCTAGATTAGATAAGATTAGATAATATGTTTTGATGGATATATTCTAATGTTTGCATTATAATTTAATTCTTAGTTTCTTCTATCAAACACTGGCGTTCTGATTGGTCGAAAAAAAAATATTCATAACTCCATGAACAAAATATTGAGCACGCAGCGATTTTATATATAGGTATCAGAATTTGTAAAGCTTTTGTTTTTTTTTTTCATTCGATGCTATTAAATTATAAGAAATGAAGAGAATATTATTTGTTTTCATGGAGGTATGAACCGAAAAACCTAATCACACTTATGTATGAATCTGCTTCGCGTATTCATACAGTGTGATTAGTTTTTCGGTTCATACCTCCATGAAAACAAAAAAACATTCTCTTCATTTTTTAAATGAATTCTTTGAAGTTGCGACGGTTGTTTATTCAGTCATATCCGACAGTGCAAACTAAATTTTAGACCATATCTAAGTAAAATAGGTTTGTTGAACGCAGAAAAAATACAGACCATCATTTCTGTCTCTACCCTCTGCGTATAAGAAATAAAATTTCGATGTTAATCCAACAGCGTGCTATAAGAAAGACATTGAATATGTTTAATTAAGTAGAGTGTTAAATGTGTATTTTGGTTTAACAACAACAACAACAAAAAAAAAGAGGGCGTCTGGCCTGAAAGACTGCAAGATAATGTCATACGATAAGCCGGATCATGCACAGGAATTAAGAAAAATAATATTCGATGTATTGATTTATTCATTCGTCTATTCTTTTATTTTCCTATCGAACTTTTGTCCTGCAGCCGCACATGTTTCGGAAAGAGACACGTAATAGAAAACTACCCACCTTCTCCGACATACCAATGCACGAAGGCACGTTTAGCGTACATCAGATCAAACTTGTGGTCAAGTCGGGCCCAGGCCTCGGCTATTGCTGTCGTATTACTAAGCATACACACTGCACGTTGTACTGTTGCTAGATCGCCACCTAGAAAAAATAATACAATTACATTAGTTACTCGGTTATAAATTCCTTGCAAAATACATGACCAAGTATAGAAAGTATTTGGGTGCATCTTCGCAAGGTAATGAAGAAACAAAACCGCATTTATACATCTAGATGTATACAAAATTTTCGGAAAGATAAAGAGAATTATTTCTTCAATCAGATATAGGACGTTAATTGTAGTTTGTGATAAAATATTCTTATCTTAATCTTTTTCCACACAATCCCGCTTTTCTACGCCCCGAGAAACATATTTGGAAAACGTTGTGAAAAAATGAAGATATTGTTAGCATTTAGCAAATCGTTCATTCCCCACATTATTTTCCATTCATAAAGAAAAATTAATAACTAGATGGAATTTTATCATCTTGAAATTTTCGTCTTCATCTTCTCTAAATTTTCACAAGATGTCGTATGGTAATGGGCTAAAGGAAGGCGGGATTTAAACTGATACCTGGTACACTGGTAGGAGGCTGATAATTAATTCCAACTTTAAATCCGGTGGGACACCAATCCACAAACTGTATATTTCTCTTGGTTTTGATGTTGGCGATGGCAGCATTCACGTCCTTAGGTACAACGTCACCACGGTATAACATACAACACGCCATGTATTTACCGCGACGAGGATCACACTTGACCATCTGATTAGCGGGCTCAAAACACGCATTCGTTACTTCTTGGACGGACATCTGTTCGTGAAAGGCCTTTTCAGCTAGAATTAGAAGAATGGGAGTCAAAAAGATTTCTACAAACTTCGATGATATATATCATAGATTTATCGTTTGGTTTAACGTATCATTTGTCCGCTTTTTAATTTGTAACAAATATTCGCGAACTACATCCCAAAATATAGATCTCTAGCACATTATTTCAACAAAACATGACATTATTCTAAGTAACATACAAATCCAAACTAAATAATAAACTCACTGTAATGTGCGGAAGGGAAAGTCTAGCAGGCTTCCCGAAAATCACCAAAAGCCAGACAGAAAGTTTACAGATGTACAAGTTATTCCTTGAGAGGAGAATTTTGAAAACTTGATGAAAATATAACAAATAAGTGGGTCTATCATTATTCCTCCAATTACCTGAGCAAATTGGAGCATACGTCACCAATGGAAAATGAATTCTTGGATAGGGAACCAGGTTGGTTTGAAATTCCGTGAGATCCACATTCAGGGCACCATCAAACCGAAGCGAGGCTGTGATGGAGGACACAATCTGACCAATCAGACGGTTCAGATTTTTGTAGGACGGGTTCTCGATATCAAGGTTTCTTCGACAAATGTCATAAATGGCTTCGTTGTCGACCATAAAGGCACAGTCTGAGTGTTCGAGGGTCGTGTGGGTGGTCAGGATAGAATTGTACGGTTCAACCACTGCTGTTGATATCTGGTTAAGAAAACGAATCTTAGCTTGATAACGGAATTTAGATTAACTATCACAATTCTGTCGCTTATTAGTGATTGATACAGCTCCCGTCCGGGAAGCGTTCTTTTCATCGAGATTTTGAAGATTTCTTGAGATTTTCAATCGGGATATTTCGCCCCCACTGTAGAATTTCTACTGAATCGCGCGAGATATCCCGATTGAAAATCTTAAAAAATCTTAATATAATGAACACATCTCTAGTTTCGTGAAACAGTGAAGATCGGTCAAGAGCAAATTAAAAGAAAAATCTAATCATGTTGAAACGTGGATCGTGAGAAATACTTTACTTAGAAATTATGGTCTACCTACTCATGGATTTTCACAAAGCCCAATCTTATCGACCCAAGAATATAATTGAGTGCAACAGCATGGAGAGGAAGATAAATTCTCTGTTGAGTAAATAATCTATGCATCACTTCAAGATATTCCCATCACATCTTGCCTGTATATCATGTTGATTTCAGGGTTGCATATCGGAAACCAAGTTGTGTTATTACTTCTTAGAATTGTATGGTAGCATAGAACTGCCACCACTTCATGGATAAATTAACGCAAAAAATGGCGTATAATGCGTTATTTTTCTTGGTATCTTCAGTTTTATCAAGATGGAAAAACCACAACTTCACGGAGTGTAGGAGTTTATACTCAGTGTGTACATTTTATCCGCCATTCTTTACGTGTGAATTATCTGATAGACGGTAGAAGTTCCAGAGCACTAACATGACAAATTTCGTGTTAACTTATTTATCTAGTAACATAACAAAATTAAATTATCACAAAAATACCATAAAACACGCCATTTTTGTCGTGTTAAATATCTAGTAAGTAGTGACAGTGGCAGCAACACTCGAAATTCCTGTTAACTTAACCCTTGTCATGCTGAACCCGGAATATTCCGGTTTTGGCAGGAGGTGTAGACTAAGATCAGACTGCACTTATGTGCAGGCTGATCTTAGTCTACACCTCCTGCTCATACTTTTCCTTCCCGAGTTGTTTATGAGGTTGATTTCTAAAAGAAATATTGATTTTTGAACAACAAGTTCTATCAGTGCTTTCAGACCTTTGATTTGACAGCAATTCAGTAAGGCAATTTATACAGCATGGCAAGGGTTAATATCTGGTATCTAAACCCTTTCCTGTTTTGCAAAATTTTAGACCTGTCCAAATTTAAAGGTTTTGCGAACGAAAAATTGAAAGCGAATTTAATTTCAGACCAAAGTATTTGGTAGGGTGTAAAATATTCTAGAAAAAGATGAAATTGCTTGTTACAAGCATTTTCTTCTTTTTCTACAATGGAATACTAGGACTTCAGTCTTTTGAAATATCAAAATTACCTACGCAACACGAATCAAATAGAAAGGTTTTTGTATCTTTAGATTTCTGCTTGTCTTTCATATTCTTGGTTTTCTTCGAATTGTCAAATATTTGGACAAGTAACGTATTTCTCGCAAATATAGCAAACACAGTCTTTAACTGAAACATTCACCTGTGGTGCTGGATAAACAGCAAACTCGAGTTTGGATTTCTTTCCATAACCCACTGATAACTTCTCCATTAAAAGGGATGAAAATCCACTTCCGGTCCCACCACCAAAACTGTGAAATACCAGGAATCCTTGAAGTCCTGCACAGTGGTCCGCCTGGAAATTAAAATGGACAAATAACGTCTGTTCTCTGGTCTTCCTTGTATTTTCCTTATAGTAAATAATTTCCTATCGGGGAAATTAATAAAGTGGTAAAATTATCATTGCTTCAAACAGTTCGAGATTGCTTTTCTTTCCCTTTTCTTACTATTTTTTCCTATTTGTATTACAATTTTTGTATGTCTGACTGAAATAGGACAAACTGTTCTACCTCAACCCTGATGAAATCAGAACATAAACTTACTTACTTCACATCGAGTCATGCTTTTCTAGATTTAATGCACCAGTTCTCGAACTCAATATGACTTTATGCATTATTAGATTAAAAAGTTCTGGGCCTGTCTAAATTAAAGGAAGCTGCATACGATTTTCGAAACCGAATTTAAGTTTGAAAAAAAAAAAAAAAAAAAAAAAAGAAGAGATCAAACAGGTTAAAAAACAATGCGAAAAAAGTATAACTTGTTTGATAGAAGTAACTTCTTCTTTCCCAGTGTTTGGCTTTTAAAAAGTTTTTCTCCTGCAGAATTAAGTTGTCGCAAAACGGATTATACCCAACCAGTATTTTGTAACTCAAGTAGCTCAATTGACCTTGTTACCCTAAAACGATAGGACATCTTGGGGCATGGATAACATTTTTATAAAGTTCAAAGCCTGTTGTCAAATGGCTAATCAGGGAGAGCACGTAAACAGTTGCAATCAGAGTTCAATTGTGACCTTGAACTTTGACCTATATCTTCGTCCCAAAACAGTATAGGACACTGCCTTGGATTATTGGCAGCTTGGTTGTAGGTCAATTGAGTTACAGCACGAAAACGAAAATTTCTACAGACGGACGGACGAATGAACAAACAGACATGGTGAAACAAACTTACCCACCTCTTCTTCGTAGGTTTGGACGTATAATTAGTTAACGAAAGAATCAAGATTAATATAAACATTCCTTGGTACCGAACTCGGGACCTTGATTGCACGACCGCCGTTCTACGGCAAGTATAAAAAATAAGGATATCTGACTTAACTATTATTCTAACGAGAGTCTTTATGGACGGTAAGGTTGTCGAGTTATACAGAAAACGAAAGACACGAAAGTCGAACCTACCATTTTCCTGATTTTGTCTAAAACTTGGTCCACGATCTCTTTGCCTACGGTATAATGTCCGCGGGCATAGTTGTTTGCGGCATCTTCCTTGCCACTGATTAGCTGGTCGGGGTGAAACAATTGCTTGAAGTCGCCTGTTCTAACCTCGTCTGAATCAAATCAATAAATGATCATAAGTAAAAAAAAAAAAAAAAAAAAAAAAGAAGAATGAATAACATTAAAAGAGGTTACCTTACTTCTGTTGTGAATGTATTTGAAAATAATTTGACTCAAGCCTCTGAAAAAACTAAGATTCTCTCTCTAAATATGTAAAAGTCTATATTAATATAAAAAACTTTTAGGGTACACTCAAAAACACAAACAGTTTAAAGAAAGGTTTAATATTTTTACAGATGTATACAACGACAATTGTGAAGATACTACTACTGAATTTGATGAGATTCCAACCCACTATTATATAAATGATATTGGAAGTTCAATATGCAGATGATGAAATTATGGATTCCGTTAGATAAATAGATTCATCTAAGGCCACAGTAGGTGATATTTGCTGGCTATTTTAGATATATCATAGAGAGAATCTATATCACAGTTGCTATCCAATAAAAGGGACGTACATGATCCCGACAACTACAGGGGCTGTAGATCGCCATCTAACGGTTCTACTTTTTTTGACATGTTACAGGCCACAAATTTTCCAAAATAGCGACATTTGATTTCGAGGTGTCGGGGGTCAATGGGCGTCTTCAGCGGAGTCAGTGGGCGTGGCCAGCAATCGCTCAATTATGACGTTATCAAAATGTTGTCCCATGTATTCGGAATACATGTTCGCAATAGAAAACAAGGGAAGAGCTCTACGTGAGAAAAGGTACTGTTTTTCAGCCTTACCAACGACACTTGGTTCTAGGTCGACATACACCGCTCTCGGTACATGCTTCCCTTGGCTTGTCTCGCTGAAGAATGTGTTGTAAGACTCGTCGTCATTGGTCGTTTTTCCGCCAATCAGAAGGCCGTTTGGATGAATTCCGTGTTCCAGGCAGTACAGTTCCCAGCACGCGTTGCCCATCTGGACCCCGGCCTGTCCAACGTGCACGGAAATACATTCACGCTGAAACGAAATGATGGAGTTTTTCTACGGTTTGCCAGAATCTAATATATAAACATATAACCCTATATATGAAAAGTGTTCGGAAATTAGATCTGATCTAGCCGAAATTTAATGCAAACAGTTGAGACTAGTCAACCTTGACAGTTGGTGTAGTCCAACCATTGATCGATGACACTTTTTGCATTTCCGGGATGGTCCCTTTTCCGTCGCATAACTAAGGACATTTAGAGACGAGAAGGGAGGATGCTAGAAGCTGGATTCAAGGCTGCAACATCCAAGCCCCCTATGAACAACTGCGCCCACGATTTATGTGTATGAGTAATGAGAATCAATATGCTAAATCGTTAGTCTTGAAATTTCGGAACGGATTTGTCTAGCAGAAACCCATCAGAGCTATTGTATTACATACCCAGACCCCAATCCCCTATTTCTCTAATCTTTTAATTAAGTCTTAATACTAAGGTTTTCTTAATATGATCTTAGCTCTTGAACGACACCTATATCTCACACATGACATTCTCTAAGGTGTTTTCTGGTTGAAATCTTAATAGATTTACAACATCAATAACCTTTAACTAGACTATCTTTAATTGTACACGAACGTATCGAAACACAAACATTAAAGATGGTGATGTTAGATTTAGATGTTTATTCCTTTGCAGTGCAATCGCTGAATTTCGCAACTTTTACAATAAGTTCACGTGAGAGACAATGGGCAGTGTGGTCAGCCATGTAGAATAACTCTTGATTGATTGATTGATTGATTGTTTGATTGATTGACAAAATGATTGATAGAATGATTGGAGTCTATCGCTATCTCTAAAAGTTTTTCGGTCATATCGCTGATGCTTGGACACCTAACCATGGGTTCGTGGTATTTCTTACGCCATAACTGATACAACATTTTCAAGCTGTTCATTCCACTTAGGTTTCCGATTTTCCACCCACTGAGACATATGTCGGAAAGGAAATTCGACGCGGCCGGGGATCGAACTTAAGAACCTAGGATAAGGAGTCCTCCGCCCTACCAACTTAGCCTTTGTCGCGTCGATATTTTCTTTGAGTCAGGAGCTATCCACGATCCGGGGATGTGCTAGCCTTAGAAATTGACCAATCGCGGCTTTCAATCAAGAAATAAATCGACCAATCAAATAGTTTAGTCAACCTTAGCTTATCAACTCAAACATTGGCCGCAATTTTTGTTTACCTATATTGTTGGTTTGGCGACTTAAACGTCGTAACTTATTTAAGCTGTAGTTACGACGTGTAGGTCACCAACCAACCATTTCACTTTAATGTTATATGCTACTTATCGTAAAGGCGATAGTTCACTAACCCTGTTATTTTGCCCAAAAAGTTTGAAAAAAATAAAACTTACTAAAATTATTTCAATTGCTGTTTTTTCCCTTAAACAACTTTGAAACTTTGTGAAAATGCCATTATATGTAATACAAGTATGTACGAATACATTAAAATTCACTTGTTTCCGACCCCATTTTTAAAGAAAACTGTTAATTTTCGCCATTTTTCTTGGTTTTCCATACAAATTAACTATCAAAGCATCCCTGTACCAACATTAAACAATTAATATACATAAAGAATTAAAAAATAAACAAAACGATATATGTTTGGTTATGGTACACGAATGCTTCCACATTACAGTTATTAAAAAATATGAAGGAAAGGTGTGAGCTATTAATCCGACATGTAAAGTAAAAAGTCCATTAACACAGCATAACTTGGGTAGAATCACGGTAAAATGATTACTTTATCAAACTAAATATTCACAAGCTTTTTATATTATAAGACTATTTTATTTGTGATTTTTCTTTTCGATAAAAATTTCGAAAAATATTATTAAAACAAGGTATTTCAAAATCGTGCACGAAGTTTTTTGGGTACGAGTTTAGTCTGTATCCAACGCAACCAAAACAGACAATGGATTTTTGTATTCCCCAAAATATCAAGTATAACGACTTAAAAATCAGTGTTTTACTTGAATACTTTTCTGAATATCATTTGAATATACAAAAAAGACGTAAGATAGGGCTTTATTTACGATAATCAGGTCTTTTGGACTGAAGGCTCTCCATCTTACAAGATCATTAAACCCCTTTAGAATACTACTAAACATGCACAGTTGACTCTAAAGTTACAAATAATGGTATGGCATTGGTCGTCTTTTTATAAGAAATTTACCAGTAGTCGTTTTTGTATATAAACGAGGGAAAAACTTTTTTGTTATTAGTATTGTCGAATGACAGCGTCTATTTTTAGACACAAATGTTTATCTTCTAGTAACAACTTACTACGTCAACGTTCAATCGACCCCATGGCGTTGAGGTAAGCCACAGAACTTGTAACTCAAAGTTCGCAAGTTCGAAGCACCGTAGCGCATAATTAATTTTTTTTGTTTTGTTTTTATTTTATTTCATTTTTTTTCCGAGTGAGAATTTTATTATATCTCTAATTGTACCAATTTCTTTCCTTTTTATGTTAGAGAAAATATTTTTTGATATCCCAATAGACTGAAATGGTTTGATTTGAAAGAAAGCATGTAAATGAATTTTCGAATCTGGTCGACATTTTTCGGCTTCCTTTGCTTTTTAACAAATATTGAAGAACTCCTACTCATAAACATATGTCGCCTCTAGATATAAGTTGAACAGAGGGTGAGCCCTATTTAAAGATCTTTGTCCCAGGCAAAATGTTACAAGATTAACGATTTTTTGTATGTGAACTATTGACGTATTATCCTTGTAGAAGTTCACTCCGACCTGGTGTTTCAATTGACGGGTCACTAGCCAAACTTATTTCGACTGGCACCTAACAGCGTATCGGGTTGAGATACCTTAAAAGCCCTCATGGATAAACAAGAAGTAACCATTCACCAGCAACCCTAGCGTCATTATTGCATCTTGAATAAGCTGTATTTTCCACATTTATGTGACAAAACGACAGACTGTTTTCAATTATTATATTGATTGAATTGGGTTTAACGCCACTTCTAATAGTATTTCAGTCATATCAAGGCGGCTGGAGCACCTAACAATAAATTCCTGGTTATTTCTCACACAAGTACTACCAGTACATCCTTTCCTAGCCTCCACCTGCAATCCCTGTTAGGTTTACAGTTATTCACCAATTGGTGTCAGAAAGGATATGGGCCGCCGCCGGGGATCTAACCCATGACATCCCATGATTGAAGAGTAGGAGTCTGATGCGCTACCAACGGCGCTATGACGGCGGCTTCAATGATAAGAAGATAAAGAAAAAATAGATTTAGCCATTATTAATAATTCGATTAATCAATCGATTTTTATTGACAGCTGCGCTTCGCCAATTCCGCCAAAATGTTCACGGGTTTTCTAGGTGGATCAGTAGATGGTTTTATGCTCTCATGCTGTCATGTAATGATACGATGCAGCAACAAATAAAGATTGTTTGTATATTAGCACAAGACATTTTAGATGTTTAAATTAAACATTTTCGTTTGATCATGATGATAGGATTTTTCATGTTTGGTTTATATATCGTTTCGAGAATCCTGTTAAACATCCAAGCTTCGATATGAAGTCACTTAAATCTGGTCACCAGTTCTTTTGTTTGTTAGATTTTCTCCCCAAAAATCCGCAGTTATGCAATATCTTTTCAAGCAATACCAGGGCATTGAACTAAGATTTCTGTAATTAATGTAGTATTTGTACCTGAAACCCCCCCCCAAAAAAAAGGAACATACACATTTTGATTTTTGTTTTCTATTCATTTCAGAATTTCAGCCTATCAAGAGGTCAATTTTATTAAGTTGAATAGAGTGAATTGAAGTAATATTGTAACTTACTATTTCCTAAACTACTTACCCAAAGTTCTGGTTTTGAGATCGGTGATTTAACTTTTACAGAGAAGATAGACTGAAAGTCATTTGATTTTTCTTTCAACAAATGTCCCAAAAATTTCTCTCATGATATAAGAAGCACAGCAGACATCACAAAAATGTCGATCTGCCCAGGAGCTCAGGGTTGTGACATACATCAAAGAGACTGATGAGAGGGACACTCAACTGTTGAACAATTTTCCCCGAAAAATTAGTTCTCAACACATGCTTGCACTTTTCAATGATCCATCGCAAAACAGTTGTAACTGCTTATAAACATATAGGCAGTTACAACTATTTCGCACTGAACCATCGATTTGTTAATTTTAGTCGTTTTGTGATTCGCTGATACGAACTATATATATGACCTAAAATTATTCTCTACCCATGAAGTACATGTAGGATTTTCCGTTTAATTTAACTGACTGAACTACAATATCATTATAGCAGTACCTTTAACTATTTCCAATCCTAAATAAATTAAATGCAATTTCAGATTTTCATTGATTATCTTAAATCTATTGATTTCATTGTTTACCGAGGATGAAACGCTGTAAGAAAACGTCATACATTTATTATCATCGCAAGTTCATTTTTTCTACAAATTTCAAACCCGGTTTCAAATGGGTTTTTGTGCATCGTTGAAAGTTAATTAAATCAGGGACACTCACTTGTTTGTAAGATGTACTGCAATTCACAGACAGGTCTTAAAATTACCGTAACTACAGCTACATTAAGCTATAGTTAAGATAATCTTGTGCCAAAATAAAAGAATATTGACAGAACATAGCTGCCGTCATAGCGTAACTGGTAGGGAATCAGACTCCCAATCTTTAATCAGGGTTGTGCCATGGGTTCGATCCCCGGCAGCGGCACATATCCTTTCCGACTTTTGTCTCTCACCAATGGCTGGATAATCGTAAGCCTAAGTGGTATATCAGCTAGAGGCTAGTAAATGATGTAACGGTGGTACTGGTGCGAGAAATACCATCAATCCATGGTTAAGTGCTCCAGCCGCCGCGATATGACTGAAAAATTGTTAAAATCGGCGTTTAACCCTATTCAAACAAACAAAACAAATTGAAAGAACAAATAAATAATCAACTACCGTACAAATGTTTGAAAATAAGTTCTCTTCATCGATGCTAAATTTTGTGCATTCGAAAGAGGATACTCTCCGATATATTACGATAGATAGTCGATGCAAATGTAGGGAAAAGGTAAAATCACATTTCGGTGAAAGCAGACGACATTTACCAAAGAAGTCAGCCATGATTGGGGCTTCGTGTGTGACACTATCAATGGAGCGGTAAAAGCTACCGTTAAACAGGTATATGGTGGGTGTTAGATGTAATCATTTAGAAAAATTTTACTTTATTTACGGCACTTATACTGTAAATATGTCTAATCTGCACACCGTGCGCAAGTTAAGCCGCATGTATTTTTTCGAATTCACAGGACATTTGAAATTATGCCAGACGCCGGGACAGACTGACCTTTGCTGTACTGTCCCGGATAATCTGGGATGCATGGTATGCCTTCATTAAATCTAAATAACCAATGCAAGAAAAATACACGTAACGTCATTTTTTCGACGTCAAAAAACCCGTCGTTTTTGCGCGTTATGGTGGTACGTTAAACCAAAGATTTTTTTTTAAGTTCATGGTATTTTTTTAGGAAATAAAACTTTTGCTTGGAAGTATATGCAGTGCATTTAAAATTTTGAAACATTAAAGAAGTTTAGACGTTGGGCGAGTTTTGGCACTTAGTGAACCAGGTCCTTTTGCAAAATAATGCTTTTAAAAATCGAAGCTGAACTTCCTGTAGGAGTCAATGGGCGGGGCTAACACAGTAAATGGGCGGGGCCAGCGATAGGTCAATTGAATTCATTTACTCCTTTTTCCAAGAAAATCTAGGGGTCAAAACTGATTTTGAAGGGGGTGTGGGTCGGTGATTCAAATAAATAGTATAAATTTTAACCCTTTCCTGGTTAATCCCTGCTTTTTACGTCCCTATGATTTTAAAATGGAGAAAGCATTGTGGAAAAAGAAGAAATTGCTTGTGACAAGCAATTTCTTCTTTTTACACAATATTTTCTACTCTACTGAATGGTTATTTTCAAATAAAATCAACTTTTTTACTTTTGTCTGCAAAACCTTTGAATTTGGGCAGGTCTAAAATATTGCAAAACGGGAAAAGGTTAAGCTATTTCTAAGGATCAAAACAGGATATTTTCAGATTTTTGAGGACCAAAAGCCTGTTTTATGAGTAAAACACGAGCCCCGATGATCGACAAACAAGAACAGCAACAACAAAACTACAATCAGACTGTGTGAATGCAAAGACTGATCCATGTCTACTCGGCGCACATCTGAAATTGCTGGATATGTCCAGGCTCAAAAAACGATAATGATAAATAGATAAATTGATAATTAATAATAACAAGTAATGATATGACAAATTATTACTTCTACAACGATGTTTTCTGTAGAAGATAATTTAGGTGCCAATTTCTCGCTCTAAAATTTAATTTCCCAGTGCAACATCTTTCACAAGTCTTAAAAATTTTGCTATCTGATAATGGATTACATGTTGCAGACAAAATTTCTCCCAACAGGAATATATGGATTCCAATAAGTGTTCTGAGAGCTTTGAAAATTATTTTTCTTGGCAAAGAAATGTGCATCAACATTAAAGCGTGCATGGTTTTGCACTCAATAGTTTAGTTTGGGGAATTGAAGTAGACAGAAGTGAGAAATATTACCGGAAAATCGTTTTGAAATCGATGGTTAAATGCGATACTGTTCTAAGTGTCTATATATTGTACAGCCACTTAATACAGTATCGCAATAAACCCTTGAAATACTGTCTGGGTATGCTTCTACCTGGTTACCTGTATAACGCTTCCTATGGTGTACCGTTTTAGTCAAAAGTCATCTTAAATTTTGAGTGCTAAAAGAACGTTTGGACGCTTACAAGTTACAGGTGTATCCATAAGATTCAGAGTGTACGCGTAAAAAGGCGTGATCGCATAGAATAACAAGTGCAAGCATAAAATAAAGGTGTTAAATTCTTAAGCCTGCACACTAGGAAAATGAGCTTGCACGTGTTAGGTTTATCGCGCACGTATAATTTTTACAAGTGCATCTGCGTTATTTATGCTCGTACTCGTTCTTTTCTGCTTATACGACTTGAATTGGACTTTTGACCCAAACAGTAAACCATAACTTTACACAATATAAGACGTGTATGCATTGTCGTTTATTTATCGACACAACCGTAGTATTTGCTGATATGAGCGACGCCCCCCCCCCCCAGAAGACGGTTATTTGTTACGGGGGATAGTCCAAGGATATTGGACGAAACTCCTGAGAGTCCAATCCTGGTTCTTTAACTTGTTCGATAGATAGCACCGTCACACGGGGCATCTCATCCAAAAACAATTAGTTTGTTAGTTTGGTCAGCCCTGGGACCGAACACGTGATCTCGAGGATTTGAATCGAGTGCAGAGATACCAACTGAGCTAATGCAGCTGACATGTAAGACATACCCAGCCATATAATATTATGAGACGAAACATTTCGATTTATTTAGTTTTTCTGAAACTAGAATAATCTCATTCTACCGTGCTTATCATTCATTTCCAACCCAATAACCCTGATTGACCTGTGCTACAATAGATCCTTGTTTAGAATATTTATAATACGGAATACCTGGATGGTCTTTTTCTCGAGACCTGACCATAGATTTTAATTTAATGAGTTAAGACAGAACAGAATGATTCAAATCTTTGATTAAAATAAGTAATTCGCAAAAGCTTCGATTCTATTACCAGATTATTTTCCTCAAAGATAGCTAAATTTCGGAATGTTCGATTATTCAAACGTAAATTTATTTATTATCTCAGAAAATCGGTAATTGATGAATGTTGATTAATAATAACATTAAAATCACTGAAAATAATTACACTTCTATGTGATATTCAAACAGCAGACATTTACAAACGATCTACTTTTTAGAAGATTGAGACAGCGAAATCGGGTCTAATTTTACGAAAGGCTGAGCTAGTAATTAACGTTATTTTCTACAAAAAAGTTAATGAATTGTTACATCAACATCTGGTCTGAATAGACGTTAGTGCTTTGTTAGTGTAATTAAGTTCTTTGTAGAACAAGCCCATTAGTCTACCAGTCGAACATTTCGCTTCTTTCGCGTTTTCTTGTATCCTCTTCCTTTGTACATGATCCTGGAAAATGCCATTCCCAAATAAATAAATAGATAAATGAAATGATAAATAATAAATCAATAAAAGTTTTTATTATTCTTATTGTTTCTTTTTTTTTGGGGGGGGGGGTATTTTTTAAAAAGAATTATAAATGAATGAATAAAAATGACAAAATATTAAAAATGCCCAAATTACAACTGTTTCTTTTTCTTTTATTTTTTCTTTTATTTAGTTACCATTAATCTAACCCGTTACCAGACGACAACATTTTAGACTGGTCCAACTGTATAGATGAGGTAGGCGATAAGTTTTGGTTGATTTTTTTTAAACTGTATTTTGGGTTGGAAAAACATTTCATTATCAAAAATGTTTTCTGAAGCCTATTTTCTTTAGGGTCGTAATAATAATCAGACAATTATGACCTCGTCTAAACGTTAGAATTTTCCAACGTCATAAGATTACGTCATTTAACCAGTTTTCCTTATCTCCTTAGATCTGATTAGTCTATGTATATTGTAAATTTCAATAAATCATATCTTATGTAAATTGTACGAAGCGTTACCTAACATACCGTAAGTGAGCGACCAAAATGTCGTAAAATACGGATTGAATAAATCTGTATTTACGACATTATTGTCGCTCACTTACGGTATGTTTAATATGAAATAAAACTGTAACAATTAATTATATTTTTACATTATTTATTGGTATAATTTGCGTGCTTTTCGTGCAGGCAAAATATAGCACACGTGTTTTAATGGTGTATTTTCCGAGCAAATTGAACGTAAACTTAACGAAATGATGTGCAGTCTCAAGAGTGTTTTTTTTCGTTTACGAGCTAAATATAAAAGATAGCTTATCTTGAAACACGCGAAACTTGATTTTGTTTTCTTTTCAATTAAAACGCCACAGGTCTCTAAAATATTGAGTCATTTTAGCAGCTCAATCTATAGTTCAACTCATTACCAGACTACCGGTTCAATTTGAAAGAAGCTGAAGACGACAAATTAAAGCTTACGGCATTTAAAAATCATTTGTCTTTCGTGGAGGAAAAACATGATAGTAAGTGAAGAAATTGCCCCGCCTATCGTGCAAAATAAAGCTATTTTGTTCAGGCAAGGAAAGATAATCTGAAGCAAACGAGTATCTTCTATAAATACAATGAGATTGTATGAATTTCAAATTTGACTCGCAACAGACCTTAAAACGACCGATTTGTTATAAGCTATAACAGTAAAACAAGCTAAATTTTGGAATAGGCTATAACACCTTCAACGAATGATATTGTGTAAAAGCTTCAAAATTCCATTTTGTGAAATGAAATGTACGCTTTAACGCATTTCACGAGCAATATTTGTGTAAAGCCTTCAAAATTCCATTTTGTGAAATGAAATGTACGCTTTAACGCATTTAACGAGCAATATTGTGTACCAATCTGTAGCGGTTTTGACGAGAGAATTTGTGTCCCATATAGATTCTTACATGGGACCTGAAATGGTCTCAATCTTTGCTGGCTAGGAATGCATAACGCCTAAAACTATGTAAGCTATATAGTATGTTATAAACTGTCACGCCTGTACGGTTATGGTCTTCCCTTCAAGTAGATGAGGCCGTGGGATAAGTAATTGGAGGCTTGGAAAGGATTTATTTGTGGTACTGGTGTGAAAAATACAAGGAATCCATGGTTAGGTGCTCAAGCCGCCGCTATATGACTGAAATGCTGATAAAAGTGGTGTTAAACGTCATTTCCAACAAGAAAATTGAGATTCAGATGAATAGATTGTTATGGTTGCAATAAAATTGAATGGAAGTTATAATTTTTGTTAACGTTAATTATGAAAGTTGATAATTGATTGCATGTTACAAGCAAGCCCTATCGCTTAGAAATAACTTTACCTGAAATAACAGACATGTAAGCTTTCTCAATTGATGGATTGCTAGCCCCGCCTCCTTTCTCAGCTGGCCACACCTACTGACTCCGACAGGAAGTTCCACTTCGATAGTAAACGGAGTTATTTTTGCAAAAAATATGGTCCCCAACATGCAACAAAAGAGTTGAATTATTGCTTAGAGACCAAAACGTCGTAGATAAAGCTTATTTAAGCTGAAGTTACGACATTTAAGTCGGCGGACCAACTAAAATGCTTCACAAAAATGAAGACCAATGTTGAAGGTCAAAGTTCACTTCTGGTCTAAATGAATGATTTCATTGGTCGGTTGATTCTATGATGGAAAGCGGAGATAGGCTTCAATTCTTTATAAATTAATCAGTTAGACCCGTTTTCTGAAGGCGAAAAGGGGCGTTGGTATTGGCAATATTGCGAAGCGGAAGAATGTTTGGAATTAATCCATTGTCTATGGCCTAGAAATGAAAAGTAATAAATGAGGTGTAACAGAACAATGTGTAAGTTAACACATTAACAGACGGCAAAATTTTAGACTGGTCCAAATTGAACGGCTTTTCTGACGACAATTCAAAGTTTATGTAATTTAAATTTATTTCAACTTTCTGGGTAGAAAACATTGTGTAAAATGAAGCAATTGCTTTGTTAAGCAATTTCTTCACTTTACACAATTATTTCCCATTTTTCCCTATTGGGTTTCAGAAAACGTCACTGTATAGAAAAAGGTTAACTTTTCAAATAGTTTGATGGTTCTTTTTAAAAAAGATAAACAAAACTATGGTGTCCTAAAACGGCCCATGTGTTCTGGTGGAATAAGGCCTCGCTTTTTTTGAGGAAAAAGTATCTTTCTATATGGAACATCTAATTATTTGTAACATGTAACTGGCCATAAATTTTGCGAAATAACGCCGTTAAAAATCGAAGCGGAACTTCCTGTCAGAGGCAGGAAGGCGGGGCCAAAATGATTCAGTGGGCGGGGCCAGCGATTGGTCAATTTGGATCAGTCAAAAATTTGCCTTGTGGTTATATAGCTAAGTTTCTGGTCCGTAAAATTGACGGATCTCTAGCCACACACACTGGGATCCGACGAGAAGTTTCACTTAAAATTTGAACGGTATTATTTTGAAAAATTGATTGGTCGGTCAATTGAAATTTGTGAGTAATATTTAACCCATTCCAACACAGCAAATTTTTAGACTGGTCCAAATTGAAGGAAGCTGCAGACGACAATTTGAAGTTGATTGAATTTTAAATTCTTTTGTCTTTTGGGATAGAAAACATTGTGGATAATGAAGAAATTGCTTGATACAAGCAATTTCTTCATTTTCCACAATGTTTTCTAAAGCTTTTTTTCTTAAAGGGCGTAAAAAGGAGGGATTGAGTGGGAATGGGTTAAGTAAAACAGCCGTTGTTCAGTCAAGTGCGAAATTAACTTTTCCTCTGAAAAACAACAACAACAACGATAAAAACAACAACAACAAAATATTGAGATCCACTGTCTAAAAATACAATTAAGATAGACCCACTAGAAAAAATAGATATCGGATATTTTAAGAAGTGGGTTGGAAGTTTAATATGATGTGGATTTCTTTTTTTTTTCCTCGGGACGTCTAGTACTTTGATTTCATCGCAAAATGTCAGAACGTTATATGAACGGACAGGTGATGTTGATAGAGCACGTGCATACG
Source organism: Fragum fragum (assembly GCA_946902895.1). Classification (NCBI taxonomy): domain Eukaryota; kingdom Metazoa; phylum Mollusca; class Bivalvia; order Cardiida; family Cardiidae; genus Fragum; species Fragum fragum. The sequence continues at coordinate 12,721,013 of OX336371.1, read as the reverse complement.
AAAATTCCGACAGAATTCGTCTGATATTATACGACAGCAGTAGTGGAAGTTTGTTAGCAGCCGAAATTTGCTGATAAGCTCAACATATGTTTTTCGCACATGACGATTTTTATCAGAAATGCTCTTATTTAACAGAACATATATTTATTTTCAGTATGAATGATTTTTGCTTACCATCGAGTCTTTTTTCGAAGAAGCTGTATATTAAATACCAGTTATTGTTGCTTAATATGAAATTTTGAATTACATTTATTGTTGCTTAATATGGGATTTCCTTTGATGCAAAGTAGCCTCGGATAAAAGACCCCTGTTCTTGATTAGAAAACACTTAGAAGTTCCTCCAGTTAATTTGCTCTCTAATTACAGTAAGGGTATTGTTCCGCAAAACATTGTAACTCCAGTCTAATTTTTGTTGTGTGGTAATGGGATGAACTATTCGACGACAATATTAGTATATAAAATTTAACAAATATCTATCTGTTGGGTGTAGATTAAATTGTTGATAATGAAGAATTTACTGGGAACACGTAATTTCACATTTTACTTTTTTCTTCCAAAAGCCGAATTGTTTGGGAATTTGTTACCATAATGTTTCCAAAGCTTCTGGGCAAATCATCTTAACCATAGTCTCTAGGGTATGTTTATATACGAGGATGGTTAATCAAAGTTTTTCTAGTATTTAACACTTTCCTAAACAATCAATTATTTTCGACAGATTTTTTTCCTGGGAAATAATTCAGAATGAATTGTTTGTATTAAGTAATTTGGTTTGATATCTACCGACAAAGGTGCATATAATGATTCAATTCAAAATAACTCTGATTTGTTGTCTACATCTTTTACGATTTTGAATAAATCTAAAATTTTGCTATCTGGCAAAGGTTAAACCATTTCCACACAATTTTAAGACTGGTCTTAATTGAAAGAAACTGCAGACGACAAGTTCATGTTGGTTGATTTAAAATTTTTTGGTATTTTTTGATAGGAAAATTGTGAATAATGAAGAAATTGCTTAATACAAGCAATTTCTTCAATTTTTGACTTTTCTCTCTCTCTCTCTCTCTCGCGTGCGCTCTCTTAATTTGTATTTTACAGTTTCAAGCATCCTTACAAGTGAAGATATATCGAGATCATCTTCATCTCAAATATATGATAAGTAGATCGTTCACCGCCCTTGGTACGGAAAGATGAGTTTCAAGTGACTTTATTCATACAAAGGGACTCCGACAAAAAGGGGGACAAAGTCATAGCTCAGATTCCAAATCGTTTCATGATTAATGAGAAAACCAGACAGTAAGAGACAATTTACAGGACGACGGTAACACTCATGAAGCATTCCATTCCATGACTTATTATGATTTAAGCAGACGTTTATGAATCCCTAGCACCTGGCGCTAAATGTGTTTTTCGTCTGCAACAATTACCGACGCTTAGTCATTCTGCACAAGCAGAGTTCGTCAGATAGAAGAAGAAATAGTTCCGACAGACCGGTTTGCGCTCTGCAACTTACTGAATTGGCTGTTAAGATCTAAATAATTTAATTTTGTTTTCATCTAAAAAGATTCAAAAGTAATGATTGGCTGCATTTTATTTTTCATACTTTCACGAACAAAATTTTGAGCACGCAACAATTTTTACAAAGTCGATCCGTACAAAGTAGATCCGTACAATTTTACTAAAAGCTATCAAAATATTTGTTTATTTTTTTTGACGGCATTAAATTAAAAGAAATGAAGAGAATACTTTTTATTTTCATTGTGGTATGAACCTAAAAACTTAATCACACCAATGTCTGAATCCGCTTCGCGTAATAATAAAGTATTATTAATTTTTCAGTGAAAACAACTATTACTTTTTTCCTTTCTTAAATGCATTATTGGCGGATCGCCGCTGTCAACTTCAGAGTCGAATGGTCATTCGGAAAGGAAAGCAACTCAGCATAACCGGATAATCACTTCACATGCACTCACAAGGGAGAGAACTCTTATGTAAAAAAGTTACTCAGTCCAGATGTTTTGATTACCCCCCGTTCAATACTTATACAAATATTGCCTAAGATCTTCCCTACGTCTGAGCAGATTATGTTTTGTCACTGGATTAGTTTTACGTGATGATAATCGGGCGCAGAATCCTCGTGATATCCCACTAAAACTTATTCAGGGATATTTTCTATCAAATGCAGCAACTGGATTCTAGGAAATAAAATTTCAATGTTTTAACTTTTCACAACATGTGGCCTTACCTATAGAAGCCGTTTTGTTTTCATTCGATCAAAATTTCCTCAAAGAATCTAATAAAGGGACGACTAAGACTACTACATGTGAAGTTTCGTTGAATTCCACGGAGTAGTTTCTGAGATCAAGAATTCGAAAGAAAAATACCTACTTACGGACGAACGCATGATAGGCAATATGCAATGACATTAATGCGTTGATTTTCTGCAAACGAAGTCAATATTTGTTAACCAAAGTAGATTGATTAATTAGTGTTTTATGGATGTTCTTTCGATAGCTGTGGTTATTAAGGGGCACAAGAAATTTAAGAATAGTATGAGATAAAACATACAGACCAATACATGGACATCCAAAAGACATGTTAAATGGTAGGTGAGGAATGAAACGACATATGAACCAAAGCAGAATGACAATTCAAAGTTAGCCCATTCCCACTCAGTGACACTTTTGAACGCCCCTTAAGAATAACAATTGGGAAAACATTGTGGGAAATGAAGAAATTGTCTATCACAAGCAATTTATTAATTTTACACAATGTTTTCTATCCAAAAATTTGAAAAAATCTGAAATTTCATTAACTATAAATTGTCACCTGCAATTCCTTTCAATTTGGACCAGTCTAAAATTTGGCGTTTGGTAATGGGCTAAGAAAAATCTAACCAAATCGAAATGATTCAACTATGTCAGGCGTCGCGCATCGCCGCTAAATCTGACCAGGTTGATACTTTCCGCAATACCAACATGGTCGCTTTTCCCATGACAATTCCCCTCTATGAGTTTGAAGCACCTGGATATGATATGTCAAATGCGTCTGGAACAATTACTCTTGGTTAGTCATCTAGAGCAGACGAGTTCGTGAGAGAAAATATTTCTGGAAAATATCTTATTCACAGATAACTCTTATACCGTTGTAGTACTATATCGTCGGTGTAATTCTAACACCTCGTAACTACAGCTTGATTCAAGCTGTAGTTACGAGGTTTTAGAATTAAACCGACGATTTACATAAAGTAGTAATGAACTTACTCTAACGACATCGGCTTTAACTTTTCGCTCAATCGTGGAGAATAGACTTATTATCCCCCGACGTTTTGGCGAATGGGGGTATAGTAATGGTCTCCGTCCGTCATTCCGTCCCTAAGCTTGTCCGGAGCATATCTCCTAAAGTATAAGTGCTATCAACTTGAAACTTCAGAGGTGGATAGATCTCACCATTGAGGACAAGTTCCGTTCACAAGAACCACAACTCTTGCTTGCATAATTTTAGAGTCATTGTCCTTTGTTGTTTTAAAGACTAAGATTTTGTCCGGGGTATATCTCTCAAAGTGTAATAGCTATTAACTTGAAACTTCTCAGGTGAATAGATCTCGTTGAGGAGAAGTGCAGTGCACAAGACCCACAACTCTTGCTTGCATAATTTTGGAGTTATGCCTTTGTTGTTTTTAAAACTAAGATTTTTCCCAGACCATACCTCTGAGAGTATAAAAGCAATGAAATTGAAACTTCATAGGTGGATAGATCTCGTTTAGGTAAAGTGAAGTGCACAAGAACCACAACTCTTGCTTGCATAATGTTGGAGTTATTGCCCTTTGTTGTTTTAAAGACTACGATTTTGTCCGGAGCATATCTCTGAAAGTATAATAGCTATTAACCTGAAACTTCTTAGGTGAATAGATCTCGTTGAGGAGGAGTGCAGTGCACAAGACACACATCTCTTGCTTGCATAATTTTGGAGTTATTGCCCTTTGTTGTTTTTAAGACTTAGATTTTGTCCAGATCATACCTCTGAGAGTATAATAGCTATTATCGAGCTAATTGAGAAGAAATGCAATGCACAAGAAGCCTAAATCTAACTAGTTTCGGTTTACTATCAAGCTTTTACTGCGGGGGATGGCCATGTTCGACATGACTCTTGTTATTATTAAGACTTTATTAAATGATTTAGCTCGACTGCGACGAAATTTTTTACGCTCTCGAAAACTCAGTCTAGCTGCTTTCGCGTAAAAAAAGTGTTACGTACTTTCTTGCCCTCTGGTCGTGGTACTTGAAATTATTACCAATAATGGTTGAGAATTAAAAGCCAGGGGCTTTGAGCTTGGTAATTAAAAAAAAGGAAACAGCCGGTAAATCTTGATTCTCAAACGAACACCATCCTTCCAAAAACCCAACAATCAAACAACGAAGGTAATAAATGCCTTTCTGAATTTTTCCCTTTACTACCCCTCGTTTCACAAAAGATTTTTTTAAATTCTTTACTATAATAATAATAATAATTGGTGAATTCTAACTGGTTAAATAAGTTGTTTCATATATCAAAAAAAGCCACTTGATGGTTTATTGCGCTCCAACGGCCTAAATTTAATTATCATACAGGTAATTAAGTTTTCTTTAACACCACTGACAATTCATTTAAGAAAGAGCTGTTTTTTTTTCAATTCACCTTTAGGGATGCATTTTTCTTTTCTCAATCATATAATTACAATTATTTCCCTCGATTCAAAATGTTTTTTCTACCAAAAATTTAGCCAATCCCCACGCGCATATTATTACCATATTAAAATTTCTTCCAGAATTCAAATAAGAGGCAGCAAAAGATTATTCCTGCAAAATTTGGTTCAAATCCATTTTCTGAGAAGGAAATTTTCAAAATGTTTACATTATCATAAATAGAAGATAGCTTCGCCCTTTAAATTCTAAGGATGAATCAAATAAAGGGTCACCAAAGGATCATTTCTGGGAAATTTAATTGAAATATATCAGTTTGTTCGTGAGAAGAAGATTTTCATTATACACTATATATGGAATTTTAGTCCTGTCCAATAAAGCCAAAGTCTTCACTATACACATGCATAAATGGAAATTAACCCCGCTCATATATGATATGATTTTCACCCGATCATTTTTAACGGAATCTGATAACGAGTTACCAAAGGATCATTCCTTTAAAAATTTGTTTAAAATCCATCCTAGTTTCTGGGAAGAAGATTTTAAAAGTTTTCGCTACACACCATAATATGAGGAAATTAGTCCCGCCTATAGAGGCATTGCTTTTCAACCAACCAGAATTCTTTGAATGAAACTGACAAAGAGTTATCAAAGTATCATTCCTGTAAAATTTGATTAAAATCCGCAAAGTGATTTCTAAGGAGAAGATTTTTAAAGTAAAAATTATGGCCAGACGCACGTGCGCACTAATGCACGACGGACACAATGTCATGACAATAGCCCGCTGGCTTTTAGCCAGTGAAACTAAAAATGATAAAACTCTACGTACCATTCTCGAAAATCTGTAATAGTCGTCCGTGGTTCAAACAATAAATCTTCAAAAGTACACGAAAAAAAAGTGAATTAATAAAAAATACGAATTTAGCCTCTAAATAAACCACAGTTTGATATGTCTGCGAATTTCTCAAAGCAATAGGTATTCGGCTTCTTGAAATTTGTCTTTTAAAATCGAGTTTATGCTATCATTGAAATGCTTGCTTACGAGCTGAATTTTGTTTTGTTGAGGTGTATAAGGAACCTCGCACAAATTCGTTATGACTAGGAAGGATGGGTACTCGAGGTATTTTTTATTACGAGCTTTCACTTTCCCTGGAAATCATTTTTACGTTTTTAGGCCAGGCTTTTTAAAATAAGCATTTCGTCGTTTGGCGTACAAAATGTCGTAAATACAGCTTTATTCAAGCTGTATTTACGACATTGTGTACTCCCAACGACGATTCCATGTAAATCTCTGGTACTTATTTACCCGACAACTATTTTTTTCCCAAATAAAAGCAGTCCTTTTGAGAATGTTACGGAACGATTATTGATAGTCGATGTCATTCAAAACATCGATTGACAAATCAAATAATTCTTTTAGATCAGAAGAGAATGTTGACCTCCGATATTTATATAAAATATTTCCGTGCTGGCGACTTCAACGCTGTAACTACGGCTTATTCAATGTATATTTACCACGTTTTAGTCGACATCCAACAAGACGATTTTGGACATTTGACCCTGACAATATAAATTGCCCAATTTAACGCCTTTATGGCGTGACCAGCCATCTATTAACCCTTGTCATGCTGAATGAATTACCTTACTGAATTGCTGTAAAATCAAAGGGCTGAAAGCACTGATAGAACGTGTTGTTCAAAAATCAATATTTCTTTTAGAAATCAATTTCATAAACAACTCTGGCAGGAAAAGTACAAGCAGGAGGTGTAGACTAAGAACAGACTGCACTTATGTGCAGACTGATCTTGGTCTACACCTCCTGCCAAAACCGGAATATTTCAGGGTTTAGCACGACAAGGGTTAATATGCGAAACACTGAAAGGCAAATAATCTTGAAGACCATAGAAAACATAGAAAAGCAAAACTTTTTTTTCAACTGTAAGTACAGCCGAGCTTAACCCATTACCAGACAACTAAATTTTAGACTGGCCCAAATTGAAAGAATTTGCAGACTATAATTAAAAGTTGATGAAAACTTTAATTTATTCAAGTTTCTCGATAGAAAACATTGTGAATAATGAAGAAATTGCTTGTAACAAGCAATTTCTATTTTCCACAATGTTTTCCAAAGCTTTTTTTCCTTGGGGGGGGGGGCGTCCAAAAGCGTCACTGAGTGGGAATGGGTTTATCGAGCGACCACCCCCATTAAGCGACTTCTTTTATTAAGCGATCGCGATCGAAACCCCCCTTTTCAAAAACCAAAAGCTCTCATGAAAAAGCAGTCGCATTTGCTCAAAAAATATCATACCTAAATCCAATTATGCTTGAACTCATTGGAAACATCGCAGTTAGACGAGGCTTTAGCGAGAATTCTGTAATAACAGTAATGTATGCAGTCGAATTGGCCCTTCAAATATTAATAATTTAATTTTTAGTTTCGTCTATCAAAATCGGGCGTTCTGATTGGTCGAAAAAAAAAATTCATTACTCCATGAACAAAATTTTGAGCACGCAGCAATTTTGTATGCTTCCGCACAAAATATTCCACTACAAAAAGGTATCAAAATTTGTAAAATATTTGATTTTTTCGCTCGATACAATTAAATTATAAGAAATGAAGAGAATATTTTTTTGTTTTCATGGAGGTATGAACCGAAAAATCTAATCACACGTATGTATGAATCCGCTTCGCGTATTCATACAGTGTGATTAGTTTTTTCGGTTCGTACCTCCATGAAAACAAAAAATATTCTCCTCATTTCTTAAAAAAAGTGCCTTAGGCGACCATTCTCTTAAGCGACCACATTTTGGTCGACCCATGAGTGGTCGCTTAATACAAGGTTTACTGTAATATAGAACCGAATCTGACAATGAATCGATTAGTCCGCTGATGATTAAAAAAAATCGAACACAAGATTCCATGAAAGTGCCATAGACTCTGTCATAACAGTTTTGCCTTTTCGACACAATGTAATCAATATTTCGCACGAATTTCAATTGTAACCTTGTGAAAATTCATAAGGAGAACCATCATAGAAATATTCAAAATAAATATAGCTCAACTTGGCAAGACTCACGAAAAATGTTCATAACATTTAAGATTGTTCATATTCTTAACCTCCTTGCGGCATAAATTTCCTTGGCCTTTCTGAAAGAGAATTGCTCATACTATTAGAAGCCAAAACATGCATGTATAAAATATGTTTTTCATACGCAAGCGCTTTGTCCTAACAAAAGGGGAACCGAATTAAATAGTTAATTTATCATTTTTGTTTCTTTTGCACTATAACACGATGCTTAAAACTAAATCATAATTATTTATGCTATACCTAAAAGTTTTTTTGTGTGTTTTTTTTTTTGTTTTATCGCACACTGACTATATTCTTGCATTGAATATCGAAAGAAATGGATAATGTCCCTCAATAATGTAGTCAATATTAACGTATATGTTACCTTTATTTTTCATCTCTCAAATCTCTTATTTGCGGTTTATCTAAGAGATGAAGAGAACATTTTTTTCGTGGAGGTATAAAACGAAAAACCTAATCACACTGTGATTAGGTTTTTCGTTTCATACCTCCATGAAAAGAAAAAAAAATATTCGCTTTAATTCTCATGATTTAATGACATTGAGCGAAAAAAGGCGATTATTTAACAATTTTTGATACATTTTTATGGATCTTTTTTGTGTGCAGACATAAAAATAGCTGCGAGATCAAAATTTTGTTCATGGATGTATGAATTTTTTATGCCGATCAATTCGCTCGTTTTTGTTAGACATAACTAAAGATTAAATTATTAAAACATTAAATCTCCTCTCTACTAGGTTTTCCTTCGATTTGGGTTCTCGGTTGATTGGTTGGTTACGGGGGGCAGAGGTATCGAAGTCTATGGGCTCGATCCTAAGTCGAGCCGATAGTCACGTGGATATGTCTCTGGTAAAGACATACCAAAGCCCAGCTTAAGCTTGGTGAGAACCGCAAGGAAACGTTTGAATTTTGCAGTGATACAATGCAAAAAGCTAGTTGGAATATTGTGACCGGGGTCCTCTGTCTTTCGGTTGCTGTTGGTCGAGTACCAACAGCACAGGGGTTTTCGGTTCCCACGGTCGCCTTCAAGGGTCAGGTCCGTTTGGTCGTTGCCTGACTCTTGGGGTTATCGCAAGTCGTTCTGCTAGACACCAGGGCTAACGTTGGTAGAGCTGCAGGCACCAGGTTGGGGATGCGCAGATACACTTTGGAGTGGGGAATTTAGCTTTTACCCCGATGTCCAGCTATGACACATAAAAACAAATAATTTACGAAGTTTAACTCATGGAATCAACAAATACGCCTGAAATAAATGTCGGGGTTCAACATTCATTTTCGGTCCAAATGATTGATTTGATTGGTCAATCTATTTTTGTTGAAAGAGGCGATCCGTATTTGACATATGTATTGCTGGCAACGTCCACTTTAACCCATTCCCTAACAACAAAATTTTAGACTTGTCCAAATTGAAAGAGGCTGCAGACGACAATGAAAATTGGATGCAATTTGAAACAAAGCCACCCTATGTGGTAGAAAATATGGGAATTGTTACACTGGTCCAAGTTGATCGAATTTGATTTTTTTTTTGTCTTATTGGATAGAAAATAATATGGATAATGATGAAAATGCTTGATACAAGCAATTTCTTCCTTTCACAATGTTGCGAAAGCTTTTTTTCTTGAGAGGCGTAAACAGGAGGGATTGTGTGAGAATGGGTTAAATTAAATTCGTATCTAGCAACTCTGGCTGAAATCGACCCTTTGGTCTGTTTGAATTCACGAACATCACGCGGTGCATGCTTCTTTTGAATAACCGATCGGATATCGTATGTGAGAAGGATTAAGGAGAACAGACGAAAATTTTTGAAGGCAGACGAAAACAATTAACGAGCAAAACGATATTTTCGTCTGAAGTATAGACCCTTTGTTATATAATCAGGAAGCATGTCTGATGAGCCAAATAATGAAACAAACATGAAATAAAGATAGAATTCTGCTAGCGCAGAGCCTAAGCTATATTTCAAGAGGGCCATTACTTTGACCCATACCCAAATAGTGACGCCTTTCCATGCCCCTAAAGAAAAAAAAATGATGGAAATCATAGTGGAAAAAAGAAGAAATACCTTGCAACAAGCAATTTCTTCATTTTCCACCCTGAAACTTTAAAAAAAACCCTAGAATTTCACAAGCTTTAAATTGTCGTCTGCAACTCCTTTGAATTTGGACCAGTCTAAACCTTTGCCGTCTGGTAATTGGTTAATTTGGCTTTTGAGGTTACAAAAGCCCGTTTGAGATTTTCCAAGCCATTTAATATGTGCGTGGACTGAAGAAATTGAGCATCCTGGATAGCCTTCATGGACATTTGAAATTGATTTATTTATTGAATGGGGTTTAACGGCACTTTTAACAGTATTTCAGTCATATCGCGGAGGCTGGAACACCTAACCATGGGTTCCTGGTATTTCTCACACCAGTACTACCACTACATCATTTCCTAACCTCCAACTGCTGACATTTAGAATATTCGCTAATCGTATAAAGAAGCTTTAGGTTCGTATCAATCTATAGAACGCACAGTAAAGACTCTGATGAGACTGTGCGGATGCACAGTTTGATCGTAGTCTTTACTGTGCGCAGGTGTTAAATGGTTGAGCTAGGTTTACAAGGTAAAGCTCAAAATTTGTTCTACCATTTTTGTTAAACCATTCATTTTTTTCTAATCTTACAACAAACAAACAAACAAAAACAGACTTAAGCCGAGAGAGCCAAAGACAATCTCTGACTCTACCAGACACTTTATTCTCTGAAGCTCCATTTCAACGATATCAACAATTCGTTTCTCACATATTGTAATTGTTTTGGAAATCGCCTTGGAATCGTCTTGAAAATAAGGTAATCATCAAAAAATTGTAAAGTCATGAACTGAATATTTGTTTGAATGGGGTTCAACGCCTCTTTGAACAATATTAAGGTCAATTTCGGCGGCTGGAGTACCTAACCATTGATTCTTGGAATTTCTCACACCAGTACTACCATTAACAACATCCTTTCCGAGCCTCCAGCTGCTCATACCACTTAGGTTTACGATTATTCACCCAATGAACTGAATGAAAGAAAGTCCAATATTTCCCCCCGTTTATTTCTTTTGTTATATTTTTCTAAATAGAGGTCCTTGAGCTGTAAAAAGCATTGTTTTAAGTCCGATAAAAAATATTTGCAAAGAATCTAAGAGTTTGTTTCTGCGAAATTTGGTTGGAATCCACTTGTATTTTCTGAGAATAAGATCATGTTATGGAAAAGATTCATACGGACGCATCACTAACGAAACGGGACAATTTAGTCCCTACGTCTGAAGGCCAGGGCAGCGTAACCCATAACCACACGGTGACGTATTCTCAGGCCCTTAATGAAATACAATCTTTGAAAACTTTTCAGGAAAAGAAGAAAGCACTTGTAACTAGCACTTCCTTCTTTTCTCACAATGTTTCCATCCTATTTGGCACCTGTTTCCAATTTTAATGCAATTTGAAATATCGTCAGAAACTTCTTTCAATTTGGATTTACATTTTGTCGTCTGCTAATTGGTAGCATTGTGTTTAAAACAACAACCTCTCTCTAACATAAGTGAAACTTCTTGAATGAATGTTCAGGAACTAGTGTTTTTGCTGAAGGTTCGTCCAAATCGCAAAATAATCAATTGATTGATTGAATGGGGTTTAACGCCACTTTTAACATTATTTCAGTCATATCGCGGAAGCTGAAGCACCTTACTTTTATCCAAACATTGGTGACAGACAAATGTCGGAAAGGATATGTGTCGACGCCGTGGAGCAAACAAATCAAAAGTTTACAAAAAGGTTTTCACTGTGGCCCTAAATCGCTCACCTAAGCCATCCGCTAGTATAAGCACTTTATGGGTATAAATTGATTGGTCGAATTGGGTTTAACGCCTTTTTAACAGTATTTCAGTCATATCGCGGAGGTTGGAGCACCTTACTATGAATTCCTGGTATTTCTCACACCAGTACTACCACTACATGCTTTCCTAGCCTCCAGACCTTCCTCCCACTAAGGTTTACGATTGTCCACCCATTGGTGAGAGACAAATGTCAAAGGAGGTAACTGGGCCAAATAATGACAATATTCATCTTCTAGAAATTAAGTACAAAAAATATGAGTATCCCAAGCCTTATAATTTAGAAAGAGAAGCCTTTTGAACATGTCCTAATTATGCGTTTTTCGAAACTTTGGATCTCTGAGGCAGCGGCTAATTTTGACCCAACGGGTATAATTTTGCGAACTGAAAGAGAAAAATCTGGGTATGTCGTTTTCCAAATATGAATGCATTAGACGTAATACGATGGGGGAATAATTTCTATATATGCTATGAGTATTTACAAAACTTAGGGAAGGGTCGCTTTTGACCTAAGGGACTTAATTTCATCAAAATTTGTAGATAAATATACGGCTAATAATATGATATTAATGCCCAAGGCCTTATATAGTGAATAGGAAATAAATTCAACCTGAGCGATTTGACCCCAGGGCCATAATAGTAGGCAAATAGTACAAAACCTTCTAGTAAAGCTACATGCCAAATATGAATGTCCTAGACCTTTTCGTTTAGAAGAAGCTGTAATGGGGCTATATTTGACGCAAGAGATATAATTCTAGGAATTTTAGTAGATGTGTTTATTCTTTATATGAAATATGAATGACATTCGCCTTGTAGTTTCCGAAATAAAGGATTTTCCAAGATTGAATAAAGTTTCCCATGGCATCCAGAGTTTTTTTAAGGAATTAACGGAACACTATGCCCCCGAAACGGGAATTCTTTAGAAACGGGTAAAGAATTAAATTTTGACCTTGACCTTGATGAAATGACCTTCCCCGGTTGCGCCTTGTTGAGACCTATCTACATACCAAATATTAGCATTGTAACTTAATCAGGGTTGAAGTTATAGGAAAATGTTTAGTTGGCAGGTTAAGTTTTGCAGACAGACAGAAAGACATCCAGACGGACGGACAGACGGACACTGGTAAAACAATATGCCCCGATCTTATCGATGCGGGGGCATAAATTGTTGAAACAATCAATATTGTCCTTCGTCAGTGTTTCCCCCAACTTTATTATGTGAGAAAAGAAGTGATTGTTTGTGAGAAGCAATTTCTTCTTTTCTCATGATGTTTTCTACCTCATATTACCCTTATTTTTCAATTCAATCCATCTTTTTGTCATCAACTTAATTCAGTTTGGACTAATCTAGAATTTTGTCTTTTGGGAATGGTTTAAATGCATCAGACGTTCGCTTCCTAGATAGAGTGAACCTAAATATTAGCTCAATGTCTTGAGGAGTTTATCCCTTTGCTGTTCAATCCCTGGTTTTCACGTCCTTGTCATTATATGCTTGAGAAAATATTGTGGGGAAAGAAGAAATTACTCGTAAAAAGCCATTTCTTCTTTTCCCACAATATTTTCTACCCTGTAGGTTGTTTACTTTTCAAATTACACTCACTTTTAGTTGTCGTTTGCAACTTCTTTCAAAATGGGTAAGTCTAAAATTTTGAAAAACAGGCAAGGGTTAACTAGATGGTTGTCCCAGGACAACTGCTATCGAGCCCGCAAACTTTTGTAGGTATCATGCTCCAGATAAGCATAATTTTAGTGTTTGACCTTGAGCTTTGACCTTGAAGCTATCCAAAAAAATCTTTCAAATGGCACATCTACTCATGATGGAGAACAATTGCGCCAATTAATTTTTTAAATCCAACCATAACTGTAGGAGAAATGCTCCGGACAAACACAATTTTGTACCTTGTGTTTGACCTTGAGCTGTGACCTTGAACTTGATGCTATCCAAAAATTTCTTTCAAATGGCACATCTACTCATAATGGAAAATAATTGTGCCAAGTTATTTTGAAATCCATCCTTAAATGTAGGAGTAATTGTCCGGACAAATTCGGACGGACTAACAGACTAACGCACATACACCGACTTGTCATAGTAACAACTATGTCTCGCTCATCCCAAGCGCATGAAGCGGGCTCGACAAAAACTAGAGGAGCTAGAGTTCCTCTGAATCATTCCAGGCCTGTTTAAACTGATTTAGTGAATAATATGTTCTCAGTATATTCTAAAGCATCTTTGAGTTATCTGACAAATAAACCTAGACACTGAAATAGTCCAGAGAATTAAACATCATTATTTTGGGGTAACAGTAGTTTCAAGTTTTAAGGGAGTTAATCCTGTAATATTTGTTAATCTATTCCAGCAGCATTTACATCCCTTGATTGCTAATCCCTTTTTAGCTAGCAAAGCGTAAGCTTTGATAGCTTAAGTAAACAGACAACATTTGAGGTCGTCTCGAAGTTCAACGAGTGCAAACCGCCACTGGAGGCTTAAGCACTAAAGCCGTTAAATGCCTACGCCGTAAAATGTATACAGAGGGAAAAAAGTTTAGCATTTTTTTCGACCTACATTATTTTTCAACGTAAATGTATAAACCTTATAAAATCAGTCTCGTTTGCAATTTTTAAAGGCTAACTAACTAATTATGCATTAAGAGCACGTTTTCCTCGCTTCTAAAGGCTGTCTGACGCAATTTTGCTGAAACACGTTCTGCACGTGCTTCCACACGTGAAATCTATATCCACAATTTATTGGTTAGCATCAATAACAAGATAACTCATTAAAACATTTAAAAAAAATCAAATGGGACGTCGCCCAGGGCTTAACTTAGACCAACGGAACGTAGCCATCGGTATGCTGGCTGGTGGTATGATGGTAAAAGAGGTGGCTCAACATTTTGGCGTGAGCCAAAGTTCCATTTCAAGACTTAGAACAAAGTATCGTCAATAAGCACCGTCAAAGACAGGCCACGTTCAGGCAGGCCACGTAGGACTACCCAACGTGAGGACAATTACACCGTGACGTGTTCACGGCGTAATCGCTTCCTCAATAGCACTCGTATAGCCGGTTTGGTCCGAAATGCAACGGGAACACGGGTCTGTGCTCGTACTGTAAGAAACAGACTTCGTTCGGCACGTTTACGCGCACGTCGACCTTACGTTGGCATTCCTTTGACACGTGCACACAGACATGCAAGATTGAATTGGACAAGGGTACACCGTCGATGGCCAAGACGAATGTGTCCCATTCACAGACGAATCCCGTTTTAATTTGATGTTTGCGGGTGTTAGGGTTCGTGTTTGGAGGCTTGATGGCGAAAGGATGGATCCCGCCAACGTCATGCAACATGACCGTTTTGGAGGCGGCAGCGTCATGGTCTGGGGTGGTATATCATACCGTGGCAAGACTGACTTGGTAGCTATTCAGGGAAACTTAAATGCCGTTCGATACTGCACCGAAATTGTCCAGCCAGTGGTATTGCCGTTCTTGCGTCAAGGGCTTGTTACCATTTTTCAGCACACGTTGGACCTTTTACAGACTAATTATGTTGATTTGTTGGATTTGCAAGCCAAATCACCGGATCTGTCTCCGATCGAACACCTTTGTGACCATCTTGGTAGGAGAGTAAGAGACAGGAATGACGTTAATAACGTTAGAGACCTGGAACGTGTTCTGCGTCAGGAATGGGGTCGTATCCATATGGCCATTAATCGTAAGCTCATTTCCAACATGAGAAGACGCTGTGATGCCGTTATTGGAGCAAACGGTGGACACACAAGATATTAAATCTTTGTGCTACTTTTACTTCCCTACCCCTACCATGTTTGACGCTGTACAACAAACACGTATGACCTTGAAATCATCTGATTTTTTTAAATAATGTGGCTAACACATAAAAGATCGACGCGTGAAAATATGGTTTGAATCAGAACTAGACACCGGAGAAATTGGCTGTAACGTACGAAATCGCTAAATTTTTTTCCCTCAGTATAGTTCTTATGTATTTATGGAATAATTTAACTCTACCGGCAAGTTCATCTCCTAGGTATTTTTCGCTCACTTTAGCACAGTGTTTAAAATGAATCTGATCAAAGACTTAAAGAAGTTGCAGATGACCATTTCAAATTTCAATTTATCTCAAGCAATTTCTTAATTTTCCACATTGTTTTCCACAGCTATTTTCTTAAGGAGCGTAAAAAATGTGGTTTTTGTGGGAATGGGTTAACACCTTGGTTACTTTAATCTAGTTTCTTCATCATGATAACATTTGACAAAGAAGATTATAAAACAATGCTTTCATAGCTTACAGTACTTTCAGTGCTTTGATTTCCTAAAAGGAATATATGTCCCACCCATAAAAGCCATGTTTTTCAACCCATATTTTCCCCCTAAATCTGATGAAGGGTCAGCAAAGGATCATTTTTGTGAAAATTGGTCGAAATCTATGAAGTGCTATTTTGAGAAGATTTTGAAAGTTTTTACTGTATACATGTATTATATGTAGAAATTAGCCTTACTCAATAAAGTATTTTTTTTCATCTGATCACATTTTTTTCAATGCATCTAACAAAGGGACATCAAAGGAACATTTCTGAGAAATTTGGTAAAATGCCAGCCAGCTAGTATTTTGTTAGAGTATTTTCAAAGTTTTCACTATATATAATTATGGAAATAACCCATAAAGGCCATGTTTTTTATTGGGTACAAATTCTTTGAAGAAATCCGATAAAGGGTCTATAAAGAACTATTCCTGTAAAATTTGGTTGAAATCGATCATCTGTTTTCTCAGAAAAAGATTTTCACTATATACCATATATGGAATATAGCCTGCCCATAAAAGTCATGTCCTATTCCCCCAAAGTTTTCCATGAACACATTTCTTTATGGTGTCAAAAAGCACTATTGTGAGGTCATGGGTAAGAGCAATCAAGAAAAATCCAGATAAAATTGTCGTCTGCAACTTCTTTCAATTTGGGCCAGTCTAAAATTTAGACGTCTGGAAATGGGTTAAGCAATTTTTTGATTTACAGACGAGTCCATCTATTTACACTTGTTATAAATCACTAGAAGCTGAACAGTAATGTAGAGTAATAGTTCTAAGCCAAAACAATTTTTCTCAGTCTGATTTGTATGGGGTTTAAAGCCACTTTGAAGAATCTTCCAGGCCATTAGTTTTGGTAGAATCTACCTACCCCTGAAGTTTAGTACAACTCTTTTACAATTTTGGAGGCGTGTTCCATACAAAATCCAATCTTATAAACAACAAAGTATGCTGCACTCAGTTGATATATAATGATAGATGAACTTAGTTTATACTTATCTATTTTAGTTTCATTGCAACAAAAGCTAAAAGCTTTTATCGAAACGCTCTCGAACACTCACAATCAAGATGTTTTCATGTTCCTGACGGAAAAGCAGTGGCTTGAATCCAATGCTACTCAATTTTCAGCTGGGTAGACTGGGGCTGGCTGTTAAGTGTCTTGCCAATGAACACATCCCGGTGATATAAGGGCTCGAACTCGTGACCTTCAGATAATGAGTCAAGCACCTTTACCACTCGGCCATCGAAGGAGTCGTGTTAATAGATGAAGTTCCAAAATCATAGCTTGTATTCTTTATTGATAGAATGGGGTTTAACACCACTTTTAACAGTTTTTCAGTCATATCACGGCTGGAACACCCAACAATGGATTCCTGGTATTTCTCACACCAGCACTACCACTACATCCTTTCCTAGCCTCCAGCTGCTATCCCACTTAGATTTACGATTATCCACCCATTGGTGAGAGACAAATGAGGGAAAGGATATGTGCCGCCAATGGAGATCGAACCCATGACATCCCATGACGCGCTACCGACTGCGCTATGACGGCGGCATGTATTCTTTAAGAGAAATAGATCACGAGTCAAGCACCTATACCACTCGGCCATCATCATAGATTGTATACTTTTGAGAAATATTCCACATTAAATTAAAAAAATCCTCTTAGTAGGATCTACCTACCTATGAAGTTTAGTACAACTCAAGCACAATGTTAGAAATATGCTACATACAAAATTAAAATCTGATAAACAACAGAAAACACCGCATTTCAAATTGATATCTATTGTCAGATGAAGCTTCACAATCACAGCTTGTATACTTTTTACAAAATTTTGGGCCTGTCATTATTCAAAAGTTTTGCAGACAAAAATTTAGTGATGGATTAATTTGAAATGTTATCATTAAGTAGAGTAGAAAATATTGTGGAAATAAGAATAATTGTTTGTAACAAGCAATTTCTTTTTCTACAATATTTTCTTAATTATAGTATCATAGAGATGTAAAAAACAGGGAAAAACAACCAAGAGTAATCAGTGCATAACTTGAAAAGGTAGAGTTAAGTTACTTATGAACTAAACTTCAAATTAATAAAATCTACTCATTGATGAAATTCTACTATCACAGTTAGTATATTTCTAGAGATATGCTCCTGACAAAAATATAGTCTGAAAATTAACAAAAGAAATTGTCTGACAAACTCCTAAATTCAGAGTTATTGGACTTGTGCACTGCACCTGTACCACTTTATAAAGTTTAACTCATTATCAATGGCCAAATTTTATACTGGTCAAAATTCAAAAGAGTTGCAGATATGCAAACGTTAATGAAATGATAAATTTGTTTACTTTTTAGGTAGAAAACATTGTGTAAAATGAAGAAATAGCTTGTGACAAGTAATTTCTTCATTTAACACATTGTTTTCCCAATTATTTTCTTGAGGGGCTTCAAAAAGCATTGCTGTGTAGGAATGGGTTAATAATCACAGCTTGTAAACTGAATGCTCTGGAAAAACAAGAGGACCATGATAGTCCTAAAACGCTCACCTGAGGCATCTGCAAATTTTATTACTTTCTGTATAAAAAAGACACAGTTTGAGCCAAATAAATAAAACAAATATAAGATTTCGGATAAAGTACAAAACTACCCAGTAATGCTATACAATAAATATGAATGCCTATGAATTTATAGTTTAATCCATTACCAAACTATCCCTCATTTTGATGCCCTCAAGGAAAATAGGTTTAAAACACATTGTGAGAAAGGGAGAACTTACTAGTAACAAGCAATTTCTCCATTTCTCACAATGTTTCTATCCTAAAAATTCCTAGTATTTAGATTTCAATCAAACTTTGTCATGCTTTACACAATCACACTTTTGAACGCCCTTCAAGAATATAGCTTCGGAAAACATTGTGGAAAACAACGAAATTGCTTGTAACAAGTAAATTTCCTCATTACCAAGAGTGTTTTCTACTCCTAAAAACAGATTTTAAAGATTTCATCTTCTTTAAATTTCTGTCTGAAACTTTTTTCAATTTGAACGGCTCTAAGTTCAAAAGTTTGTCATCTGATAATGGTTTAAATCACGAGCCACTGTTCATCATTCTTCTGCTTCTGTGTTCCCGTCTTCTAGCTTCAGTGTGACGAGTTTTGACAAAGTCTTTAATAACCATGCTCCAATCGTGTCTCAAGTTGATATCTAACACTAACTCAAAAACTGCATTCAATGTCAGAACGTACTTAGTTGATGCTTTTACCATACCCCTGGAAGAAAAAATTGGAGAATTATAAGACCATATTATTTTATGACAAAATGAAGTGAAATTAAAGCCTTTTAAATATTTTCAAAAATTAACCCATTCCCACACAATGAAGCAATTAGGAGAACATCGTGTAAAATGAAAAACTGCTTGTAACAAGCAATTTCTTCATTTTACACAATGTTTTCAACTCAGAAAGAATCAGAAATTTCATCAACTTGACATTGTCGTCTGCAACTCCTTTCAATTTGGACCAGTCCAAAATTTTAACGGTTGGTAATATGGTTAAATGGAATATTATTCATTATACGTAAACACTCAGATATTCAATATTTCTGATTATTGAAAAAATCAATTCGAAATATTTATATATATATTTACAATATTTCTGATTATTAAAACATTATTGAAAAAAAAATGCTAATAAATAAATCTTTTAGCTAGAACATCATTTTATAATCACTCACTACAGTCATTTGTTTGATATGATCGAGGATATCAATACACAATATACAATGGTCCTTTTTAACCCGTTCCCACACACTATCACTTCTTGAAGCCCCATAAGAACACGAGCACCGCCAATGGGTGCCAATGCTCGGCTGCAGGTGCTGGATACTGCAAAAATTCTAAGTCGAAAAAGGGGCATAACTCTTAGAGTTATCCAACTTGATAGTCTAGATAGCTCTTGTAATGGTCAATACACATGCTAAGTTTCATGAGGATATCTTCAATAAAAACAGAGATATAACCAAGGTTAAAGTTTGTCAACCCAAAGCTAAAGCCGACGCGAACAACGCTCAGTTGATGACAATACCTCGGGTTTTCTCCGAAAACAGCCGAGCTAAAAATGATTTGGAAAATATTGTGTAAATGAAACTAGACATTTTCACAAAGCGGACTAATACCCCCCAACAGCGCTTGTCCATATACAAGTGCTATCTGCCAAAGGGCCGTAACAAAAAATGGACATTTTAATAAAAGTGCCATAAATCAGCCAAAAGTAAATGGACCATAACTAAAATAGGATATGCACATGTCTGACTTATACCGGGTCTTTATGTGAAATTTGAATCAAATCCATCCAATGTTTGCTGAGAAATTGAGCGGATATGATTTTTCACCAAAGGGCCATAACTCCGTCAAAAATCAATGGACCGTAACCAAAATAAAATATGCACATCTCTGCTTGATACTGATTATAACAGTGAAGTTTGAATAAAATCCTTTCAATAGTTGCTAAGAAATTGAGCGGACACTAAAAAGCTACAGACAGACAGATGGATGGAACAACCGGCAAGCTGACTCCTATATCGCCCTAGAACATAGTTTCGGGGGGTATAAAAATTGCTTTCAACAAGCAATTTCTTCATTTAGCACAATGTTTTCTATCTAGAAAGCTGATAAAATCTAAAATCTCACAAACTTAAATTTGTCGTCTGCAACTCCTTTCAATTTGGGTCATTTAAATGTTATGCAGTATAGTAAAGAATTAAACAAGCCAAAACCTGTAATAACTGTGATAAAGCCATCATGTTTTAACCTATTACCAGAATGCAAAATTTTAGACTTCTCCAAAATGAAAGGAGTTGCATACAACAATTTCGAATTGATGGAATTTTGAATTTTTCAACTTGAACCTGTGACTTCAGATCATGAGTCAATCACCAGGAATTGAACAGGTAATGGTTATACATTATTTAGAAATAAGCCTGTCAGAAACAGGAGGGTATTCTTTAAACCAGGCAACAAAATTTGGATCGATCCAAATTGAAAAAAAATGCAGACCACATTCCCACTTGGTGATGCTTTTAGAGGCCCAAAGAGAAAAAAGCTTTGGAAAACATTGTGGAAAATGAAGAAATTGCTTGTTACAAGCAAGTTTTCTTCATTTTCTACAATGTTTTCTATCCCAAAAGACAAAAAAAAATAAAATAGAAATCCATCAATTTGAAATGGTCGTCTGTAATTTTAATCAGTCTTAAACTTTGTTGTGTGGGAATAGGTTAAAATTGGAAAATAACAGGTATGAAGGTTAGAGTAGAAATGAAATTAAGGAATGTTTTCTTCATTTAGTCAGCATGTTGAAAATTGTGTGGTAAATGGTTAAGGAATCTGATAAAGAGACAATTTATGCCATCTTATTTACCCATTCCAACAAAACCCATGTTTACGCCCTTCATGAATAAATCTTGGAAACATAGTAGAAAATAATGAAATTGCTTGCAATAATATTTTTCTACCCAGAAAGACCGAAATTTTGAAATTTCTGCTTAAAATTGTCTGCAACTTCCATTAATTTGGACTAGTCTAAATTTTGCCATCTGGTAAGGGGTGAACATGTATAAGGAATATCATTCATGTTATAGCATTCATACAATAATTAATATTGGATTAACCGTTTGTCTCATGAAATATCAAATGTATGAAGCAAGAATTTGGATAAATATTACAACTATCAATTTAATTCATTCCCACACAATGACGCTTTTAAACGCCCCTCCAGATGAAAGCTTTGGAAAACATTGTGAGAAATGAAGAAATTGCTTGTAACAAGCAATTTCTTCCTTATCCACAATGTTTTCTACCCCAGAACACAAAGAATTTAAGATTTCATCAACTTTAAATTTTCTTCTGCAACTTCTTTGAATTTGGACTGGTCTAAAATTTTATCATGTGGGAATGGGATAATTGATCCATTTATTGTATTCTCGAAAATATAATCGAGTCTCAGTAATGTTGGTATATTTTTGTAGGCTGGAACACAATCATTTTTCATTCACAAATGCGTTTTCGATATTTGAACTTAGTAAAGCAAGCACCAATATCATACAATATTGTGATTATTATCAAGATGCAAATACATTATATTAAATGCTACATAATATTTTTAGGACTTAATCAGAATGAAAAATGACATAGAGGCCACACTTTGTTTGTGAAGTCAGAGATTAAAGGGCATATAGATTTAACCCACCCTTTATCAGAGGTGTGTTCTTTTCGTCAAGACGAAAAAACATGCTAAATAAGATTTTTGGAGTATCCTAAAGAATGGTTTGTTTTTTATTTTGAATAAAAGCATTTGATGTCATCAAGGCAACTCGTTTAAGCCAATGCTGAGCCTGCTGAAATTCCTCATTTAGAATTCTTAAGATTCTTATTCAGCAGCTTACAAATCTTAATCTAAAGAACACTTTATCTTAAAAATCTAAATAAGAACCGTAAGAATCTTGACGAAAGGAACACATCTCAGAAGGCAAAATTTTAGACTGGCCCTAATTGAAAGGAAAAACAGATATAATTTCTTACAAATTGAAATTGAAAGGACTTGCCTAGGACAATTTAAAGTTCATGAAATTTTAGATTTTTTCATGTTTTTGGGTAGAAAATATTGTGGAAATGAAGAAATTGCTTTTTGCAAGCATTTTTACAAAGTCATCAAAAATGTTTTCTTGAGGGGCATCCAAAAGCAATGGGTTAACCCATTCCTACACAATGAGGCTTTTGGATGCCCCAAAGAAATAAAGCTCTGGAAGACATTGAAGACAATTATCCACAATATTTTCTACCTCAAAATACAAATGATTTTAAAATTTCATCAACAAAAGAATAAGTGACTTCTTTGAATTTTAACCAGTATAAAATTTTGTCGTGTGATAATGGATTAAAGTACTCCAGTCAAAGTAATGGAAAAGGTTTTGTTTTTCAGTATCTGTTTCTCCTGTTCACATTATCTGATTCAGATTGTTATAATCATTAGACCACTTCAATTTCAGAGAAGTTGCAGACGACAATTTTAAGTTGATGAAATCTTAAAAGTCTTTAGTCTTTTTTGGTAGAAAACATTGTGGATAGTTTTTGCCAAAGTTTTCAAAAGCTTTTCTACTGAGGGTTGTTTTAACCCATTCCCACACAGTGACGCTTTTAAAAGCCCCACAATGTGAAAGCTTTGGAAAACATTGTGGAGAATGAAGAAATTGCTTGTTACAAGCAAATTCTTCATTTTCCACAATGTTTTCTACCCGGAAACTTGAAAAAATCTGTCTAAAATTTTATCGTGTTGGAATGTTATTGAGTGAAAATGGTCACACTCAGTACTGAAAATTTTGAGAATTCTTAGTTGGCATACAGTTACAATAAATCACGATTAATATTTAGTACTTTCTGTTTGTTTTTCATTGTAGCTTGATAGTCTTAAAACACAATAATCATTGAAATGCAACAAAATCTATTGGCCTTTGGAAAAATGACTAATTATTTTGTGGCTGGTAAACAAAGAATTGTTGGATAGCTGAGTCAGCACAACTTACGGACTTATGGCATGTCGCATAAAGGGAATAGAACCACATCGTATATTCAACTGTTTTGTCTTCTTCAGGCTCACTGGTATATTTGAATGTAAGTCAACCAAGCCAGCGATAATGTAAATGTCGCCAGGGGTATGATATCGTAACTGAGGTGCATCCGGGGAGAGATAAACAAGCTTCTCTAATGGAAATATATCCTCAAATCCCTCCTCATGCAATGTTAAATCTCTACTAGTATTCCCTACTTTTGAATTCAATAGAAAGTTTTCATTCTTTTTATAGCTTGTTACATGAATTTGACAAGGATCGGGAAACATCTTATTCGTATGGGAACATTCTTTGATCTGATGAACCGTGCGAGTTTGTTCTCGAATTGTCTGTTTGTAATCCATGTCAAAGATAACAGAAACTGCATCACCCATTAACGGCATCAGACCTCTATGTCTATCATGCCGTGACATCTGACTGGCTGTCTGCATCGTATATGAAGAAATGGCATTTTCGTTTGGACAAGCATTGCCCTGGTCTGTGTTTTCAACTTCTACCTTCTGCTTTTCTAGACGTTTTGCTGCTTTTGCTTTCTTCGCCAATATTGTCTTTCTTTTATAATGTAAATATTTCCTCACACCAATAAAACCTTGGCACTCTGTCATCATGTATTTCAAGTCTGCTGGCGAAATTTCTACACCCTGCAAGAAAAAAGTTGTTCTGTATAGTACATCCCTTGTCTGAGCCCATTCTCACACAATAAAGCTATTTTCATGCACCTCAAGAAAAGGCTTTGTAAACATTGTGGAAATTATGAAATTGCTTGTAGCCACCCAAAGATTTCTAAGAATTGATGATCTGAAATTTGTCATCTGCAGCTTTTTTCAATTAGGACAAGTCTAAAATCCTGTTATCTGCTAATGGGTTGACCCATTACCAGACGGCAAAATTTTACACTTTATCAATTTGAAAGGAGTTGCAGACGACAATTAAAAGTTTTGGAAATTCTAGATTTTTTCAAACTTCTGAGTAGAATACATTGTGTAAGATGAAGAAATTGCTTGACTCAAGCAATTTCTTCATTTTACACAATGTTTTTCCAATTGCTTTCTTTGAGGGGCGTCCAAAAGCGTCACAGTGTGGGAATGGGTTAATAGACTGATTGTGTCTGTCAATAAAAAACAATAGACCAAGCAATTCACAAATTTAGATCATAAGTGAGCTTTGAACTCAAACATAGGTCGATATTGATGTGAAGCATTTTTGTTGGTATCTGCAGAAGCATATCGATGAGACCTATCATTATACCAA
This sequence comes from Fragum fragum, assembly GCA_946902895.1. Classification (NCBI taxonomy): domain Eukaryota; kingdom Metazoa; phylum Mollusca; class Bivalvia; order Cardiida; family Cardiidae; genus Fragum; species Fragum fragum. Next base: position 12,696,205 of record OX336371.1, on the reverse strand, counting down.
ACATGAGCATTGTTTCTTGAAGAGGCTTACATAAAATGTAAAAGTTACGTTTTTTAGTTAAACTTTTGCAGAATTTTACCTTGAAAAATTACCTTGGCCTTATCAAATTTTGTTTATCTCCATTGTATCTTGAATAGGCTTGAAGAAATTGTGGTTGTTAAATTCTTATAAACGGTCATCTTCAAAATATTCCAAGGAAATTTGGTTGAAATCTATCTAACAATTTTTGATAGGAAGATTTTCAAGTTTTCACAATATACCATATTATGGAAATCAGCCCAGCTTCTATCTGATCAAATTCAGTTGAAATTTAGTTGCAATCCATGCAGTAGTTTCTTAAGAGATTTCCGGAGTAAAAGTTTGTAGAGTTTTTAACACATTCTACACAATGAATGGGAAAATATTGTGTAAAATTAAGTAGTTGCTTGTATCAAGGAATTTCTTCATTTTACACAATATTTCTTACCCAGAAGTTGAAAAAATTATAAAATTTCATAAACTTGCAAGTCCTTTCAGTTTGAACCAGTCTAAATTTTACCAAATTGATGACAAATACAAATTGAAAGAAGTTGCAGACAACAATGTTTAGTTGATGGAATTTTTAAAATCTTTGTCTTCCATAGTTTTTTTCCTTGGGGCCGTCAAAAGGGTCATGCGTGGGAATAGGTTCATATTCACCTTAAGATCCATACAATATTAATAAGTTGCATACATAATACCTGTGGCAGGTCAACCCAAGAAACAATCCTGCTCAAAAAATTCATATCCTATCAGTACTTTCAAAGAAACATTTCACTTATATGTTCCTAAGGTCCTGGACTATACCAAGTGGGGTTAAATATTGCTTGGTAAAAGAATTAGTACTTTCCTCATGTTTCTCCACACTATTGCTCAGTGCATCAACATGCTAGATTGCATGGGTATTTATTAGACCTTTCCTGTTCAATCCCTGGTTTTTACATCCCTTTGTTTTCATACTTTGGAAAACATTGTTTGAAAAGAAGAAATTGCTTGTAACAAGCAATTTCCTCTTTTCAAACAATATTTTCTGAAATATAAGTTGACAACTTTTAAAGTTACACCCATTTTTAATTGGCGTCTATATTTTCTTTGAGATTGGACTAGTCTGAAATTTTGCAAAACAGGAAAGGGTCAACCAAGCTAAACAGAGCTTACTTTCATAATACTCCTTAATTACAATCAATTCATAATACTCTTTAGCCCATTCTCAAACAATCCCAGTTTTTACGCCCCTCAAGGAAAAAGCTTTTGTAAACATTTTGGAAAATAAAGAAATCACTTACCATAAGTAATTTCTTCATTATCCACAATATTTTCTACCCAAAAACAAATACGTTTAAAACTCCATAAACTGTAAGTTGTTTGTGTGCAACTCCTTTTCATTGGACCAGTCTAAAATTTTGTCATCTGGTAATGGACTCATTACCATCAATTCGTAATGATCTTGTTGCACCGAATCTATTAGATTTTCCACCACAATTTTCTTCTCCTGCATTTCAGGAGTTAAATCGGATAACCATTCAACTGCTTCCTCATTCTTGATCTCGTTGAGATTTTTTTTATCTGTATAACCCACTGTTGATTGGTGAATTCTTCGACTGACAGACTCCGGAAAGCCCTTTGATAGATATAGCTCGGCCCTAAGTGACTGAAGTAATCTGACCAACATTGTTAATCTGGAATGAGAATACAAAAAGCAATTTCATTTAACCCATTCCAACTACATGACACGTTTTGATGCCCATCCAGAAAAGAAACTAGGAAAATAATGTGCAAAATGAAGAAATTTCTTGTAACAAGTAATTCCTTCATTTTCTACAGTATTTACTTTCCAGAAAGTTGAAAAAATCTGAAATTTCATAAACTTTAAAATATTGTCTGCAAGTCCTTTCAATTTGGACCAGACTAAAAATTTGTTGTCTGGTAATGGGTTAGATAATATACCAATTAAAAGCGGCATTTTATTAAGGACAAGAGCAGAGTAAACTTGTACCAACACTAGTGGATGTTGGCTACATACTTTTTAAGATCACATCATCATGAAGACACCTGTGATACTACAAGCCCTTGTGTACCTCAACAATTCCACTGACCAGAAAAATGGATTTCGAGTTTTTGTATAACACAGGATCCAACTTCTGTTAGAAGGAATGACTTCCTTTGCAATTTACTTGAAGAGAGACAAATTTTCATAATAAATATACTTCGTCCAGCAGTAATAGTTACCTTGCTTGTATCATTATTCGATCTCTTAACCCATTACCAAACGAGAAAGTTTTAGACTGGTCCGAATTGAAAGAAGCTGCAGAAGACAAATTCAAGTTGGCAATTATGAAAATTTCTTTTTAGTTTAGAGTAGGAAGTATTATGGACAATAAAAATTTGCAATATCTTATTTGTTGGCAATATCCTCTTTTTTCTTCAGTTATTTAAATATACTTCTGCCATTTAGATTAATCCCTCTTGATTCTGCTTCCTGGAGAATTCACCGGTGCTAGCACCAATTCTGTGGGCCAATGACAGAACCAAGATCAAAAACCCAAAGGAACTCAGGACCTCTTGATCTGGAACCCCTTTACTCTACCTCTCGCCCATGGACGCCACATTTCATCCATTCTCTAATTGAAGGGAAAATAAGCAGATAAGATTGAAACAAGATTTTAAAACAAAGGACCCTAATAAAAGACAAGAAAAATGAATGAAGCATAAAAGAAATAAAATAAGGACATCAAAGCTTGACACTGAGTATGAGTTTGAAAATCCAAAATATCTTTTTACTCTGTTATTATCTCATATCAAGTTGGTTCCTTAACTTTCATTACTTCATCTCCAACTGTATTTAAAATACAGCTGATCTGGATCCATGAAGTAGATCTCAAACTATCCAAAGTCATTTATAAGACTGTTATTTGATCCTGGTCATTTTGCAACAAATGAACATGACTTCTAGTCAAAAGCAGCAAGATTTAGGGGATTCTCTTAAAAAAAGATTCAAAGCAACCCAGTCTAGGGTTAGACAGATTAATAGAAAAAATTCAAAAGCTTTGCTGAATGCTTGTTCATTCTTGCCACACCAGGGTTTGAAGAGAATGGCAGTCCTGTTAAATTATTGAGCAACATGTTATCAGATTTTTCATTGATGGAGTAAAGGACAACACATGTACAGATGCATAAATGCTGGAAAATCCCAACATTTCAAGATGCCGTGAAAGCCGCAACAATGGAACAAATTTTGCTAAAGCGCATTCACTCACCAGAAAATAATATATAGAATACTTGTGGCAGAAGCTACTGCTTCTACGCTGGAATAATGTTGTCATTATGGACACGTAGTGAGGGATAGTCAGTCAGAAAATGATGTTAAATGAAAGACAAAAAGTTTGGCAAGTATGTGAACGTAATGAAGCTGCAGTGCAGTCAAAAAAGAAGAATAGTACTCATTTGGCTTCCATAACAATTTAACTATCATCACACAAACTCACTTTATTATGCCCGTAAAGGAATAAGAGTAGGAAAACATTATGGAAAAATGAAGAAATGCTTGTAACAAGGAATTTCTTCATTATCCACAATGTTTACTACCACAAAAGATGAAGAGTTTTAAAATTTCATCAAGTAAAAATTGTTTTCTGCAAACTTCTCTAGTTTTGGACTTGTCTTAATATTGCTATCTGGTAACGGGTTTATCAAATGTTTAGAATTAAAAATACATTTCCGCGAATACATTCAAATTTCAAGGAAGATAGGCTATTAGATACAAGACAAAACATCAAAGTGTTTTTAGTATATTGAATAGATAAGGCAGGGTCCAAAGAAATCACTCGTCCGCTCGTATTTACGAGCAGAATATCCCAGAGGATGAGTGAAAATTCGGAGGCGGTCGTCAGCCCGGACGAGTGAAAAATACCTTACTGAAAAAAATCATTTCAGGATCAATACAGCTAAAACCAAAAAAAACTGCATTTGATTAAATCTGGAGATAAAAGTTCGCAACAATATATAAATAAACAATTATGTACTTTGATTTTCTACTGTTTCCGGTTTTCGCATGATATGACCCGGCACCTGAACACCGTGAAATTAATCGATCATAAATTTAAGAATATCGTCTTGAATATATAGCAACAAATTTAACGCATTTTGTGCATATTTTTTGCGTATTTTATCCTATAAAGTCAAGTTCTATGAATTATATAAAAAAAAAAGAGGCCACGATACTGTATGAGTACAATATTGTATCACTTGACCCGCTCATTTTAACGGTATTCAGGGCTCCAAATTAAAACTTATTCTGACGTTCTAAATTTGTGTTTTTGATTCGTCTGCACTAAAAAATGTTGTAGACAGACTGATATAAGTTGTTTTTTTTTCAAGTTCTGAACACCAAAATATATTATTACAAAGTTGTGTTTTTTTTAAAAAGATCCTTAGACTTAATACAGGACGAGTGATAGTTAATGCAGGACAAGTGACTTTTTCATGTTACTTTCCCTGCAGGACGAGTGCCATTTTTGGAATTCTTTGGACCCTGTAAGGTACTGAAAATTACTGGCAGATAACTTAACCTATTCACATACAATTTTTTCAAGATAAAAGCTTGGCAAATCATTGTTGAAAAAGAATTTTTTATCTGTGAACTGCCTCAAATTGACTGCAAGCTCTGGTTATTTCAAAGAATGAAACACCATTTTAGTAGCCGTTGGTTTTCTTTTATAGGTGTTTTTAAACACACATCAAATTTAGTTTGATTATTCAAATAGAGTTTAGCAGATTTTAGTAGTATTTCAGGCATATTTCAACAATTGGAGCACCTAACCATGCATTCCTGGTATTTTCTCATGTTTCTGAAATAAAGACTAAGGAAAACATTGTGTAAAGTGAAGAAATTGCTTTCAAAAAGCAATTTCTTCATGTTCCATATTTTTTCTGCCCAGAAAGTTAGAACATTTCTAGTAATTTCTAGTATACTAGATAACAAAATCTCCGACTTGCCCAACCTTATAGTTAGACATTGTATGTAAGCAAAGAATAGCTGGTACTCAAAAATCTTGTGTATGGGACCAGTATTTTGATTTTAATTCATAAACGGATAATGATTCTTTAGAAGATTTAGAAGATTTTATTATCGACTCTCGCCCCTAGCTGGGGCACAAGTCAAAAAATACATGAACATCATAACTGAGGAAAGTTACAAACAATGCATATCAAAAACTAACATCTAGCCATAATTGTGAGGAAGATAATCTCTTGGTTCACTATGAAACTCGATATAAAAGGCGCTTGGTAATCTTACAAACTCTATTACCAAATAGCCTGTTGTTAGACAACTAAATCTCTCTGACTGTTCCAACCTTGAAGTTTAAATTTGTACGTAAGCAAGGAAAAATTGGTACTTGAAAATGTTAGAGCTAAACAGCAAGAGTAGGACTAGTCTTTTAATTTAACTTGATTAACAACTAAACAGATAACAAAATCCTGAACTGATCCTGTAGAGATGTACGTATGTGTATATGGTCCAAGACTCAATCATTAGAAAAGAAGGGGATTGATAATCCTAGTACATGTTTAGGTTAACCCTTTCCTGTTTTTGGAAAGTATTGACTTGTCCAAATTGAAAGAGGTCGTAGACGACAATGAAAATGGAATGCAATTTGACATCAAACAATCCTATGTGGTAGAAAATATTGTGGGAAAAGAAGAAATTGCCTGCTACAAGCAACTTCTTCCTTCTCCACAACGCCCTCTAAAGTATAAAATCACAGCCACGTAAAATCAAGGGTTTGACCAGGAAAGGGTTAAAAAGGCTGAAGCTTTCAGCCAAATACCCGAATCAATACAATATATTCAAGTGTTAAAAAGTGTTCTATATATATCACTTATTTAAAATCACTGACTAGAGAGCCAAAGTCTGATCAACTAAAACTACGATCCTTTCCAAGAAGGTTAAATGTTAGAAGATTAGAAGATTAGAAGAAGATTTTATTATCGACTCTCGCCCCTAACTGGGGCACAAGTCAAAAAATACATGAACATCATAACTGAGGAAAGTTACAAACAATGCATATCAAAAACTAACATCTAGCCATAATTGTGAGGAAGATAATCTCTTGGTTCACTATGAAACTTGATATAAAAGGCGCTTGGTAATCTTACAAACTCTATTACCAAATAGCCTGTTGTTAGACAACTAAATCTCTCTGACTGTTCCAACCTTGAAGTTTGAATTTGTACGTAAGCAAGGAAAAATTGGTACTTGAAAATGTTAGAGCTAAACAGCAAGAGTAGGACTAGTCTTTTAATTTAACTTGATTAACAACTAAACAGATAACAAAATCTTGAACTGATCCTGTAGAGATGTACGTACGTGTATATGGTCTAAGACTCAATCATTAGAAAAAAAAAGGGGATTGATAATCCCAGTACAGGCCCAGGACCAGTTATGTAAAGAATATGCACACCCACAAAGGTCCCACACCATACACATGTTTAGGTTAACCCTTTCCTGTTTTTGGAAAGTATAGACTTGTCCAAATTGAAAGAGACTGTAGACGACAATGAAAATGGAATGCAATTTGATATCAAACAATCCTATGTGGTAGAAAATATTGTGGGAAAAGAAGAAATTGCCTGCTACAAGCAACCTCCTCCTTTTCCACAACTCCCTCTAAAGTATAAAATCACAGCCACGTAAAATCAGGGTTTGACCAGGAAAGGGTTAAAAAGGCTGAAGCTTTCAGCCAAGTACCCGAATCAATACAATATATTCAAGTGTTAAAAAGTGTTCTACATATATCACTTATTTCAATTCACTGACTAGAGAGCCAAAGTCTGATCAACTAAAACTACAATCCTTTCCAAGAAGGTTAAATGTTATTATATATTTCAAGAAAAGTTTTAAGCACAACCTTACAATATTTTGAGATCTTGAAAAGAAGATGACAATCACATGTACCCATAATGTTTTCAAATTTAATAATATTCGTAGGCTTTTTGTACAGATCTCTTGGCAAATACTTCTTTCTTAAATCTTCAAAATATGTACATTCCATAAGATAGTGGTACTCATCACCAAGTTTGTTCAAAAAACAAAGCTCACATATTCGGTCATCACGTGCAGTACCTAGAAATCTACCCCATTCAATGGGGAATCTATGATTCATAGATCGAAAATGAAAAAATGAAAGAGCTAGATCAATCGGCAAAATATTAAAATACTTTTCGCATCCCAAAGAATGTTTGTAGATTCTGTAGTTAAGACATTTAGACGATTCATAAACAGAGCTTTCCCATAGTTCCTTATAATTTTCAATAAGTGCTAATTTGACAGCTTTTGAAATACCTTTAGGGATACATAAATTTTGATTAAGCCAGAATTGAAACTTGTCTGTTTCTTGCAAAATATTTTTGATACTTAACAGCCATTTAGAATGAAAATAGTTCTCCTCGTGCATCTTAAGTAAAATCTCATAAAGTTTATGGGAAATCTTGTCATGCTTACCATTTATAATTCTTTGCCAAAAACCAATCATTCTAGATTTAACAAAAATTTCAATTGGGTAACGTCCAAGTTCACCATATAATATAATGTTTGGTGTAGATTTCTTGGCTTTAAGTATTATTTTATAAAACTCAAGACATAGTTTTTCAAGGATTGCACAGTTCTCAAACCCAGTTACTTCTGAGCCATAGAGTAACACTGGTGAAACTAAAGAATCAAATAGTTGAAGTTGAAGGTCTATAGGTAAATTGAGGTTCCTACATTTACGAAGGACAGCAAACATGGATTTACGAGCACGGTCAACTAGTCTTCTGTTATGAGAAAGAAAGCGACCATTGTAAGAAAACTGTACTCCAAGATAAACAAAACTATCATCCATTTCAAGTTCATGACCATTGTAAGTAAAGATAGGCTGTTGTTGCAGTTTTTTATTAGAGAAAATAGTGACTTTAGTCTTTGTAGGATTAACTTCCAAATCCCAAGACTTACAATATAAAAACATTGCGTTCAAACCAGCTTGTAGTTCTCTGTCAGATTCAGCAAAAATAACAGTATCGTCGGCATACAGTAAAATGTATAATTTGAAATAGACTTCAACCTCTTCATTGCTTAACAGGAATTTCGCAATATCATTAACATATGTGAGACCATCATAAGCGTGGGAGATGAATTCTGACAAATCATTCAGAAATAACGAGAACAATACTGGGGATAAGTTTTCTCCCTGACGGACACCTATATTACTTGAAAATGATGCAGACTTGATAATTCCGGATTTGACACAAGATTTTGCATTGGCGTATAGACTATGGATAATTCTGAACATTTTGCCATCAATATTATGGGAAATAAGTTTTTGCCATAGATAAGAACGATTAATTGAGTCAAATGCTTTCTTATAATCAATGAAAGCGCAATATAATTTTTTACCTCTGTATAAATAAAGGTCAATTAAGCATTTAAGGTTAAAAATGTGATCAGTTGTGCTATACTGTTTGCGGAAGCCAGCTTGCTCTTCACATAGTATGTTCATATTTTCGAGATATCGGTTTAGCCTATCATTTAATACAGCTGTAAATAACTTGCCAAAGCAACTCAAAATAGTGATTCCTCTGTAGTTATCAGGATTACCTCTGTCACCCTTATTTTTGTAAATAGGGGATATAATCCCCTGAGACCACTCCTCTGGTATAAAACCAGATTCAAAAACTAAGTTAAATAACTTTGTGTAGGCAGATAGCATTTTAGTGTGGGAAAATTTTAGGAATTCATTCAAAATTAGATCAGACGCACAAGCCTTATTTTGTTTGAGATTATTTATGCACCTTAAGACTTCATCTTCAGTAATTTGACAGTTTAATTCAGAGTTGAACTCCGAAACATTAGATGGGTCAATTTCTGGTATCATGTTAGAATCATCGGCAACAACAGTATTCAACTTTTTGAAATGGTCTGCAAACACAGTCAATGAAACTTTTTGTAAAGTACTCACATTACTTTTATCAGATTTGTTGAGCAAATTCCAGTATGATTTGGGATTCGAACTTTTTAACAAACGAAGTTTTTTAATGAAGTCCTTTCTATAATCATTAAATTGCTTATTTATACATTTCTTATACTCTTTACTAGCATTTGATAAAAAACGATAGTTTTCAATTTGATTAAGACGTCGTGAGTGGTTTTTCAAACGTCTAAACTGCAAACGGTGCCTTTGACATTCAGCATTGAACCAAGGTTGCTTAATAGTTTTTAATGACTTACGCTTAATTTGAATATGCTTTGTGTGAACTGAATTCTGTTTAATCATGCCAGCTGCATCAGCAGCATTTAGTAAAATTGAGGAACACTCGAAAACCAAATTTTCCACATCATCTTTTGAAACATCATTGACAGAAACCATGTTAATTTCATCAATAAATTCATTGATTTTAGTGTTATCTAGATGGTGTATAAATACCTCTTTTGTTTCAGGACACCATTTAGCTTTTTTAACTGTAACATTATTTTCAATTTCTTGATGACCTTCATCACTCAAAGTATAGGAGAAAGATAATGAAATACCACAATGTGCGTCGCTCACTAATGGATCAAAAGGTAAGACTTCAAAGTCATTCACATCCGCAAATAATAGAGGTTACAAATGAGAACAGGGTATAATGAACGAAGAGTTAAGGGGACGAAGGAAATGGGATTCGATTTTGGGCTGTCAGAATAAAAGAGCTTGGGTTTTCGTTATCTTAGTTTCTTGAAAAAGATCGAAAACTGATTTTACCGCTGATAGTCTCCTTTTATGGCAAAATATATCACATTTACCAGATATTTATAGAAGCATGTTTTTATGGTGTTGTTGTTGGGTTGTCTCATTTAAATAGGTTTATTTTCCGGCTCTTTACGGTACACAAACGTTAATACTAGACTAAAACGTTGATACTAGATTGCTTTGACCAAGTATATATCAAAATCAACGAAATAAAAGACTAAATGAAATACCTGACAAGTTTGCTTTAACTTTTAGAATGAAACAGAATATGAGATTACAAGTTTATTTAATGGAATCCCTCTTTCGTCCAAAATCCATAATCCGAGAAAAAATTCCAATTTCTCTCTCTCCCTCCCTCTCTTTCTCCACCACCCACTCTTTCTTTCTCACTGTCTCTACAAAAAACATACCCAAATGACTCTAAAGACCGTATTAGATTTTTATCATAAGTGATATCAGCAGAAAATAACCTAACCATTTCAAATTTTTAGACCTCTCCATTTTTTTCTTTATTTCACACAATATTTTCCCAAATGTTTTTGTTTTTTTTTCGGGGGGGGGGGGGGGGCAAAAGTTTCACTATGTGGAAATGTGTTAAATGAACAATACATTTACTTTTGCATTACACCTCCGTGATACGTGACGGTAACGTTATGTACCTCCGTGATGTGTGACGGTAACGTTATGTACCCCCGGGATACGTCACTCAGTGACGGTAACGTTATCAACGGACCGCTGGCCACGTCCACTGATCTCCAACAGGAAGACGGTCCCCACTAATGCTTGTATGTATTTTCCGCCAGTTTATTTTTCGTCGCTGCCGTAGCCCATATGAGCGACGCCCCCAGAAGACGGTTAGTTGTTACGAGGGATAGTGCAAGGATACAGGACGAAACTGCTGAGAGCTCCGTCTGGTTCCTTGACGTGCTCGGTGGATAGCATCGTCACAATGGGCCTCGGTTTGAAATCACGTCTCATCCGAAAGATAATTAGTTTGTTAGTTGATATGGTCAGCACAGGGCTCGAACCCGTGATCCGGTTGAGGTTTGAACTCAAGTGTTCTACAAACTGAGCTAATCGGGCTGACTCCACGAATGCAGTATTTTATTAAACAGTGGTATTCAAGTTGCAAAACTTATGGCCAGTGAAATTTGAGTAAAGTGGTTGTTCGGCGACTGAAATAAACATCACGGCCGTAACTACAGTCTGTCTAAGCTGTAGTTAAAACGTGGAAGTTGGAAAACCAACAAAAATGCTTCCGTGACATAAATGTTGGAACTCAAAGCGCGCTTTCGGTCTATAAGAATGATTTGATAAAGAATGATTTGATTGGTCGATTGATTCTATGATTGACAGCCATAATTCGTCAATTGCCGCCTTTAACCCAACTCAACAAAATTTTAGACTGGTCCAAATTGAAAGAAGCTGCAGACGATATTTTCAAGTTGGTGGAATTTAAATTTTCTTTGTCTTTTTGGATGGAAAGCATTGTGGATAATGAAGAAATTGCTTGATACAAGCAATTTCTTCATTTTCCACAATATTTTCCAAAGCTTTTTTCTTGAGGGGCGTAAAAAGGAGGGCTTGTGTGGGAATGGGTTAACATCAAGAATGTAACATGACGGAAGCTTCGCGATGCCTAATATTTTCCCACGTCGATATGTAGCCTGGCCTTTTTTCTACAGAAAAATTGTTGAACCCATCCATCAAATTTTTTCCTTCTTTTCTTTTTCTTTATTTCTTAATCCTTTCCTATTCAATCCAAAGTTTTTACGCTCCCTTGATTTATAATCGAGAAAACAAAGAAGAAAAAGGAGAAATTGCTTGTTCTAAACGGTTATTTTTCAAATCAATTCCTATTTAATTTTCTATATGCAAAACCTTTAAATTTGCATAGGTCTTTTTTTTGCAAAACAGGAAATGGGCTAGGTTACTGCGACTTGATCTATCGATTTTAGTCTTAACTGGGAGACACATGTCAGTAAGGATAATTTTGACCTTTGACCCCTAAGTGTGACCTTGAATTTAAAGATACTTCCCGGAATCTTTTTATGGCATATCTCTCTATGCAAGTAAACAATTCTGACAATCTAGTTGAAATCCCGATTCCTTTGTGTAAATAATTGATTGATTGAATGGGGTTTAAAGCCACTTTTAACAGTATTTCAGTCATATCGCGGCGGCTGGAGCACCTAACAATAGATTCCTGGTATTTCTCACACCAGTACTACCACTACATCCTTTCCTAGCCTCCAGCTGCTATCCTACTTAGGCTCACGATTATCCACCCATTGGTGAGAGACATGTGTCGGAAATAATATGTGCTTGATGAATAATAAAAAGTCCGTTACCTTGCAAAGAAATAGACCTCGTATAAATATACCATTTCGGAGGTTTATGTAAGTATTACAATCACTTTGCAATAACGATAGGATGTTTCCCTCTCAGTCTTTTGACATACTTCGCTTCTCAAACCTCATTCTAAACAAATGGACACTGTTGGAAAAAGGCTCATCGCCAAAGGAAACTTACGAGGACATGGTTGAAACATTAGGGGTGCATGCCGGTTAAGAGATGAAGAGAATTTTTTTTTGTTTTCGTGGAGGTATGAACCGAAAAATCTAATCACACTGTATGAATACGCGAAAAAGCGTAATTCGTACAGTGAGATTAGGTTTTTCGGTTCATACCTCCATGAAAACAAAAAAGTATTCTCTTCATTTCTTATCATTTAATAGCATCGAGCGAAAAAAACAAAAGCTTTACAAATTATGATACCTTTTTGTATGGGACTATTTTGAGCGGAAGCATACAAAATCGCTGCGTGCTCAAAATTTTGTTCATTCTGTTATGATTTTTTTTTTCGACCAATCAGAACGCTCGTTTTTGATAGACGAAACTAGAAATTAAAGTATTATAGCATGGTGACTGTAAAGGACAGCTGAATTTAAACATGGTAGAATCTTAAAGATGACCCCGTCATGGCGGGCCACCAACTGTCACCTGAAAGGACATCATCAAATAAACCCATGGTATGTTTATGACAGTTTGGCGAAAAACACGTCGATATATTGCTACGGAAGTAGGTATCCACAAGTAACAAGTCAATGTTATTAACCAAAATAATTTACAAATGACAAAGGTTCTGCCAGAAGGATCCCAAGTCTTCTAAGTGTTGACTAAAAACGAGTTCGGTGCAACTATAAATTAGACTTCGAACTAGTCAAACCAGAGTAAATACCTAGGACCAGCATCCCCGAAAAAGGCTAGTCGCTGTTGGCAGAGACGGCTGTCTACAAAAGTCCATGGACCTTGACCCTTTGCTGTTTCGCAGAATTTGAGACCTGTCCAGATTCAACGGTTTTGCAGACGACAATATAAAGTCGATTTTATTTAAAAAAAAAAAAAAAACCACTCAATAGAGTAGAAAATATTGTGAAGAAAAGAAAAAAATTCTTGTTACAAGCAATTTCTCCTTTTTTTCACAATATTTTCTCAATGCACGTAAAAACTAGGGACTGAACATGAAAGAGTTAATTCCATTGATCATATCTGCGCCAGCTGTAGACTGCACTATGTGCTGCTATTCGGGAATGTTGTATCAAATTGGTTGAGAAGCCCGTCTATACACCTGATTTAGTACCCTTTGAATATTTACTTTTCCCCGTATGAAAAAAAAAAAAAAAAAAAAAAAGAACTTATAGGCGGCCATTTTAGCACTGGTAATGACGTCGAATAACTTGTTGACGTATTTTTAGGGGCCCAAGATGCTACCTTCTACAAGGACGTACTTTAGGGGCCCAGGATGCTACCTTTTACAAGGACGTACTTTTAGGGGCCCAAGATGCTAACTTCTACAAGGAAGGGGTCCAAATGCTTCAATACCGTTGGACAAAGTGTGAATAGGCCTAGCTTGAGAGGTGACTGCTTTGAAAATTAGATAAAAATGTTTAAGTTAAACCGCTTCTATCTGCCTTAATCCATGGACTTTTCACAACAAAGAAATATATTTTGCCACTTTTTTTTCTACATTTAATATCGTAATTTGATTTTTAAAGAATTTAAAAGTGCATTACATATGTGCATATTTCTGTTGAAAAGTTTTTATTCCTTTCCGACATCGTTGTGAACTTCTTAATCATTTAAGAGACGAAGAGAATATTTTTTGTTTTTATGAAGGAACGAAATAAATCAATCTGTATGAATACAAGAAGCGGATTCATACATAAGTGTGCTTAGTTTTTTTTCGTTTCATACCTCCATGAAAACAAAAAATATTCTGTGTAATTCTTAAAATTAATGACACCAAGCGAAAAAACAATTGTTTTACAAATTCTGATACATTTTTTTGAACAATTTTGTGCGCATGCATACAAAATAGCTGAGTGCTAAAATTTTGTTCATAGAGGTATGAATATTTTTTTTCGGCCAATCAGTACGCCCATTTTTGATAGACAAAACTAATAGTTGAATTATTTAAGAAATGAAGAGAATATTTTCTGTTTTCATGGAGGTATGAACCGAAAAATCTAATCACACTGTATGAATACGCGAAGAGAATATTCTCTTCATTCTTTACAATTTAATAGCATCGAGCGAAAAAAAAAAAAAAAAAAAGCTTTACACATTTTGATACCTTTTTGTATGTGACTATTTGTGCGGAAGCATACAAAATCGCTGCGTGTTAAAAATTTGTTCATGGAGTTATAAATAATTTTTTCGACCAATCAGAACGCTTGTTTATGATAGACGAAAATAATAGTTAAATTATTTCGATATAAAAACGTCTCAATGAACTCTTCAGTAAATTTGATACAAACAACGGTTCTTAACAAAATACAATCCAATATGTTGAAATCCTCTTGAAATAAAAAACAGCATAAATATTGTAGGGAAACAGTAATGCCTGTAAAACTATCTCTCTTTTCCCTACAATGTTTCTATACTATTCGATACTTTTTTGTAATGAGCGCGTTCTTAAATTGTCGCTTGCAACTTCTTTCCTTTTTTTTTTGATCTTTTACAATTTTGCCATTTAGTAATTGGTTAACTGTTGTCTATCCCGAAATCTTCATAGTTCGTCTCGTAAATTTGAGTTCCGTTCCTTGATGAATGCAGGGTGGTATCGAACATGGTCCGCTGCCATGGCAACCAATTTCATAAACTCGTCCTTGTCGACCGTGTAGTTGTTGGACTTCGGATCTATATTTGGGTCCTAAAACAGGCAAACGAAGAATGCATGAAACATGCTAAATATTCTATGAACTACTAAAGACAAAAGAGAGCCAAAATAGCACTAGACCACTCACTTGAAATTACTTTCTCAAGATTGATTTAATGAGGTTTAACGCCGCTTTAAACAGTATTTCAGTCTTATCGCGGCGACAGGAGCACATAACAGTGGATTCCTGGTATTTCTAACACCATTGCTAGAATGCCTCAAATTCATTTGATTATTTTCTCATAACAATAAAAACATTTACAGTAAAAATGAGAAAGATTTAGCCACAACTGTGAGCTTGAGAATGGTAACAGAAAATTGCCAATAAGATCCCCTTTGCATTGATATAAAAATGTTACGATATTAAAAAGAGATTTTCCTCGTGACCATAAAAACATTTCACCAAGTTTTAAAAAGATTGATCAAAATTGTGACCTCTACAAGCGGTTACAAGATAAAAGTCAATAAGGAACAGTTCCAAAATGATATTGGTCAGAATTTCATCATTTTCTGTATGCATCTTGCTAACAACTAAACGAATGATTTCAGCCAGTTGGAAAGGATTTTACCAAAAATAGTGACCGCAAGGAAATTGTCAAAAAATTGTCATTAACATAGATGTTTAGTTAAAAGTTCACTTCCAGTCATTCGATTTTTTTTACTGGCAAACGGCGTTTCGTAAATTGAATATCGCGTGGTTAATCAAAGACAAATCGAGCAATCAAATTATTCATTTAGACCGGAAGAGAACTTTGAAATCCAACACAGGTCGACATTTATGTGAAGCATTATGGTTAATTTGGCGATTAAACCCCATAACTACAGCCTATTTAAGCCGTTGTTACGACGCTTAGGTCACCAACTAACCATTTCACTTTTTGTTATATGTAACTATAGCCATATTTTTTTTCAAAATAACGCAGTTTTATTTAAGAGATCAAGAGAATATTTTTTGTTTTCATGGAGGTATGAACCGAAAAACCTAATCACACTGTATGAATACGCGAAACGGATTCATACATTGTGTGATTAGGTTTTTCGGTTCATACTTCCATGAAAACAAAAAATAATATCTTCATTTCTTATAATTTAATAGCATCGAGCGAATAATGCAACAACTAAACAAATTTTGATACCTTTTTTGTAGTGAACTATTTTGTGCGGAAGCATTCAAAATAGCTGCGTACTCAAAATTTTGTTCATGGAGGTATGACTTAAATTTTTCGACCAATCAGATCGCTCGTTTTTGATAGACGAAACTAACAATTTAATTATATTGAATTGGAAACTACTATCTGTGGCCAGTGGATGGGACAAGCGAAGTCAGTAGGTGGAACCAGAGATCCGCCAAATTACTTGACCTGTGATTGCGGATTTATTTTGTCCGATTTCTCCAATGTGAAATATTTCAGCCCTCTAAGTCTGGCTAAATTGAGGTAGCATTTAACATCTTCGCAGTTGTATCTGTAATGATAAATGGGGAGTATTATGTTACGATACAGATAAAACATCTCGTATTTGATCTTGCTGCGGATGACAATATTCGGTTTTACTGAACATCAAATTTTCCTCCGCAATGAGAAGCATATATAAGATGTTTTATTATATACCTATAAAAGATATGGAGTAAAACCTGGCTGTCAAATACAACTCGACAGAAAAAAATCAATATTCGGCGTGTAGCAAAAAACCGTATTCGTCGAGTACCGTTAAACACTGACTTCTTTTTTGTGTATTGACGTTCCGGGTTTTTTGGAAAGTTGGTTATTTTTAGCCTTTTAAGAGAATTTTCTTAATGTCATTTCCTAAAAGGTATATAATGAAAGGAATATTACAACAGTGTGTTTTTCTATTTGTTGTTATCGTGTTCTCGAATCGTGTGTAGGTATTTTTATTGGATTCGACCTTCGGTCTCATCCAATAAAAAATACCTACACACGATTCGAGAACACGATAACAACAAATAGAAAAACACACTGTTGTAATATTCCCTATATATCGAAATCGTAACATAATATTCTATTTATCATATACCTTATTCTTTATGAATTAAATTCGATGAAATGATGAGAAAATTTGTATTTCTACAAATAATTCCCTTATTCATCATCATTCTGATTACGTTTATTCGCATCATGACGTCATCTACAGAATGAAAATGACGTCATCTTAGAATGCCTTATATGGAACTGTATCCTTTCCAAGCCCCCAGCTTCTATCCCACTTAGGTTTACGATTATCCACCCTTTGGTGAGAGACAAATATCGGAAAGGATATCTGCCGTCGTCGGGTATCGAACCCATGACACCCCATATTTGAAGATTGGGAGTCTTATGCGCTACCAACTGCACTATGGAGAAAAGAAGAAATTCCCTGTAACAATCGATTTTTTCTTTCCTCACAATATTTTCTACCTCGCATGATCCTTATTTTTCAATTAAACACATTTTTTTTCGTCTACAACCTCTTTGAATTTGGACCAGTCTTATATATTGTTGGTTGGGAATGGGTTCAGTCGGCATGAAATTTATCCGGTTTCTATAAAAATGACGTGAGCAAGAAAGCGAAGAAAATTGTATGCACTGAAGTAAAGTAACTTTGGAAAACATGGTGAGGACAAGAGAAATTGCCTCCTACAAGCAATTTCTTCTTTTCTCAACATGTTTTCTACCTGATTTGATACTTAGTGTTGTAATTTTGAATTGTCGTCTGCAACTTCTTTCAATTTTAAGAAATTGGATACAAAAAAACACATATAAGACATTTTTTGAATTCACGATAAAAACATCTGAATGACTGTTTATGGTTTGTTTCTGGAGATTCGTAGGCGCATCTTGGTTCCAGTTGTGACTGCGAAATTTCGAAATTATAATCGATTATACCGATCTTTGTCAATGACAAAAAATGAAATTAAAATTATGGTGAAAATAATACAGATGATAAAGTTAATAAAAATAATAAAATGTTTGACTGACAACTTACATTTCAACGACAGCTCCCCATTCGGGTTGAAATAACATATGTGTTAATCCGGCACCATGCATTCCGATGAAGATATCGGAGTTATGAGATAGCTGAAATTAGAAAATGTCACTTATGAAAATAATTATATTATGTTATTTTGGAGATTCGGTAAAAAAAGCTCAAAGATTTTTCTAAATACATGTAGTTTATTAATTGTTGATAATGAAATAAAATGATGTGACAGGAAAAGAATGGAAGAACTAAGCAGAAGTTATTACCTTGATTTGATCCAAAAACGGCATTTCCCTGGGAAGAAAAAGAAGTTAAGAGATAAAAATATTTTTTTCATTTAGGTTTGAGACGAAAAACCTAATCTTATAAGAAGTGTGGTTAAATTTTAACAATTGTCATGCTGAGAAAAATACTTGTTAAAATTGTATTCGAAATCAAAGGGTTGAACTGTGGGTCAATTGTGGGTCAATAATTCTTATGTTAAGTCATCTTATAAATATTTGTATTTTAAAAAAAAAACCAACAGGTGGTGTAGACTAAGATCAGACTACACACTTGTGCAGGGTGATCTTAGTTTATACCACCTGCACATGCAGGAATTTTCCGGGTCTAGCACGACAATGGTAAAGTTTATCACCTCAAATAAAAAATATAATTTAAAATTCGCAAAAATCAATTAACAGTTTGAGCAGTTTCGAAGTACTTTGTTTGAATTGGGTTAACACCGCTTTCAACACTTTTCATTCATATCGCGGCGGCTGGAGCACCTAACAATGGAATCCTGGTATATCTCGCACAAGTACCACCACTTTATCCTTTCCTAGCCTCATACTGCTATCCCACTTAGGTTTACGATTAACCATCCATTGTTGAGTGACAAATGTCGGAATGGATATGTGCCTCCGGGGGAAATCGAACCCATGGCCCATGATTGAAGATTGGGTGTCTGATGCGCTACCGACTGCGCTATGACGGCAGCTTTCGAGATACTACTATTTGTACAATCATGCAAAATAGTACCGGATTCATTTTTTTCATAGAGGTATGAAACGAATTCTTCATCCAATGAAAATGCAGGACTTTTGATTGACGAAACTTAAATTAAATGATAAAAGGACAGGTTTTATTGGTACTGCTATGTATGCAATCATGCAGAATTGTTCCGGATTCATTTATACGAAACGGATTCTTCAGCTCTCGGACGTATAACAGGCCGAGGATAAATTAACAAAAAGCTGCATTTTATTATCCGGAAACAGTATAGGAAAACTTAGTAAGTAATCTCGGTAATGTCGGATAGCTCCCACGGACGATTTACATCTTTTAACTTACACATATTATAAAAACAAACTTACCTGAATTTGAAAGCAACCAGTCTAACTTCTAGCTCGTCATTCAAGCTCAGTGCTGTTACAAGCTATCGAAAGAAAAAACAAACAATCGCATATGGGATCAAAAATTAAAATTTAATTAAGAGATAAAGAAAATGCGTGATTAGGTTTTTCTTTTCATCTCTCCTCGAAAACAAAACAAAACAAAAATATTCTCTTCATTTCTTATATATTAATAACAACGAGCGAAAAAAGAAAATACTTTACAAATTTCGATACTTTTTTGTATGGAACTATTTTGAGCGGAAGTATACAAACTAGCTGCGTTCCCAAAATTGTGTTCATAGAGGTATAAATAATTTTTTCGGCCAATCAGAACTCTTGTTTTCGATAGAAGAAACTAAAAAATAAATCATTCATGAATGCCCCGTCAATGTCTGTCAACACGACCATGACTTTCGACCCTAATCTCCACGTTAACAGCAAAGCAGAATTCAGCAGTCTTTAAGAAATTCATCCTTTCATCAAACATAGTTTTGGGGGGTATAATTAGAGCAGAACTGCCAGGTTTTTATCAAAAAATGAGTATTTCTTAAAATGTGAAATCATAATTTAATGTGCATGTGCGAGACATGAGAACTGAGATTGTGCGCGACATTTGAAACATTTCAAATGTATCGGCGGAGGGCTAGCATTAAATACAGCTTTATCAAACCGACGGCGATATAACATTTATGAAGAGTGAAGACACACTCTGATCACCTTTGTTTGAACGGGATGTTTTTGTCGTTTTGAACTAAGTGTTTTATTTATTTTCATGGCCAAGTTCACTTAAGAGATGAAGAGAATATGTTTTGTTTTCATTGAGACATGACCGTAAAAACTAATCACACTGTATGAATACGCGAAGCGGATTCATACATTGTGTGATTAGGTTTTTCGGTTCATACCTCCATGAAAACAAAAAATATTCTCTTCATTTCTTATAATTTTAATAGCATCGAGCGAAAAAAAGGTATGAATTAAATTTTTCGACCAATCAGAACGCTCGTTTTTGATAGACGAAACTAACAATTAAATTATTTATTCATATACTTTCTTGTATAACCAATACTAGGCTCTTACTCGATATACCTTGCTGGTAGCGCGTCGGACTTTCAATCTAGAGGTTCCGGGTTCGATCCCCGACGGCGGCACTCGTCCTTTCCGACTATTTTGTCTCTCACCAATGGGTCGATAATCGTAGACCTATGTGGGATAGCAGCTGGAGGCTAGGAAAGGATGTAATGGTAGTACTGGTGTGCGAAATACCAGGATTCCATTGTTTTGTGCTCCAGCCGCAGCGATATAACTGAAAGATTGTTGAAAGCGGCGTAAAACCCCATTCAAACAAACAAACAAATCGATATACCTTGCAAAATGACGTATTAAGATTACCAGCGACACGGCAAGGATCGATACATTAGTCTCGACACCTCTCAGAATACGAGTACGCCGGTATAACCACAGAGTAAGCAGAAACCCAAAGTCTAATCAGAGTCTTCACTGTACACCCTGTAGCTAATAAACTAATTTATAGCCCAATATGGGCTACGGCCCGGGAAGGAAATAAACTTTGATTATGATTCTGTTTTCTATTTAACACACGGGTGATATTACACTAGTTTTTTTTTAATTATTCAAATGAATTCGTTACCCATGGTAACGTCTTTACGTTACCACCAAAATGCATGTAATGACGTCATTTTACAAACAGCGTGATATGTTCCGCGGAATATCATTTAACGATGGTTTATTTTATTTTTAGAGATTTATTGCAAAAAAAAGATAAAACAACAACAACAAAAAAACACACACACACACAAAAAAAAAACCCAAACCTGAATATATTATAAATAGAATATCGAATTCGTGTCTATAAAATCCCTAATTTATGAAACTCGTCATATAAAACAGATAAAAACTCGGCAGGGCCTCGTTTTTATCTGTTTGTAGATGACTCGTTTACTAAATTTGGTTTTCCATGAGCATCCATTCAATATCCAGTTTTTATTATGTACCCATCAAAATTTGTAGTAAAATATATACATAAACTTAACCCATTCCCACTTGGCAAAATTTTAGACTGGTCCAAATTGAAAGAAGATACAGATGACAATTTCAAATTGATAGAATTTTAAATTTTTTCACTATTTTGGATAGAAAACATTGTGGATAATGAAGAAATTGCTTGATACAACCAATTTCTCCATTTTCCACAATGTTTTCCAAAGCTTTTTTCTTGAGAGGCGTAAAAAGGAGGGATTGAGTTGGAATGGGTTAAGTTACAACGATTGAGTCTCAAATCCAACAAGTTAAAAATAAACTTCCGAATTAAACCATTCCCAAACAGTAAGATTTTGGACTGGTCCAAATCCAAAGAAATTGTAAGTGGCATTTCAAATTGTGAGTAATGTGAAAAATTGTGACTAAAAATGGCTAAAAGCCATTTCTCCTTTTCCCACAATTTTCTCTTTAGTATAATCTTACAGGGCGTCAAAAGGCGTTGCTGTATGGGAATCGGTTAAATTAATGACTTGATTGGTTAATCGTCTTTTTGATTCACAGCAGCGACCCATCATTCATAGGAAGTGTCACACACCGGCTCTAACAGTATGCTTTACCTCATCCTGGTTCAGAATATTCCTTGTTTTTGCTGATCTGTCTAACAAAGTTATGCGTATTTTGTCTTTCTGAAAATACATGTCAACTAGAGGATAATTTATAAAACAACATACCATTTGGACTTTATATATGGGCACGATTCGATATTGTTAAGAGATAAAGTGAACATTTTTTTTGTTTTCATGGAGGTATGAAACAAAAAACTAATCATACTACGCGATGCGGTTTCATACATAAGTTTGATTAGTTTTTTTGTTTGTTTGTTTCATACCTGTATGAAAAAAATCTCATTTCTTGTTATTCAATGACAAGCAATTTCTTCGTTTTCCACATTATTTTTCGCAATTGTTTTCTTCAGAGGAGTAAAAAGGGGGTTTATGTGGGAATTGGTTAACTCCTTGGTTACTGTAACCTCGTTCATTCATCATGATAACGTTTGACAAAGAAGATTAGAGAAAAAAACAGCAAAGCTTTGCTAGTTTACAATACTTTTCAGTACTTTGATTTTAAAAAGGTGTTAAACGATCTTCTATCAATTGACAAAGAGGCTAGAATTAATAATAATAAAAAACTCATTAAATATATCTTTACTACTAAATACCTACTAGAAATTGATTCACTTACATTCGGCTTTTCATAGGCTATTTTCAATCTGTGTAGCAAATGCTCTGGAAATGCTTTAAATAAACTGCTACCATAGCACCCTGGCGTCTGAAAAGTTAGACGGATTGAAAGTTAACTCAAATCATACAAAGGATAGAATAAGATGGGATTGACTTTTATTCAGTGAACAAGAAAAGCTATATTCACACGTGAAAAACAACTTTTGTTGTCCATGGAGTGAAAGATGATTGGTCTTGCGCGAAGAAGAAATAACCGTTCTGTGTGTCGGGTGGGGGTGGGGGAAGGTGAATGAGTGTGTGGTTGTCAGTGTTTTTTTTGTTTTTTTTTATAATTTTATTCTTAGTTACGTCTATCAAAACCAGCGTTCTTATTGGTCTGAAAATTCATCCATACCTTCATGAACAAAGTTTATAGCACGTAGGTTATTTGATTGCTTGCGCACAAGTTCCATAAAAATGTATTTAGATTGGCATGAAAAAAGTTTTTCGCTTGATGTCATTTAATTATAAGGATTGAAGAGATTTTTTTTTGTTTTCATGGAGGTATGAAATGAAAAAAACTAACCACACTGGATGAATACACCGAAGCTTGGTACACGCAATTTCTTCATTTTATACAATGTTTTCTCCATTATAAAATCACTTAAGAGTTGAAGAGATATTTTTTTGTTTTCATGGAGGTTTGAACCGAAAAAACTAATCACACTGTATGAATACGCGAAGCGGATTCATACATTTTGTGATTAGGTTTTTCGGTTCAAACCTCCATGAAAACAAAAAATATTCTCTTCATTTCTTATAATTTAATAGTATCGAGAGAAAAAAAGCAAAAACTGTTCACTTTTGATACCTTTTTCTATGGGACTATTTTGGTCTATAAGCTATGGGAAGCTTACAAAATTGCTGTGTGCTCAAAATTTTGTTCATGGAGTTATGAATAATTTCGACCAATCAGAACGCCGGATTTTGATAGACGAAACTAAAGATTAAATCACATGTACGTAAAAACCAATAATAGAACAGGAAAGGGCTCAGAAAAGAAACAGACAAGAGGTACCGCAAATTGACGGATCACTAGCCCCGCCTACTCATGTCCGAGATTGCAGTTTGACCGAGGAATCAAAACGACATCATTTTGTAAAGTATGTCGCCAGGGACATTAGATAAAGGGTTAAACGTTGGAAGGCTTAGTTACTATTTGTTTGTTTGAATTGGGTTTTACGCCGCTTTCAACATTCTTTCAGTTATATCGCTGCTGGAGCACCTAACAATGGAATCGTGGTATTTCTCACACCAGTACTACAATCACATCCTTTCCCAGCCTCCAGCTGCTATCCCACATAGGTCTACGATTATCGACCCATTGGTGAGAGACAAATAGTCGGAAAGGATGAGTGCCGCCGTCGGGGATCGAACCGCTTAGTTACCATGTTATAGACGCAAAACTAGCAAAAGTGGTAAACAGGGATATCGAAAGCTCAAAGGTCACGTCCGGTACACATTAGAGATTTGAATGGTCCAATGATTTTTGATGGACAGCGGCGCTCCTCAATTAGTTTTTATCAAGGATTCCACACCAAACCTCTTTGAAAGTGGACAGATATGCCTCTGCTATATTTGGTGACTGCTCTTTCTACAAAGCAAATGAATGTCATTTAACATTCAACTGCTTTGGAATATATATAGAAAGATTAACGTTTATTAAAGCCTCTGTGCCTATTTTATAAAGTTCCGATAGAAAAGGATCCTCATGAATGAAGGGATATCGATATAATCTTTTTTTCTAATATCGTCAGATAAGTAGAACGTTCACCGCCCTTGATACAACAAAAGATTTTATCGTCCATTCAAGATCGCTTGAAATAACCCGAGAGTGGGCAACACACGGAACATGTTAGCTAAAAATAATTCTATTAAAGGCAGTGCTTTCATTATTTTTCATATTGTGCAGACAAGCTACGTCCAGAAAGAGTATGTCCGTAGCCCGTTACCACATAATCCCGCTCTTCTACGCGTTGACGAACTATGTAAAGAAAAATATTGATAGAAAATGGGAAATTGCTTGTGACAAGCAATTTCCCATTTTCTATCAATGTTTAACCCTCCACTTGGTAATATTTTTTCATTCATCTGCACTCTAAAATGTCTCGATAGTCTGAAATTTTGTCGTCTGGTAATGAGTCCATCCGCACAATTCTTTAACGAATCGCTGAGAGGCCCACCAATGGAACATATTAGCTAAATCATTCCAACCAAAATGAGAATTTTAAAGACGGCTTTTTAGATTTACTAATGTTTCATGTAAGTGTTGATAAGGTCGTTAAAGTCAGGTTTATCATCGGATCGAAAATATGAAGGAATAAGGTCGAATTTGTCCCTTGACCTTCATCTGTTGCCTTGACCATGGAGGTATTACAACAAACGTTTCGCATGACACTATGAATCATCAAGAGGAACAACTGTGTGTGGTTATTTTTAAATCGATCCATAGATAAGGAAGTTATGCACCGGACTAGGTCAATTTTGTCGTTTGACCTTCATCTGTGACCCTGACCATGGAGGTATCACAATAAACGTTTCGCATGAGACTAGCACACATCGTGAAAAACAACTGTTCCGGGTTATTTTCAAATCCATACATAAATATGGAAATTATGGTCCGAACAAGGTCAATTTTGACCTTCTACCTTTAACTGTGACCTTGACCTTGGATGCATCACAACAAAAGTTTCGAATGACACTATCACTCATCAAGAGCAACTGTTTCAAATCTACCCAAAAATGCAGAAATTTTGCTTCGGATAAAAATCCGGACGGGTGCACGCTAGCATGCAATAACGCACTAATGCACGAACACCGAAGAAAAGTTGTGACAATTTTGTCTCGCTCACCGCAAGCGGGCTCGAGAAAAATCGTATCGAATAAATGATTTTCAAAAGACTTAACCATTTGTCATCTTTCAGACTTTATAAGCCCTACGGTAAAACCCATATTTATCATCCGTTCAAAATATCCTGAATGAATGAATCTAATAGAGGCTATATGTTGAGCGTTTGCGTGGAATTTTACGTGGATCAATTCCGCACGGATCAATGAACGACGGACATCAGGCCATGGAAAACAAGAGGGCGAAAGTCAAAATGTACGCCGCCAAATTAAGGTCCCCTTTACTGTAATGCGGTTTCTAATGGTAAAACCTGATGATATGCACAAGGTCGGTAGACTGGGAACATTCTGAGAATTTTTTTCTCAAATTCTTTCTTTAATGTAGGCGGAGGTATGGAAGTATGGACGGACCATCTTCGCCGGCGTATAAAATGGGTAGATATTCGACTTTACCAGTGGTGTTGAGTAAAATAATCCAAATGACGCCCTGGCTAAAATAGGAAACAATGCTTCTCTTACACAAATCTGAAATTATATATAAAAAATGATTGTTAGTTTTATGCAGAAGTTTTCTTTCCGGGAAATCATAAAACAAATCTCCAGGAACTTATAAATGCACTAGTGTTATGTTATAGTATGAGTTCTTATGAATTACAGTCCAACCTTTCAATTAAAGAGTCTAAGGCCACAAACATACCGAAGTAAAACTGTTTTTTTCTTGATTTGAATACGTATGATTAACAAACAAGAAGGTCATTGGCCCTAAAGAGCTGTCCTGAGTCGATGACTACAAGTGCCTAAGTGAACTAATTTTGGCCAAATGTGACCTATTATCAAATTTTGTCTTGAAATCAAGAGCAAACATTCTTACACAGTTTTAAGATACTTATGTCAGAAAAGCCTTTCTTTAGATTAGACCAAGTGGCCTTGTTTTTGACCCGATGTAACCAAATATAAAAATTGACAAATATTTTAATGAAGATAAACATTCTAAACAAATATCAAGTCGGCTGGGCCAAAATGCAGCCTCTAGAGTGCAAATCACTTGAATAAAAGTGGCCTCTGGATTGTAAACGAGGTACATGTATAACTAAGACTTTACCTAGTGATCTAGTGTTTTACACCATATGACCAAAAATAAAAAAAATATGGACACTAAAATTCTGACCAAATATTAATTCAGTCGAGCAAAAAATGATGCCTCTAGATTACACACTATTTTCAGATTTGACCTAGTGACCTACTTTTTTACCCAACTTGCACAAAATTCTGACTTGACCGAGGTATGATGGTAACAAACGTTCTTATTAAACATTGATTTATTTGAGTTTAAATAGTGACCTCTAGAGTGCACACGAGGTATTTCTAAGATTTGACCTAGTGGCCTGATTTTTTACCCCACGTGACCCGATATCTAACTTGACGTAGATATTATGAAGACAAGTATTCTGACCAAATATCATTTGAATCGAGACAAACATGTGCCCTCTAGATTGCACACAAGACTATCTCCAAGAGTTGACGTTGTGACCTTGCTTTTGACCCCGCGTGACCCAAAACGTGACCTACAGAGTGCACACAAGGTTTTTCTAAGATTTGACCTAGTGACATATTTTTTCACCTCACGTGACTATATATAAACTTGTCCGAGGTTTTATTGAGACAAACATTCCGAGAAAGTGAGCGGCGATTGAAAAGTCAGTGGCCGATAACGCACCATTTGAAATCTATGAAGATAAAGTAATTTAGTATATTTGCAGTAACATTAGGAATTTTCTGTCTGATTCTCAAACATTTCCACTATGAGTAACTTTGTTAATGTTGATGAAACATGGGTTCACTACTTAGAACCTTAGTCAAAACAGTTGAACCCCCAGGATTACCAACTCCGAAAAAGGCCAAATCAACAACATCTGCTATTAGATCATGTCGAAAAGGGTCACACTATAACAGAGATACTGACCTCATGGGATAGCTTCGTGAAAAAGTCATGGAAAAAGGGTACTGAAAACTGTCATAAGGTTTTGTCTTCAATCAGGAAACTCCCCCAGAGCACAATAACTCTGTTGCAACGGATGCTTTTTAGGAATATGGTTTCTAATTGGTAAATTATCCAACTTATTAACCTGATTAAGCACCCACCCTGTCCACAAAACGAACAAACTAGAACTTGTCACAGGAGGTGGCTAAATACCCCCGCAAGAGACTTATTTTTGTAAAAGTGTCTAATTTCAATGGGAGATAATTCCTGAACCAGGGGGAATGAAGACTTCAGAAATGCGTCTTGCAAAACTTCAACATGTAGTTAATCTTTGTATAAAGTTTCGATGGTATTGAAGCAAACTGAAGGAGGAGTTCGCGACACAAAATTTGTACTATTTTGTACACAGACAGACAGACACACGGACAGACGGACATACCAGCTGATTCCATTAAACCCCTGGAAACATTCGTTTTGCGGGGGTATAAAAAAATTCGTTGCCGCCATTTTATACTGATGATGACGTCAAATAAACTGTTGACGCTTTTCTGGCGACTAAAGATGCATCCGTCTACAGGGAGGGTATCCAAATGCCTTAACACCGATGGATAAAGTGTGGTAGCTTGCAATGTGATTAGTTGAATAATGGAATGAAATGTTATGGTCAAATTGCTTCTTCCTGCCTTACGCCACGGACTTTAATCACCTACTATATGCTTACCCGTTTTGAGTGGTAGTTATATAGAAAGTCTACGGGGTATTCCGTAAAGGCATCAAATGTTTCTTTGAACATGTCCCAATACCTGTTCATACTCTGTTGAAAAATCAAGTAGATAAATCTTTATTACATACTTCCAAATTATTAAATTTCCCTCATGTTTGGGATAAAAATAAAAACATTGTCCATGATGAAGAAATAGCGTGTTACAAGCATTTTTTTCATTTTTTCTTAATATTACCAAAGTTTTTTTTGAGTGCCATATCAATAATTAGGACAATTGTGACTTACTAAAACACTGACGTTTTCTAATATCATATATTAAAATCATCAACTCAGGTTTTCCTGTTTCACGAATTTATACTACAATATTACATTGACTTATTGTATTTACAAACAAACAACAATATCTTATTTTCTTATCTGTCGTTTTAAGACAAGACTTCAAAAATGGCTTGGCGAGGAACGAAAATACCGTTTTATGAGCTATTTATGCAAAAGGTTAACACTTAAATTTATTGCATTTATTTCTAAATATTTAATTTTCAGTTTCGTCTATCAAATTCGAGCATTCTGATTGGCCGGAAAAAAATTATCCCTCCATGACCACAATTCTGAGCACCCGGCTATTTTGCATGTTTCTGCAGAAAATAGTTCCTTAAAAAGTATCAAAATTTGTAAAATATTTACTTTTTTTTTGCTTTTTTGGCTTGATGTAATTAAATCATAGGACGCTTCACTTCGCGTATTCATACAGTGTGATTAGTTTTTTTCGTTTGATACTTCCATGAAAACAAAAAATATCCTCTCCATCTCCTGATACCACATTCAAAACTATAACTGAACAAGAGTACCGCACTCCTAAGCCTGACGCTCGACTGTTGGGTGCCAAAAATTGAAAAAAAATGAAAAACGGGAAGTGATTTAGGGTTTGCACCCCTCCCCCTTGATAGTTTAGACAGCTATATTGCCAAAGTTTCAGTTACAGCAAATATGTCACAAAATGTCAACGTTTTTGGTTTGTATGAATGGGGTTTAACGCCACTTTTAATCGTATTTTAGTCATACCGCGGCAGCTGAAGCACCGAATCACGGATTCCCCGTATTTCTCACACCAGTACTACCGCTACTTCCTACCCGAGCCTCCAGCTGCTCTCCTTACTTGATTTTACGATTTTGAGTTGTTCTCTGTCGAGCTAAAAATACGAAGTAAAACAAATAATCAATAAAGAAACCTGCCACTATCCAGAATATTATCTGTACATCCGTAGAGAATGAGTTGTTGATATGTTGTGAAATATACAAGTTTACAAAGTCACAGAAATGGTGGTACATGTTTGAACCTGAAATATACAAGTTTAGAAACCTCACAGAAATCGTGGTACATGATTGTACCTGAAATATACAAGTTTAGAAAGTCACAGAAATGGTGGTACATGTTTGTACCTGAAATATACAAGTTTACAAAGTCACAGAAATGGTGGTACATGTTTGTACCTGAAATATACAAGTTTACAAAGTCACAGAAATGGTGGTACATGTTTGAACCTGAAACAAAAATTGGACTATCGTGTGCAAAGGTACCATCTTGGAAGAACGGAAAAAAATCGACCTTTGCTCAACGCATAAGCTGACCAGTGTCGATACTTTTGCTTGTCGGCAGATTGTCTAAATGCAGAAAATCGATTATACATTTTATGTATGGAATATCATTACTGGATGACGGAGCGCTGGAGTAATTTTCTTTTTTTAAACATTTGTTAGAAAAAAAAATCCGGGATGATCCTTTTGGCGTTTAGGTTATTAATCGATTGTATTTGAAAAAAAAAAATAAAATAAAAACAAAACATACTTGTCGCAGAGCTACTTCCCATCAGCATTTTCTCACTCAAATAGCACTTTTGACCTTTAACCCAAGTGACCCAAAAGTAATTGGGCAGTTCCTTGAATAAATAAAGTTTCATGCTTGTAGGTTAATTTGGTTTACAGTTAGAACATGGAAACGAGAAAAGTTTACGGACAGACAAGGTGAAACCATTTTAGCTCCCTAATTCGTAGGCAGGGGTAAAAAAAAATCGTTAAATAACGGATAATAAGTGATAATGAAACACGATCAATTAAACGAGTAATTTATAAACAGATTAAATCCAGATTGATTCATAAAATGGAGTTTTATGCCGTTTTGAACTATATTTCAATATAATCACGACAAACTTGAACAATCGCTGGCCCCACCCAATTACTACGTTTGCCCCGCCCATTGACTCTCAAAGGAAGTCCCTCTTCTATCTTAAATTACAATTTTATGCAAAATCGATGGCCAGTAGCATGTAACAAACCGTAAGATGTTTGGTTGGCAACCTAAACGGTGCAGTTACAGCTTGAATAAGCTGTAGTTACGACGTTTAAGTCGCCAAACCCACAAAAGTGTTTCCAATAAATGGCGGAAAATGTGGGAGTTCAAAGTTTAATTCCGGTCTGAATAGATTATTTGACTGGTCGATTGATTCCTTGATTGGCAAACCCGACTGGTCAATTGACTTACTCGTGTGCTTTCTTGGTATCATAAGTACTCTGCAGGGGCTCTAAATGCCTTGTCAGAGTACCTTCCCTGGTGACCGGTGGCGCGGTCGGGATTTCGAACAAGCGTAGAAACGAGGCTTTGCCGAATTTTCATCTGATTTAAATTACGTGTGTAAAAAGCGCAGCATTTTCTGAACACACATTTGATATAAGGATCTAACTTTTGCAAATGAATCGACAAGATTAATCTGTATCATTCTGCTTCCTAATCAAAGCGCCGAAAGCGCAGAAAGCGCTGAAAACCTGAAATATGTATACATAAAATATAACCTGGGCAGAAAAAGGTTGATGATCGGATTATCGGAGGTATCACTTTCTACCCAAATCCACTGTCAATTAAGCGCAGATCTGCCAATTTGTGCGCTAGGGGACACAACCTGCTCACAACAATGTTCTT
The DNA here is from genome assembly GCA_946902895.1 of Fragum fragum. Classification (NCBI taxonomy): domain Eukaryota; kingdom Metazoa; phylum Mollusca; class Bivalvia; order Cardiida; family Cardiidae; genus Fragum; species Fragum fragum. Next base: position 12,665,046 of record OX336371.1, on the reverse strand, counting down.
CTCGCTTTTGAGGTATTGTAACGTTATGTTTAATTGTAAATATCGTTACATATTTTTCACCCGATCAAAATGCTTTGAAGGAATCTGATAAAGGCCACCCAAGGATCCTTCCTGTGAATTTTGTTTGACATATGTTCAGTACTTTCTTTAAAGTAAAAGTTGACGGAGGGACGGACGACGGACACCACATCATGACAAAAGCCCGTTGGCTTTCGGCCAGTGGAGCTAGATAGAGAGAGCCAAATTCATAACAGTCACACGAAAGCACTGTACATCAAGCGCCAGCTTTCATTGAGTCATATCTCGCCTTCGTCCTTCTTGCCCCAATCGGGCGTATTAATTTATACTCACAGTAATGTAATTCGCGCCGATCCACTTTCCATGTGGCAGAATATCATATTTATAGCGTTAGATGTTATTACATTTTTACATTAAACTCTGCGTGGGTTGAAATTTTACCGTGGTAACTTAGCCTAAGATTGCTACGCTATCTCAGGCTAATAACTACATCAGTAATCGTGTCGAAAGGCATCTGAGAATAGCTCTATTCGTCGTCCGCGATACTGCTACTCTGGACTTCTCGACAACAAAAAACAAAACAACAACAAAATTGACATGAACACGTGAACAAATATACTTGTGAGCTAGGATTTTTCCATTCTCTTATTTTCCTTGATATTTTATATCCTAATAAATAATCATTTTTTTCAAGTGCTATAAACTTAACATCTTGTCTGCAGGTATCACGAGCCACCTCTAAAAGCGGGGTAAATAACATACATTCTAAATGCAAACGGACACATTCATTTATTGCTCATGTCAATTTTCATACCGCAAACCCTATCGTTGTCCTACCTTCGTCCGGCTTCATGAAAATAACTGGTTTGTTAAAAATGACGTCACAGTGACTGTCGGTTATCGGTTGAAATGGAAGAGACGTAAAATGATCAAATTCAGCGTACCTGGAATGAGTGAAAAATATTTAGAGATGAAGAGAATATTTTTTTTGTTTTCATAGAGGTATGAACCCCCCCCCCCCCCAAAAAAAAAAAAAAAAAAAAAAAAAACAAACAAAAAAAAAAAAAAACTAACCACACTGTATGAATTCGCGAAGCGGATTCATACATAAGTGTGATTAGGTTTCTCAATTTATACCTCGATGAAAACAAAAAAAAATATTCCCTTCATTTCTTATAATATGATAGCATCCAGCGAAAAAGCAAAATCTATACCAATTTTTATTCTTTTTGTATGAAACTATTTCGCGTGGAAGAATACAAAATGGCTGAGTGCTCAAAATTTTGTTCATGGAGGTATGAATATTTTTTCGACCAATCAGAACGCCCGTTTTGACAGACGAAACTAAAATCTAAGTTATATTTCTGTAAATTTAATTCCATAGACTCAAATGAAAACAGCTTTAACGTGAAAGGATGCAACCAGCATATAAGAATTGAGTCTATGCGACATTTCAAACATTAGACCAATCGCGGCTGTCAATAAAATAATGAATCGACCAATGAAGTCGTTCATCTGGTATGAAAGTTAATTTTAACTCTATCATCGGCCACCATTCATTTGTACATTTTTAGTGTTTTGGATAGTGAAACGTGGCACACTACAGCTTATCAATACAGCCGTTAAATATTAGAGTGGAACTTCCTGTTGGAATTAAAGGGCGGGGCAAACGGAGTAAGTGGGCACGGACTGCGATTGGTCAATTGATCTGTCTCTTACAGTTTTCTCACAGATACGCTATTGGTAGAGGTGTCTGTCAATAGCCACTCTGATTAATTCTATCACAGCCATTGACTTGATCTGTATTCTACATTTTTTTTATAGATTCGTTATTGATGTCTGTCAATAGCCATTCCGATCAATTTTAGAATCGACCTTTACTTGATCTATCTCTTAATATTTTCTAATAGTTTCGCTATTGGTATAGATGTCTTTATCATTAGCCTGTTCGATTAATTTTAGAATGGCTTCTGACTTAATTTCTCTTAAAATTCGCTATTGATTACTAAAGTACCGTCTGTCAATCGCCAATCCGAATAATTTTAGAATAACTATTGACCTAGTTTCTCGTAAATCCGCTATTGATTACAATCAGTCAATAGCCCATCCGATTAAGTTGAGAATAGCCGTTGACTTAGTTTCTCGTAAATCCGCTATTGAACACCGTCAATCGCCACTAATCACAAGAGGCCTATGAGGGCCTGAGACGCTCTACTGGTTATCAAGTTTTCCGTTAAAGAAATCTGATATTTAAGGAAGTTAATTGCTCAAAGAAGAATGCATAAAGAAAAAAAAGGGGCTTTATCCCCTTTATCATTTTAAGCAACAACCCACAAGGCCCCTTTTCCCATGTTTCATGACGGATCCACTCCATTTCCAAAAGAAAGCTACCTTATGACCCTACAATCATTCTGTGAATATTTCATCAGAATCTGACAATAATTGTGGACTTAATCACATAAATAGGATTGTTTTGAATGAAAATCCCTAAGGCCACCTTTCCTGTGTTTTCTGGTGGATCAATTTCATTCCAAAAGGAACTTTTCTTACAACCTTACAATTGTTCTGTGAAATTTAAAAGACAATTTGATAATGATTGGATCTTCATCACATACACAAGAATGTTTTGAATGATAATCTGTAAGGCCCCTTTTCCTGTGTTTCGAATGCCACAATTATTCCATGCATCTTTGAAGAGAATCCAATAAAACTGTTGACTTTATTGTGTTAACAAAGATATTAAATTCAAGTTCTCATAAGGCCCCTTTTCCCGTGATAATTTACTGTTGGTTTTATCATTCTGCGAAAGTTAAAAGTGAATCCGATGAAATATTGGGAATTCGTTATGTTTACTAGAATATTTAAAAAAAATCATATGGCCCCTTTTTACATGATACTTGATGGATTGTACCCAGTACTGAAAGAACCATTTAAGTGATTGTACAATCATTCTGTGAAATTTTGAAGTGAATCCGGTGAAATCAAGGGACATCATTGTTTTAACCAGAATATTTAAAAAGGTTTTTCATAAGGCCAATTATATGTGACACTTGCCATAATCAGATCCACGGTCAAAATCAACAATTGGAATGATGGTACAATCAATCTGTGTATTCTTTGGAAATTATTGTGTTAATGAGTTTATAGTGAAATCTTCATAGGGCCCTTTTTACAGAACAAACCAAATTTCAAAAGGAACAATTCTAATGAAGGTACAATCATTCTTTAAAAGTTAAAGAGAATCAATGAAAATAGTGGACAGAATTGTGTCAAGAATTTTTGTAACAAAATTTTCATAAGGCCCTTTTTTCCGTGAATCTTAACAAATCAGACCTAATGTACAAAGGAACAATCCTAATGATAGTTTGAAGAAAATGATAAAGACTGAGGACTTTATTGTAACAATGATGATATTTAATAAAAATTTTATAAGGTCCCTTTTCTTGTGTCACTTAACCAATCAGGCCTAATTTACAAAGGAACAATCAAAATGATGGTACAATCATTCTATTAAAGTTTGAAGAGATTCTGATAAAGTCTGAGGACATTGTTGTGCTTATGAGGATTTGGTAATAATTTTTCATACAGCCCCTTTTCCTATGATACTAGACAGATCAGGCCCAATTTGGAAAAAAACAATCCTAATGATGATACAACCATTCTGTGAAAGTTTGAACAGAATCTGATGAAAACTGCAGACTTTATCTTGGTGTAAATTTTTTGAAATAAAATTTTCATAAGGCTCCTTTTCCTGTGATACTTGGAGGATCAGGTCTCATGTCAGCATCAACAATCGTGATTATTGTACAATGATTCTGTGAAGGTTTGAATAAAATCCAATGAAAGCTCTGGACTTGGTTACAAGGATTATAGATAAGATTCTCAAAAGGCCCCTTTTCCCATGTTACTTGACAGATCACGCCTAATTTGAAAAGAAAGAATCCTCATGATAGAATAATCTGTGAAAGTTTAAACAGAATCTGATGAAAACTGTTGACTTTATTGTGGTACAATGATTTTAAAATTAAAGTTCATAATGCTCCTTTTCCTGTGATACTTGACGGATCAGGTCTAATGCAAACATCAATAATCATTATTATTGTACAATTATTCTGTGAATGTTTGAAGAAAATCCGATGAAAGCTCTGGACTTGGTAACAAGGATTTATAAATGAAATTTTCATAAGGCCCCTTTTCCTGTGTTTCTTGACAGTTCGAACCCTGTTATGAAAAGAATGATAGTTAAGACCTCCCAATCAATCCGTGAAAGTTTCAACAAAATCTGACCGAAGCTGTAGGCTTCATTTTGTTAACAGGGTTTTATTAATTGAATTTTCATTTAACCCCTTTTCCCATGTTACTTGATGGATCTGTACCAATTCCAAAGGGAACTCTTCTTACAAAAGTATAATTATTCTGTTTGAGTATAAAGACAACCCCATCTCATCTGTGGACTTACAAGCATTAATTAAGATTTTTATAATTGAATTTTCCTAAGGCCCCTTTTCCTATGTTTCTCAATGGATCAGACCCAATTTGAAAGGAACAATCCTTATGATGGTACAATCATTATGTGAAAGTTTGAAGTCAATCAGATGAAATCTAGGGCCATGATGTGTTAGCTAAGATTTCTTTATTAAATTTTCATAGGCCCCCATTTCCCATGAAACTTGATGGATCAAACCTATTTCCGAAAGGAACAATCCATTTAATGTAATAATCATTCTGGGAATGTTTGAAGAGAATCTGTTGAAAACTGTGGACTCTATTGTGTTAACGAGGACTTTTTCAATCCAGTTATTATCGGGCCCCTTTTTCCCGTGGACCTTGACTGATCATATCAAATTTTGAAAGGAACAATTCTTATGACGGTACAATCATTCTGTAAAAGTTTGAAGTCAATCAGATGAAAACTGTGGACTCTAGAGTGTTAACAAAGATCTTTGAATTAAATTTTAATAAGGCCCCTTTTCCTATGTTTCTTGAGGAATCATATCCGATTCCGAAAGGAACAATCCTTATGATGGTACAAACATTCTGTGAAAGTTTGAAGAGAATCCGTTGAAAATTGTTGGCTCTAGATAAATTTCCTGTGTTTCTTGACCGATCACACGCAATTTCGAAAGGAACAATCCTTATGATAGTGCAATCATTCTGTGAAAGTTCGAAGGGAATCCGATGAAAACTGTTGATTCCAGGGTGCTAAAGAGGATTTCTTAAAAGACCTTTCGATTAAATTTTCAAAAGGCCCCATTTCCCAAGTTTCCTGTTGATTTACCTGCCAGTAATACCCGAAAGGGGAGTTGGGCAGTATATATAGATAAATAGATAGATCTGACCAAATTCCCAAAGAAACTTTCCTTTTGATGGTACAATCATTCTGTGAAAGTTTAAATACAATCTGATGAAAACTGTGGACTCTAGAGTATTAACGAGGATTTTTTAATTAATTTTTTTAAAAGGCCCCTTTTCCCGTGTTTCTTGACAGATCATACTCATTTTCGAAAGGAACGATCCTTATGATGGTACAATCATTCTGAGAAAGTTTGAAGAGAATCCGGTGAAAACTGTGGACTATTTCGCGTTAACGAGGATTTTTAATGGATTTTTTTCAATTAAATTTTCATAATGCCCCTTTTCCAATCTTTCTTGACAGATCAACCCATTTTCGAAAGGAACGATCCTTATGATGGTACAATCATTCTGTGAAAGTTTGAAGAGAATCTGATGAAAACTGTGGACTCTATCGCGTAAACGAGGATTTTTTAATTAACTTTAATTAAGGCCCCTTTTCCAATGTCTCTTGACGGATCATAAACATTTTTGAAAGGAACGATCCTTATGTTGGTACAATCATTCTGTGAAAGTTTGAATACAATCTGATGAAAACTGTGGACTCTAGAGTGTTAACGAGGATTTTTTAATTACTTTTTTTTAAAAGGCCCCCTTTCCCGTGTTTCTTGACAGATCATACCCATTTTCGAAAGGAACGATCCTTATGATGGTACAATCATTCTTAGAAAGTTTGAAGAGAATCCGGTGAAAACTGTGGACTATATCGCGTTAACGAGGATTTTTAATGGAATTTTTAATTAAATTTTCATCTATCGCGTAAACGAGGATTTTTTAATTAAGTTTTAATTAGGCCCCCTTACCCATGTTTCTTGACGGATCTGACCCAATTTCGAAAGGAACGATCCTTATGATGGTACAATCATTCTGTGAGAGTTTGAAGGGAATCCGATGAAAACTGTGGACTCTATCGCGTAAACAAGGAAAAGTTTAACGCACGGACGCCGGACAGGAAAAAGCCATCGCTATAGCTCTAGCGGCCTTCGGCCAGTAGAGCTAAAAACCATGTAAATAAGCGTACCAGGATCCTAGATCTCGTGTATCTTTATCTTCACGTTCGAATTTTTCCTTGTCAAATTTACAATGACCTCCGATCTCTCCATGTTGCCAGAAGTTTTCTGTATAGCTGGAATGATATAGGTACCAACACAAGGTATATTTCATTTATAGGATAATATTTGATGCAATACAATAATTGCACTGGAGTATATAGGCCTCTGGCCCTAGTATACAAATATAACTGACAAATTGCTTGACCCACCCAATTAGTCAGCCCGATTAGCTCAGTTGGTAGAGCACTTGACTTCAAACCTCAAGATCACGGGTTCGAGCCCTGGGCTGACCATATCAACTAACAAAACTAATTGTCTTTCGGATGAGACGTTAAACCGAGGCCCCGTGTGACGGTGCTATCCACCGAGCACGTTAAAGAACCAGGCGGAGCTCTCAGCAGTTTCGTCCTGTATCCTCGCACTATCCTCCGTAACAACTAACCGTCTTCTGGGGGCGTCGCTCATATGGGCATGTGCTACGGTAGCGACGATAAATAAACGGAAATAATCAATCAAACCCACCCAATTACTCCGTTCAAATAGCAAGTTCCGCTTCGATTCTGAACGGCGTTATTTTCATAAGTGTAGGCCAGTAGTATGTAACAAAAATGTAGAATATTAGTTTGACGACCTAAACGTTGAAACTACAGCTTGAATAAGCAGGTTAACAATTGACGGCAAATACAGGAGTCCAAACTCATTTCTGGTCTAAATGAATGATTTTTATTGGTAGACTGCATATTTCATTAACAATCTCGACTGGTAAATTATACTAGGATAGTTTAGATTGGCTATTTGGATGGGGGGGGGGGGGGGTTACCGCCGCTATTAACAAGTTTTCAGTCATATCGCGGCGGCTGGTGCACCTAACAATGGATTCCTGCTATGTCTCGAACCAGTACCACCATTACATTCTTTCTTAGCCTTTAGCTGCTTAGGTTTACGATAATCCACCCAGGTGAGAGGCAAATGTCGGTAACATTATTTGCCGCCGTCGGATATCAAACCCATGACACCCCATGATTCAAGACTGGGAGTCTGGTGCACTACCATCTGCATAAATTTACAGTCGATTTTCACAAAGCGAACATAAATGAGTTGACATTAAAAACAAAAAAACAAACAAGCAAAAAAAAAAAAAAAAAACAAAAGAAAAAGAAAAGAAAAGAAAACACAAACATGTAAGTCTTGAAAAGATCGCAAGGACGTCTCGCAACTTTAGAATATACAAGCATAGTATGAAAAATATAAAAGAGCGGATGGATGGATTAAGATTAGTAAAAAAATGTTGTTCTATTCGTATTGGAATATAATTTGTCTATTTCTTCGGTTTTATTATCATAGCCCTACGTGGGATAACAGCTGGCGGCTAGGAAAGGATGCAGAGGTAGTACTGGTGTGAGAAATACCAGGAATCTATTGTTAGGTGCTCCAGCAGCCGCGATATGACTGAGATACTGTTACAGGGGCTTAACACCATTTAACTAACCAACCATCTATTATCATAGCTAACCCTAGATAATACAGTAGTAGATACTTACTATGCGGCTCCCTCAGTCATTCTGTAATTCACGTTACAAACCCATGTCCTTTAGTTATAGAATCTCTATTATAGATTGATTGACTGATTGATTGAATGTGGTTAAACGCCACTTTAAACTGTATTTCAGTCATATCGCGGCGCTCGGAGCATATATCAATGGATTCCTGGTATGTCTCACACCAGTACTACCACTACATCCTTTCCTAGCCTCCAGCTGCTATCCCACTTTTAATTCAGATTATCCACCCATTGGTGAGAGACAAACGTCGGAAAGGATATGTGTCGCTGCTGGGGATCGAACCCATGACATTCTATGATTGAAGATTTGGAGTCTGATGCGCTACCGACTGCGATATGATGGCGGCGAATCTCTATTATAGAATATGGAAATACATGTATATTCATCATTTCGCCGATAAGCTCCGCAGTTTCTCACACAGACAAAACTTCCTTTATACATCGAGGTCTATTAACAGAAGATTCCGGCAACTTATAACTCGTTGTTTTAACCCAATACCACACCATGAAGCTTTCTGACGCCATGAAAAAAATGCCGTGATAGAAAACTTTGTTGGAAAAGGAGAAATTGCTTGTAACAAGCATTTCTACTTTTTCTCACAAGGTTTTCTGTACTATTTGACACTTTCAAATTTTAGTGAAATTTGGAATGTCGTCTGCAACTTCTTTAATTGGACCAATTGGTCTAAATTTTTGTCGTCTGGTAATGTGTTAAGAGAAGGAAAGTGTTTTGATGTTAATTGTACATTCCATAGTGGTGCTCATGAATCCCGCATGTGACACAATTTTTTGACGCCGGATCATAACTTATGCAAAAAATCTTAGAGAGCTCCAATGTATATTCCTGCCAAAATTTATTCATATCAAATAAAACTACATAAGTGCAGTCTGATCCTAGTCTTCACCTCCTGGCTCTCCTCTCAAAACAATTTTATTCATGAAAGTAATTTTCAAAAGAATTGATGATCCAAAGCAACTACCAGTGCTTTCAGCCCAATGATTTTAATGCAATTCTGAAAAGATTTCATTCAGCATGACAAGGATTAATGTAGATCATTGTCGACAAAGTTAATTACTCACTGAATACCATATTGGCGTATACGTTCTAACGTGTTATTCGTCATATCTATATACAAATTCTTTGCGTAACAATAACGTGCATTCTCCGTACATGACAACAAGGAATCTTCCTGAAATACACACGCGTAGTGAAAACCTTTGATAAAATGTTTTAGTTTCATTACATTATAATTCAATTTCAGTTTCGTCTATCAAGAACCAAGATTTTTGATTGGATGAATTTTTCTATCCGTACTTCCCCAGACAAAATTTTGAGCAAGCAACTATTTTACAAGTTTGCATGAGCACAAAGAAGATCCACGCACTTTTACTCAAAACTAGTTGAATATTTACTTGATGGCATTAAATTATTAGAAATGAAGAGATTAGTTTGGGTTGTTAGTTTGTTTTCATAAAGGCATGGACCTAAATGCTTAATCACACAAATGTGTAAATATGCTTCACGTGTTCATACATTTTTATAAAGTTTATAAGTTTATAACTCAACGAAAACAAAAACATTCTCTTCATTTATTGAATCATTTCACAACTTAAGTCAAATGCAGCTTGAATAAGAATGAATTGCGAAATCGGACATTAAAACCCATTCCAACACGACACAATTTTAGACTGTCCATATTGAAAGAAGCTCCAGACGACTTTTTCATGTTGATAGTTTTTTTTTTTTTTTTCAATTTTTAGATAGAAAATATTGTGCATATTAAAGAAATCGCTTGATGCAAGCAATTTCTTCAATTTTCACGATGTTTTCTAAGTCTTTTTTCTTGAAGGGCGTAAAAACGAGGGCTTGAGTGTGAATGGATTATTATATAGTACCAACGAGGGCCATAACTCCTCTCCTTACTTTAGCATTTTGATCCCTATCCACTATTGACAACTTAAAATAATTTAATTTTCTGATTCGTCTATCAAAAACGACCATTCTGATTGGTCGAAAAAAATATTCATAACTCCATGAACAAAAGTTTGAGCATGCAGCGTTATTGTATGCTTCCGCACAAAATAGTCCCATACAAAAAGGTATCAAAATTTGTAAAGCTTTTGATTTTTTTGGCTCGATACTATTAAATTACGATAAATGAAGAGACTATTTTTTGTTTTCATGGAGGTATGAACCGAAAAACCTAATTACACAATGCATGAATCTCTTAAATAAAGAAGGACACGTAGACAGACAGAAATAAAGAACCCGTAGTTTTCTTTAAACAAGAGGGTCATAGGTCATTGTGCGCTCTGCCGGGATAAAGGCTCTTTTTCTTTCAATAGTCAAATTTAATGTTAAGGCTAGCATGATGATACCGGAGTTTTCAACTGATTTCAATTCTTTTAGCTAATTTTGAAGGGGGGGCACCTAAGGAACATTTCTGACAAATTTGGTTTATATTCGCTCAGTGGTTTGGGAGGAGATGTTGTGTAAAGAAATTATTGACGGACTACGTACGACAGAACAAGGACGGACGTCGGACGAAGGGTGATCACAATAGCTCATGTGTGTGACTAAAAATACCAGAAAACCTTTTAACAAAAGAGAAAACAAACCTCAGTCTTTCCAGTACAAAATGTAAACAATTCATCTTTCTTTCCTTTTACATAACCAAAGTCACCTTCTTTCCAGAATCGATCAATTAGGTACTCTCTTTCTCTTGCACTGAAATACAAAGGAATAAATGGACAATTACAGTTTCGAATAAACCAAGAGGAATAGTTTTAGTCTCAGCGTCGCCAACGATGTCGTCATCGTTAGCGTCGTGCAAATAATTTCTCGTGTTTGTTTTGTATGTGCTTTTTTTTTTTGTTATTATTATTTCATTATTAAAAAGGATTATCACTTGGAATAACAAATATTCACTTTCAAAGATTCAAGACTGATTGATTAAACATGGTTTAACGCAATTAACAGAATTTCAGTCATCTCGGGCGGCGACTAGCGCACCAAACCATACATTCCTAGCTTTTCTTACATCTGTACTACCACTACAACCTTTATGAGCCTCCAGTTGCTAATCGCATTAAGGTTTAAATTCAAGATTAAAGATTCAAAATCTTATTTATTTGACGTGAACAGAAACGTTTCCCTTTGATTCCATACATATTACAAACGGAAATCAAAGTACTGAAAGTACCGTAAGCTAGCAAAGCATGGTTGAATTTGGAAAATATTTCTCTTGTTGGGTAGAAAACATTGTGGACATTGAAGAAATTGCTTGTTACAAGCAATTTCTTCATTGTCCACAATGTTTTCCAATGCTTTTTTCATTATATGCTTATAAAGCGGAATCGGTCGGGAATGGGTTAAATAGCATTCTTTTGACAGAGTTCTCTACAATTTGAATAGAGTTTGCAATATTCCTGAAATATAAAAGAACTAAATTTTATCGCGTAGGCATTTCAATAGATTTGGTGGTTAAGCCTCCAGTGGCGGTTTGCACTCGTTGAACTTTGAGAAGACCTCAAATTTTGTCTCTAACTTAAGCTATCAAACCTGACGCTTTGCTAGCTAAAAACAGAAGTAGAATATTAACAAATAAAACATGTACAACGCTAATTCGTAATCATTCATTCATTTAAGAAATGAGGAGAATCATTTTTGTTTTCATTTCATGGAGGTATGAAACGAAAAACGTAATCACATGGTTTGGATACGCGAAGCCCTTACTGAGCCTTAGTTGCTCATCGAACTAAGGCTTAATTCAAGCTTGAAGATACAAAATTAGATTTATTTTACGTGAGCAGAAACATTTCTCACACTATGAATACGCGAAGCGTTATTGAATAACCCATGTGGACTTAATAACATAAACGAGAATTTTTTGAGTTGTAAGGATCCCTTTACTAGTTTTTACAAATGTACCCTCTCAATATCGGAAAGAAACGTTATTTAAATCCTACACTCATCCTGAGAAAGTTTCATTGATTGATTGGTTGATTGAATGGGGTTTAAATCCACTTTTAACGGTATTTCAGTCATATCATGGCAGCCTCAGCACGACCATGGACTCCTGGTATTTCTCACACCAGTACTACAATCACATCCTTTCCGACTCTCGAACTGATCATCCCACGAAAGATTGGTGGGCCACAAATGTTGGAACAGAAATTCGCAGCGACTGGAGATCGAGAGTCCGCTACCAACTGCGCTATTGTCGCGACGATATGGAGTTTCGAGACAATCAGATAATAATTATGGACTTCATCGCTTTATAATTTAAGTTTTAGTTTCGTCTTTCAAAAACGGGCGTTTTGCTCATAACTCCATGAACAATATTTTGAGCACGCAGCGATTGTGTATGCTTCCGCACAAAATAGTCCCATACCTAAAGGTATCAAAATTTGTAAAATATTTGCTTTTTTCGTTCGATGCTATTAAATTATAAGAAATGAAAAGAATAATTTCTGTATTCGTGTTTTCGTGGAGGTTTGAACCGAAAAACTAATCACACTGCATGAATACGCGAAGTTTGATTAGTTTGTTCGGTTCATACCTCCATGATAACAAATATTATTCTCTTCATTTCTTAAAACTTTATTAATTTTCGTGTGTTCGGACAGATCCACTTACTTTTTGAGTCTAAAAAATCATCGCGTGAAAGTTTCAAGAGAATTCGAAAAAAATTATCGACTCTATCGCTTAACAAGAATGATTTGAGTGAAAATCCTTAGGGACACTTTTCCTGTGTTTTATGACGAATCAATTCCATTTCCGAAAGGAAGTTACCTTATGACCGTACAATTATCCTTTGACATTTTCAACAGAATCCGATAACAATTGTTATCCTTATCACGTAAACGAGAATGCTTTGAGCGAAAATCCACAAGGCCCATTTTTCTGTGTTTTCTGATGGATCTACTTCATTTCAGAAAGGAACTTTCCTTACGACCCTACGATCGTCTTGTAAAATTTTATGCGATAATAATTATGGACTTTGTCGTATAAACGAGAATGTTTTCAGAGATAATCTGTAAGGCCGCATTTCCTGTATTCCCGATGCCACACTTACTCCAAAATCTGTGGACTTGTTTGTTGCGTTAACGAGAATATTTCAATCAAGTTCTCGTAAGGTCCCTTTTCCCATTACGCTTTATTAACCTTAAACCATTTTCAAAAGGATCAATACTTAGGATTAAACATTCATTCTGTGAAAGCTTGAAGAGAATCCAATGAAAACTGTGGACTTTTATTATGTTAACAAACATTATGTAATAAAATTTCCGTCAGGTCCCTTTTCCTATGATACTATACTGATCAGCCCTATTTTCAAAAAGAACCATCCTCATGACGGTGAAATCATTCTGTTAAAGTCCAGAGTGAATATGGGGAGTTACGTGTAAAAATGTTTACTAGAATATTTCAAATAAGCATTTTCACGAGGCCTCTTTTAAATTATTCTTGACGGATCGGACCTAATGTCTAAGAGGAACCATCCTTATAATGGTACGATCATACTGTGAAAGTTTAAAGTGAATCCAATGAAATCTGGTGACATGTTTAAATTAAGCAATCAGTCTGTGAAATATGTGGACTTTATGGTTTAATTGAGAATTTTTACTGAAATTATATTTGGCCCATTTCCCGCGATATTTTACAGAACAAACCAAAATTCATAAGGAACAAGTCTTTTGAAGCTACAATCATTCTAAGAAAAAATGAGAGAAGCAATGGAATCCGTAATCAGAATTTTACTAACAAGAATTTTTTATAATAAAATTTTCATAAGGTCCATTTTCCATGAAGAAGATCTAACCAAAGAAAAAGTACTTACGATGGTACAATCATTCGAGAAAGATAAAGACTGAGGACTTTAATGTGAAAACGAAAATTTTGTGTTTATATTTTCTCAAGGCTCCTTTTCCTGTTCACCCACCCTATTTAGAAAGGAACTATCCAAATGATGGTAGCATCATTCTATTACTCTTTGAGGAGAATCTGATAAAGACAGGGGACTTTATTGTGCTAACGAGGATTTCGCAATCAAATTTTCTTAAACACCTTTTCCCCGTCATACTTGACAAATCAGGACCCCAATCTAGAAAGGAATATCATAATAATGGTAAAAATATTCTGTAAAAGTTTGAACAGAATCTGATGAAAACTATGGACATTATTCTGATAACAAGGATTTTATGATGAAATTTTCATACAAAGTCTTTTCCCGTGACGGAACTTGCCAACTTTCCAAAGTAATAATCCAAAAGAAGGCACAATAATCCTGTAAAAGTTTGAAGAGAATCCGATAAAAATGATAAACTTTATAACATTAACGAGGAATTGTGAATGCAAATATTGTAATTTACCTTTTCTTTTAAGAGTTGACGGATCTGACCCAAAGTCGAAAGGAACAATCTTTATGATGGTACAATCATTCTGTGAGAATCATTTTGTAGAGAATCTGATGGAAACTGTGGTTTTTATTGTGGTACAAGGAATTTTAAATGAAATTTTCATACTGCTCCTTTTCCGGCAAAACTTGACGGATCAGATCGGATTAAAATTATCAATTGTAATGAAGGTACAATCAATCTGCGAAATTTTGAAGAGAATCCGATGAAAACTGTTGATAGAATGTTGGTGAGGATTTTTTAATCAAATTTTGATAAGGCCCCCTTTCTCGTGTTTCTAGACTGATCGGACCCAGTTTCGGGTGGAACGATGAAAACTGTTGCCTCTAGAGTGCTAAAAAAGGACAAGTCCACGAACGGGGTGTGACTGGACGAACGAACGGTCGCCAGGCGGGAAACATGGCATCGCATTAGCCCTTCAGGCTTCGCCCAGTAGAGCTAAAAATTAAAAGAGAAGTGGAAGAGGCGACCAACAACTTCAGTTATTTGTACTATAATATATATTGTTGTTCCTTTCTTTCCTAAGTTTTAAATTAGTTAAACAATATAGAGCCAAACTGTTTAGTATTTTCTGGTATAAATATCAAAATTTATATTACCTATAAAAGATATGGATTAAAATCAGGTTGTCTAATACAACTCGTGTACCAAAAAATCGTATTCGTCGAGTACCGTTAAACACGGACTACTTTTTTGTGTATTGACGTTCGGTTTTTGTTTTTGGTTTTTTTTTTTCGGAAAGTTGGTTATTTCTTAATCTTTTAAGAGAATTTTCTTACTGTCATGTCCTTAAAGGTATATAATGAAATGAAAATTACAACAGCGTGTTTTTTCCATTTGTTGTTATCGTGTTCTCGAATCGTGTTTAGGTATTTTGAAATACCTACACTCGATTCTCGAACACGATAAACACAAAAAGAAAAAGGCACTGTTGTAATATTCCCTATTTAGATGAATTTATATACACTTTGTTTATATTGAAAGTACATTTTGCTACATATCTTTCCCAAAGATTTATGACTAGTCTGAGCTCACAGAAGCTGTAGACGACAATTTAATGTGCACTAAACCTGCACTAGAATTGAGAAAGAGGACTGCCATGGCCTTATTTCGGTCACCCGATTATGATGGCTCAATGCTTTATGATATAACCAAAATATCAAAAATATACTCCTAACTGTTTCAGACAAGATTTTAAAGATTCCCCCTTTAATCCTAGAAAATTTTCGAACATTTCCTTCTTTATTCAAATGTTAAATAGGGAAAACCCAGAAAAGGACTAATTTTCAGAGTATGGTAATTCTCTGAAGTCTTTTGATAGAGGGTCAATAGATGATGATATATACTAAATAAAAAAGCTAATGGCCTTATCATATGGGAGAAGATTTTCTTTTTATTCCTATCAGGGATAGCACAGAAAATGACAGAAATGTTTAGGGTACGGAAATTGGGTAGATTTGTTTGTTTGTTTGAATTGAGTTTTACGCCGCTTTCAATAATCTTTCAGTTATATCGCGGCGGCTGGAGCACCTAAAAATGGATTCCTGGTATTTCTCACACCAGTACCGCCATCACATCCTTTCCTAGCCACCAGCTGCTATCCCACATAGGTCTACGATTATCGACCCATTGGTGAGAAACAAATAGTCGGAAAGGATGAGTGCCGCCGTCGGGGATCGAACCCTGGACCTCTAGATTGACAGTCCGACGCGCTACCAACTGCGCTATGACGACGACTCGGAAATTGGGTAGAGGGTCAATAGAAGATGATATATACCAAATATCAAACCTCTATGCTTTTGATTTGGGAGTAGAAGATTTTCTTTTTTCTACTCGGTTGCCATGATAACAAAAGTTCTTCATGGATTCCAATTCCTTAATGTATTTTGAAAGAACATGACCAAAGGAACATTTATGAGAAGTTAAGTTGAAATCCTTTGTTAGATTACGAGTTTTTTTGTAACTGTGAACGGACGGATGGACAGATGTACAGACGGACGGTCGAACGTACGCCGGACGATCACTGATCATAAAAGCTGAGCCTGAGCACTCTGTGCTGAGGTGAGCTAAAACTAAGTATCAAATAGGGAAGTTAAAAATGTTACACAATGTTTTCTAACTTTATTTTCCTGAAGCCCGTCAAAATGCGAAGCAGTTTTGGCAATGGGCTAATTTGCTGAAAGTTATATCGAAAAAGAGTGTCCCTTTGACCATGAGGGTCAAAACTTATCAAACCTATTTTGTTCATAAACATCACATGTCGGCATCGACATCCTTTGGTCAATTGGACAGTTTTCTTCATAACCCCAACATTTCTGATCCTTCAATGCCACCTGGGAAATAGAGGATCTGTAATAAGATTTTCTTTCAGACAAAATGACCTTAACTGTTTCACGGTAGGAAAGAAAACTTATTCAGAATAACATTTAAATCAAGGCACTGAAATGACTCGAAGACCTTAAAGTTGGTAAATATTTCCTTTTAAAATTTCATTTTCTAAAAAACACCGGTCTACGGGACAATCAAGAAGTCTAGACTTAGATCAGTCTTCATTTATGTGCAGGCTGATCTTTGTCAATACCTCCTGCCAAAATATAAAATATAACGCGTTCTGTGTGGTAATGATATACCGAGTCTAGATTAATAAAGCTTATTAAGCGAACTTTTGTAATTTTGATAACTTCTCTGTATTTGCAATGTATTTTTTCCTTTTAAATGGGGTTTAACGCCAATTTTAACAATTTTTCAGTATTATCGCGGCGGATTGAGCACCTTACAATGGATTCCTGGTATATCTCTCACAAGTACAACCATTATATCCTTTCCTAGCATCTAGCCGCTATTCCATTTAGGCTTATGATTATCCACACATTGATGAGATACAAATGTCGGAAAGGATCGATCTTATGACACCCCATGATTGAAGATTGGGAGTCTGATGCCCTTCCAATACTTTTCTCAAATAAGCCATCATACCCACGGGAAAAATCCGTATCGCGAAAAAAGAACACGACCAGAAGAGGTCATTTAAACAATCCAAACAGTCTCGCTTTTGAACACCCAAAAGAATTTTTATTTCAATCATTTTTTTTTTTATTGTCATTTTAAAAAGGGAAATAAAGAAATTGCTTGTTGCAAGCGATTTCTTCATTATCCACAATCTTTTTCTACCCCACTTGATATTTTTCACAATTTCATCAATTAGAAATTGTCGTACGTAAATCTTTGAATTTGGACCAGCCTGATATTTTGAGGTCTTGCAATGGGATAAAAAGTGATTCTTTACAAATGAAAAGGATTAGACAAGGATATTTGTGCTGTCTGATTACTATAGAAAACAAAGGTATCTCAACGAGAAAAGAAAAACGTTACTTTTAAAAGTATATAATTTGATTGCTAGTTTCGTCTATCAAAAACGAGCAATCTGATTGGTCGAAAAATTTAATTCATACCTCCGTGAACAAAATTTTGAGTACGCAGCCATTTTGAATGCTTCCGCACAAAATAGTTCACTACAAAAAGGTATCAAAATTTGTTAAGTTGTTGCATTTTTCGCCCGATGCTATTAAATTATAAGAAATGAAGATAATATTTTTGTTTCCATGGAGGTAGGAACCGAAAAACCTAATCACACAATGTATGAATCCGCTTCGCGTATTCATACATTGTGTGATTGGGTTTTTCGGTTCATACCTCCATGAAAACAAAAAATACTGTCTTCATCTCTTACTTATATTTTATGTATGGTATGTCAAGCCAAACGTGCTATTTACAAAATTCGAATTGGATCAAACTAAGTCTGACTGCATCTCACCCAAACCCTAGTCATCCTTTTTCCAGAAATGTATTAAAACCAAAGGACTGATTGCACCGTTGGTCTTGTTGTTAGGGTCAATAGCAAGTTTGAAAAATTATCTTATGGACAATTCTGGTCGAAAGAGGACAAACGTGTGGTGTAGACTAAGATCAGACTGTACATACGTGCAGGCTGATCTTTGTCTATGCCTCTTGCCAAAACAGGAATAATTTTCGCTCAGCATGGCAGGGGTTAAATGTAAGAGAAACCGTAACACTATTGATAAGAATAACCCCGCGAAAAGTCTAACAACTAGTCCTTGAAAGTTCTAGAACTTCTGATATAGAACGACCAGGAACATAAAAAAGGCAGTTCAAAAACTCAATGCTCTATATCTGTTTCAAGAACTATTTCTTCAACGTGTAGAAACTACTTCTTGAACCAGTTCTTGAATGTCCAAGAATGTTAAATGGCAGAGCAACTAAACTTCAAGAATCATGAGGTTCTAGAACTCAATTTCATGAACTGATAAAACTGATAGTTGTTCACTGATAGAACTTTCTAAAACCTTTAACCAAGTTCTAGAACTACGTAGGTTCTTGAACCAAAGTCCTGGAATTTTAAGGTTCAAGAAGTTCTTTAACCTTTGACAAGTTATAGATCTCAAGTTCTAGAATTTCGATAAGAGTTCAGGATTCAAAAATATAAATTCTTGAAGTTCTAGAAAAATTCTAGAAAAGCTACAGAACTAGACCATCTACACTCTGTAGTCGGCACTCTGTAGGCGAGCTCCTCGCCTCTATCAAGACTGCGGGGAATATTTTGTCATTATAGGCCTATCAGGTCAAGTGGATAAAAAAAGCCTGACCACTTAACTTTACATTTGTTGAGAATTAATCATATTGTAGTTTAATGTAAATTACTATCATATTTAATTTAAAATTAATTACTGAGAAAAAGTGAAAGGATTGTGGGGAAAAGGTTTTTTTTATATTGTTGCTGCTCATGGTGAGATTTGGTGATCCTTTAGTATCCATAGATCGTCGTGCGGCGTCAAAAATTGACCAATCGCTGGTCCCGCCCACTGACCCTAGATCCCGCCTATTAACTCCGACAGGAAGTTCCGCTTCGATTTTTAGCGGCGCTATTTTGCAAAATTCATGGCAAGTAGCATGTAACGAACAAGTAAAATGGTTGGTTGTCAACAAAATAGGTAAATTGCGTCCAATATCGGATTTGAAAGCTCAGGTCCGGGCTGAATAAATGATTTTAATGTCGGTTGATTCCTTAATTCACACAGCGATTGGTCAATAAAAGCTCTTTATAAACTTGGACTGAATGTTTTTCAACTCAAAATGTTTAACCGTATTGAAAATGGGAAATTTCCGTTGGGTAAACACGTAATCACGGGGCCTTAAGTATTTTGATTGTTTGGTTGATTGAATTGGGTTCAACGCTAGCATTTCAGCCATATCATGACGACTGGAGCTGCTAACCGTGGATCCTTGGTATTTCTCACACCAACACTACCACTACATCCTTTCCGAGCCACCAGTTGCTCACCCCACTTAGGTTTACGATTACCAAGCCATTGGTAGGATAGGAATGTCGGAAAGAAAATTCGCCACGGCAGGGGATCGACACGGGGTCCCATTACTAGGAGTCCTACACGCTACCACTGCGCTATAGCCGTGGCTCATATACCAGTACTACCATGATATCCTTTTCAAGCCTCCAGCTGCCCATACCACTTAGGTTTTACGATTATCCATCTAGTCAGATATCAGAGAGGATATTTTACCGCGACCGGGTATCGAGTCTTAAACCTGAAGATCGAGAGTCAGGCGTCCTACCAACTGCGCTATCGCAGCGGCAGAAAAGAGGCCATACAGGCAATATCGTTTTTCAAAGTCTGGATGCCACAACCAAACCTTCTTGAAATTTGGTTTGAATATTAGTCATGACATAAGGAAGAGCAGTTTTGAAAATGGGAATGTAACGTTGGAAAACAGGGCAAAAGGGGCCTTAGTCACACTTTCACTATTTACATAGAGGCTACTACAATTATGGCTCAATCTCCGTGAAACTTCGTCAGGGTGTTTGTTCAATCATAAGCATTAGCCATTTTGACAGTGGAGGGGTTTGGTTAGAAAGCACAGGAAAATTGGCCCTTATGACCATTTCATTTGTTTCACTCTAGAGGTCACAATTATGGTTCAAACTCTATGAAACTTTAACAGAATAATCGATAATTTTCGTATTGATAGGGCTACTGAAAACGGGCATGTTCGATTGGCAGTAATCACTATTTCACTATTCACACTGTAGGGACCGGGATTTCAGCTCCATGTAACTCGGTCATTTTTTTTTTTTTTTTGTGTGTGTGTTATTTTTGTTATTTTGTTTTGTTCAAAAAACCACTTTCGCAAGTCAAATAACCACAGAGACAAAATCTGCTAGGTATTCAAGTATGTTTGATTGATTGATTGAATGGGGTTTTACGCCGCTTTCAACAATCTTTCAGTTATATCGCGGCGGGTGGAGCACCTAACAATGGAATCCTGGAATTTCTAACACCAGTACTACCATTACATCATTTCCTAGCCTCCAGCTGCTATCCCACATAGGTCTACGATTATCGACCCATTGGTGAGAGACAAATAGTCGGAAAGGATGAGTGCCGCCGTCGGGGATTCAAGTATGTAATGTTGTTACTGATGCTAGACATACCAGGAATCAATTGTTAGGTGTTCCAGCCGCCGCGATAAGACTGAAAAATATTAAAGGCGGCATTAAACCCCATTCAATCAATCAATCAATCAACATTCTAGCAGCGATTGTTTAAAAGATTCGTTACTTATATCAGAAACAGCCTTTGCGCGTGCGCACCTCGCATACAAAAGGTAGGACAATTTGTTTGTTTGTTTGAATTGGGTTTTACGCCGCTTTCAACAATCTTTCAGTTATATCGCGGCGGCTGGAGCACCTAAAAATGGAATCCTGGTATTTCTCACACCAGTACTACCATTACATCCCTTCCTAGCCTCCAGCTGCTATCCCACATAAGTCTACGATTATCGACCCATTCGTGGGAGACAAATAGTCGGAAATGATGAGTGCCGCCGTCGGGGATCGAACCCGGGACCTCTAGATTGACAGTCCGACGCGCTACCAACTGCGCTATGACGGCGGCAAAGGTAAGATAAACAATGTCCTGCAATATGATTATTATAATAGATATGGAAACTAAAGTAAAAAATCTAATAATATGTGAAAACGATTTGAGAGGGATATAAATTCGCTTCTTTTGATTATGTTTAAGCTAAAGCTATTTCCAAGACAAGATGTGCTGAATTGGTTGTCCTACCTTTTGAGATTTGTGTACTGTGTTTTACGCAACGCATATATTGCCTACGTCACAGACAATCGCTGCTTTTGAATAATGACCTTTTTCGACTGGGATCGACGTTCCTACCATTTTAACTAAAGTCCCAGTCGAACAATTATAGTAGCAACCAAAATGACGTCATTTAACCTTTAACCCCTTCTAAACTCTAATTTGATTCGTAGAATTGATCGAGGAGATTCCAATCGAAACTACTATAGTAGGAATGTTAGTATTAGCTGAAAAAGGCCAATAACTCTGGGTCAATATTTCAAACAAGGGCAATTTCGATGAATTTACAAAATTTACCGAGTTACTATGGCAAAGTCGGTAAAGAGCCGTCAATCTTATCAAGTAAGCAATAGAAAACAAACTAACAACAAAAAAAATTACCTTGTATGGACAAGCCTCATCTTTCTCACACGCCGACTTCACATCAAGGTTATTGTTGAAGTAAAACGGCACGTGAGAATCGGGCAGATTTATCCGAGTCCAGTTATATCCACAGCACATCACTACCATAGCATGAACCACGTGAAATCTGTACATGGTGACTGACGATTTATCTGTAAATAAGAAAAAATGAAAAAATCGAATCAATCCTTTAAAAAAAGCGGTGAAATACCCCTTTTCTATATTCATTTAACCCATTCCCAAACAATGACGCTTTTTGACGCCCCTGACGAAAAAAATATTTGAAAAATATTGTGTAAAATAAAGAAATTGCGTGTAACAAGCAATTTCTTCATTTCCCATAATGTTTTTTTTTTTTCAAGAAAGTAAAAAAAATGCTAAAATATCATAGACTGCAACACCTTTCAATTTGGACTAGTCTAAGATTGCCTCGTTTGGTAATGGGTTGAGCCACTTTCACCGATAGGTGACTCAACCATCGTATCTGCAGCTTATTTAATGTTTAAAATCGCTTAGGAATGTTTTTGTTTGATCCTTTCCTGGTCAATTACTAGTTTTTAAGTCCCTGTGATTTTATACACCAGAAAACATTGTCGGAAAAGAAGTAATTGCTTATAACAAGCAATTTCTTCTTTTCCCACAATGTTTTCTACTCTAGGTTGGTTACTTCTCGAATTACACTCACTTTTTGTTGTAGTATGCAACTTTCCTCAAATTGGACTAGTCTAAAATTTTACAAAAAGGGAAAGGGTTTATGTTACAGTCTACAGACTACAGACCTCCCCTGTACAATCTCTTGTTTTTATCTTCCTGTGCTTTTATACTCGAGAAATCATTGTTGAAAATGATAATTTGCATGTAACGCTTCTCTAAATAAAAGATTAATTTTCAAATAAAATCTATTTTGAATTGTCGTCTGCAAATCTTTTGAATTTGGACGTGTCTGAAATTGTGCAAACGAACGTCACTTGTTTCCTCAGTCGAACTGATTATTCGGTGGTCAGCATGCCAGGCCATCGATTTGACCAGTCCTCAAAAACACTTCATTTGATATCAAAATATTCACAAAAAGAATTATTGTTGAAATATAAACGACAATTAAGAAAAAAGTACCGTAATGTAGTAACACGTGTCATTTACCATAAACACACGGGTAAGCTGTCTTCTTAGGCCTTTATGTGTGAAATAAATCAACGTGGCATATATATGCTTGCTAATGAAAATTATTCAACAGTCTCAAAATATTGCGTAAACTATACTCAGCCAAAAAAGAAACTACCCACTTTTGAAATCGCATTAGATCATATAAAATGGCTTTATTACAAATATGAATCATCTGCAGTGTACATGTAATCGATTGAGCACCTGTTGACCTAAATTTTGTCAGAAGTAATCCATTGGCTTCGACGAGAAATTCGGGTGAATGATTTTGCACGTGCGCCTCGTGCGGCACAAGTGGATATCCGGTGGAAGTATCTGACTGAACAGATTCACATTTGAATAAAATCTCACAAAATCAAGTAAACCAAAATGCTAAGATTAACGGGATCACGCAATCCGAGTACTGAATACAGATACGCCAGTAGCTGCAATATCAAAGTTGTTTGGTTGCACTCTGAAGACAATAGAGCGGTTGCAGAGACGGTTTCGGGATACCGGAAACGTCCGCGACCGTCCTAATGGTGGTCGGCCACGTGTGACGACTGCTGCCGACGATCGTCACATCATCATCCAACATCTCCGCAATCGACGTCCTCCTGCAACAGTAACTGCGAGACAGCAGGATATTCACCCAAAGACTGTCAGGAATCGGTTGAATCAAAAATGTCAAAACGATTCTCGCACACAACCATCAGGTCGCAAGGCGTGACTGGTACCACCATCACTTGCGCTTGCGGCGTAACGACTGGAGAAAAGTGTTTTTTATCGACGGATCTCGAATAACATCAGTAATGCTGACGGCCGTGAGAGAGATTGTCGACGTCGAGGAGAGCGTTTTGCCGATGTGTGCGTCATTGAGAGGGACCGCTTTGGAGACGGGTCGGTATTAGACTTGGGCGGAATTGTGGGTGGAAATAAGACTCGCCTTATTGTGACGAATGGGAATATCAATGCCTAGACTTACGTCAATGATATACTAACAGTTCAAACAGCCTCAGAGGTTGATTGGAACAACTTGCCTGCGCCTTTCATACGGCGTTATGTGAACAGTATGTACCGTCGAATCACATCGTGCATAGGGTAAAATGGTAGTCACATGACGTACTGACTCTGCATCAAACATTTACAACCCAATGGTGCTTAATCCTCATTCAAAATTCAATTAAATATTTCCTTTTTTTGTGATTCCAGTCATATCTAACAAGAGAACCATGATAGTCCAATATCGCTCACCTGAGTATGATGGCTCTAGGCTTTATGATATATGCAAAATATAAAAGCCCTACGCCTAATTATTTTGAAAATATTTTTAAAGATTTTCTCCTTTAATGCTAGGAATAGTGAAAATCCTGCAATTTAGAGCTAATTTTCAGACGGTATTTCCTTGATGTAATTTGGTAGAGGGTCAATAGGCATTGATACATACTAAGTATCAAAGCTCTTTGCCTTATGGTTTAGGAGGAGATGATTTTCAGAAATATCCGTTTTATTCCTTTCTTAAATTTTGGATTGCACAGAAAATGGCTTATCTTCAGAATACGGTTTTTCTATGAAGCATTTTGGTAAAGGGTAAATATGTATTGATACACACCAAATATTAAAGCTTTAGGCCTAATGGTTTGGAAGAAGATCATCAAAGATTTCCTTCTTTATTCATATGTAAAATCAGGTATCACACAGAAACGATGTAATTTTCAGAGTATTGTAATTCTTTCAAGTATTTTGGTAGAGGGTCAATAGACATCAAACAAATCAAATATTAAAACTCTTTGTCTTATGGTTTGAGAGAAGAAGATTTTCAAAGATTTCCTTCTTTATTTCTTTGTAAAATCAAGGATCACACAAATAAGGGCTAATTTTCAAGATACGGTAATTCTTTGAAGCATTTGGGTAGAAGGTAAACGGACAGACGGACGGACGCCGAACGACGGCCGATCACAATAGCTCAGCCAGAGCACTTCGTGATCAGGTGAGCTATAAAGTGTCATTTTTTAAAGTCAATCCCTATTCATTTTGCGCAATGTTTTCTTATGAAAAAAAAAACATCGCATCAAGTTCAGAATTAACAAATTGCTTTTGAATACAGATGTTTTTTTTTTAAAAATGTCACAATAATTGCATATTTCTATAATTCATAGAGAAATATAGAATGGGTTTCTTTCTTTTTTGGCTGAGTATATGTTGAATTCATGCATGATGTTAACTGAGAGTCGACGGTCACGCTTCGCTAAATTTCAACAAAATATGGAAATATACATAAGTAACTACCCGCTTGTTTCGTAACAATTCTGAAGTCGGTAATATCACGCTAAATAAACCCTGGTGCAGATTACTGCTCTCGAAATGCCATGCTATTTTCGGACTGGCTGCACGTCTAAAATAGAGACTAACCAAACCACAAGTAAATAAGAATGCCAAAATGGCTTCAAATCGCTCACCCAAATTCATTTGAATAGTTGGTTGGCGACTGCCTTTAAAAAAACGGTCGTAACTACAGCTTGTCGGAGTTATAAAGGGAGGTATCGATGTTTTTGAAACCTAGATAAGAAAATTTTGCCGATTGCCGAAAAATGCGCTCAAACGAACATTTGATAATTAAATTTGAGTCAGATATTGTCTTCGCGGTAATCTGATAGGCTTAAAGTAGGGGTTTTTTGTGGTCATAAAGGAAAAGTTCAGCAAGCTTAATTCCAGGTTAATTTTAGATATCAAGGAATTTGGTTGTCGACATCGCATTTCCTCATTTTCATATAATCTTAACTTAACGGAAGGCAACAAAGTAACAAGGAAAACAACCAACGTATTAAATCACAGCACACGAAATGGTAAGCACAGAGCTAGTGTATGTATCATTATTCGTATTATGCTTTTTTTTTTTTTTTTTTTTATGCTTACGACAGTTTTGGACCGCGACCCTTTGACCTCCAAATTTGACCCTGACATTAAAGATAAAGACTAATGTATCCTTATTAAAGTTATGGCGGAATCAAAAGCATACATAAGTTGCATAAACAAATACAAATATGAAAAAAAGAGTGCTATCAGCGCTTTATTCGCTAGACACTGATTGATTGAGAAATGGTGCTTTTGCCTTGACTGTTGAAATTTTACGTTGTATATTTCTTGAAAAGAAAATATCAGATTATTGTTCCTTGTGCAGCTCCTATAGTATCATTTTGAACAAGCTGTTGCCTCAAAAGAGTAGATATGAGGTATACAGCTTATGACAGACCCTTGAACTTGTCATCAGCCAGTACACGCCTACATACCAAATACATTTATGATCACTGTATTTTTGAATAAAATAGAATCTATTTATGAATTAAGTTTCCATAGACGGACAACTGTTAAACATTACGTCCCAATTAGGTGAGAGGGGATTTGAAAACAATTAAGAGATGAAGAGAATATTTTTTGTTTTCATGGAGGTATGAACCGAAAAACCTAATCACACTGTATGAATACGCGAAGCGGATTCATACATTGTATGATTAGGTTTTTCGGTTCATACCTCCATGAAAACAAAAAATATTCTCTTCATTTCTTATAATTTAATAGAATCGAGCGAAAAAAGCAAAAGCCCTACATCATTTGATACCTTTTTGTATGGGACTATTTTGTGTGGAAGCATACAAAATCACTGCATGCTCAAAATTTTGTTCATGGAGGTATGAATTAAATTATTCGACCAATCAGAACGCTCGTTTTAGATAGACGAAACTGAAAATTAAATTATGTAACTATCAGTAGCTATTTGCTTTCTTTTCTGTGAATTGATACAGACCTGATGGGGATTTGTTGATTGATACGTATGAAAATTATCGATACGTTATATTAACCCATTCCCACTTGACAAAATTTTAGACTGGTCCAAATTGAAAGAAGATGCAGACGACAATTTCAAGTTGATGGAATTTTAAATTTTTTCACCTTTTTGGATAGAAAACATTGCTTTCCCAAGCTTTTTTTTTGAAGGGCGTAAAAAGGAGGGATTGAGTTGGAATGGGTTAAACAAAAATATCTTTATCGTGCTTAATTTCGTATTCAGTGAAGCTTGAAAACAGTAGTTCTTTGACGAAATGTGTATTTTGCATAAAAGTTTTCCGATTTTACTATATCTATTTGGTGGGGAGGGGAGGGGGGGGGGAGTGAGTGAGAGAGGGGGAGAGAGAGAAAGAGAGAGAGAGACAAGACATTATGAAAATATTGAGTTCCTTGTTTTTCAACCATAATATATGTTTTTCCACTATAATATAAACCGCATTGATTTTAATAAAAGTAAAATAGTTAAGTTCTGAATCAGACCTCAACTTGAGCTCCTCGTCCCATTTTTACGACCAACTTAATGAACCGGCTTATTACGCAATTCGCCTGCTAAACATCCCAGTATTCGAACTGTTCCGGTTCCACGGTTACCCGCACTCAAGTAAACAATCCAATAAAAGCATTCTTTATATTTAGCTTTTACCCGTTTTCCCAAATTCAACATACCCCGTTTTCGTTTCAGCTAAACTTGGAAAATTTTTAACTTGGAATTCTCACAATTCAACACAACTTTGAAGCAATTAAGTGT
Organism: Fragum fragum; assembly: GCA_946902895.1. Classification (NCBI taxonomy): domain Eukaryota; kingdom Metazoa; phylum Mollusca; class Bivalvia; order Cardiida; family Cardiidae; genus Fragum; species Fragum fragum. The sequence continues at coordinate 12,637,317 of OX336371.1, read as the reverse complement.
TATAAAGCATTTGGACAAGCTATGACATAGATATTGTAGACTCAACATCCAAAAGAATTCAGATACCCCTTGTAACCCTTTCCTGGTTAATCCCTGGTTTTTACGCCCCTGTGATTTTATAATGGAGAAAACATTGTGGAAAAAGAAGAAATTGCTTTTGACAAGCAATTTCTTCTTTTTCCACAATGTTTTCTACTCTACTGAATGGTTATTTTTCAAATAAAATCAACGTGAAATTTTTGTCTGCAAATCCTTTGAATTTGGGCGGGTCTAAAATTTTGCAAAACAGAAAAGGGTTAAGGCGTCCATTAGAGTGGTTTATAACCACAAATGTTCAGTATTATATGCATGCAGTTAAGTTAAAAGCAGTATTAGGAGATAGGGACGCTCGCGAATTTTGAGAATACAGCACTAATCGCTCGCTAGAATTGAATTGTTACCAAAAAAATAATATTTTGTGAATTACCTCCCTTTAATCATAAAAAGGTAGAAATATCTTTAAAAAAAATTAACCCCGTGGCCGTATGTTACATTCATAGCATCTTTCTAGATCTGACGATACCATGACAAAACTCGAATTACATCGTGAAGTAGCATTCTCGAATTTGGCTCGGTAAAAAGGTTTTTCCTTCCCAATTACTTCCCTCCAGTGCGACAAAATGCGGGTTTAAGTGGTCATGTGGAATGTGAATTACTTCATTTTTAAGTGATTTGACAGATCGATTCTCTCAATAAACTAGGTGGTTGTCCCGGGACACCTGCTGTCCAGCCCACAAAGTTTCGTTGGCATAGGCTCTGGAAAAGCACTCTTTTAGTGAATGACCTTGAGCTTTGACCTTGAAGTTGAAACTATCCAAAAAAATCTTTCAAATGACACATTTACTCATGATGGAGAATAATTGTGTCAATTTATTCTGAAATCCATCCATAATTGTAGGAGAAATGCTCTTGACAATCAAAATTTTAGTGTTTGACCTCATGTGGACCTTGACATGAGAACTATCCTAAAACTCTTTCAAATGGCACATCTACTCATGATGGAGAATAATTTTGCCAATTTATTTTGAAATCCATCCATAAATGTAAGAGTAATTGTCCAGACAAACACAATTTTAGTGTTTGACCTTGAGGTGTGACCTTGACATAAAAACTCCCCAAAAAATTCTTTCAAATGGCATATCTACTCATGATGGAGAATAATTGTGCCAAGTTGTTTTGAAATCCATCCAGAAGTGTAGGAGTAATTGTCCAGACAAATTCGGACGGACGGACTAACTTACGTACTAACGCACTAACACACAAACGCATATACATCGACTTGTCATAGTGACAACTATGTCTCGCTCATCGAAAGCGGACTCGACAAAATTCGATTAACCCACTGAATAAACCAATTAGACCAGAAGTGTAATCTCCGATAAGATGTAAATATTGTGCGGTTGGTGGGTAGTTTAACCCACATCCACACAAGACTCTTTGAATCGGCCTTGCCGTGTTCAAAAGAATACCAAGCAATAACAACCTTTTAATTTCAGATTTACGTATTTTATTACAGCTTATCCTTAAAACTCGTGGGTAATAGGAGAGAAGTGGTACAGGGCAAAGACAGAGATAGTCAGAAGGCTCAGTGCTGTTTTGCTACAAGTCAGTTTGTTTTGTTTGTTTGAATGGGGTTTTACGCCGCTTTTAACAATCTTTCAGTCATATCGCGGCGGCTGGAGCACCTAACAATGGATTCCTGGTATTTCTCACAACAGTACTACCATTACATCCTTTCCTAGCCTCCAGCTGCTATCCCACATAGGTCTACGATTATCGACCCATTGGTGAGAGACAAATAGTCGGAAAGAATGAGTGCCGCCGTCGGGAATCGAACCCAGGACCTCAGGATTGACAGTCCGACGCGCTACCAACTGCGCTATGACGGCGGCGCTACAAGTCAGAAATGACATTTGGAGCTAGTTAGCAACTGGGCAGAACAGAGCTATATCACAGCCTTATAACCCCTTATATACTGGTTTCTACATGAAAAGCATGCAATATACACGCATTCAATATTTAAATAGCCAAAAGTATAAATAACAAAAACAGAATATAGGCTCTTTAAGACTCAAAAGATGCGATCTGAGATGAACTTGGCTTAAAGAAATAGTTATCGTTTGTTTGAATGAGGTTTTACGCCGCTTTTAACAATTTCTCGGTCATATAGCGACGGCTGGAGCACCTAACAGTGGATTCCTGGTATATATCGCACCAGTGCTACTATTACATCCTTTCCTAGCCTCCTGCTGCTATCCCTCTTAGGTTTACCATTATCCAACCATTGGTGAGAGACAATTGTCGGAAAGGATATGTGCCGCCGCCGGGCATCGAACCCATGACAGCAAATGATTGAAGCATGGGAATCTGATTCGCTTCCGACTGCGCTATGACGGCGGCTACTTAACCTTGATCCTGAATTTCTAGATCGCTTTATATTCATGGAGAGATCCCGTAACGTTTCACCAATATCATGCAATGTGGTACTTATTAGATCTACCTATATGACCTTTTCCTCTGCGTTAAATTCAAAATGTGACTTCTTTCTAATTCGATTTGAACTTTCAAAGGCTTCATATTCAACAGCTAAAGAGATAACAGCGTCTTTTTTTACGATGACGGCATTGTATATGACTTCTAAGTTCGGAGCGCATTAACCCGTGAAAAATTTATCAAACAAGTATATATAGCCTCTGGGTTATTTTTTAGGAAAGGCTTGAAAACAAAGGTCTTCGTAAAGCAAAAGAGTCCGAAGCAGATTCCTGCTCCTGTTCCTGTTAACTTCTAAAGTCCTATAGGATGTTTCGCGCTCAAAAGGATTGAAACATCTACCTAAGAAGTCCTTATTTAATTATAAACTATTAAATGTTCAAGAGGGAGAGCTCACTAAGAACTTTCTGTGTAGACTCTTTTAAATTCATTATTACATATTGTGCTTTTTCACAGTTATTCCAGCCATTTCATCTAGCAATACACTCAAAATGATTGATGTAATCTCGCCAATCAGATGATTTGCAATAAAACCTAATGAGCCTCTTTTGCTTTTCTCTGACAAACAAGGAAACTGCTTAGTTTTCTACAGACTGAGAAGGCGTATCGGTAGGTAAACGAGTATGGCGTGTCAAGTTATCTGCGAGGTATTATGCTTTTGGGTTTTGAAAGGCAGGTCAGTACCCTGCTTATAAAAATTGTCTGCATTAGGACCAGAAAAGAAACAATTGAAGTCATCCTCTGTTCTAGGGCAAGTTACATGAGGGGGTGCACTTTTTGACTTGACTCTCAAATTAGGGGGCAAAATATAAGTCGTAACCTTCAGCCATATTAATTTGAATTCTTGAGCAGGTTTGTAATATGACAAATAATTGCATTACTAAGAGATTAAAAGTAATTTGCTTTTCATTAATACTTAATTATCTTGACTTAATTATCTTGACTTTCTAAAGCAAAGTATCCTGGCCACGGCACAAAATTCTTCTTCTTAAATTTTCACGAGACAGCTCACCAAGAAGTTCCTGTGCAGACCTTTCTAAACCCATTATCAACTGTTGTGCTTTTTAGCTAGCAAAGCGCCAGCTTTGAAAGCTTAAGTTAACAGACAAAATGTTGAGGTCTTCTCAGAGTTCTACGATTGCAAACTGCCACTGGGGGCTTAACCACAAAATCCATTGAATTGCCTACGCCATAAAAAGTAGTTTTTATGTATTTCAGGAATATTGCAAACTCTTTTTAAATTATAGAGAACTATTTCAAAAGCCTGCGTTTTAACCAATCCGACCCAATTCCACTTTTTAAGAATTTCAAAAATAAAAGACTTTGGAAAAGATTGTGGACACTGAAGAAATTGCTTGTAACAAGCAATTTCTTTATTGCCCTCGATGTTTTCTTCCCTACAAGGGCAAGATTTTCTAAATTCAACCAACTTGAAATTACCGTACACAAATTCTTTCAATTCGAACCAGTCTAAGATTTTGTCATGTTGTAATAGGTTAACTCCTGAATTACTTTAACCTCCTTTATGTATCATGATAACATTTGACAAAGAAGATTACCAAACAAAACCATGCTTTGCTAGCTTACATTACTTTCAGTACTTTGATTCATAGTCATTCCAACATTTCCTACTGGCATTGATCTCAAAATGAATAATGTTATCTCGTCAATCTGATGGTTTGCCATCAAATGTATAAGGCTCTTTGATTTTCTTCGACACGCAAGATTAGAAACTGCCTGGAGGTACTTTGCTTTAGGGTTATTCTACAGCAAAGTATTCTGGTCACTGCACCAATTTTTTTGTAAACGGCCTTACATGGTTCAAAGGGATACAAAGAAATAAACATCTGTTAATAACAGTTTAACGTGTTGTCTGCGCATGTCAAAGAAGATTGACCTGTCTTCGGGACCGTATCACTTATCCAGATTGGGATAAATATTACTACGTCGTACGCTTAACATCCATATTATATCTCCAAAAAGTAGCAAGTGGATAATTGCAAAAAAACCTACAATAGTGGAGAAATCAAACTTAACTGTCGCCCCTAATTAATTAGAAAAATATTTATTTTGAATTGCGAAAGCATATATGTCTTATCTGTGCTCCAAGAAGAGGCATCAATAATTCGAAGCGTGCATTTCACGGGCGCTGACATTTTGAATGTAGTTCGACGGAATCGGCCGAGTTGTCACGAATGACAATACCCAGAATGCTCAAATTAGATAGGTCAGTATTTGAAAAATGCCACCTATCGGAAGTTAACGCAGTTTAACGTATTTTTTACAGTTTATCCTTAACAGAAAATTAACTGTAAATAACAAAAAGCGTGTTACCTTCCGCTGAAATGATTTTTTAAATGTCGTTCTTTTACGCCCCCGACGGCGGCACTCATCCTTTCCGACTATTTGTCTCTCATCAATGGGTCGATAGTCGTAGACCTATGCGGGATAGCAGCTGGAGGCTAGGAAGGGATGTAATGGTAGTACTGGTGTGAGAAATACCAGGATTCCATTGTTAGGTGCTCCAGCCGCCGCGATATAACTGAAAGATTGTTGAAAGAGGCGTAAAACTCCATTCAAACAAACAAACAAACAAATCTTTTACGCGACGTTTAACAGTATTTTAGTCATATCGCGCGGCTGGGGCACCTAACAATGAATTCCTAGTATTTATCCAACCTGTACTCCCACTACATCCTTTCAGAGCCTCCAGCTACTAATCTCACTTATGTTAACGATTATTCGACCATTGGCGGGACACAAACATTAAGCAGGATATTTGTTGTGACAGGGGATCGAACCCTGGACCTCATGAATGAGACTCCGACGCAATCCAACTGCGCTATGCCCGCGGCTCGTAGAAATAAACCTTTTATAATTATATATATAAATATACTAATTGAGAGTTTGTAGATAAAGTATTTTATTATATACCTATAAAAGATATGGAGTAAAACCTGGCTGTCAGAAAAAAAAATCAATATTCGGCGTGTAGCAAAAAACCGTATTCGTCGAGTACCGTTAAACACGGACTACTATTTTGTGAATTGACGTTCGGGTTTTTCGGAAAGTTGATTATTTCTTAGCCATTTAAGAGAATTTTCTTAATGTCATTTCCTAAAAGGTATATAATAAAAGGAATATTACAGCAGTGTATTTTTCTATATGTTGTTATCGTGTTCGAGAATCGTGTGTAGGTATTTCTTATTGGATGAGACCGAAGGTCGAATCCAATAAAAAATACCTGCACATGTTTCGAGAACACCATAGCAACATAAAGAAAAAACACACTGTTGTAATATTCCTTTCATTATATACCTTAAGGACATACCACTAAGAAAATTCTCTTAAATGAATAAGAAATAACCAACTTTCCGGAAAAAAAAACCGAACGTCAATACACAAAATAGTAGTCCGTGTTTAACGGTACTCGACGAATACGGGTTTTTAGTACACGCCGAATATTGATTTTTTTTCTGTCGAGTTGTATTTGACAAGCAGATTTTAATCCATATCTTTTATAGGTATATAATAAAGTATTTTATTCAAAACAATGTACAATGTTGGCCAAAGGCTCATCACTAAAGGAAACTGACAATTACAAGTTTGAAACATTAGGGGAGCATGCCAAATGTTATAGCATGGTGACTGTAAAGGGCCGCTAAATTTAAACGCTTTAGAAATAGTCTTGAAGATGACCCCGTCCTGGCAGGCCACCAACTGTCACCTTAAAAGACCACCATTAATAAAACCAATGGTATGTTTATGACACTTCGGCGAAAAGGCACAGCGATATATTGCTACGCAGGAAGGTATCCATCCGTAACGAGTCGATGTTAATATCCATAATGTTTTGCAAACGACAAAGTTTTCTTCCATATGGGTCCCAAATCTTCTGAGAGGTGACCCAAACCAGGACACTTCTTAATCAGGTGAGCTAAAAACTAATCATGTATACGCGATAATGACGTCAAGCGAAAAAAAAAAATACAAATTTTTATACATTTCTATGGAACTATTTTTTGTGCGCAAGCATATAAAATTGCTGCGAGTTCAAAATTTTGTTCATGGAAGTATGAATAAATTCTTCGGCCAAATATAACGCCCATTTTTGATAGAAGAAACTTACACTAGACTTATTTCGATATGAATAACGTTTTAATGAACTCCTCAATCAATTCGATATAAACCACGTTTCAACACAGGTCTTAACAAAACACAATCCAATATTTTGACACCCATGTGTTGAAATTTTAAAAATCAACAAAGTATTGTGGGGAAAATAGAAATTTTCTTTAAATAGATATCTGTCTTGATCTCACAATGCTTTCTATCCTCTACGATACTTTTTTTGTAATGAGCGCGTACTGTGAATGTCGCCTGCAACTTCTTTCTATTTTGGACTTTTTCAGTTTTGCCATTTTGTGGCTATCCCGAAATCTTCATAGGTCATCCCGTAAATTTGAGTTTCGTTCCTGAATGAATGCAGGGTGGGATCGAACATGGTCCGCGGCCATGGCAACCAATTTCAAAAACTCGTCCTTGTCGACCGTGTAGTTGTTGGACTTCGGCATTATATTTGGGTCCTAAAATAACCACAGAACATAGTTTTTGACAGGCAGGCGAACAAAGAATGAAATATGCTAAATATTCTATGAACTACTTAACGGAGCCAAGATAGAACTAGATCAATCACTCGAAGTCAAGCGTTTGTAACTGGATAAAGAGAAAACTTGTGTTGCCACTAATGTAATCTTTTATTCTATAGAACAAAGGAATATGTCACGAAATTAATTGGGTTCATTTCCAATGACAATACAAGCATTTACAGCAGGTTTGAGAAAGATTTGGCAAAAATTGTTTCATCGAGAACGGTAACAAATAAAATTGCAAATAAGATCCTCTTTCCCTTGATTTAAGTAAGAATATTACGATATTCAAAAGTGATATTCCTCAAGACCATACAAGCATTTTCAACAAGTTTGAAAACGACTCATCAAGAATGTGACCTTTTGAGCGGTTACAATTTAACAGTCAATATTCGTTGAAATTGGTCAAAATTTCACCATATTCTATAGGGATGTTGGTAACGACTAAACATCAGTCAAGTTTTAGAAAGATTGACCGAAAATTGTGACATCTAAGAGCGTCAACAAGGCTATTGTAACAAAAATTGTCATTAATATAAATGTTAAGTTCACAGTTCACTTGCGGTCCAAACGAAATGTGTTTTAATTGGTCATTCGATTTTTTGACTGGCAACAAAGTTCCGTTGATTTACCGATCGCGTGGTCAAAGACTCAATCGACCAATCAAATCATTCACTTAGACAGGAAGTGAACTTTGAACTTCGACATTTGCCGACATTTATGTGAAGCATTATTGTTTGTTCGGTGACTTAAACGCCATAACTTCAGCTTATTCAAACTGTAGTTACGACGTTTAGGTCACCAACTAAGCATTTTACCTTCTGTTACATGTAACTCGCCATAAATTTTGCAAAATAAAGCCGTTTGTTATTTAAGTGAAAGTTCCTATGGGTGGCCAGTGGGAGAGCCAGTGTCGTGGGCCAGCGGAGTCAGGTGAAGATGCCTGCTGTCCATCAATTTACTTAACCTGTGATTCCGGATATATTTTGTCCGAATTCTCCAATGTGAAATATTTCAACCCTTTCAGTCTTGCTAAATAGAGGTAGCATTTATCATCTTCGCAGTTGTATCTGTAATAATGAATATGGAATATCATGTTACGATACAGATGTGTATATTTCCGTTTATTTATCGTCGCTACCGTAGCACATGCCCATATGAGCGACGCCCCCAGAAGACGGTTAGTTGTTACGGGGGATAGTGCAAGGATACAGGACGAAACTGCTGAGAGCTCCGCCTGGTTCTTTGACGTGCTCGATGGATAGCAACGTCACGCGGGGTCTCGGTTTAACGTCTCATCCGAAAGACAATTAGTTAGTTAGTTGATATTCAATCTGTATATACGATGATTAGGTCGCCACCAGCCATTTTACTTTTTTGTTACATGCTAGTGGCCATAAATTTTGCAGAGTAACGCCGTGAAAAGTCGAAGCGGAACTTCCTGTTGGAGTCAGTGCCAACGTAGTAAGTTGGCGGGGCCAGCAATTGGACAATTAAATATAAATGACTTTTTGTGGTCTGTTTCTAGCAGGCGCATCTTGGCTCCAGATGTGTCTACGAAATTTCGGAGTCAAAACCGATTCTACGAAATAACAAAAATATAATTATACATAGGATAAAAATAATAAAGGTGATAAAGTTAATAATAATGATAAAACGTTTGACTGACAACTTACATTTCAATGACAGCTCCCCAATCGGGTTGAAATAACATATGTGTTAATCCGGCACCATGCATTCCGATGAAGATGTCGGAGTTATGAGATAGCTGAAATTAAATAATGTCAGTAATAAAAAAAAATATGTGGTATTAAAGATTCTGTTAAAAATTTGTTAAATAGCTTTTTAATTGTTAATAATGAAATAAACAATATGACCATAATGTCCATATATCGCAGGCTCAGGCTTTGTGATACATACAAAATATCAAATATCTACACGTAATTGTGTTGGTGATGAAGGATTTTAACGATTTTCTTCTTCAATCGTAGGTATATCGAAGATCCCACAACATAGGGCTACTTTTCAGAGTAAGGTGATTCTTAGAAACATTTGGTAGATGGGTAAATAGGCATTGATACATATCAAATATCAGACCTCTAGGCCTTATGGTTTAGGAGAAGACTTTCAAAGATTTCCTTCCGTAATCATAGCTAAAATCGGGGATTGCACACAAAAGACCTGATTTTCAGAATGAAATAATTCTTTCGAGTATTTTAGTAGATGGTCAACAGATATCGATAAATAACAAATATTAAATTTCAAGACCTTATTGTTCGGAGAAGAAGGCTTTCAAAAATTTCTTTATTTATTACTACGTAAAATTTGGGAACGAACAGAAAAGACCTACTTTCAGAATACAGTAATTCTTTGAAGAATTTGGATACTGGGTCAATAAGCATTGATACACACTTAAAATTAAAGCTCTAGGCCTAATGTTTGGGGAGAAGAAGACTTTCAAATACTTTCTTCTTTACTCCTTTGTAAAATCAGGGATCACAAAAAAATAGCTAATTTTCAGAGTAAAATAATTCTTTGAGTATTTTGGCAAATTATCAATAGATCATGATTTATACCAAATATCAAACCTCTAGGCCTTAAGGTTAGGAGGGGAAGATTTTTTAAGTTTTTGCAATGGGATGCAATGGCAACCAAAGTTCTTTGTGGATTTCAATTCTTTCTAGTATTTTGAAAGAACATGACCTAAAGATTATTTCTGTGAAGTTTGGTTGAAATACCATGGTTAATTGGAGTAGAATTTTTGTAATTGTGAACGGGCGGACGGACAGGTGGACGGACGCTGGACAATGACCGATCACAATAGCTCACGCGGAGCACTGAATGCTCAGGTGAGCTAAAATATGTTACATGAAAAACAAAGAAAATACTAAGCAGAAGTTATTACCTTAATTTGATCCAAAAACGGCATTTCCCTGAGAAGAAAAAGAAGTAGTTAAAAGATGAAGAGAACGATTTTTTTTATTGAGGTCTGAATCGAAAAACCAAATGAGTGTGTGCGTGACATTTCCAACAATTTCGCATTTGCGTGACTTGCACACATTGAGCACCCTGGGCAACCATTCGGGGCAATTAGAATATTCGCTGATTGTTTAAAGAAGCTTTGGGTCAGTATCTTTCTACAGAGCGCAGAGTGAAGACTCTGATCAGACTGTGCGGATGCACAGACTGATCTGAGTCTTTACTTAGCGCACATGTGTAATGGTTGGAAATGTCACGCACGCGCTCAAATCTCAAAAGAATGTGATTTGGTTTTAACCCTTGTCATGCTGAGTGGAATGCTGGTTATAAGTTATATTCTAAATCAAAGTGATGAAAGGACTGAAAGACTATAAATTATGGGTCAATATTTCTTATTTTAAGTAATCTTATAAATATTTCAATATATATATATATTTAAGAGATGAAGAGAATATTTTTTGTTTTCATGGAGGTATGAACCGAAAAACCTAATCACACTGTATGAATACGCGAAGCTCCAAAATTAAATCATATGAAAAATGAAATGTCTATCTATAAGGCATATTAATTGATTAAACCCATTACTTGACGGCAAAATTTAAAAATTGAAAGGAGTTGCAGATGACAATTTAGAATTAATGAAATTTTAGATTCTTTCTACTTTCTGGGTAGAAAAACATTGTGCAAAATTTCTTCATTTTTCGAAAAGCGCCGTTGTGTGGGAATTGGTTAAAATTCTCTGGTTTTGATTCTATGTAAGGCCTGCTGGGTTTTTCGTAGTACAGGTTTAACCATAAAAGACTTAATTTTGCCTCTGAAACATTACCAGATTACGCATTTGTCAAATCGCGATATAAATACGATAGACCAAATAAAATCACTTATTTAGACGGGGACTGAACTTGGACCTCCAAAATTGGCTGGTATTTTTATGTTGAGCATGTTGGTTTGATGACTGTAGCGCCGTAACTACCGCTTATTCATTCTCAAAAAACAGAATCGTTGACTGGTCCAAGTTGAAAGGTTTTGCAGACGACAAAAAAAAACGGTTGGTATGAGATAGAAAACATTGTGATAAAAGAAGAAATTGCTTGTGACAAGCAATTTCTTCTTTTCTTACACTGGTTTCTATATATAGCTGTACTCTACGGTGCGTAAAAATGCGTGATTGTGAAGTAATGGGCTAATATCTAAGTCGAGGCCAGTAGGAGGGGGATAGAGATTAATTGATCAATGGCGCTTGCCAATCAAGTGACCAGTCTACCAATGAAATCATTCATTTAGACTGGAAATTAACTTCGAACTCCAACATTTGCCAGCATTTATGCGAAGCATTTTTACTGTAGTTAGACTTAGGTCGCTCATCAACCGTTCTACTCTTTTGTTTACTGGCCATATATTTTGCAAAATAATGCTGTTAAATATCGAAATGGAATTTCCTGGCGGAGTCAATGGGCGGGGCCTAATCAGTAGGTGGGCGGTATCAGCGATTTGTCAATTATGCGTAGTGGAGGCAACATTTTGACGAACTATTTTACTCTGACTTTGTTTCTCCACCAGGGAAGCTTTTACCAGGTAAAAGTTCGATGGGAAAGGAAGCATACAGTTACTGGAATGCAGAGACCATTTTTAATAAATACAAACTCATAGATCATAGCCTGAAAAAATTGGTTTTAGTTTCGGGTATCAAAATTCCTGCATTCTGAGTTGCTAAAATTTTCTTTTCAAATTTCCATGAGAAAAACGAATACTTAGATATTTTGTTTGTCTGCGTGCAAAATCATTCCATAAGGACTGACATCTTATTATAAAAACGCTGAAATATTCTTTTTCACTTCTAATTTACAAAACAAGATGCTCAATGGAAAAAACATATAAATATGACAAATTCTTAGACTGTGCACTCCAGAATGTTAACGAGGATTTTTTAAATTAAATTTTCAAAAAGCCCCTTTTCTCATGTTTCTTGACGAATCATATCAAATTTCAAAAGGAACGATTCTTATAATAGTACAATCTTTAATAGTACAATTCTTTGCAGAGAATCCGATGAAAACTGTGGACTCTAGTGTATAAACGAAGATTTTGATTTTTTAATCAAATTTTCATATGGACCCTTTTCCTGTGTTTCTTAACGGATATGACCCAATTTCGAAAGGAACGACCCTTATGATGATACAATCATTCTGAGAAGGTTTGTAGAGAATCCGGTGAAAACTGTGGACTCCATCGCGTAAACAAAGGAACAGTCAACAGACGGACGGACGGACGAACGGACACCAGGCGAGAAAGAGCCATCGCTGTAGCTCTATTGGCTTCGGTCAGTAGAGCTAAAAACATACTGAAAATTAAATGCTTAAAAAGTATGCCGGTTTGTAAGGAGATGCCGTTTTAAGAAATTATTGGCGGACGACTGACAACGCACAACTTTAGCATTTTGTGCATAGGTGAGCTAAAAAAGCTCCTCAAAAAAATCGGCCAATGTTTGATTTCGGTCTTAATGGATGATTTAATTGGTCGATTTATTTTCTAACTGACAGCCGCGATTGATCAATTCTAACCGGTAACATGAAAATAAAATTTCAAAGATCTCTGTGAAAGAAAAATATATGTAAAAGAAACGGATCCAGAGGTTAAACAGAGTTGTTATAAAAACCATCAACATATTGTAAGAAAAATATTACTATTCGTTAAACATAAAATCTACGAAATGCGTAAAGTTGTGATGCCAGTCAGCCTGAATTCTGACAATGGTCAATATACTAGTAAATCTGACATAGTCGTTGGGCGAACAAAATGTCGTGAATAAAGCCCGAATAGAGCTGTATTTACGACATTTTGCTCGCCCAACGATTATTGATCATTATTTTTCAAAAGCAATATCTTTCATTTCAAAAATATCACTGGAAGTTAAGACAGCTTTTAACGTATTATCAGACGAATTTTTTTTTAACCAAAATCGGTTTACTTAGTAGAAGCAGACAAGATTCTAAACAAGTCCGAAATCAAAGACGGCACAGAAGACAGTGCAGAGTGTATCTATATTATATCTTTCATATATGGTAGGAAGCATTGTGAGAAAAAAAGTTGCTTGTTACAACCAGTTTCTTTTGTGATACTGTTTTCTAAAGCTGTGTTTCCGCTATTTCGCCAAAATATGCGAATGTGTACAAAATGGTGATACGATATTGTGCATGTGTTAAACCAAATTTATAAATATTCATTAAACCCTAGTCTACAGTCTGCCTTTGGACGACCAAAATGTCACTAGTACAGCTTGAGACTGCATTTTGGTTGCCCACTGACTATTTCGTATCCCTCAACGAATAAATATTACAAAATGTTACCTGAATTTATAAACAGCAAGCCTCACTTCTAACTCTTCATTCAAGCCCAGTGCTTTTACAAGCTATCGGAAGAAATAAACATAAACAAAAAGGCAGAAATGACAACAAAATAATAGAAGTTATTCATAATACACAATCAATGTTTATCAACATAAGCTTAGCTTTAGAACTTAAATTTCACGTTCAAAGCAAAGAGAAATTCAGCAATCTTTGGAAAGTTAATATAAGTAAGGCCTGCATTGTTAACCCTTTTCATGCTGAACCCGACATAATTCTATTTTTGCTAGAGGCAAAGACAAAAATCAACCTGCACCAACATGCAATCTGATCTAAGTTTACATAACCTGTTTGTTCCTTGTTAAAAGTGAGAGTTGTCTGTAAAACCATTTTTCTAAAGAAATATTTAACAACAATCAGGCCATCAAATGCTTTCAGTCCTTTGATTTTAATACAATTCGTAAAAAATATTCAGCACGATATTTACAAATAATGAGCATTTCTAAAATCAAGGGTTAATTGTTATACTGTTCTAATTGTTTATACAGTGTATAGACACTTTGAACAGTATTGTTGCATGACATTACAAAAAGTTTAACATCTATTCAGATTATTCATTTTCTAATCCCTTTTCAGTTTGTATGACGCGAAAAATAAGAAACATATAGGAGTTTCAAGACTTTACAGATGGCGATTTTCAAAATGTGTTAAGTACTTCAGAAAGGCTTTAATTGAACTGAGCATGACACAGAAAATACTCTTTCAGTATTTCGGAGTTTTATCTATACATGCCCAAATTACACCAAAATGTGTTAAAAGTAATTATCTACTCAAGTGGATAAATACCGAGGTCAAACGAGAACTGTACGAACGGGACCGCTTTCATGAATTAGGAAAAAAAGGGGAATAGTATAAAACTATGAGAAACAAAGAAGAATCTCATTCGTAAAAACAAGGAAGATTTCTATCATAATGCCATCAATAGAGGTACAATTAGTAAAGATCTATGGAAAAAAACTATACTGATCCTGTCCTGTTACATTCGCAAAATAATTTTCAATTGGGAATGTATCCTAAGAACACAGCATATCATAGGCTCTTTCAATAATAAGTTGGTCAAATAGCAACTGCGGTAAAAAAAATCACAATTCAAAAAAGCAATTCAATTTATCCTACATGCAATCACATTTAAAACTATTTTGAAAGGCCAAGTTTTTCGATAGATTTTATCACACCTTTAAAGGAATGTGAAATAGTACGTAATCTTGACACAAATAAATCAACTGGAATTGTTGGTATCAGTGCTACTATTTTGAAATCTTGTGGACATCATATAATTTTAACATTAACATCTTTTATCAACAACAGTATAGCAAAAGGCTCATTTCCAGATATTTTAAAGGAAGCGCATGTTCTTTCATTACATATGGGCTCCGATAAGAAGGTTCCAAGTGTTTATAGACCAATATCTATATTGCCGACTATTTCAAAGATCTTTCAACGCCATTTATCGAAAGAATTATCATTCCTAAACAAATATAATGTACCAGTTAGGTTTCAGCGAAAAACGTTCTTGTCAAACAGCTCTTCTCCGATTGATTAATCAGAACAGAAAAGAACTTTATTTCAACTTAGTGAGGAATGGTAAAAGGAAATTGACCCGGAAAAAATATTGCTTCGATTTTCGTTGATCTTAAGAAGGCTTTTGATCTTGTTGATCGTAAAATTCTATTATATAAGTTAATTTTACTAAATTTCTCAATGAATTCCTTAGCAATGTTTGGATATTATTTTTCAGACAGAAAACAGTTTGTTAAGAATACTGTCAATTTCTATTCCTCACGTATTAAATCTAATGGTTCATACAAGAGCAGCTCCTATTTTAATTTATATAAACGACATGTATTTACATGTTGATGACTCAAGTTTAGACCTATACGCAAAATAGATGATTCGACACTATATAAGTCTGGAGTAAACATTAATAAAATACAAACCGTCCTACAAAATCTATAATCTCCTACTGTTCAAATAATAGCATGCTTGTCAATCCAATTAAAACAAAATGCATGCTTGGTGGACCAAACTATAGATTAAAGAATATTAAGCTAGATTTAAAAAATAAATGTTTTGAAATTTTCGTCTGGAAGACCTATGACTTTGGACAGGTCTAAAATTTGCAAAGCGGGAAATGGTTAATGTTTTACATTAATTAGATAAAGATATCATAAATTGAATTAATATTATGGTAAGGACTAAGATAAGACTATGTTCCGCACAGTCTGATCAACTTCGTTAGTTTGATCGAGATTTTTCGCAGTTTTGAACAATATTTCACTTACTCGTGTGCTTCCTTGTACTTTGCTGTGGCCCTAAATGTCCTGTCCCAAGACGTACCCAAATGGACAGTGGCGCGACCAGGCTTCGAACTCAAAACCTATCCGAAAGTATAGTTAGACAATCGACGTATCCTCTAAATGCCAGGCGTGGTAGTAAATGTCATCCAGTGTCAATGTTTTACAGACAGTTGTAATTGGCGAATCGCTCGCCACGCGCACTTGCCCCTAACAGGAAATCGACTTAGATATGGAATTGCGTTAACTCGAAAAGTTTGTGGTAGGAGTCACTACTTTAAAAAAGACTGTTTGGTTTGCGACGTAAGTGTCGTAGGTTATTTGTATTTGGCGAATCTATGGCCACGCGCACTTGCCTCCGACAGAAATTTCGACTTAAATTTAAAAATGCGTTGTCTCGAAAAACGTATGGTAGGATTCACGTAACAAAAATAAACTGTTTGACTCGCGACCTAAGCGTCGTAACTACAGCTTGAATAAACTGCAGTTACGACGCTTATGTCTGAAAACCAACAAAAAGTCTTAACATTAATGTCGGAGGTCAGAGTTAACTTCCGGTCTAAATAAATGATTTGATTGGTCAATCGACTCTTTGATCGAAAGTACCGATCCGTCAACTGACGGAAGTCTCACAAGAAGGCTCAAACTGTATTTTTTTTATTTTTTTTACCTCGTTTTGGTTCAGGATATTCCTTTTATTTGATGATCTGTCTAACAAAGTTACTCGTATTTTGTCTTTCTGAAAATAAATGTCAACTGCGGGATTATTCATAAAACTATATATACCATTTACCCTCATAGCGCAGTCGGTAGCACATCAGTCCCCCAATTTTCAATCATGGGTTGTCATGAGTTCGATCCCCCGCGGCGGCACATATCCTTTCCGAAATTTGTCTCCCACAAATGGGTGGAAAATCGTTGGCCTAAGTGGGGTAGCAGCTGAAGGTTGTGATAGTACTGGTGTGAAAAACACCAGGAATCCATTGCTAGGTGCACCAGCCGCTGCGATATGACTGAAATACTGTTAAAAGTGGCGTTAAATCCAACTGAATTAATCAAAAACCAACAAAGTTACTCATATTTTGTCTTTCTGAAGTACACGTCATAAAGATGAAGGTTAAAAAAACTATACATACAATTTACAAAATGAATATAATTTTATATATATTAATATTTCGGTAAGAATGCCTTTATCAAGAAAAAACAAATAAAACGCACATGTATACTGATTTAAGGTTCACTGTTTTAAGAAAGAAGTAACCTGTAGACAAAATGGAGCGCCAGGTTCATGAATCAGCATGGATCAAAAAATTGCAGACGGTGCAGCCATCTGAGAGGCCGCGCGATTCCATTTAATGTTACTTGACGATTGGTTAAGCGGGGGAACGTCAACGTCGCGCAAACGTTACCAAACGGCGTTGACGTCATATCCTCTATTAGATAAAACAAAATGGCTATAATGAGTGATCGTAAAATTATGTTCTAGATATCAGATTTATTTTCCTTTTTTTGATAAGGCATTTTTGCCGAAATATTGAAAATTAGAGTGATTTTGTATAGAGTGTAAAATCAAATTATTTATATATGGTCACAATTCAATAATAGATGCTATTGAAATTAAATATCAAACATTCCTTCACAGTGCTCGCGGTGATTTTAATTTCGTTATAGATAATGAATGTGACAAATGTGACATATTTTTAAAAATGTATCTTCACATTTCGTTTAGAAAAAAACAACAACAAATCTTCTGCTAAATTCCAGATAAAATTAAGATAAAGCGTCAAACGGTCAAAAGGAAGACTGGCAGACATAAATACGCCCCTCTATCAATTGACCAATCGTGGCTGTCAATCATATAACAAGTCGACCAATGAAATCATTCATTTCAACTAGAAATGAGTTTTCAACTCTAACATTGACCGCCATATTTATTAACACTTATTGTTGGTTTGGCGACCTAAACGTCGTAACTACAGCTTATTCAAGCTGTAGTTAAGACGTTTAAGTCGCCAACCAACCTTTTTGTTGTCTTGTTTTCATGTTACTAGCCATATATTTTCCGATAGAGGGGCGTGAATCATTTCCGAAAGGGGGTGTCTGTATAACGAAAGTATTTACTAGAAATTGATTCACTTACTTTCGGCTTGTCATAGTCTATTTTTAATCTGTGTAACAAGTGTTCTGAAAATGCTTGAAATAAACTGCTGCCATAGCACCCCGGAGTCTGAAAAGGTAGACGGTTAATTCGAAATAATAAAAAAATATAAATGAATGTTTCAGATAAAGATCAGGTTGTCTTCCTTTCATTGAACTAGAGTATATTTCCCCTCTGCCAAACGTGAGAATATAGTGTAAATATAGCTTTTGTTGTTCATGAAATGAAAGATTAACGGTCCTCCACGTTTAAAAAAAATATAACAAGAGCACAGCCTACGGGTGCCTACGCTCCGCTGTTTGGTGCTGGATAGAGGACAAAATGCATCTAGAGTAAACCCCTTTGATTGTATAGGTTGCTCTTTTGATAGTGAACAAGTGTGCCAAGTTTCAAGTGAATGCCTTTAGTAGAACCAGAGATATCACAAAATGTCAAAGTTTTCGCACGACGACGACGACGACACGGAGGCTATCCCAATACCTCGAGCTAAAACGTTCTGTTGTTGTTGTTGTGTGTGTGTCATTTTGTGGTTTCTGTTGATGTTGTTATTTTGGTTTTCATAGACACCCCCCCAAAAAAAAGAAAACTATGTATAATGTTATAAATTCAATGACGTCAACAACGGCTTTGGTTTAACATAATAAAGATAATGAACGAAGTCTTTGAGAGATCTAATCAAGTGATGAGTCACTAAATAACTCAGTAATTCAAAAAAAACTCCTAAGAAGGGCAGCTTATTTGAAATTTTAAAATGTTAAGACAATTATAAAGGAAAACGTGTCCACTCTCACGTGCATTAAGTAAAAATTAATGGCGTTATCAGAAGATAACTGTATAGTAAGGATTCCTATAAGTTAAATAATAGAGAAAAAAGAATAAACATCAAAATATTGGGTATAATATTTTGATTATTACACTGGCCTTTTTCTGAAAAATGAAATGGGAAGGGAAATTATCAGCTTTTTTAGCAATTTAGTAACCCCTTCCATTAGAGACTTGTGATTTTAAAGGTTGTTAAATCTTTTTAAAAAAGCAATATGGATTTTCGTGGACAAGCATCATAAAGTGACTACAGATTAATTCACTATTATTAGTATATATCTGATCTTTTAATGGCATTCATTGTAGGAAAAGTACAAATAATTAACTTTATCATTATTTTCAATAAAATAACTAAGTCTACGATTTAAAAATTATGTCAAAATCTTTAATAAACAACTTACTAAAGTTATAAATGTACCTCTATAATTATTAACATCGTCGGGGTCGTTTTTCTTATGTAACGGTTTTATAATTCCTTCTTACCATTGATCCGGAAAGCAACCAGAATTAAAGATAATATTCAATAATTTAATTGTTAGTTTCGTCTATCAAAAACGAGCGATCTGATTGGTCGAAAAATTTAATTCATACCTCCATGAACAAAATTTTGAGTACGTAGCCATTTTGAATGCTTCCGCACAAAATAGTTCACTACAAAAAGGTATCAAAATTTGTTAAGTTGTTGCATTTTTCGCTCGATGCTATTAAATTATAAGAAATGAAGATAATATTTTTTGTTTTCATGGATGTATGAACCGAAAAACCTAATCACACAATGTATGAATCCGCTTCGCGTATTCATACAGTGTGATTAGGTTTTTCGGTTCATACCTCCATGAAAACAAAAAATATTCTCTTCATCTCTTAAATAAATCATCTAAGTGAGAAGATTTAATGTCATTACTCTCAATAAAAAATTCGCTCAAAAGACATTCCCTTCCCATGGCCTTATTTCGACTAAGTTTTTATAGCCTATTCCACTTCCTACAATGTTATTGATTAGTCAAGCTCATTAAAATCACAGTAAGTAGAGTCGAAATAATTGTTCTCACAAAAAGTCTCGGTCTCTGGGACATGTATACATGTATGTGAGATGTCACCGAACAAGCTTGAAAAATCTTTATAAAACTCATAACAGATACATTGTACAAAATGAAAAAATTCTTACAAAAAAAAATTCCAAATTCTTTAGGTTTCGAATGACGAAAATTCTCAATTTCTTTACTTTGCTTCTTATGATAAAGTGATAAAGGTTTTTATGCTTTGCGTACTGTTTTCTTATATTCATAATTCATTTTTACCATACTATCTCGGTTATCATGTGTTTTGAAACGATCGTAAATTTTCAAAGCGTCTAAATAAAGGCGTTTTGAACTTCTAAACTAACTTCTAAACAAGACCTTTCTTTTAATTGTTTCCTGAAATTGGGGTGTATTATTTTGGTTTACCTCCCTTGAGAACCATTGGTCTGTTACACTACGGAAAACTGAACAGAATTATTCAAAATATCATTTACACTTTCATGATTATCAATGTTCTTTTTATTATGAAAAACATAGTTAAAATCGGGTAGTTTGCCAATTAATTTTTTGCGAAATTCAAATGAGAGATCACTGTTCCATTTTAACAAGTAAAGCGTGTTTCGGTTGGCTTAATCGCAACAGCGCGGGAATCAATAGATAATAGAACAAAGAGGGCCTTAGACGCTCTACTGATTATCAAATTTTCCTATTAAGAAATCTGATATTTAAGGAAGAATAAGAATAAGAATAAGGAAGAATGCTTAAAGAATAATGCATAAAATAATTACAAGTTGGATTTTATCCCGTTTATTATTTTAAGCAACAATCCTCAAGGCCCCTTTTCCCGTGTTTTATGACGGATCCACTCCATTTCCAGAAAGAAGTTTCCTTATGACCCTACAATCATCCTGTGAAATTTTCATCAGAATCCGAAAATAATTGTGGACTTTATCACATAAACAGGATTGTTTTAAGTAAAATTCCATAAGGCCCCTTTTCCTGTGTTTTCTGATGGATTCCATTCATTTCCTAATGGAACTTTCCTTACGATCCTACAATTGTCCTGTGAAATTTAAAGACAATCTGGTTATAATTGTGAACTTCATCACATAAACAAGAACGTTTTGAATGGTAATCCGCCAGGTCCCTTGTCCTGTGTTTCCAATGCCATATTTCTTCCTTGCATCTTTGAAGAGGTCCGATAAAAACTGTTGAATTAATTGGGTTAACAAAGATATTTCAATCAAGTTCTCATGAGGCCCCTTTTCGCGTGATACTTTACTGTTGGCAGTGTCGGATTTAAAAATCATCTGGCCCATTTTTGAATGATACTCGTACTAACTAAGATATTTCCATCAAGTTATCATAAGGCCCCTTTTCCTGTGATACTTTATTGTTGGTTTAATCATTCTGTCAAAGTTTAAAGTGAATCCGATGAAACATTACTTGATATTTGACAAATTGTACCCAATTCTGAAAAGAACCATCCTTATGATTTCACAATCATTCAGTGAAATTTTGAAGTGAATCCGGTGAAATCTAGGGACACCATTGTGTTAACTATAATATGTAAGAAAAGTTTTCATAATGCCCCTTTTCATGAGATACTTGCCGTGTCAGATCCACTGTCAAAATCAACAATTTGTAATGATGGCACAATCAATCTGTGTTATCTGTGAAATTTATTGTTTTAATGAGGATTTTATTGTGAAATTTTCATAGGGCCACTTTTCCCATGATACTTTACATAACAAAACAAATTTCAAAAGGAACAATTCTAATGAAGGTACAATCATTCTGTAAAAGTTTAAAGAGAATCAATGAAAACAGTGGACTGAATTATGTCAAGAATTTTTGTAGTAAAACTTTTATAAGGCCCCTTTTCCGTGAAACTTAACAAATCAGAACCAATTTACAAACGAACAATTCTAATGATAAACAGTTTGAAGATAACGGCAAAGACTGGGGACTTTATTGTGATATTTATGTAATTGCACCGTTCTTGTGTCACATAACAGATCGGACTCAATTTACAAAGGAACAATCCAAATGATGGTATAATCATTCCATTTAAGTTTGAAGAGAATCGGATAAAGACTGCGGACATTCTTGTGTTATTGAGGACTTGTAAATAATTTTTCATACGGCCCATTTCTTGTGATATTAGACAGATAAGGTCTAATTTGGAAGGAAATAATCCTATTGGTGGTGCATACATTCTGTGAAAGTTTGAACAGAATCCGATGAAAACTGTGAACTTTATAGTGGTGTAAGGATTTCAAAATTAAATTTCATAAGGCTCCTTTTCCCGTGATACTTGACGGATCAGGTCTCATGTCAACACGAACAAACATTATCATTGTACAATCATTCTGTGAAAGTTTGAAGAAAGTCCGATGAAAGCTCTGGACTTGGTAACAAGGATTATAAATGAAATTTTCATATGGCCCCTTTCCCCGTGTTTGTTGACAATTCAAACCACATTTCGAAAAGAATGATCGTTTTGACCTAACAATCATTCTGTGAAAATTTAAACAAAATCTGATCAAACCTGTTGGCTTCATTGTATTAATAGGGATTTTTTAATCAAATTTTCATACAGCCATTTTTCCCATTTTACTTGATGGATCTGAACCAATTCCAAAGAGAACTATACTTACAAAAGTATAACCAATGTGTTTGAGTATGAAGACAACCCAATGAAATCTGTGAACTTTATAGCATTGAATTAGATTCACAAATTTTCACAAGGCCCCCTTTCCTGTGTTTCTCGACGGATCAGACCCAATTGTGAAAGGTTCAATCATTATGATGGTATAATCATTCCGTGAAAGTTTGAATTGAACCTGGTGAAATCTGGGGACATGAAGATTTTTTTATTAAATTTTCATATGGCCCCTTATCCCAAGATACTCAACAGATCAGAGCCACTTTCGAAAGGAACTATCCCAAAAGGGTACAAATTGAAAAAAGGGTTTGAAGGGAATCTGGTGAAAACTATGGTCTCCAGCATGTTCAGAAGACCCCCTTTTCCCTGTTAGTTGACGGATCGTACTGAATTTCGAAAGGAACAATCCTTATGATGGTGAAATCATTCCGAGAAAGTTTGAACAAAATTCTGATTTTTTGTCCAACTTTGGTGTACTTTGTATTAAAACGGTTCCTCTGAAAGATAAAGCAGGTAGTGTAGACTAAGATCAGACTGCACGTCTGTGCAGGCTGATCTTAATCTATACACCTAGCACAACTATCATCAAATCAGGAATATTCTGGGATCAGCATGACAAGGGTTAATATCATGCTCAATATAATCTAATCAAGAACCAGCCCTAGAGTTAAGTCCCCAAATAAGTAAACTGATCCAAAATCTGTAAAATAATTAACCATATCTTTCAAAATTTGAAATAAATCAACGTTATGTACATTTTAGGAAGGTGAAGTTTCACCCCAAATATAATTACCGCATAGGTACCTTTCAAAATCTAAGTTTAAAAAATCCTTTTTTAAATGAACCAAACAATTGTATCAAATGGTCCGAATTAATCGAATGCCATTTTGATTGTGCCATATATAAAGCAATTATAAAACAGCTTAAGGATTGCACTTTCCACCAAGAAAAAATTCAAAGTCATCCAACGTTGAGTTGTATTGAAAAAATATTGACTCAGATTAAAGTTTGTATTGAAAAATATTTACTCAGTTTAAAGGTTGTGTTGAAAAATATTGACTCGGATTTGTATTGAAAAATATTGACTCAGATTAAAGTTTGTATTGAAAAATAATATCTTCGTTTAAACTTTTATTCCTATTTCATGAAGTTCTGATAAAACGTTAAAAAGACGGTTTCATCTTGCGGTCAAGACCTCTTGAAAGAACCCGAGAGAGTTAAACATGTTATCATACATAGTGAATTGATACAATATGGTTATTCTGGCATCATTTTCCCGGTAAAAGGACGTCATGCTAAGAATAACGTCATTATGATTTTAGAAAAGTGTTGATTTAAGACAAATTTCGTTTGCTTTTTTTATGTTTTATTTTTACACTCGTTTGTATATAATGAATGAAATTGATTGATTTATTGATTGGTTGTTTGATTGGTTAATTGGTAGATTGGTTGGTTGGTTGGTTGAATGATTGATTGCTTGGTTGATTGATTGATTGATTGATCTGTTGTTTGATGTCAAATAGGGAATATTATCTTATAGTTGTTTTACAAAACATTGCTTTGGATTCTCGCCGAGTATAAAAATTTTGATATTTCAAGAGACAGGCGTTTCGTGAAATATCAAATTTTTCTACACGGCTCGAATCAAATACAATGTTTTGTAAAACAACTATAAAATAATATTCCTTATTTGACATCCGAAAAAATATCCTGAACGTACCCAAAGAGACGCTTGATTAGAATTATTTGTGTGAAGTTTTGGTTGAACTGCATCCATCAATGAACGATGGACACCGTGCCATGTCAATAGCCCAGCTGGCCTTCGACCACTAGAGCATAAAGGGGTAGATAATCGAATTTACCAGTGGTGTTGAGTAAAATGATCGAAGTGACGTCCTGCCTAGCATAGGAAACATTGCTTCTCTTACACAGATCTGAAAAAAACCAACATGAAATACATGTAACTGCGTTGGTTTTATTAAGAGGTTTTCTTTTTTGAAATATAACAAACTGATTGATTGAATGGGGTTAAACGCCGTTTTTAACAGTAGTTCAGTCATATCACAGCGGCTGGAGCAACTAACATTCCTGGTATTTCTCACACCAGTACTACCACTGCATCTTTTCCTAGCCTCCAGCTGCTATCCCACTTAAGCGTGCGATTATCCACCCATTGATGAGAGACAATTTGTTGGAAAGTATAAGTGCGCCAACGGGGATTGAACCGATCCCATGATTGAAGGTAAGGATCGAGTCTGCCGCTCTACAGACTGCGCTATGACTGCGGCGGAAATAAAATAAATTTTCCTGGAAATTTATGAATACACTAAAATAATGTTGTAGTATATATATTATCGTACTTAACCCATTCCCACACAATGACTCTTACTAGCGCTACTCAAGAATATGGCTTTGGAAAACATTACGGAAAATGAAGCAATTGCTTAATACAAGCAATATCTTCTACAATTTTTTCCGTCCAGAAAATTAAAAAAATATTAAATTTCATAAACTTTAACATGTCGAATGCAAGACCTTTCAATTTGGACCAGTGATAAATTTGTCGTCTTGGAATTGAGTACACCTTTAAATAACGAGTTTTAGACCACGAGCTATATACAAGCTGTGTTTCTTAAGTTGATACAACAATGAGTACGTATGACAAAAAAACCCAGACACACACACGCCGGACTGTCAATCTAGAGGTCCCTGGTTCGATCCCTGACGGCGGCACTCATCCTATCCGACTATTTGTCTCCCACCAATGGTTCGATAATCGTAGACCATGTTGGATAGCAGTTGGAGGCTAGGAAAGGATATGATGGCGGTACAGATGTGAGAAATACCAGGAACCAATTGTTAGGTGCTCCTGCAGCCGCGGTATAACTGAAAGATTGTTGAAAGCGGCGTAAAACTCCATTCAAACAAACAAAACACACACACACTCACAAACACACACAATATTAGCTCACCATTTCCATGAAAAGCTACAAATTATGCGCCATCGTCAATACAGTGTCCCGTTTGTGAATAAATGTATGAGGGGCGATTAAAAAGTCTGTAGCTTAAGGCAGAACATACCTCTTATAAACATGCCAATTGAGGTCTATGTAGATAAAAGTATTATAACAACTTTACAGTGATAGTTAGAGTTTTCTCTCTGTTGTTGGACAGAATTGACAAATCGCTGGCCCAACCCACTTACTCAATTTACCACGCCAATCGGCTCCAACAGGAATTCTCGCTTCGATTTTAAACGGCGTTGTTTTGCTAAATATATAGCAAATAGCATGTAACAAAAAAGTAGAACAGTTGGTTGGTGATCTAAACCTCGTAACCACAGCTTGAATAAGCTGTAGTTACGACGTTCGAGTCACCCTACCAACAAAATCTGTTAACAAAAAATGGCGACCAATGTCGGAGTTAAAAATTCTTTTCTGGTCTAAATAAATGATTTCATTGGTCGAACTTGTAATTTTATTGACCGCCGCGATTTGTCAATTTTGATTCTCAAACGTACCAAATGAGAGTTACTCTAAATAAATAGGCAACACTGGTCCTCGTTCGAATATTCTATACTTAGGTCTCCAAGGAATTCGGGAAATGACAGCAACATAAGAGGAGCATGCACATGCTTATAGCATTGTTATGAAATATGCCACTGAAATGTATTTGTTTGATTGGAGTTAACCTTACAATGGTTTCCTGGTATAGCTCGCACCTCCGGCTGCTATCCGACTTAGGTTTACGATTATCCACCCATTGGTGCGACACAATTGTCGGATAGCATATATGCCGCCGCTGGGGTTTGAACCCATGATTGAAGATTGGGAGTCCGATTAGCAACTGACTGCGATATGAAGGCGGCACCACTGAATTAAAACGCGGTAGAGAGACTCTTGACGATGACCTCGTCCTAGTAACCAACCAGCTATCACCTAAAGGTCACATATGATTATGTCAGATCGGCGAATTACATAGCGGTAAGTTGCTACACAGGTAGCTATCTCATAGGAACAAGTAAATGCAATTATCGACAACGATTTCCAAATTTGATTAGCTCAGTTGGCAGAGCACTTGACTTCAAACCGCAAGATCAAGGGTTCTAGCCCTGGGCTGACCATATCAACTAATTAACTAATTGTCTTTCGGTGAGACGTTAAACCGAGGCCCCGTGTGACGGTGCTATCTACTGGTATATGCTACGATAGCGACGACAAAAAAATGGAAATAAATAAATGAAAAAAAATCCAAATGACTGAGATTTCTACCATATGGTCCCAAAGCTTTTGAGTGTTGACCAAAAACGAGCTATGCACAACTTGTCTAAGGAAAACCTTGTCATGTTTTGGGATCCCGGTGAATTCCTCGAGCAGTCTGTAACTGTTGATGAAACATGGGTTCGCTACTTAGAACCCGAGAGACAACAACAGTCCAGACAGTGGAAACATCAAGAATCGAAGTCCCCGAAAAAGGTCAAGTCACCAACATCCGCCGGGAAGACGATGGCCACTGTTGACCAATCGCGATTGCCAATCAAATATCCAATCGACCAATGAAATCATTCATTGAGACCAAAAATGAGTTTTGATCTCCGACATTGGTCACCATTTTGTTTAACCTTTTTTGTTAGTTTTGCGACTTAAACGTCGTAACTACAGCTTATTCAAGCTGTAGTTACGACGTTTAGGTCGCCAACCAACTCTACTACCGTTTTGTTACATGTTACTGGCCATATTGTTTTCATCAAAATGACGCCGTTTGAAATCGAGTCGAAGTCGAAGTTAATAAGTGGCGCTAACGAAGCAAGTGGGTGGAGCCATCGATTTAGTTTTTTTTTGGGGGGGGGGGTAACAGACGTGCTGCTATTAGAATATATGAAAAATGGTCACACTATAACTGGGAGGTATAATTCAGACCTCATGAGAGAAAAGAGAAAAGGCACGGAAAACAGTCATTATGTGTGTTCCTCCACCAGGACAATGCTCCAGCACACAAGGACACTGTTGCCACGGTCGGTATTTAGGAATTTCGGCTTCCAAACTTATTTTTTTTAACACCCGCAGACTATCACCTATTCCCCCCAAAAATAAAAAAAGAGAACTCAGCGGTTGCCATTTTTCACTTATAATGGCGTCAAACATGCTGTTGATATTTTGTATGGCCTATGATTTTATCTTCTAAAGGGATGGTATTCAAATGCTGCAACATCGTAGAACAAAGTGTGTAAGATTGCAAGGTGATTATCTTAAAAAAGAAATGTAAATAGTTATTTTAACCCGCTTTTCTCAGCCTTGGTGCTTGACTTTTTAATGGCCCCTTGTATGCTTACCCGTTTTGAGTGGTAGTTATATAGATAGTCTACTGGATGTTCCGTAAAAGCATCAAATGTTTCTTCGAACATGCCCCCATATCGATTACTATTCTGTTGATAGATCAAGCGGATAAATCGTTATTACAAGTTTCCAACCAAATCCCTTTTCTTTTTTTCATGTTTATACAAGGCGATAAGGACATCTGATTACGCTTTTTATTGCTTTTTGATAGAAAATTCTTTATATTATTATCAAAGAAAGAAAGACAGGCAGATAATTGACCAATCGCGATGTCAATCAAATAATCAATCGACCAATGAAATCATTCATTAGAATGGAAGTTCAGTTTAAACTACGGCATTGGCCGCTATTTTTGGTGAATCATTTAGCGTTACCCACTTTGATAGTTAAGATTGCTCTTTTCACCCTGTCATGCTGATCCCGGAATATTCCTGTTTTGACAAGAGGTATAGACAAAAATCAGCCTGTACATAAGTGCAGTCTGATCTTGGTCTCCACCTCCTGTTTATCCTCTTTCATCCAATTTTTTTAAAGAATCAAATTTCAAAAGAAATATTGACTCTCAGTATGACTTTCCAGTGCTGTGAGCCCGTTGATTTTAAAGCAATTCTGAAAAGGAGTTTTATTCAGCATGAACAGGTTTGATATTGAACATACTTTCCAAGTTTTAGATTGATTAATTGAATGGACTTTAACGCCACTTTTAACAGTATTTCAGTCATATCGCGGCGACTGGAGCACCTAAAACAATGGATTCCTGGTATTTCTCAAACCAGTACTACCACTACATCCATTCCTAGCCTCCAGGTGCTATCAGATTTGGGTTTACGATTATTTACCCATAGGTGCGAGACAAACCAAGTTTTAGAACTAATAAATATATATCACAAAATGTAAAAGATTTTCTTAACGACGACAACGCTGAGGACATAAAAGCTATTTAGCAATTCCTCGAGTTTTCTCCGTCGCGCTAAAAATAAAACGCAAAACAAATTATCATTAAAGAAACCTGCCAGCATCCAGAATATTATCTGTACATCTGTGGAGAACGAGTTGTTGATATGTTGTGAAATATACAAGTTTAGAAAGTCACAGAAATGGTGGTACATGTTTGTTCCTGAAATATACAAGTTTAGAAATTCACAGAAATGTTGGTACATGTTTGTTCCTGAAATATACAAGTTTAGAAAGTCACAAAAATGGTGGTACATGTTTACACCAGATAACAAGAGTGCCATAGTCACAATATACACCACTTTTTTGCAATAAGACCCCTTTTTCTGTGACAAAGCCAAAATGGCAAAAGCGCGACAATATGCGCAAGGTCAGGTGACTAGCAACATTCTGTAAAAATTCATGCAAATTCGTCCATAAATGTAAGGGGAGATATATAAACACGATGTTGACGTAAAGTTGCTGTCACACTACAGCGTATAGCACCAACGTACGCCGACGTATGAGAAATTCAGTCCGTAGGTTGGTGTACGTTGCATACGTTAGGCATAAGTTTTGCATACGTTATGAGTACGCTGTCATACGCTGGCATACGTCGTCGTACGTCGAGTATCTTGAAAAATTTTGTGCATGCACAAAATTTCCAACGTATGCCGACGTATGGATAGTACGTTACTCATAAGTTTCATGTACGCAACTTATAAGTAATGCATAGGTTCATGTACGTTACATGTAAGTTACTCTTACGTTCGCATACGTTGCCATACGTTAAAGTCCGTCGGACGCTTGTGTAACGTGTGCTTAGCGTATGCATAACGTGTTTGTAACCTACAAGCAACGTACTCCTAACTTATGGGTAACTTATACCAAACGTACATCGACGTATTGAGCGTATGTCCTACGCACTGGTAGCGTACTCAGCGTACTTTGAACGTATGTAGAACGTACTGATCTTCCAACAACTTATTCTTCTTATCTGTTCTCCTGAAGTCCGTCATTTTGATGTCCAACAGCATTGGGTTATCCTGGAGGAATTCCAGCATCGACTTCTCCTCGTCGTCTGTCAAGGAATACGGAGTCTTCCTAGCTCGCTTCTGTCTGTCGTTTTGTGTTTGTGACGAGTTCGAGTCAGACGGAGCAACAGAGACTACAGTTTCGTTCACAGACGCCACTGAAGAAGCATTTGAGTCCGAACGAGGGCGGTTTTGATCATCATTGTCCGAATGCTGGTTATTTCCGTTATCGTCTGTCTGTTTAGGAGATAGGGAAGACGCCGAACGTGTAGGCGCTGAAGTTTTCTTTGCGCGGCCTCTTCCCGAGTTTTTCCTTTGTTTCTTTAGGGGCATTTTTACCGATCTTCAACTACTTCAATAATGCAGACTAGGTAGCCAAGAGATAAATATCATACATGTATCTGACGTCACGAACGTCACGTGCGCTACAAGCACGCTGTGCACAAGTTTGGCGATCGTTGGGCATACGTTCCTCATAAGTTCTTCATACGTTCCTCATAAGTTAAGAACGCTAGGCAAACGCTGGACGTATGCTGTTGTACGCTTTCATAAGTCATGTTACGCCAGAGGTAAGCAATGCATAAGTTACTCATACGTTGGCATGCGCTATTCATTCGCTCAGTACGTTGCACGTACGCTTTGCATAAGTTCAAACAGAGGCTTTCTCTCATTTTTGTGACTTTTCTTCAGCGTATGACAACGTATGACAACGAAATGATTTCTTTTCATGCGTTCGGCGTACGTTGGCTTATACGTTATAGTGTGACAGGGGCATAAGGATGGAGGGACGGACGGAGAGCAGGATACCAATATACGCCTCCTTCGACGGAGTATAAAAAAGAGTCACGCAAGAAGGTACGATCTGGGAAGAACACTGGGAAGAACACAATTGTTGATACTTTTTCCTATAGGCCGATTTTCTGAAGGTAGAAAGGCCATTTTGCATTACTAAATATTTATTTGTGGATAGCAGTACTGGGTTACTCAAGCTCGAGCAAAAAACATTTTTTATACATTTGCATTACATTTTTTCTGGGTTTCTGTTTTGGTAGGAAGGTGATGCATCAGTAATAGTAAAAACTAGAGGTCCAAGAGAGCCCGTGATGCTCTACTGACTATCAAGTTTCCCTTAATTTAATCTAATATTTGAGGAACTTAATTTCTTTAAGAAGAACATATACAGTACCAAATTGGATTTTATCCCCTGTATACTTTTGAGCAACAATCCTTCGGTGACCTATTTCTGTGTTTTTTGAGATCCATTCTACTTTCAGGAGGAACCATCCTTATTCTTCTACAATCACCTGTAGAGTTCCCAAGGGGATTGTATGATAATTTAGACTTTATCACCCGAACCAATTCAGGAATCAGGGAAATTTTCAAAAAGAACAATCTTTATATTTGTAAATTGTGAAAGTTTGAAGCGAATCCGATGAAAACTGTGGACTTTATTGTGTTAACGAGGATTTTCAATCAGATTTTCATCAGGCCTCTTTTCCTTTAAAAACTTAACGGACCAGTCTCAATTTTGAAAGGAACTATCCTAATGCTAGTACAATTATCCTGGCAAGGTTAGAAGAGAATCCGATGAAAACTGGGCTTTTTTGTGTAAACGGGATTTTGTAATAAATCTTTCATACGGATCCCTTTCCAGTGATACTGGACGGATCAGACCAAATTTCGAAAGGAACGATTCTTATGATGGTACAATCATTCTGTGAAAGTTTGAAGAGAATCCGATAAAAATTGTGAACATTATTGTGTATACGAGGATATTTCAATAAAGTTCTGGGAAGGCCCCTTTTCCCATGATACTTGATGGACATCACCCATTTTCAAAGGAATCCATCCTTAAGATTATACAATCATGCTGTGAAAGTTTGAAGTGAATCCGAAGTGAATCCGAAGAAATATTGAGACTAGAATTTTCAATGGATTTTCTCATAAGGCCCATTTTTACGTGATACTTGACAGATCAGATCCAATTTCAAAAAGAACCATCCTTTGTTGGTACAACCATTCTATGACATTTGAAATGAATCCTACGAAATCTGGGGACATCATTGTGTTGACTAGATTATTTAAATAGAAAGTCTATTAGACTCCTTTTAACGCGATACTGGTCAGGAACGATCCAAATGACGGTACAATCATTCTGTTAAAGTTTGAAGAGAATCTGATAAAGACTGAGGTCGGGGAATCTGTAATCAGATTTTCAGTTAGCTCCTTTCCCTTTGATACTTGACACATCAGATCCACTTTCGAAATGACCAATCCTAATGATGTTACAATCATTCGGTGAAAGAGGACAAACTGTATATATTTATAGTGACCTCTTTCAATCCCGTCAATTTCACCAGTTTTATCAATTCAATTAAAGAAACAATCATTTTTTTAATTTTCTTTGAAGGTATGTCATTAGAACTTTACATTCACAACTCTATACTACCAGTTGCATTGTGTATAAATCTGTGTTCAGTGCATGAAATAGTGTGAGAGAAATGCTCTGGACAACAGTAATTTTGTAAAATGTGCATGTTCAAGGGAAGATACTCCAACAAGTAATATAAGTACTGTCATGAAAATTTCACATACACAAGTTTACACTACCAGTTACATTGTGCGTGAATTTGAGCTCAGTATATGCATATGTTATGTATGTGATATATGAATGACATACTTTCATTTTTTAATGAATTATCTTCGCTAGGACTTGTAAAATTTACTAAAGTATTATTGTCTTGAACATTGTAATTTAATATCGAAGTGTAACTTTTTATCGGAGGCAGTAGGTGTGGTAAGCGAAGTCTGTGGGCGGAGCTAATTAATAGTAATAAAACGTTGAAAGCATGGTATGCTCCATGTTTCTTTATGTATTAGTTTAACATACCGTCTATTCCGTTTAATTCCTGAGTTTTACGTCCTCGTGTATATTCATACTTGAGTAAACATTGTTGAAGATAAATTAACTGCTGGTAACAAGCAATTTCTTCCTTTTTCCCCCACAATGTTTCTAACCTAATGAATGACTGATTCTGTCGTTTTTAACTTGTCTTGTGCAGGTACCCCGAAGTCATCGCTTAAAGCTGAGTAAATTACACATATTCTCAATCTAAACGGACAATGTAATTGATTGCAAATGTCAGTTTCCATACTGCAAACCTCAGTTTTCTCCTACCTTCGCTCAGCTTCATGAAAATAACTGGTTTGTTAAAAATGACGTCACAGTGAGAAGTAGTCGTCGGTTGGAAAGGAAAAGCCGTAAAATGTTTAAATTCGGCGTACCTGGAAGATGTAGTAAAATGAAACAAAAACAGATTTCATTGAATATAATCGACCAATCGCGATGTCAATCAAGGAATCATCCGACCAATCAAATAATTCATTCAGCGCGGAATTGAACTATATAAATCAACATTGGCCGCCATTTTTGTTTCAGCTTTTTTGTAGGTTTGGCGACTTAAACGTCGTACCTACGGCTTATTCAAGAGCAAGTGGGCGTGGCCAACAGAGCATGTGGGAGGGGAAAGCAGTTGGTCAAGTTCGGGATAAGCGAATCTTCAAAAAAGACCGCTTTAGATACCCGCCTGTCAAATTCGATTCTACGACAAATATGCTATTGACTGAAGTCTTTCAATATCAATATCTTTTAATACCTTTACTGAACAAATCCGGGATTTTACGTCGCTGTCATTTTATATTTGAGAAAACATTTTCTACTCAAATTGGCTTTTAATTGCCGCCTGTCTATATATAGCCATTCCGATTCAAAAGTAACTTTTTTAGGAACATGAACACCGATAATGGGCGTCAAAATAGAATAACAAAGAAAGGCTAATAAAAGATACCAGGATGCTAGAAATCTTTTATCCCGATCTTCTTGTAGGGAATTTTCCTGGTCGAACTTACAATGACCTCCGATCTCTCCCGTTTGCCAGAAGTCATCTGAATAGCTGTAATGATTTACAAAACATACAATTATTTTAACTTTAACGATTAAATTTGGTGCAATACCATAATCTAATTGCAGTTCAGAAGTGCTTTGTTAGTACATTATATATATAAATTTAACCCTTGTCATGCTGTATAAATTAGTTTACTGAATTGCTGTCAAATCAAAGGGATGAAAGCACTGATAGAACTTCTTGTTCAAAATTCAATATTTTTTTTTAGAAATCAACTTCATAAATAACTCTGGCAGAAAAAGGACAAGCAGTAGGTATAGACTAAGATCAGCCTGCACAAAAGTGCAGGCTGATCTTACTCTACACCTCCTGCCAAAACCGGGATGTTCCGGATTCAGCATTACAAGGGTTGATAACTTTTATCAATTTACTGTCGATATTTATTAAGCGACCATAAATAAGTTAACATTCCAGATGAAAAAGATGTTTGTTTGAATGGGTTTTTTCGCCGCTTTCAAAATCTTTCAGTTATATCGCAGCGGCTTGTGCGCCTAACAATGGAATCCTGGTATTTCTCACACCAGTACTACCACTACATCCTTTCCTAGCCTCCAGCTGCTATCCCACATAGGTCTTTGATTATCGACCCATTGGCGAGAGACAAATAGTCGGAAAGGATGAGTGCCGCCGTCGGGGATCGAACCCGGGACCTCTAGATTGACAGTCCGACGCACCACCAACTTCGCCAGATGAAAAAGAACAAACAAACAAAGCAAAAAAGGCTATCACCGGAACGTTTCACAACTTTAGAATACAATCGATCTTGCTTCAGCGACCACCCCTACTAAGCAATCACTTCCATCAAGCGATAACAATCGATATATCCTTCCTTGTTTTGCAAAATTTTAGACCAGTCCAAATTCAATGGTTTTGTAGACGAAAATTTAAAGTGAATGTTTGATTTGAAAAATTACCATTCAGTAAGGTAGAAAATATTGTAGAAAAAGAAGAAATTGCTTGTTTCAAGCAATTTCTTCTTTTTCCACAATGTTTTCTCAATTATGAAATCACAGGGTCGTAAAAACCAGAGATTAACCAGGAAAGCGTTAAGCGACAACAATCGAAA
Source organism: Fragum fragum (assembly GCA_946902895.1). Taxonomy (NCBI): domain Eukaryota; kingdom Metazoa; phylum Mollusca; class Bivalvia; order Cardiida; family Cardiidae; genus Fragum; species Fragum fragum. The sequence continues at coordinate 12,602,458 of OX336371.1, read as the reverse complement.
TATCCTTTTCAAATTCAGAACCCTGTCATTAAATAGTGGTCGTATTTGCTGAAAACATACCATACCTAAACCATTTATTTATTTATTTATTTATTTATTTATTATTTATTTTTTTTTTATTTTTTTTTGAAACTCATTAGAATCGTCTCAGTGAGAAAACGTAGTTCTATTTCACATCGAAATATAGTTTGCGTATATCTTTTATTCTGATGTCATAGTTGACCGTAGTCAAAATCGCAGTAGACACTAAATATCGTCGCTTTCGTTCTAAAACATGGTAAATGCAGCTCGATTCAAGTTGTAGCTACGATATATTAGAATGAAACCGCCGATATACTGTATAAACAGTCATTCCAAAATCAACGCAGATACCCATGTTCCTCTGCTATAAAAAGAAAATATGGAAATACAAGGTTATTTCACATTAAGCTGATAAGCCCCGCACACAAAGGTTGGTGTTTCTCACCCAAACAAGAATTCTTGAAGGCATTGGGGAGAGATTAATTCAAGGAAAATTCCGACAAAAACATTTACAACTGGTTGCTTATTTACGATAAGAAGAATGTGTTTTAACATTCACTACATTTTCCATATGATGCCCCGCCCAAAGCACCCATACTTTCGCCTGAACAAAATCTAAGGAAATCTTAGACGGGCCCTACCGAGGGATATTCCTGCCAATATTAGTCATATCAACTGCGTTATTTCAGACAATATAATTAAACTTTTTTACTATATAGAATATATGGTGCTGATACACCCCGCCTAGAACATCTGTATTTTTCGCCAAATCAAAATTTCTTTGTGTAATCTGAGAGGAGTATAGGCAAGGTACATACATGCAAAAAGTCTATCCAACAAATACTGACAGAGAAGAAGACTTTTTATGTATCAACAGCTTGTACCTCACTTGGCCGCCGTTAACACTCATTTTTGTCGACGGATCAATATTTCCGAAAGGAATCTAAAAGGGGTTGTAAAAAGGACAATTCCCCTGGTATTTGGCGAAAATAAGTCCAGTATATTCAGAGAGGATGTTCCAAATTGTTTAAAATCGCCATTGATATCAAAATAAAAAAAATACATACGAACGCCATACGGGCAACAGGACATGACTTCGCCCAGTGGAGTTTAAACAAGTTATTTATGTAACATGTACAGCTCGTTCTTGGTAACAAATAAACTCCAATGCTAAAGGTTTTTACGAACAACAAACAGTGATGAGGGTACATAACAAAGAGTTACGAGAATTAAGATTTAACGTAGATTATGTTTAAAAAGTTTATTACTCACCGCATACCGTGTTGACGTATACGTTCTAACGTGTTATTCGTCATATCAATATACAAATTTTTTGCGTAGCAATAACGTCCGTACTTTGTACATGACAACGACGAATCCTCCTGGAATAAACGCGTAGAGAAAACACTTATTTTAGAATTCATCAAAAAGATGCAAGTTCTATTTTATCAAATTATCATTTCTGAAATTAAGACAAATACAAAACAAGAGTGAATGAGGCAATAAACCACTCAAAGATATTGAAATATTTTGTTTGTGATAAGAAATTCGCTGAAAATATACCCTGTTGATGCCACTTTTAACAGTATTTAGTCAAATCGCGTTTTTTGGAGCACCTGACCGTGGATTCCAAAGTATTTCTCACGCCATTACTACCCAAAGATACTTTCTTAGCCTCAAGCTTATCCCAACTATAGGTTAACGATATTCAACCAATTAGAGGGAGACAAGCCTCGGAAGAAAGAAATTCGCCGAGGCCGGCGATCTCATCCAGGACTCCATGATTAGGAGTCCTACGCTCTTACAGCTGCGCTATGACCGCGGCAACGAAAAAAAAGACAGATAGAGATATTGATTGATTGAATGGGGTTTAACACCAATTTTAACAGTTATTCAGTCATATCGCGGCGGCTGGAGCACCTAACAATGGATTCCTGGTATTTCTCACATCAGTACTACCACTACATCCTTTCCTAGCCAAGAGCTGCTATCCCACTTAGGTTACAATGATCCACCCATTGGAGAGAGACAAATGTCGGAAAGGATATGTTTCGCCATCGGGGGTCGAACCCATGACATCCAATGATTGAAGATAAGGAGTCTGACTGCGCTATGAGATAGAGAAAGAGTGAAGCCATAACAAACTGAAATATTTATTTCATAAGAAATGCACCAGCAAACCACATATATAACAAAAGAACAAACCAACCCCAGTCTCTCCTTTACAAAATGTAAATATTCCATCTTTCATTCTTTTAACATAACCAAAGTCCCCTTCCTTCCAGAATTGATCTGTTAAGTACTCTCTTTCTCTTGCCCTGGAATAAAAGCCAAAAAGAACAAGAGTACCATGATGGTCCTAAATCGCTCCCCTGAGTATTATGGTTCATGGCTTTGTGATATAAACAAAATAGCAAAGCCCTCTGTCTAATTATTTTGGAGAAGATGTTTAAGGATTTCTCTTTTAATCCTAGGTATATTGATGATCCAACAATATAGCACTAATTTCATGAATATGGTAATGCTTTAAGGTATAGACATCAATACATACCAAGTATCAAAGCTGTTAGCCTAATGGTTAAGGAGAAGATTTTCAAAGATATCATTATTTATTCCTAACTATTAGGGATTGCACAGAAAAGGGCTAATTTTTTAAGTAATTTGGTGGAGGGTCAATGGCTGATGAAATGTTTCAAATATAAAAGCTCTAGGCTTTATCGTTTGGGAGAAGAAGATTTTCAAAGATTTCCTTCTTTATTCCTTTGTAAAATCAGGGATCACAAAGAAAGGGGCTAATTTTCAGAGTATGATAATTCTTTGAAGTATTTTGGTCGACGGTCAATAGATGATGATATGTACCAAATAACAAAGCTCTAGGCCTTATGGTTTGTAAGAAGGAGATTTTTTAAAGTTTTCCTTCTTTATTTCTATGTAAAATCAGGGATTGCCCAGGAAAGGGTTAATTTTCAGAATACGGTAATTCTTTGAAGCATTTTGGTAGAGGGTAAATAGATGATGATTTGTACCAAATATCAAAGTTCTAGACCTAATGATTTGGAAGAAGAAGATTTTTCAAGATTTCCTTCTTTTATTCTTTGTAAAATCAGGGATTACCAAGAAGAGGGCTAATTTTCAGAATACGGTAATTCTTTGAAGTATCTTTGTAGAGGGTCAATAGATGATGATTTGTACTAAATATCAAAGCTCTAGGCCTTATGGTTTGGGAGAAGAAGATTTTAAAGATTTCCTTCTTTATTTCTATGTAAAATCAGGGATTGCCCAGAAAAGGGCTAATTTTCAGAATACGGTAAATCTTTGAAGTATTTTTGTAGAGGTTCAATAGATGATGATTTGTACCAAATATCAAAGTTCTAGGCCTTATGGTTTGGGAGAAGAAGATTTTTAAAGATTTCCTTCTTTATTTCTATGTAAAATCAGGGACCACAAAGAAAAGGGCTAATTTTCATAATACTGTAAATCTTTGAAGTATTTTTGGTAGAGGGTCAATAGATGATTATTTGTACCAAATATCTAAGCTCTAGGCCTTATGGCTTTGGAGGAGAATATTTTTTAAGTTTTTTCTCTCCGTTACCATGGTAAACAGAGTTCTTCATGGATTTCAATTCTTTGAAGTATTTTGAAAGAGCATGACCTAAGGATGATTTCTGTGAAGTTTTGTTCAAATTCCATGGTTAGTTTAGGAGGAGAAGATTCTTTTGTAATTGTGAACGGACTGACGGACGGACGACGGACGACGGACGATGACCGATCACAATAGCTCCCCAGAGCACTTCGTGCTCAGGTGAGCTAAAAACCCAAATTACTTCCGAGTTAAATTGGCTGTTTTCGGAGAAAGCATGAGACATTATCAAAGTCTTAGCCTGTCTTCGTCTAAACAAACATTCTGGTCCATTTTCAGGTTGATTGACTCTGTAGAGTGTCTACAAAGATTTTCTAAGATTTAGCTTAATTTACTAGATTTTCACCCCAAACTGATCCAATTTGTAACTTGTCCGAGATTTCATTTTGGTCCGTTTTCAGGTTGAATGGGCTAAAAATAAGGCCCAATTAGTGTCTACAAAGTTTCTGTAAGATTTGACCAAGTGAACTAGTTTCTGGTGAGCTATAAATAAGTCTTAAATAGGAAGAGATGTTACACGATGTTTTCCAACGTTGCTTTCTATGAGCACGAAAATTCGAAAACTTTTAGGTAATTGGTTAAATTTCTAAAAGTATCAACCTCTACCAAGGTAAAAACGTGTTTCTTATCTCAAAAATCATCAAACCTATTTTGTTCGTGAACATCACATGTCGGTATCGACATCCTTTGGTCAACTGGACAGTTTTCTTCATAACCCCAACATTTCTGATCCTTCAATGCCACCTGGAAAATATAGTATCTGTCTTGAGATTTTCTTTAACCCTTTCCTGGTTAATCCCTGGATTTTACGTCCCTGGGTTTTTAAACTTGAGAAACAAGCAATTTCTTCTTTACGCACAATATTTTCTACCCTGTAGGTTGGTTACTTTTCAAATTGCACTCACTTTTAACTGTTGTCTGAAACTTCTTTGAATTTGGACAAGTTTAAATTTTTGAAAAACATGAAAGGGTTAAGAAAAGCTGATCTTAACCCTTGTCATACTGAAAAAAAACTAATTCGAAATATTCTGAGGGCTGACGAATACCCCTCCCCCACAGCCGCCAAATTGTAACAAGGAATAGTTAGAAATTTTAAAATGTGATTGACCATTTATGATTTATCAAGTGGACAACGAGTTTCTAATATAAATTCTAAGCCAAGAAGGGGCAATCACTGTTAAAGACAATATGGAATTTGTCCAACGTCGAACATTGTTTTCATGTTCTGCTATAAACATGTGTACCTGTTTTATGGTTCATATCTGTTAACGTGTTCGGGAGATGTTTTTTTTTTTTTTTTTTTTTTTTTGTTTGTTTGTTTGTTTGTTGCTATATATTCTATGTAAGAAAATAGGGGCACATCGTATGAAATAGTTATATTATCGTTATGAAAATTACAGGGCCTTGTTCCCATTGTAAGGAGTGTTTCAGTAAAGTTTCAGCAAAATTGGTGAAGAAATGTTGATGAAGAAGCGGACATAAAACTATGTCAGATGACATAAAACTATGTCAGTGGACATAAAATTAAGTCCGCGAACGGGCAGACTGACAACCTGATTCCAATCAATCACTGCATTACATCGTTAGGGGAATGTATAAAGTTTTACATCTTACTCAAAGTATTGAAAGCAATTGAAAGTCTTAAAGTGAGCTAATATTACTTTTGAGTTTTATTTTTTTTTTAAACAAGTCTGGTTTATAGGACAACCAAGTCTAGACTAAGATCTGTCTTCATTTATGTGCTGGCTGATCTTTGTCTATACCTCCTGCCAAAACAAAACTATAGAACGCGTTCATCATGACTAGGGTTAACCGAGTCCCGGAAAGTAAAAGTTATTAAGCTAATTTTAGCAAACTTAATAACTTTTCTGTTCTAGACGAGGTAAAGGAAATATTGTGACCGCGTGTCACATCCCGGAAAAAGATTAATATCGCGAAATAGTATGCGACAGATGGCGCCATTTAACCGAATCCCACGCGATCCTACTTTTGGACGCCCAAACAAAGAAGTTTTGGCAAAGATGAGGAAAGTGAAGAAATTGCTTGTGACAAGCAATTTCTTCATTATTGATATCCTCAAGTTAAAGTTGTTTACTGCAACTTCTTTGAATTTGGACCTGTCTAAAATTTTGACGTCTGGTAATGGGTTAAAAAGTGATACAAGCTAAGTGACAAGGATATCCGTGCTGGCTGATCACTATAGAAAACAACGATATCTAATTAAGAAAAACAAAATTTGAGCGCATGCGTGACATTTCCAACCATTACATATGTGCGCGAAGTAAAGACTCAGACCAGCCTGTGCATCCGCATAGTCTGTTCAGAGTCTTCATTCTGCGCTCTGTAGATAGATACTGACCCAAAGCTTATTTAAACAATCAGCGAATATTCTAATTGCCCCGAATGGCTGTCCAGGGTGCTCAATGTGTGCGAGTCACGCGCCTGCGAAATGGTTGGAAATGTCACGCATAGGCTCATTTTAGAAAATATGTACATATTCTAGATGTAGTGTGTGACATGTAAAGCCAAAAAGGTCATTTACAAAAATCCAATTGACCAATCGCGGCTGTCAATCAAATAGTCAGTCGACAAATGAAAACATTCGTTTAGACAGGAAGTTATTTTGAACTTCAACATTGGCCACCATTTACGCGAATCATTTTTCTTGGTTTGGCGACTTAAACGTCGTCACTCAGCTTATCCAGGCAGTAGTTACGACGTTAATGTCACCAACCAACACTTCTACTTTTTTGTTACATGCTACCGGTTATAAATTTTACAAATAACGCCCTTAAATATCGAAGCGGAACATCCTGTTGGAGTCAATGGGCTTAAACGGAGTAAGTAGATGGGGCCAGCGATCAATTGCATCTTCCCAACTCTTCAAATGGATCGTTATACTTCTACTAAAATCAGTCTAGTATCTGATGGCTATTCATTGTGATGGATAGTTGTCACAAGTTTTTGCAAGAGGTATAGACCAAGATCAGCCTGCACATAAGTGCAGTCTGATCTTGGTCTATACCTTCTGCTTGTACTTTTTCCTGCCAGAGTTGCTTGTGAAATTGATTTGTATAAGAAATGTTGGTTTTTGAACAAGTTCTATCAGTGCTTTCAGTCCTTTGATTTAACAGCGACTCAGTTAGGTTATTTTTACAGCATAACAAGGGTTAATCATCCCAAGTATTGAAATTCAGAAAATTTTCGACACTTTGTAAAACCGCGATATGCTTTAGAAATTAACGTGTTTACTAGGTGCATAACGGCATTACGTGAACGTGTATTCTGGCAAGACCAGAAATTAGTTTTTAACTCCGACATTGGGCGCCAGTTTTGTTAACTTTTACGTTGATCTTGCGACTTATTCAAGCTGTAGTTAAGACGTTTAGGTCGCCAACCAACTATTCTACATTTTTTATACATTCTTCTTACCATAACTTTTGTAAAATGACGCCGTTAAAAATCGAAGTGAGACTTTCTGTTGGAGTCAAAGGGCCTTGCCAACACAGTAAGTAGCTGGGGACAGCGATTGGTCAATATTCATGCTACAATAAACCAATTCCTAGGATTTTACAATAATCTGTGAAAGTTTGAAGAGAATTCAATGAAAACTATGGACTTTAAAGTGTTAACAAAGATTCTGGTAACGAGGATTTTTTTCTTACATTTTCATAAGGCTCCCTTTCCCGTCTTTCTCCACGGATCAGACCCAATTTCAAACGGAACGATTCTCATGATGGTACAATCGTTCTGTGAAAGTTTGATTAGAATCCCATGAAACCCGTAGACTCTAGAGTGTTAACGAGTATTCTAAATAGAATTTTCAATTAAATTTTCATAAGGCCCCTTTTCCACTGTATCGATGGATAGGGCCCTATTTCGAAAGGAACGATCCTTATAATGGTACAATCATTCTGTGAAAGTTTGAAAAGAATCCGATGAAAACTGTGGACTCTAGAGTCTTAACAAGGAAAAGTTAACAGACGGACGGTTTGTTTGTTTGTTTGAATGGGGTTTTACGCCGCTTTCAACAATCTTTCAGTTATATCACGGCGGCTGGAGCACCTAACAATGGATTCCTGGTATTTCTCACACCAGTACCGCCATCACATCGTTTCCTAGCCTCCAGCTGCTATCCCACATAGGTCTACGATCATCGACCCATTGGTGGGAGACAAATAGTCGGAAAGGATGAGTGCCGCCGTCGGGGATCGAACCCGGGACCTCTAGATTGACAGTCCAACTGCACTATGACGGCGGCTAAACAGACGGATGGACGGACGACTTGACGGACAGACGCCGGACGGGATAACGCCATCGCTATATCTCTTCTGGCTTTCGACAAAAAAAGGTAAAATAAAAATACGAATAAAAAACACATCTAAACAATACCTTATATGGACAAGCCTCATCTTTCTCACACTCCGACTTCACATCAAGGTTATTGTGGAAGTAAAACGGCACGTGAGAATCTGGCAGATTTATCCGAGTCCAGTTATATCCATAGCATATCACTACCATTGCATGAACCACGTGAAATCTGTACATGATGACTGAAGATTTATCTGTGAAAACGCCAAGTTATAACATCAACACTGTCATTGAAAAAAATCTACTTAAGAGATGATGAAAATATTTTTTTGTTTTAAAATTAACTAGCATTGTCTTAACCCTTTCCCAGACAGTGACGCTTTTAAAAGACCCTCATCATGAAAGCTTGGAAAACATTGTTGACTACCACATGTCACTTGAGATCACGTGATTACCAAACACGGGACGGCGAATCACAAAAAACAACAAATTACTGCACTGATCATTATCTTATTTTTGAATAATTTAAAGCAAACTAAAACATGTTTAGAAGTCTCTAAACGAACTTTTTTATCAACCCTTACATGTGCGATATTATTGTATTCGGTTTTTGTGCGCTATTCATGCACATATTTTAATACAATAAACGATTCGTTGATTCAAGATCCTAAAGTATCATTTTTAACAAAGATGTAAGTAAAACGCTGTGGCCTCAGAAGAATCCATACAAGGACAGATATTGAACTTGTCATCAGCCAGTACACGCCTATTTATGATCATTTAATTTTCGAATAAAATAGAATCTATTTATGAATTAAGTTTCAATAGACGGACAACTGTTAAACAATACGTCCCAATTAGTCGAGAGAGGACATGAAAAGAAGAAAAGAAATACCTTTACCGTGCTTAATGTCGTACTTAGTGAAGCTTTATAACATAGTTATGAAGTAACCGGTGGTTCTTTAACGAAATGTGTATTTTACCTATTAGTTTGCCGATTTTGTTATATCTATTTGGAGGGGGAAGAGTGAGTGAGAGATCGATTGATTGAATGAGGCTTAACGCCACTTTTAACAGTATTTCAGTCATATCGCGGCGGATGGAGCTGGCATTTCTCACACAAGTACTACCACTACATCGTTTCCTGGCCTCAAAATGCTATCCCACTATGGTATACGATTATCCACCCATTGGTGAGAGACAAGTGAGTGAGAGAGAGAGAGGAAGAGCGGAGAGAGACAAGGCAGTATAAAAATGTTGATTTTTTTTTTTTTTCACTATAAAATATGTTCTTCAACTATAATAAAAGCCGCATTAATCTTGATAAAATAAAAGTAGTTTAATTCTGAATAAGACCAGAGCTTTAGCTCCTCGTTCCATTTTTACCCACTAACATGATGAGCCGGCTTACGCAATTCGCCTGCTGAACGTCCCATCATCGAACTCTCCCGGTTCCATGGTTACTCGCACTCAAGTAAATAATCAAATCAAAACATTCATTATGTTTAGCATTTACCGGTTTTCAACATACCGCGTTTTCGTTTCTGCCAACCTTAGGAAATTCTTAACTTGTAATTCTCACAATTCAACTAAGTGTAATAAAGCATTTGGACACGCACTGAAAATGGTATTCTATAGATTCAAAATCCAAAGGAATTCTGATGCTCCTTTACAGGCGGCCGGTCAGGTGGTTTATGACCACAAATGTTCAGTATTGTATGCGTGCAGTTGAGTTAAAATCAATATTGCTCACGAATTATAAGAAAACCGCACTCATCGCTCGCTAGAATTAGGGACATTCCTGTGTTATCTTCCCTTAGTACTGTGACCATTAAATCAGAGGTGTGCCAAATTGTACATTGGTCCTTTCACTTCATTACCTTTGTTTTTATCCTTGTTCAGTATGGGGAAGTTGCGATTTTTTATTTGCCTTTTCTAGTTTAATTATAGATACAATCTCTTGATGGTGTTAGTTTATGGTTCAGAAATAACAAAGAAACGCATTTTCAAGATGAAACGAATTTTCCAGCTCTAAAGTTTGCATTATACAGCTGATCTTAAAACCAGACAGTGCAAAGAAACCTAGGATAAAGTCAAAGTAAAACACTGATAGGGACCAATGTATTTCTGGAGAGTATTCAAGGGAGATAACCCGAGAATGTCCTTCATTAAATTGTTACTAAAAATGATTTTTTTGTGAATTATCTCCCTTTAAATAAAAACAAATGTAGAAATATCTTAATAACCAACCCGATGAAAGTATGTTATATTCAGAGCATCTTTCTAGATCGGACGATACCAAAACAAATCTCGAATTCCATCGTGAAGCAGCTTCCTTGAAGGGTAGGTAAAATGTTTTTCCTTCCCAATTTATTCACTTTAATGTGACAAAATGCGGGGTTAATTGGTAAAGGGATATGTGAATTACTTCATTTTATGAGATTTGACAAATCGATACTCTCATTAAAAATAGATTAAATCAAAGAATAAACCAATTACACCAGAAGTGTAATCTTCGATATTATGTAAATATTATGCGGTTGGTACCAACATTCACACAGGACTCTATAAACCGGCCTTTCTGGTCCAAAAGGATACAAAGTAATAACAACCTGTTAATTTCACTTAGGTTTATCCACCAAATGTCGAGAGACAAATGTCGGAGAGGATTTTTACCGCCGCCGGGGATCGAATCCATAACACCCCATGATTGAAGATTGGAAGTCTGATGCGCTACCGACTGCGCTATGACGGCTGCTTTAATAGGTATCGAGTAAAGCTAACCAAACAGCTATCATACATTCTTGGTCGATAAACTTCTTATCAAGATCAAAGATGCGTGGTCAGTTCTACCTAAAAGTTTCTACACACAAATATCGACGAAAGTGTCTAATAAAAGAAACAACAGATAGAAGCTCAAGAAAAGTTGTTCAATTGCGTTGTTGATTATTGTTGAGGCATTTACTCGCAAATGCAATAACACGTTCCTCTCAATTTTGTATCTCTGACAGAACAACAACTCGGCCAAATTTACTAACATCTTTGTCAAGAATAAATTGAGGCAAGAAGGGTCACAGAAACAAGCAAATTCTTTAGCTTATCAAAACTTTCCTGACATTTAGTGGTTCTAACAAAGCTTTAAGACTTTCAAGTAAAATACGTAAGTGAGTAAGCAATTCCTGCTAGATCTTTAATAGAACATACACAATAGTTTATTATGTCAGTTATGTCTTAATTGTAGACTTAGACCATTTTAACACAATCTCTATTCATTCGATGTTATAAACAAATGGCACGTTTTAGGTTTTAATATTAAATTAGCGTGTCTGAGTCTCATGAGGACAAGAATTTCAATTTTCAAATACTTCTTCAAAGGCTCTGCAGAAGAAAATTGTGCCATCTAAGTAAAACACAAACACTTCCCACTGCACATAGAACGTTTGTAATAAGACGCCTAAAAGAGGCTGGCGAATTGCATAAGCCAAGGGCATGACCCTGAAATGATATTAAACCTTATGGGTGCTAAAAGCAATGTCCTATGTGCCTTTCTCATGTACATCTGCAATTATCTAAAAGCTAGGTCTAAATTACAGAAATACTGGAAAGTGTATCTAAAACTTCGTTTATTCTACATAGAGGGTAAGCATCCTTCTTTGTAAAAGCATCCAATTCCCTATAACCAACACAGATGTGTATTGAATTATCTTATTTTATAACAAGTACAAGCGGAGACGCTCATGCGCTATCACTAGGCTCATAAAGTGTCTTTTTCTAACATTTTGTTAATCTCAGACCTCATCACATCTGTTGTCCAAAGGTGTTCTACGTGGAGTAATCTTGATCAGCTTTACATTGACTACACTTATAGTAAGCTCTACAAAAGTATTTGACTAACCTTTCCGAGTAAACCTACCCCCAGTTTCCAGAGTTATCAGTAAAGATACCTTGATACTCAAGAAGTAGGTTTTCAAGCTGCTGGGTCTGTTTAGGATCAAGAGAAGCCAATGCTTCCTCAATCAATGGCTGGCGATTTCCGTTTAACTTAAAGTTTATATTATCACAGTGACCAGGTATAATTTGAGTAACGACCTCAGCCTTCTGTATTGATTCAGCAAAGATAACTTGTTTAATTCTAAAAGGCGTTTCAGTTCAATAAATAAGAGACAAAGGGACATCATACAAGTCTGTATTTATTAAACTTCTCCAAAGTATAATTCCATTCTTGTTCAAAATTACGAATGGTTCAAACATAGTGCTTTCCTTGCAGACATGGCCATGTAATCAGGACCTCAGTATAAGTTTGAATAAATACTGTTTTATTCATTTCAATTTTACAAACTCTACTTTTACTTAATCTTTCAGTTTTACTTCTTGTTTCGCTATTTGCATAATACCTTTCGCAGTCTTAATTGAGATATCAAAGTCTTCAATTAAATCGTTTATGAAAATAAAGTCTAAACTGACAAAGTTCTGCGACTAAAAACTCATATTCAAAGTTCCTACTGTCAACATTAAATTCTACCTTTCCTCTTCCATGAACTCTAACTTCATTACCATTGGTAGCGGATAAATTGACACTATTTAGTGCGAATAACTAATTACCATCGTTAAAGCGTTTAAATACATCTTTTGAAATGGTGGTACTAGACGAACAAGACTCCACTTAAGCTTGACAAATTGAATTATTTATAACCAAATTTTGTCAAATGACAAGTCATATCTTGACTTTCAATGGGACATTCTTTTTCTTCATTGTTTTGACTGGAATTTCGGATTAAAGACCAGCCAATCCTAGTTTTTCTGTTTCTAAGGAAATGATGCTGCAATATAACCTTTCTCATTTGAAAAATGGCATTCCGAATTCGCCTTTTTAACAGTACTACTTGACATTGATCCTGAACATCAACATCGCTTTATTTTCATGAAGAGATCCCGCAACATTTCACCAATATAATGCAATGTGGTACTATCAGATTATCAACTTTTGTGCTTTTTCAGTTATTCCAACCATTCCAACTAGCAATGGTCTCAAAATGAATAATGTTATCTCGCCAATCGGTTGATTTGTCATCAAATGCATTAGGCTCTTTGTTTTTTCTCTGACACGCAAGATTAGAAACTGCTTGGAGTTATTGTGCTTTGGGGTTATAAAACAGAAATGTTACCTGGTCACGGCGCCAATTTTTGTAAACGGCATTGCCTAGTTCAAAAGGATACAACGCAAAGAGGTGTTTTCGTATAGTCTTTCCATAGAATCTTGCAGCTGACAGAAATAGTAACAGTATTACAAATTATTATTGGTACACTGTAGAATAAACACACCAAAATACACATGTACAAATATGAAGCCTATAAAAATCAAAGTACAGAAATCAATGCCGTTACATCATAATACTCAAGAAAACATTGCGGAACAAGAAGGGGTTGCTTGTAATTTCTTGTTTTCCACATGTATAATTCAAATTACAGTAAATCTTTATATAGAATTAATAATCTGTCAATGCTTGTGTCAATGACATCTGAAACTAAGGTCAATATCATGCATCAAGGCCAAGTGCGTATAGTAAAGAAAAAAAACTATTTTGTATTCCAAGGTCACTGGCCACTGGCCAATAATAAATAACAATAAGCATGTTACCTTCCACAGAAATAGTTTGGTTTTTTTAATAGCGTTTAGCGCCACTTTTAAAACGATTTCAGTCATAATGAATTCCTGTTATTTATCCAACCTGTACTCCAACTACATCCTTTCAGAGACTCGATTGGTGGGGGACAAACATTGGGAAGGATATTTGTTGCGATCGGGGATCGAACCCTGGACATCATGAATGAGACTCCGTCAGACTACCAATTGCACATTGCCCGCGGCTCGCAGAAATACACCTTTTATAAATATACATCTAAATATACCAATTGAGGTCTATGTAGATAAAGTATTTTATTCACTTTGCAGTAACTATAGGATTTTTCTTTCTCAGCCTTTTGAAATATTTTTATTTTAAAACCTACTAGCTATGAGTAATTCGAAACAAATGGACAATGTCGGACAAAGGCTCATCCCTAGAGGGAACTGACTAGGACATGTTTGAAACATTAGGGGAGTATTCCCTATGTTATAGCATGGTGACTGCAAAGGGCCGCTTAATTCAAACGCGTTAGAAAGATTCTTGAAGATGGTCCCGTCCTGGCAGGCCACCAACCATCAATAAAACCATGGTATGTTAATGGCAGTTCGGCGAAAAGGCACAGCGATATGTTGCTAAGGGGGAAGGTATCCATCGGTAACGAGTCGATGTTATTATCCACATTTTTTTGCAAACGACACAGGTTTCTTCCAAGTGGGTCCCAAATTTTCTAAGAGTTGACCCAAACAAGAGCATTTCTTGCTCTGGTGAGCTAAAAACTAATAATACTTTATGAATTCGCGATCTTCGTGTCTTATGATTAAATGATGTCAAGCGAAAAAAAAAAACATTTCACAAATTTTGATACATTTCTATGCCACTATTTGTTGTGCGCAAGCAAATGAAATTGCTGCGAGTTCAAAATTTTGTTCGTGGAGGTATGAATGATTTCTTCGGCCAATCATAACGCCAATTTTGGATAAAAGAAACTAACAATAAAATTATTTCGATATAAATAACGTTTTAATGAACTCCTCAATTAATTCGATATAAACAACGTTTCAACAGCGTTCTTAACAAAGTACAATTTTAAAATTTTAAAAATCAGCAAAGTATTATGGGGAGAATGGACATTTTCTCTTAATAGCTATCTGTCTTTTTACCAAAGTGCTTTCTATACTATTCGATACTTTGTTGTAATTAGCGCGTATTGTGATTGTCGCCTTCTTTCTGTTTTAGACTTTTCTTCAGTTTTGCCATTTTGTCATCGGTTAACAAGCGTCTTTCCCGAAATCTTCATAGTTCGTCCCGTAAATTTGAGTTTCGTTCCTTGATGAATGCAGGGTGGGATCGAACATGGTCCGCTGCCATGGCAACCAATTTCAAAAACTCATCCTTGTCGACCGTGTAGTTGTTTGACTTCGGCATTATATTTGGGTCCTAAAATAACCGCAGAACATAATTTTTGACAGGCAGGCGAACAAAGAATGAAATAAGCAACTACTTAAGGTAAAGGGAGCCAAGATAGAACTAGATCAACTAGATTAGTTACTCGAAAGCAAGTGTTTGTAACTGGATGAACAGAAACCGGTGTTGCCACTAATGTCATCATTTATTCTTTAAAACAATGGAATGTCACCAAATTCATTGCGTTCTACAAGCATTTACAGGAAGTGAGAAAGACAGAGCCAAAATTGTGATCTCGAGAGCAGCAACAAATAGAATTGCCAATAATACTCTCTTCCTTTGATATAAATAAAAAGATTACGAAATTCAAAAGTGATTTTTGTTATGGCCATACAAGCATTTCCAGCAAGTTTGAAAACGACTCATCAACATTGTAACCTTTCGGAGTCTACAGTGTCAGTCAATAAGACCCATTCTCGTCCGATCCAATGAAATGTTTTTAAGCGGGCACCCACCAATATACGGAGTTACTCCGCATGACCAGTTACTTCCCTTGAACCGCTGGGTAGTTCCGTCTGTATTTGTACACTGTCTATGCAAAGGATTACGTAAGAATTCCAATGTTCACCTTACAAAAATAATTTGAACCTTTCCACTCAATTGTTGAAATTGTTCAAGTTCCATAGTCAATTTATTTGAAAGCTAAAATACTTTGAATTACAAAATTGTCACGAATCAACCTGATTAATAGGAGCGACCGACTATTGTCGTCTTAAGAGATGAAGAGAATATTTTTTGTTTTCATGGAGGTATGAACCGAAAAACCTAATCACACTGTATGAATACGCGAAGCGGATTCATACGTTGTGTGATTAGGTTTTTCGGTTCATACCTCCATGAAAACAAAAAATATTCTCTTCGTTTCTTATAATTTAATAGCATAGAGCTTCGTTTCTTATAATTTAATAATACAAAAGCTTTACAAATTTTGATACATTTTTGTATGGGACTATTTTGTGCGGAAGCATACAAAATCTCTTCCTTCTCAAAGTTTTGTTTATGGAGTTATGAATAAATTTCTTCGACCAATTAAAACGCTCGTTTTTGATAGACGAAACTAAAAATTAAATCATTTATAAATGAAATTAGCACGCGTCTTTCCCAAGCGTTAAACTTGCATATAAGATTATTCAAAAGCATTGAAAAATAAAAAATCCATACAGTAAATTATCTTTTTGTTTGTTTGTATATAACAACATAGCACCACACACATTTCAATAGCCGTTCATCATAACGCCCATTTCGGATAGAAGAAACTAACAATAAAATTACTGCGATATGAATAACGTTTTAATGAACTCCTTTAATGAAATGATCATTTAGACTGGAAACTTGAACATCGACATTGGCCGACATCTATGTGAAGCATTATTGTTGGTTCGGCGACTTAAATGCCATAACTACAGCTTATTCAAGCTGTAGTTACGGCCTTTAGGTCGCCAACCAACAATTTTAACCTTTTGTAACATGTAAATGTAATTGGCAATACATTTTGCAAAATAAAGCCGTTTGATAATGAAGTGAAACTCCCTATCTGTGGCCAGTGGATGGGGCAAGTGGGTTGGGCCATCGGAGCCAGATTCTTGCGGTCCATCAATTTACTTAACCTGTGATTGCGGATATATTTTATCCAATTTCTCTAATGTGAAATATTTCAACCCTCTCAGTCTTGCTAAATCGAGGTAGCATTTAACATCTTCGCAGTTGTATCTGTAATGATAAATGGGGAATATTATGATACGATAGAGATAAAAACATCTCGTATTTTCTTTGGGGTGCGGGGTAAAATTTTGATACTTCACGAGATCGAAGGTCGAGTGGAATATCTAATTCTCCTCCACAGAGAAAAGCAAATACAAAATTGTGTATAGCAATCGTAACATAATTTTCACTTAAATACCAATTCTTTATGAAACATGTTCGATGAAATAACGAGAAAATCTGGTTATTCCCTTATTCCCCATTATTCTGATTACGTTTATTTGCAATATGACGTCATATACATAATGAAATTGAAGTCATTTTAGACAGCCTTATATGAAACCGTATTGGGCATTATCGTCTACGGATTTTTCTTACGTGACCGATTTTGTCTATGTGGAATGTATATACTTAACTAGACGTATTTATAGGTATATAATAAATACTATGAAACAATGTCGTTTAAAAAATCCTGTGCATCTAGCAGAAAGGGATTTAAGTACAAGTACTAAGATTATTATTCTTTAAAGCCTCAAGTCACAGCAAGGCAACGGTTACATTGAAAAAAGAGTAAACAAGAAATTGTTTTTTTAATAAAACCATATGTTCCCCACTAACTGCATGTAGATAGATTGGGTAAAAAGGCGGTCACTTCGAAACTAGACGCCATTTTGAAAAGAAAAAAAGTTTCCAACGAAACTACAGATGATACTGCAGAAGTGTGTAAGGTTAATCGAATTCGGTCCAACGTTTACTGATCATTTCTCCGGACAATGCAGTGTCAACTTACAGAGGGAAAAAACAAAATTGAATTGCACAACTAGAGTTAATACTGAACAAGTGTGTGAAGTTTCGTTAAAAACAGCCCTATAGTAATTGAGCATCCCACCGGACAAAAGATGTCGATTTACAGAGTAAGTGGCGGCCATTTCGAAACCGGTTGTTATTTGAAAGAAAAAATGCCATGCACAACTACAGCAGACACAGAGCAAGTGTCATCAGTTTCTTTAAATCGGTCCAATAGTAATTGAGTATTTCTCTGTACAAAAATTATCGATTTGCGGAATAAAATAGCGATCATTTTGAAACCTGCCACCATTTTGACGGAACATTTGTTTCTGGCACAGCTACAGATGAAACTGGACAAGTGTGTGAAGTTTCACCGAAATCGATCTGATGGCTACTAAGCTTTCATCAGAAAAATAACTGTCGAGTAAAATTGGCGTCCATTTCAAAAAACCGGTGGCCCCTTTGAAAAAAAGTGACGTGCACAACTAGAGGTGATACTGAACAAATGTATTATATTCTATCGAAATTGGCCGAACGGTTACTCAGCATTTGTCCAGACAAGAAATAGTGAGCCGTAAGACATACACACGGCTCAGGCAAGAACAGTATGTCTCCCATATAGTGGGGAGACATAATTGAAATATAAAATATCAGGATTTTCTTCCTTCCCGCAATGCATAGATTTGTATATTTATGGGCTACTTGACCAATCGCGGCTGTCAGTCAACAGCCAGTCGACCAATGAAATCATTCATTGAGAAAAGAAATGCGTTCTGATCTCCGACATTGGCCATTTTTGTAAACATTTTTTCTTGGTTTGGCGTCTTAAACGCCTGAACTACAGCTTATTCAAGCTGTAGTTCAGGCGTTTAAGTCGCAAACCAACCATTTTACTTTTTGTTACATGCTACTGGCCATAAGTTTTGTAAAATAACGCCGTTTAATATCGAAGCGGAATCAAATGGGCGTTGCAAGCGTAGTAAGTCGGTGGGACCAGCGATTGGTCAATTTGTAAATGCATTATAAAAATATATGAATTACTTTTTGTAGTCTGTTTCTAAAGATTCGTAACCGCATCTTTGCTCCAGAAGTGTCTACGAAATTAATTTCGATATTAAGACCGATTATACGGGTTTTATCCATGAAAAAAATTACAATTATGATGAAAATAATAAAGATAATGAAATTAATAAAAACGATGAAATGTTTGACTGACAACTTACATTTCAATGACAGCCCCCCAATCGGGTTGAAATAACATATGTGTTAATCCGGCACCATGCATTCCGATGAAGATGTCGGAGTTATGGGATATCTGAAATTTGATTTCAGTAATGAAAATATAATATGTTATTTTGGAGATTTGGTAAAAATTGCTCGAAGAATTTTTTTAAAATAGCTTTTTAATTGTCAATAATGAAATGAACAAATGGACCAAAAAGGTCCTATATCGCTCACCTGAATATGATGATTCAGTGCTTTATATATATACAAAATATCAAATCTCTACACCTAATGATTTTGGCGTAAATATTCCATTATTCGGTATTACTATGAAAATCAGGGACCGCACTGACAAGAGCTACTTTTCAGAATACAGCAATTCTTTGGAGTAATTGGGTAGTGGGTCAATAGGTATTGATATACACCTAATATTAAAGCTTTATGCGTTATAGTTGGGGAGAAAAAGACTTAAAAGACTTCCTTCTTTTTTCCTTTGTAAAATCAGGAATCACGCAGAAAAAGGGCTAATTTTCCGAGCAATGTAATTCTTTGAAGTATGTTGGCAGAGGGTCAATAGATGATTATTTATATCAAATATCAAAATTCTAGGCCTTATGGTTTGGGAGGAGAAGATTTTTTTTTCAATGGCAACTGGAGTTCTACATTGAATTCAATTCTTTAAAGTAATTTGAAAGAACGTGACTTAAGGTTCATTTCTGTGAAGTTTGGTTGAATTTCATGGTTGGTTTATGGGAGTAGATTTTTTTGTTATTGTGAACGGGCGGACGGACAAGACAGATTGACGGTCGCCGGACGATGACCGATCACAATAGCTCACGCAGAGCACTTATGCTCAGGTGAGCTAAAATATGTGACATGAAAACAAAGAAAGAACTAAGCAGAAGTTATTACCTTAATTTGATCCAAAAACGGCATTTCCCTGAGGAGAAGAAAAAGAAGTTAGAGATAAAGAGATTTTTTTTCACAAAGGTCTGAAACGAAAAACCTAATCTCATAAGTATGATTATGTTTTAACCCTCGTCATACTGAGTAAAATTCTTGTTAAAAATTGTATTCAAAATCAAAGGGTTGAAAACACTGAAATACCATAAATTGTGGGTCAATAGTTCTTATGTTAATTAAATCTTATAAATATTTTAAGTCGCAACTCGAAAGAAAGTAGCCCTGCACCTAAAATCCGTATTCGTCGAGTACCTCGTATAATGCAAAGACACATGATATTTTCGTGCTACACTTTAATGAAGTTCAGCTTCAATCAGTCATTAAACATGCCAACACACATATCCAACATATTATATTGCATCTTATCCGAAGGGTTTCCACTCATTTTACACATTTTGGCATTGTAAGTCTATTTTCAGAATTGTGTTACGTGTATACTGAAATTTCTACACAATGAAGTTTAATTCAACCTTCGTGAATTGTAGAGTTCTAACACAGAATGGAGTTACGTGTCTACCCAATGTAGATTGATTTTCATAGAGAAGCTAACAGTAGATTTGTCATTATTCTGAAGAATTACAAACTCTATGCATGTTATCGGGGTTTTAATATTTATCATAAAATTCTCGGAGTTTATAAAGTATGTAAGGTATATATCTAAAATTTTGCCTATCTTCTGGTATATAATAAAAGGAATACAATAGTCTTTCTTTCTTACAGGCCTTATTTTGTCGCATAGCTTGTGTAGAGAACCATTTGGTTCGACCTTCGGTCTCGTCAAATAGTATTCTACACAAGCTACTCGACAGACTAAATTACGGCCTGTGAGAAAGAAAGGCTGTCATAATATTACATGATACATATCTTAAAAACCCTAAAGGTGGTGTAGACTAAAATCAGACTGCTCATATGTTCAGGCTGGTCTTAGTTTATACCACCTCAACAAGCAAGATCATTCAGGGTTCAGCATGACAATGGCTAAGTTTCTTACCTCATAGTAATTAACCCTTGCCATGCTGAGCCCGGAAATATTCCGGTTTTGGCAGGAGATGTAGACCAAGGTCAGCCTGCACACAAGTGCAGTCTGATCTTGGTCTACACCTCCTGCTTGTACTTTTCCTACCAGAGTTGTCAATGAAATTGAATTCTAAAAGAAATATTGATATTTGAACAACAAATTCTATCAATGCTTTCAGTCCTTTGATTTTACAGCAATTCAATAAGGTAAGTTATACAGCATGACAAGATTTAAACAGCAATAATGAATTACCAGTTTAGGGTAGTTTCTAGGTACCACCATGTGTACAAGCATGCAAAATAGGTCCGAGTTCAGAGTGTATCCATATTATATGAATACGTTTCATATATGGTAGGAAACATTGTGAGAAAAACGTTGTTTGTTACAAGCAGTTTCTTTTGTGATACTGTTTTCTAAAGCTGTGTTTTCGTCATTCCGCCAAAATATTTGAATGTGTGCAAATTGGTGAAACGATTTTGTGCGCCGTGTTTTAAACCAAAATTATAAATATTCATTAGATCCTAGTCTAGATTTTGCCTTTTGGCGACCAAAATGTCGTAAATACAGCTCTTTACTGAATCTTGGTCTCCCACCGAGGATTTTGTTTCACTCATCGTATAAGTATTTAAAAAAACTTACCTGAATTTATAAGCAGCAAGCCTCACTTCTAATTCGTCATTCAAGCTCAGTGCTGTTACAAGCTATCGGAAGAAATAAACATAAACAAAAAGCCAGAAATGAAAACAAAATAATAGATTTTATTCATAATACACAATTAATGTTTATTAACATAACCTTAGCTTTCGACCTTAAATTTCACGTTCAAAGCAAAGCAGAATTCAGCAATTTTTCTGAAGTCAATGTAAATTAGACCTGCATTATTAATTCTTGTCATGCTGAGCCCGGAATATTCCTATATCGGCTGGAGGCATAGACAAAGATCAGCCTGCACATACGTGCAAAATCTGATTTAAGTCTACAACATCTGCTTGTCCCTTTAAAGTCAGATTGTCTGTAAAACAATTTTTCTAAAGAAATATTGAGCCACAATCAGGCAATCCATTACTTTCAATCCTTTGATTTTAATAAACCTCGTAAATCAAATTCAGCATGACCAGTTTTAAGCTACAAACAAAATAACGGGTAACGAATTTTGCAAGAAATGAACATTTCTAGAATTGAGGGATAATTGCGATATTGTTTTAAGTGTCTATAGAATGTAAAGACATTTAGAACAGCATCGCAGATAACAATCAAACGGTCAAATAAATATTGGCATGTTCTAGATATGGCAACTAAGATTGTTGCATTACATTACAGACAGTATAACATCTACCCAGATCATTCATTTTCCGATCATTTTCCAGTTTCAAGTATGACGTGAAAATAAGAAACGGGAAAATTGCCAGTCTGTTTTAGCATAAAAGTTTCAAAAACTTTACACTGGGCTATTATCAAAATGATTTAAGTGCTTCAGAGAGACCTTGATTGGACTGAGCATGACCCAGAAAATGCTCTTTCAATTTTTCGGAGTTTTATCTATACATGCCCCAATTAGGTTAAAATGCGTCAAAAGTAATCATCCCCCCAAATAGATAAATACCGAGGTAAAACGAGCAATGTACGAATGAGATCGCTTAAATAGATTACAAAAATGGGATTAGTATAAAACTATGAGAACCGAGGAAGCGTCTCATTAAAAATTCAAGAAAGATTCTATAACTATAACATTAATAAATGTACAAATAGTAAAGAAAAAAACTTGAATGATTTAATTTTTAGTTTCGTCTATCAAAAATGGAAGTTCTGATTGGTTCGAAGAAGTTATTCATACCTGCGTGAACAAAATTTTGAGCACGCAGCCATTTTGTATGTTTTCGCATAAAAAGTTCCACACAAAGAATATCGAAAATTGTAAGGTTTTTGCTTTTTTCGCTCGATGCTTTTAAGTTAAAATAAATGAAGAGATTTTTTTTGTTTTCATGGAGGTATGAACCGAAAAACCAATCACACGTATGGATGAATACCCTTCCCGTATTCATACACCATGAAAACATAAAATATTCTCTTCGTCTCTTAAATTGAATACAAAACAATGACAATTTAGTTACTGATCCTACCCCGTTACATCCGCAAAATAATTTTCAATGGGGAACGTTTCCGAGGAATACAGTATATCATAGGCTCTTTCAATGATCATTTCATCAATATAGCAAACATTGTCAAAAAGTCATAATTCAAAGAAGCGATTTTTTCCTACCTGCAATCACATTTAAAGAATAATTTGAAAGGCTAAGTTTTTATTATAGATTTCATCACACCATTAGAAATGTGTAAAACGATTCGTAATCTTGACAAAAATAAACCAACTGGATTGTATCAGTTCCTCTATTTTGAAATCTCGTAGCGATCATATACTTTTATTATTAAAATCTATTTTCAAAAACAGTATAGCAAAAGCTGTATTTCAAATGCTTTTAAGGAAACGTATGTTAAGGAAAGATCCGAATGATTACAAGCCAATATCTATATTGCCGACTATTTAAAGATCTTTGGACGCCATTTATCGAAACAGTAATTATCATTCCTGACTAAAAATAATGTACCATTTAGGTTTCAGAAAAAACATTCTTGTTAAACAGCCCGACTGATTTATCAGAAAAGAACAGATCTTTATTTCAATAAGTCAACTTATTGCTTCGATTTCGTAGATCTAAAGAAGGCCTTTGATCTTGTTGATCATAAAATTGTACTATTTAAGCTAAGGTTACACAATTTCTCGATGAATTCATTAGCAATGTTTGAATCTTATTTTTCTGACAGAAAACAGTATTTTAAGAATACTATTTCTCTCCCTCGAGTATTCTATTTAGCGGTGTCTCACAAGCTTCTCTATTAGGGCCGCTGCTATTTTAATTTACAAAAACGACATTGATTTACATGTTGATGGCTAAAGTTTAGACCTATATATGCAGATGATTCGACACTCTATAAATCTGGAGTAAACATTTTGAAATACAAACTAACCTACAAAATAGTTTGAAAGTCTATACTTTCATGCTATTCATATAACATGCTTGTCAATACAATTAAAACAAACTGTTGGACTAAACTATAGATTAAAGAATATCAAGCTAGATTTTAATAGTAAATGTTCGCGTTTAATTCGTTGAATCTAATAAGATCTTGGGTGTACATGTTGACAACTTCTGTCATGGTATATTCATATTGACAAAACTTGCTTGAGATCAACAGTAAAATCAATTAGCTCAAAATAATTTCGAATTATCTCACTATAGAAATGAAGCAACTATTTTAGAATTCGTATATACTTCCTTCCTTTGACTATTGACAATTTGGTGGAAAAGTGCTAAATATAGGACCTCTAAATTATCTGCATTTTAAAAAAAGGACAGCTCACGTTATTTGGGCGCTGTATCAAGGACATCGTCTATTGAACTTTTCACTAAACTTAATTGGACGAATTTTGAAAAGCGATGTATTTATCACACTAGTGTTTTAACTCTTAAATGATGTAATAACCTTTCACCAGAATATATGAATGGAGTCACTTTTGTAACAACACTAACTATAGCTTTAGGTCATCGGCACATAGTTACACCACACACTCAAAATATAATACGTTTTTCAAGAAACGAACTTTCTCATACTGTAGCATGGTGTTATCTAGCTTCAAATTTAATTTTAACAATATCTACTAGTGAACATATCAACAGACCAAGTAGAGAATATATAAGTGATTACCCCATAAACACACGACGACGCTTTTTGACGCCCTCAAGAAAAACAGTGTTGGAAAACATTGTGAAAAATAAAGAAATTGCTTTTTACAAGCAATTTCTTCTTTTTTCCACAATATTTTCTACCCTACTGAATGGTTATATTTTTCCAATTAAATTCATTTTAAATTATCGTCTGCAAAACCTTTAATTTTGGACAGGTCTAAAATATTGCAAAACAGGAAAGGGTTAATGTTCTACATTCATAACCTAAGATATTATTAATACTAGAGTAAGGACTTGGATAAGTCCGTGTATCCGCACAGTCTGATCGGATTCGTTGTTTGAATGAGATTTTTCGCAGTTTTGAACTTTATTTTACTTATTTACGGCAAACTTCACCTACTCATGTGCTGCCTTGATCTTTTCTGGGGCTCTGAATGTCTTTCCCAAAAACATACCAAAATGAAAAATGGCAAAGCCAGGCTTCGAACCAAAAATCTATACAAAAGTATCTTTAAATGATCGAGGAATCCTCATGCGTGGCAGACATCCAATGACAATGTTATACAGACATTTGAATTGGCGAATCGCTGGCCACGCGCCCTTGCCTCCGACAGGAAGTTGCGTTATTTCGAAGAACTTGTGGTGGGATTCACTTTTTTTTTAATAAACGGGTTGGCGACGTAAGCGTCCTAGGCTATCTGCATTTGGCGAATCATTAACTACGCGCTCTTGCCTCAAACAGAAAGTTCGACTTAGATATCAAAATGCGTTATCTCGAAAAACTTATTGGGAGATTTACGCAACACATTAAAAACTATTTGGTTGGCGATCTAAGCGTCGAACTACAGCTTGAATATGATGTAATTAAGACGTTTATGTCTCAAAACCAATAGAATTCTTAACATTAATGTCGGAGGTCCAAGTTAACTTCTGGCTTAAATAAATGATTTGATTGGTCAATCGACTCTTTGATTGACATCAGCAAACCTTCAACTGAGGGAAGTCTCACACGAAGGCTCAAATGGTATGTTTTACCTCGTTTTGGTTCAGTATATTCCTTGTATTTGATGATCTGTCTAACAAAGTTACTCGTATTTTGTCTTTCTGAAAATACATGTCAACTACAGGATTATTCATTTAACTATATAGATAGATAGGTGATAGATAGATAGTTTATTTGACGTAAACTTTACAGTTTCTTGTCATATACAAATATACATATACAATTTAACAAAACAAAACACAACTCGTGACATTTACACGAACAATCTACAATTTCTTATTTATCCTGGAAGAGATGCAGGGAAAAAATGAAAAAATACAAGGAACAAATATAACCAAATTAAGTATTGAATGCTATACCAGTTCTACGTAAAAAACCTTCTTTTAAAAATTTATAAAGGTTCAGGAGAATAGTTTTATCATTAGATTTCATCAAATTAATTAAGTTCACCTTATTTCGGCGAGAGTAAAATTGTTTTTTAGAAAAGTTTTTCTAATATATCGATGGCTTAGAGCAAAAACATAGTATGGCTCTATACATTGTATAGAGCCATACTATGTTTTTGCTCTAAGCCCTCGATATACCATTTACCGTCATAGGGCAGTCGGTAGCGCATTAGACTCTCAATTTTCAATCATGGGTTGTCATGAGTTCGATCCCCGGCGGTCGATAATCGTTAACCTAAGTGGGGTAGCAGCTTAAGGTAGTGGTAGTACTGGCGTGAAAAACACCAGGAATCCATTGCTAGGTGCTCTAGCCGCTGCGATATGACTGAAATACTGTTAAATGTGGCATAAAATCCAATTTAATCAATCAAAACCAACAAAGTTACTCGTATTTTGTCTTTCTGAAAATACACGTCAAATAGAGGATGATTCATAAAACTATACATACCATTTACAAAATGAAAATAATTTGTTTTGTTTTCATTAAGGTATGAACCTAAAACCTTAATCACTCTGTATGAATATACGAAGCGGTTTCACACATTAGTGTGATTAAGTTTTTAGGTTCATATCTCAATGAAACTAAAATATATTCCATTCATTTTTTATGAATTAATTCCGTCTAGCAAACAAATCATATATTTTACTATTTCTTGGTAAATTGTATGTATCTTTTTTGCGCACAAGGATACAAAATAGTAGTGTGCTCAATATTTGTTCATGGAAATATGAACAAGAACAGTTTAGCCAATCAAAAAGCGTAAATCTTGACAAACTAAAATTAAAATATTAAATTTGGCCACAATTCAATAAGAGATACTACTGAATATCAAATATTCTTTCAAGTGGATCGCAGTGATTTTATTTTCGTTATGGATAATGAATTTCACAAGTGCGACATATTTCAAAATGTATCTTCACATTTCAAAATGTATCTTCACATTTCGTTTAGAAAAAAAACTTCTGCTAAATTCCAGATAAAATTAAGATAAAGCGTCAAACGGTCAAAAGGGAGACTGACATATATAAATACGCCCTCTATCAATTAACCAATCATGGTATCAATCAAATAATCAGTCCACAAATGAAAACATTCATTTAGACCAAAAATGAGTTTTTAACTCCAACAATAGCCGCAATTTTTGTTAACATTTTTTGTTGGTTTAGCGACTTAAACGTCATAACTACAGCTTATTTAAGCTGTAGTTACAACGTTTTAGTCGCCAACCAACCTTTTTGCTGTCTTGTTTCATGCTACTAGCCATAAATTTTGCCGAATCGAAGCGGAACTTCTTGTCGAAGTCAATGGGCGGGGCTAACGAAGTTAGTGGGCGGGGCCAGCGATCGGTAAATTGATCGAAGGGCGTGATTCATTTCCAAAAGGAATTTCGCAGGTACCTACAAGAAATTGATTCACTTACATCCGGCTTGTCATGGTCAATTTTTAATCTGTGTAGCACGTGCTCTGAAAATGCTTTAAATAAACCGCTACCATAGCACCCTGGAGTCTGAAAAGGTAGAATGTTTATCAAAATGATACAAACAATAAATGAATATTTCAAGTAAAGATCAAGTTGTCTTCCTTCCACTGAATTATAGCTATATTTCTTCTCCGCCAAACGTGAGAATATAGATAGTGAAAATATAGCTTTTGTTGTTCATGAAATGAAAGATCAACCGTCTTACACGTACAACAACAACAACGAAAAAAACGTTCTGTGTTGTTGTGTGTGTATGTGTTTGTGGATGTATTTGATGTTGTTTTTGTTTTCAAAGAAAAAACAACAACAACGAAACGAACAACAACAACAAAATCATATAAAATATAAAATATGAAGACAGATAAGAAAGAAAACTCTGTATAGTGATATAAATTCAACAACGGCTTTGGTCCAGCATAATAAAGATAATGAGCGAGGTATAAGAGTGATCCAATCGAGTGATAAGTCACTAAATAAGCTCCATAATTCAAAGAATACTATAAAAAAGAGCAGCTTATTTGAAATTTAAAAAATAAAAGAAAACGTGTGCACTCTCACGATGTTAAGATGAACGAAGACAAAGAATAATCATCAAAACATTGGGTATAATATTTTGATTATTACACTTGCCTTTTTTTCTGAAAATAAAATGGGAGGGAAATTATCAACTTTTTATCAACTGTTTAAGCATTTTTTGTAACCCTTTCTATTAGAGACTACAGATTTTAAAGTTTGTAAAATCTTTATTGAAAAAGATGCAGCATTCTTTTCCCCTTTTTGATTACGTGGACAAGAATAATAAAGCGAGGACAAATTAGTTCACCATTATGAGTAGATCTTTGATCTTCTAACGGCACTCCTTCTAGGGAAAGTACAAACTATCTACTTCTTAAATCAAAATTCCTTTTCGGTCGTGTGTTTTAAAGGACTTTTATTTTAGAGTTATGATGATTCTTATTGGATAATCTTCTCAGATGATGAAATTCTAAATTCTTTGTCTTTTGGGGTAGAAAACACATGTGGGCATTGAAGAAATCGCTTAGATCAAGCAATTTCTTCTATGTCGACAATGTTTTCAGAAGCTTTTTACCTCGTGGGCGTAAACAAGAAGAATTGTGCGGGAATGAGCTTAGGAAGAGTAGAAATAATCATCGGTAAAACAAGAGGTTGCCCATTTGACGCTTTTCTGCCCACTCCACTAATGTCCGCGAGGGCATTTTAAACATCAGGTATTAAACGATATTATTTTTGTCAATTTGTTTGTTTGTTTTACTGAGGTTTAACGCCGCTTTTTACAATTTTTTCTGTCATATCGCGATGGCTGAAGCACCCAACAACCTGACGGACGATCCAAGGAGAGATTCTTGTGAAGGACTATACCTAAAACATCAAATCCAATAATTGATTTAGGGTAGATTTTTAAAGAGCTAACCATTTGTTCTCTTTCAGATCTTATGAGCCCTACGGTAACCCCGGATATATCATATACCTTCCGAATTTACTAATAAGATATATTTATTGCACGTTGACAAATCGGGCCTTTGAGAGGCTGTACAAGGATTATTTGAGTGAGGTTTTGGGTTAACTCCAACCATCAAAGAACGACAGACACCATGCCACCTCAATAGCCCAGCTGGCCTTCGACCACTAGAGCATAAAGGGGTAGATATTTGACTTTACCAGCGGTGTTGAGTAAAATAATCCAAATGTCGCCCTGGCTAAAATAGGAAACATTGCTTCTCTGACACAGATCTGAAAAATCATATGAATTAAGTGCGTTGGTTTTATTAAAAAGGTGTTCTTTTCTGGACACACAATAAAACTTCCCGTGAACTTAAGAATACACTATAGTAATTTTATAGTATAACTTCTTATACCCGAAAATGTGTCATTGACATTAAACCTTGGAATAAACGAGTTTTAGACCACAAACAAACTATATAAAAGCTGTGTTTCTTAAGTTGCTATAACAATGAGTATGCATGATTTTATAAATAAAACACATACACACTCTCACACACAAACACACACACACACACACACACAACATTAGCTCACCATTTCCATGAAAAAGTTATAAATCAAGCGCTATCGACAAGACAACATTCCCTGTGTAAATAAATGTATGAGGGGCGGTTTAAAAGTTTGTGGGACTATGTAGATAAAAATATTATAACCAGTGACAGTAGGATTTTTCTCCCTCTTTTTTTTAACAGAATTTGATTCTCAAACCCATCCCTACTGAGTAATTCTAAACAAATAGACAATATTATTCATTACCTGGGTATTAAAGGAATTCAAGACATGATACCAACATTTTTAGGGGGGGGGGGGGCATAACCATGCTATATCATTGTGAAGAAATTTAAACGCTAAAGAGAAAATCTTAACGATGACCACCGTCCAGCAGGCAGCCAACTATCAACTTCAATAAACTTTATGATGTGATTATGGTAGATTGGCTAAGTACAAAGCGGTAAGTTGCTTCACAGGTAGATATCTGACAGGAACAAGTTTATATATAGCGATTCACAGATGATGGAGATTTCTACCAGATTGGTCTCAAAGCTTTTGAGTGTTGACTAAAACGAACAAAGTGTAACTTGTTTAAGGAAAAGATTGTCGTGTTTATGGATCCCGGTGAATTCCTCAAGAATTCTGTAACTGTTGACACATGGGTTTACTACTTAGAACCTGAGACAAAACAAAAGTTCAGACGATCGAAACATCAAGGATCGACATCCCCGAAAAAGGCTAAGCCAATATCATCCGCTAGGAAGGTGACGGCCATAGTTTCTTGGGGGTGGGGGTGGGGAGTGGGGGCAACAGGCATGCTGCTATCAGAATGAACAGAAAGGGTTCACACTATAACTGGGAGGTAAAATGCTAACCTTATGATCCAGCTCCGCGAAAAAAATACGAGAGAAAAGGCGCGGAAGACTGCCATTATTGTGCTCTTCTACCAGGACAATGCTCCAGCACACAAGGAAAATGTTGCCATGGCCGGCATTTAGAAATTTTGGTTTCCAACTGAAAACCTTATTCATCTGATTTACCACCCGCTGAATATTACCAATTCCCGAAAACGAAAACAGAACTAAGCGGTCGCCACTTTGTATTGATATAGTGTTAATGTTTTGGTGGCCTATGGTTTAACTTTCTACAGGTATAGCTATACAAAATGCTTTAACATCGTTGGACAAAGTGTACAAGCTTGCAATGTGATTATCTGGAAAAAGAAATGAAAATATTTAGTTTAAACCGCTTTTCCATGCCTAGGGGCTTGACTTTTTAATGACTCCTTGTACACTTACCCTTTTTGAGTGGTAGTTATATAGAAAGTCTACGGGAAGATCTGTAAAAGCATCAAATGTTTCTTTGAACATGTCCCCATATCTGTAACTATTCTGTTGACAAAGTGGATAAATCGTTATTAAAAATTTCCAACCAAATCCCTTTCTGTTTCGTTCATTTGTACAAGACGATAAGGGCATCTGATTGCGTTTTTTATTGCTTTTTGATAGAAAATTCTTTATATTATCAAAGAAAGAAAGACAGGCAGATAATTGACCATTCGCGGCAGTCAATCAAATAATCAATCGACCAATGAAATCATTCATTAGACTGGCAGTTCAGTTTGAACTACGACACTGGCCGCCAATTGGTAATGATTTTGGTGGTATGGCGACCTAAACGTTGTAACTACAGTTACGAATTTTTTCGTCTTTTTGTATTGAAAACATTGTAAATAATGAGAAATTGCTTGTTACAAGCAATTTCTTCATTTTCCACAATGTTTCCAAAGCTTTTTTAAAGGAGGAGTGTATTGAAATGGGTTAACAAACGAATAACAATCTCTAATTTTCTAAACTGTCGATTAATGACAAGTCTTCAAAAATGGCTACGCGATAAACAAAAAGACTGAATTAATTCTGTAAAAAAAAACACTTCAACCAAGCCTTAGATTTATTCAAATACCTTGGCAAATCAAATTAATGCATGTTTTCCTGGTACTAAAGTCACAACTCAAACGAAAATCACAACGAAACAAAAAAAACTGCACACGAAAGCATGATGCTGGGCTGCTAGGTGTTAGACATCGAAAAAAGTCTAAAAGGGAAGTTATTTAGAGTTACCCACCTTGAAGTTTAGATTACTCTTTTAATATTAAAGATATTTTCCAATTTTTAGAAATGATTGATATATATCACGAAATGTAAAAGGTTTTGAACGACGACATAGCCGTAGATTTAGCAATCCCCCGAGTTTTCTTAGTCGCGCTAAAAGTGAAACGCAAAACAAATGATCAATAAAGAAACCTGCCAGCATCCAGAATATTATCTTTACATCCGTAGTGAATGAGTTGTTGATATGTTGTGAAATATACAAATTCAGAAAGTCACAGAAGTGGTGGTACATGTTTACACCTGAAAATAAGAGTGCCATAGTCATAATATACTCCGCCTTTTTGCAACTAGACATTGTCGCAAAGCGGACTAATACCCACCCCCCAACAGCGCTTGTCCATATACAAGTGCTAACAACCAAAGGGCCATAACAAAAATCGGACTTTTTAAATAAAGGGCCATAACTCAGTCAAAAATCAATGGACCATAACCAAAATACAATATGCATATGTCTGACTTATACCGAGTCTTTCTGTGAAATTTGAATCAAATCCGTCCAATGGTTGCTGAGAAATTGAGCGGACACGATTTTTCACCAAAGGACCCTAACCAAATTGGAATATGCACATCTCTGCTTGATACTGATTATATCAGCAAAGTTTGAATCACATCCGTCAAATGGTTGCCGAGAAATTGAGCGGACATGAAAAGACAGACGGACCGACCGACCGACCGACCGACTGACTGACAGACGAATGGACAAGCTGACTCCTTTATACCCCCCCAAACATAGTTTAGGGGGTATAATTAGACCTATTTTTCTACGATACAGTCTAAAATGACAAAAACGTGACAATATGCGCAAGGTCAGGTGAATGGAAACATTCTGTGAAAATTTTATGCAAATTCGCCCAAAAATGTATGGGGAAACACGTTAACACAATGTGGACGTACGGACGGACAGACGGAGAAAATGATACCAATATACAACCACAATCGGCGGAGTATCAAATGACCCGTCACGCGAAAAGGTACAATCTGGGAAGAACACAAAGTGTCGACCCCAGGTAGCCTGCACTGCAGGCTGCCATTTGTCAATACTTTTCCTGTTGTCTTATTTTCCGAAGGTCGAAACGCCGTTATTGTGGATATCAATACTATGTGACTAGAGCTGGAGCAAAAACATTTTTCAAATATTTGCATGAACATTTTCAGGGTGTCCTTTTTTGCTGGAATGCCATGCATCGATGATATGTAAAAAACTTGAGTTCAAGAGAGCCAGAGACGCTCTACTGAGTGTCAAGTTTTTCCTCAATTAAATCTAATATTTAAAGAACTTAATTGATTAATTGAAGAAGTATGTATAAAATAAAAATACCAAATTGAAATTTATCCCCTGTATTATTTTGAGCAACAATCCTTCGGGCACCTTTTCCTGATCCATTCTATTTTCAGGAGGAACCATCCTCATTATTCTACAACCAACTGTAGAGTTCCCAAGGGGATTATATAATAATTTGGACTTCATCAACGAAACTTATTTCGAAACAAATGATCAATATGATGCCACAATTATTCCACGCATCTTTGAAGAGAATTCGACAAAAAACAACAGTGGACTCTATTGTGTTAACGAGGATAGTTCAATCATTTTTTATAATTTTATAGCTCATTTTCCCGTGATACTTGACGGATCTTACCCATTTTAAAAAGAATCTATCCTTAGGTTTCCGCGATAACTCACTTAAAAGTAAGAAAACGTCGAAAGCATGGTATCCTCAAACTTTCTTTATATATTGATTCAAATAGTTCAACCTCTACCCTCTCACGCTCAATTCCTGATCTTTACGTCCTCATGTTTTTATACTTGAGTAAACGTTTAAGAGATGACGAGAATATTTTTGTTTTCATGGAGTTATGAACAGAAAAATCTGATCACACGTGTTAATACCTCCATGAAAACAAAAATATTCTCTTCATTTATTATAATTTAAAAGCATCGAGCGAAAAAAGCGAAAACTTTACAAATGTTGATACTTTTTTTGTAAGAAACTAGTTTGTGTGGAAGCATACAAAATGGCTGCGTACTCAAAATTTTGTTCATGGAGGTATGAATATTTTTTTTTCAACCAATCAGAACTCCCTTTTTCGATACACAAAACTAAATATTAAGTTATAGTGCATTTACCTTTCTTTCACACAGTATTCTCTTACCTAATGAATGATCGTTTTCAAATACTGTTGAATTTAACTTGTCGTCTGTAGATACCCCTTAGTCAATGCCAACAGCTGAGTAAATTACATATATTCTAAACCTACACGGATTACAATGTCAGTTTTCATATTGCAAACCTCAGTTTTCTCCTACCTGCGTCCAACTTCATGAAAATAACTGGTTTGTTAAAAATGACGTCACAGTGAGCAGTTGTCGTCGGTTGGAAAGGAAAAGACGTAAAATGTTCTAATTCGGCATACCTGGAAGATGTAGAGAAAATAAACCAAAAACAAATTTCATTGACCAATCGCGGCTGTCAATCAAGGAATCAACCGACGAATTAAAAAACTCATTCGGTCCGGAATCGAGCTATGGACTCCAACATCGGTAGACATATTTGTTTAGATTTTTGTTGGTTTGAGGACTTAATTGTCGTAACTACAGCTCATTCAAGAGCACCAGGGCGTATCCAAAAGAGCATGTAGAAGAAGAAAGCGATTAGCCAAGTTCGGGATGAGCAAATTTTCAAAGAAAACACCGCTTTAGATACCCGACTGTCAAAATCGATTCTACGACAGATATGCTATTAACTTAAGTCTGTCAATATCGATTAAAATAAAGATTCCTAATTGGCCGGTCGCTGACACCGCCTACTGACGCCGACGGCGGCGCCCTTTGAATCCAACAAGAAGTTCAATTTCGATATAGCAGAAATTATGGCCATTAACATGTAACAAAGGAGTAAAATATTTGGTTACAAGGCGAATAAGCTGTAGTTACGTCATTTAAGTTGCAAAATCAACAAAAAATAAAAAAAAACTTCTGGCCTAAATGAATTATTTAATAAGTCGATTGATTCTTTGGTAGACAGTTCCGATCGGTCAGTTGACAGAAAATATAAATTGAAATTATTTGGATTAACCGTAAACAATTTATTCTTTTTATTCTTAAATTTATTCATTTGTGGCAGAATAAACGACAAAAGGCCCCCTGGAAAGTCCGAAAGTATTGACCTAGGTCAGACTCCACATGAGCTGGATCAGTTCACTTATCGCTGGTCCAGCCCGCTGACTCCTTAAACCCCGTCCATTGACTGGAAGTTCCGCTTCGAATTTTAACTGCATTATTTCGCAAATTTTATGGCCAGTAGCATGTAACAAAAAAAATAAAATGGTTGGTAAGTGATATAAACGTCGTAACTACAGCTTGAATAAGCTGAGTTACGACGTTTAAGTCGCATAACCAACAAAAAAAGGTTTAAAAATTTGCGGCCAATGTTTGAGTTGAAAGCTCAGGTCCGGGCTGAATAAATGATTTGATTGGTCGGTTGATTCCTTGATTGACAGCCGCGATTGGTCAATTCTCCAATACAAGCACAAAGAACGTGCTTTTATGCTGACTTATTACTAACGAATTACTGGCAAAGCCCGCTGAACCCAAACATGACATTTCAAATGAAATATCACACCACGTTGATTTGTATAATTCAGTCACATAAACAAGAGGACCATGATGGTCCTAAATCGCTACCCTAAGTTTGATGGTTCACGGCTTTATGATATAAACAAAATAGTAAAGACCCCTGTCTAAGTATTTTAGAGAAGATGTTTAAGGATTTCTCTTTAAATTCTAGGTATAATGATGATCCCACCACATAGCACTAATTTCCTGAATATGGTAATACGTACCAAGTATAAAAGCTCTAGGCCTAATGGTTAAGGAGAAGAAGCCTTTCAAAGATATCATTAATTATTCCTAACTAAAATTAGGGATTTCACAGAAAAGGGCTAATGTTTTGAAGTAATTTGGTAGAAGGTCAATAGATGATGATGAGTACCAAATATCAAAGCTCTAGGCTTTATGGTTTGGGACAAGAAGATTTTCAAAGATTTTCTTCTTTATTCCTTTGTAAAATCACGGATCGCACAGAAAAGGGCTAATTTTCGGAGCATGATAAGTTTTTGAAGTATTTTGGTAGAGGGTCAATATATGATGATAAGTACCAAATATCAAAGCTCTAGACCTTATGGTTTGGGAAAAGAAGATCTTTAATGTTTTCCTTCTTTTATTCTATGTAAAATCAGGAATCGCCCATAAAGGGCTAATTTTCAGAATACGGTAATTCTTTGAAGTAGTTTGTTAGAGGGTTAATAGATGATGATTTGGACCAAATATCAAAATTCAAAGCCTAATGATTTGGGAGAAGAAGACTTTTAAGATTTCCTTCTTTTATTCGGTGTAAAATCAGGGAATGCCCAGAAGAAGGCTAATTTTCAGAATACGGTAATTCTTTGAAATATTTTGGTAGAGGGTCAAAAGATGATGATTTGTACCAAATATCAAAGCTCTAGGCCTAATGATTTGGGAGAAGAAGATTTTAAAAGACTTCATTCTTTATTTCTATGTTAAATCAGGGATCACAAAGAAAAGGGCTAATTTTTAGAATACGGCAATTCTTTGAAGAATTTAGTAGAGGGTCAATAGATGATGATGTAAACCAAATACCAAAATTCAAGGCCTTTTGGTGCTGGGACAAGAAGATTTTCAAAGATTTCCTTCTTTATTTCTATGTAAAATCAGGGATCACAAAGAAAAGGGCTAATTTTCAGAAAACGGTAATTCTTTGAAGGATTTTGATAGAGAGTCAATATGATGATGATGTATATCAAATATCAAAGCTCTAGGCCTTATGTTTTGGGCCAAGAAGATTTTTAAAAATTTCCTTCTTTTATTCTATGTAAAATCAGGGATCACAAAGAAAAGGGCTAATTTTCAGAAAACGGCAATTCTTTGAAGGATTTTGATAGAGGGTCAATAGATGATGATGTATACCAAATATTAAAGCTCTAGGCCTTACCTCTTGGGAGGAGAAGATTTTTAAAGATTTCCTTCTTTATTTCTATGTAAAATCAGGGATCGCCAAGAAAAGGGCTAATTTTTATAATACGGTAAATCTTTGAAGTATTTTGGTTGAAGGTCAATAAATGATGATTTGTACCAAATATATAAGCTCTAGGCATTACCGCTTGGGAGGAGAAGATTTCACTCCGTTGCCATGGCAACCAGAGTTCTTCATGGATTTCAATTCTTTGAAGCATTTTGAAAGAGCATGACCTAAGGATCATTTCTGTGAAGTTTTGTTGAAATTCCATGGTTAGTTTAGGAGGAGAAGATTTTTTTGTAATTGTGAACGGACGGACGGACGGACGGACAGACGGACGGACGGACGACGGACGATGACCGATCACAATAGCTCCCCCAGAGCACTTCGTGCTTAGGTGAGCTAAAAAGGGCAAATCGTTGGTGAGCGACCTAAACTTCGTAACCATAGCTTTAGAAAGGTGTAGTTACGACGTTTAGGTCGCCAGCCAACCATTGTACTTATTTGTAACATGCTACTTGCAATTAAATTTGCAAAATAATGCCTTTAAATATCGAAGCGGAACTTCTAGTTAATGGACGGGGCCTAAGGAGTCAGCGGGCGGGGCCAGAGATTATTGAATTGATCCAACTTCCTGTAGGAGTCAAGGGCGGGACCGAATGAGTCGTTGGGGTTGGGCAAAATGAGTAAATGGGTTGGTCCAAATGAGTAAATGGGCGGGGCCAGCGATTGGTCAATTATGTTTATTTTTCCAGTAAGTCACATTGGTGGTTTTGAAAAGGTGAGGTTTGGCGTTGAATCTCCAACGATTTCTCTTGTGCATGAGGCCCAGGTCTATAGCATCCTAGATAGCTGAACAGTGCGTCTAGAATGAATAGAAACTGACTCAAATCAATTTAGAGCAATTTTCTGGTAAATTCGCTATTGATAGAAGACTGTCACGAGTCGTTTAAATCAAATTTAACATCGCCATTGAGTCTATCTTCTCTTGCAATTTTCTCATTTATTCGCTATCTTCTAATAGCCAGTCGAAATATATTTAGAATCGCCATTGACTTAGTTTGATTCTAGCAATTTTCCCATAAATTAGCTTTTAACTGCCGTTTGTCAATTTAAAGCCATTCCTATGCAAAAGTAACTTTCTTACAAACATGAATACCGATAATAGGTGTCAAAATAGAACAAATAGAATATTTTTGTTTGTGATAAGACATTCCTTGGAAAATAGAACAACAAAGCAATGTAACATGTATATAAAAATACCAGGATGATAACTGTCTTTTATCCCGATCTTCTTGTTGGAATTTTTCCTTGTCGAACTTACAATGACCTCCGATTTCTCCCTGTTGCCAGAAATCATCTGTATAGCTGGAATGACATACAACCATACATTTTTTTATTTTAACGATTAAATTTGGTGCAAGATGCAGCTTATAGGCTTCCCGTCTATGTAAATCAAGATAATTATCCGAACATAATTCAGAAGTCACATGTTATTACATTATATATATATTTCAATAACTTAATTCCTCTTCTTGAGACAAAGTTAATTTAATGGTAAATAATCAGCCGCCCTCCTCAGGTGTAATCCTATGAATGAACACGTTTGTTTACGCGACAACAATGGAAATCCCCTTTTCAGAATCAAAAGATTTCATAAAGAAGTGGTCGTATTTTAAAGAACATATACCATACAACTATCAAAATTTATTGGAATTCCTTAGAATCGTGTCAGTGCTAAAACCGTAATTCTGTTTCAAAATGTTTTATAGTTTTACTGTAGTCAATACTAATCATTGTCGCGTTTTGTTTAAAACCTCATAACTACAGCTTGATTCAAGCTGCAGCTTCGGGGATTTAGAATGAGACCGGCAGTATGTTGTATAAACATTCATTCCAAAAATCAACGTAGATACATATTCATGTCCATCTGCTATAGAAAGAAAACATGGTATTATATATATATTCGGTATTTTGCTGATAAGCCCTACACGAAAAGCCTGGTGTTTCTCATCTAAACAAGAATTCTTGAAGTCATTAGAGAGAGATTAATTCAAAGAAATTTTTCGACAAAACTTTTACAACTGATCGCTCCTTTACAAGAAGAATGTGTTTTAATATTAACTGTATTTTACATACGTTGCTCATAAGCCCTGCCCAAAGCACCCTTACTTTCGTCTGATCAAAGAAAGAGGCCCAACCGAGGGATATTCCTGCCTAAATAATTCATATCTAATGAGTAATTTCAGTGAATATTTTTTAACTTTTTTTACTTTTGGTTGTATTTGGTACTGATACGCCCCGCCTAGAACATCCGTTTTTTCGCCCAATCAAATTTCTTTGGGGCATCTGAGAGGAGTATAGACAAGGTACATACATGCAAAAAGTCAATTCTATCCAACAAGTACTGTCAGAGAAGAAGACTTTTTATGTATCAATAGCTGGCACTTCATGCACTTGGCCGCCGTTAACACTCATTTTTGTCGAAGGAATCTAAAATGGGCTGTCCAAAGGACAATTCCCCTGGTATTTGGCGAAATTCTGTCAAGTATATTTAGAGAGGGCGTATGAAAGACAAAAAATGATAAGAAATAAAAAAAGACAACCGTCGGGCAACAGGACATGTCTTCGTGTAACAAGTACAGTTTGTTCCGAGTAACGAAGAATTTCCAATGTTTTAAGAATAACAAAGAGGAATAGGAATACATGATAAAGACAATAATTCAGGATTTTAACGTGGATTTTGCCGAAATTTTTATTACTCACCGCATACCGTGTTGGCGTATACGTTCTAACGTGTTATTCGTCATATCTATATACAAATTTTTTGCATAACAATATCGTGCGTACTTTGTACACGACAACGAAGAATCCTCCTGGAATAAACGTGAAGAGAAAATCTGTATTAGAAAATTCCTAAAAAAGATGGAAGTTTTATTTTATCAAATTATCATTTCTAGGATTAAGACAAATACAGCACAAGAATGAATGAGGCATTCAATTGTTCAAAAACCGAAATACACGTACTTTTGTTTGTGATAAGACATTCCTTGGAAATGATGTAGTTATATAACGTTGGCTGGAGCACCTAATCATGGATTCCTGGTATTTCTCACGCCATTACTTCCCTAGCCTCAAGCTAATTCCACTTCTGTTTACGATTATCAATCAGTTAGAGGAAGACAAACTCAGAAGAAGGAAATTCACCGTGGCAGGTGATTTCACCCAGGAACCTTTGATTATGAGTCTTACGCGCTACCTATGACCGCGGCCACAAAAGAAAGACGGACAAAGAGAAAGAACCATAACAGGTGAACAAACCAACCTCAGTCTCTCCTTTACAAAATGTGAATATTTCATCTTTCATTCCTTTAACATAACCAAAGTCTCCTTCCTTCCAGAATCGCTCTGATAGCGGCTCTCTTTGTCTCGCCCTGGAATACAAAAGGCAAAAAAAAAAATACTAATCACACTGTATGAATGCGCGAAGCGAATTCATACATAAGTGTGATTAGGTTTTTCGGTTCATACCTCGATAAAAACAAAAAAAAGTTTTCTTCATTTCTTATCATTTAATAGCATCGAGCGGAAAAAGCAAAAGCTTTACATATTTTTATACTTTTTTGTATGGGACTATTTTGTGCGGAAACACACAAGCGTGCACAATATCTTGTTGGTTTGGGGTATGAATATTTTTTTCAACCAATCAAAACGCCCGTTTTTGAAAGACGAAACTAAAAAAACAAATTATTTCCATTTTAGCTTGGCGATTTTCGGAGAAAACGCATGGTATTATCAAAGCCTTTGTCTCGTCAGCGTTGTTGTCCGAGATTTCATCAAGACAAACATTCCGACCCATTTTCAGGTTGATTAAGTCTGTAGAGTGTCTACTAAGATTTTCTTACAACCTATTTTTTCATCCCAAGTGATACAATTTGTAACTTGTCCGAGATTCCATTAAGTTAATCATTCTGATCCGTTTTCCAGTCGTTTAGGCTAAAAATAAGGCCTGTAAAGTGTCTACAAGGCTTTTCTAATATTTGACCCAGTGACCAAGTTTCTGGTGAGCTAAAATTAAGTATCAAATGGGAAAGAAAAAAGATGTTATACAATGATTTTTCTATGAGCATGAAAATTCGAAAACTTTTTTGCAAATTGGTTAAATTTTCAAAAATACCAAAACCTTTACCACGGGAAAAAACGTGTCTCTTATCTCATCAAACCTATTTTGTTCCTGAAGATCACATGTCGGCATCGACATCCTTTGGTCAACTGGACAATTTTCTTCATAACCCCAACATTTTTTATCCTTTAAAGCCACCTAGGAAGGAAAAATAGTATTTGAAATGAGATTTTCGTTAACCCATTCCAACACAATCCCCCTTTTTATGTGTTTAAAGAAAATGCATTGGAAAACATTGCTGCAAATAAAGAAATTGCTTGTATCAAGCAATTTCTTTATTTGCAGCAATGTTTTCTACCCCAAAAGAAGAAGAAAAAATCTATCAACTTGACAGTGTCATCTGCAGCTTCTTTCTGGACCAGTCTAAAACTTTGTTGTGTGGGAAACGGTAAAGAAAAGCTGATCTTAACCCTTGTCCTACTGAAAAAGACTTATTCAAAATATCCAGAGCTAGAGCTGTCGCATGAGGACTGGCCAATACTCCTTCCCCTCTGCCGCCTATATTGAAATGAGCCCGAATTGTAACAAGGTATAGTTAGCGGTTAAAATGTGACCGGCCGATTGTGTAGTCCGCTTTCAGTATGACAAGGGTTAACTAAGTCTCGGGTAATAAAAGTTATTAAGCGAGTTTGGGCAAGCTCTTATACATAAGACCAGGTAAAGAATAACCGGTACGTCCGACAAATCCCCGGAAAAAATCAATATCGCGAAAAAGTATACGACCAGATGACGCCATTTAACCCATTCCTTCAAGATCCAACTTTTGTCCCCTACAAAGAAGTTCTTGAAAAAAATGAGTAACTTCCTCATTATCATTAACATCAAGTACAACTTGTCGACTGCAACTCCTTTGAATTTGGACCTTTCTAAAATTTTGACGTCTAGTAATGGCTAAAAAGTGATCCAATCCAAGTGTTAAGGATACAACAAGGATATACGTGCTGGCTGATCACTAAAAAACAATGGTATCTAATTGAATATGTTACTTTCGGTAATACTTATACATTTTATGTGTAGTGTGTGACAAGTAAAGCCAAAAATGTTGGTTTAGCGAATTATACGCCGTAAGTCAGCTAAGGTTCGCCGCCCTTGGTACGACAAGATGAGCTAATCCAAGCAGTAGTTGCAGCGTTTATGACGCCAACCAAACATTCTACTTTTTTGTTTATTAAGAGATGAAGATAATACTTTTTTGTTTTCATGGAGGCATGAAACGAAAAAACCAATTACAGGCTAAAACAAATATAAGATTACAAATTTTGATACATTTTTATTTAACTATTTTGTGCGCAAGGATACAAAATACCTGCGAGCTCAAAATTTTGTTCATGGAGTAATAAATGTTTTTTTCGGCCAATCAGAACTCTCGTTTTTGATAGTTGATTGATTGAATGGGGTTTAACGCCGATTTTAACAATAGTTCAATCACATCGCGGCGGCTGGAGCGCCTAACAATGGATTCCCGGTATATCTCGCACCAGTACTATACCATTACATCCTTTCCTAGCCTCCAGCTGCTATCCCACTTAGGCATACGATTATCCACGAATTGGTGAGAGACAAATTGTTTAAGATAGACGAAATTAAAAATTCCTTCATATGCTATTGGTTATAGATTTTGAAAAATAAAGTCGTTAAGAATCGATTAGTCAGTTGCTTTATATCAACTTCTCAATTTCAGGGTAAAAGGGACCGTTATATTAATGCTATCTTCAGCCTAATATCTAATAATTTAATTGTTAGTTTCGTCTATCAAAAACGAGCGGTCTGATTGGTCGTAAAAATTAATTCATACCTCCATGAACAAAATTTTGAGTACGCAGCCATTTTGAATGCTTCCGCACAAAATAGTTCACTACAAAAAGGTATCAAAATTTGTTAAGTTGTTGCATTTTTCGCTCGATGCTATTAAATTATAAGAAATTAAGAGAATATTTTTGCTTCGCGTATTTATACAGTGTGATTAGATTTTTCGGTTCATACCTCCATGAAAACAAAAAATATTCTCTTCATCTTTTAAATGTTTTCGGCACTTTGTAAAACCGCGATATGCTTTAGAAATAAACATGATTACTAGGTGCATTACGGCATTACGTGAACGTATATTCTGGCTAAACCAGAAATAAGTTTTAAACTCCGACATTGGCCGCCATTTTTGTTAACCTTTACGTTGGTTTTGTGACTTATTCAAGCTGTAGCTACGACGTTTAGGTCGCCAACCAACTATTCTATTTTTCGTTTCCTTCTTCTTACCATATTTTTTTTCAAAACGCAGGGCTTTGGAAAAGGCCCCTAGTAAGCATTTGGGAAAAAACTACCGACAAAATGGCAGTATTGGGAATTTTTCAAGTATAACTATTTTGGTTATTTCTTCCTAATAACATTCTTAAAAAAAAATCTACCATTCCTAATGTGATCAAAAACCATTTTCATATTACATTGTATCAGTTAACAAAGTCATGTAGAAAATTAAGGAAAATCCTTTTTAACAGCTTCAATAATATTGTCATGTGTGACGGAAATAAGTTGTTTGGTTTATTCCATTTCACTGGATTAAGAATTTTTCTCAAAATTGGGAAAAAATTTGGGACCTTTTTAATTTGGAATGGGGCCTTTATTGGGCCCCTGAGAGATGGCAGAAAAAGCCCTGAAACGACGCCGTTAAAAATCGAAGCGAGACTTTCTGTTGGAGTCAGTAGGCTAATCGCTTTTATCCATAAAACAATGTATTTATTTCAATTTAAAGCATTTTCTAAACACCTTATAAAGGATTGTCGATCATCACTTCAGCCAATGAATCGTGTATGGTAATGAGATAATGCGTGAGTTTGATTCTAGTTGAAGAGATTTTCATTAGCTCTGGTGTCAAAAAAGCGTGATCGAGAGTTCTGACCGGGGATTTAATCCATTTATTTGAAAAAAAAATCATGAAGATTTATCGTAACAATATGATTGATTGATTGAACTGGGTAACAGTATTTCAGTCATATCGTGGCGGCTGGAGCACCTACCAATAATTTCTTGGTATTTCTCACACCAGTACTACCACTACATCCTTTCCTATAGCCTCCAGCTGCCTACCTATACTTAGGTTTACGACCGTCACAATATAATGTGACGGTTATCCATCAGATAAATAGAGGATAATAGTTTGTTTCAGTGTAAGATCGATTGATATTCCATTGAGTGAACAACAAAAGCCATATTTTCATGAGTGGCGAAGCCACGAGTGAAAATGTAGCTTTTGTTGTTCACGAAATGAAATATCAATCGATCTTACTCGAAAAACAAACGATTGTTCTATTTCTGTAATGCAAAAATTAGACATAATGCGAAAATGTTATGACAAATTTTCTTAAACCGCGTCTTTTTGCATCTGACTGCTATGCAACGCTTATGATGACGTCACTTATTTTGCTCTGCTTAGATAACGTTAGATAGGGTGAAATGATCGAAAGCGGGGCATAAGTTTTTGATAATTTCACTGGGTAGGCGGTGAGTTTATCAAATGATAATCTACCGTTATTTCTCGATAATCCACATGAAAGCATTAAAGAAAAGACTGATATTCAGGTTGCCAAAAATTGTCCCGAACGTCATCCCTTGAAGCCAGCATTTGATATTGATCAAAGGACACTAAACGGTAGTCAGTACCTTATTCGCGAACCTGAACGCAGGGAAATTTCGACAACATGAAAGGCCTATCGAGTAAGGTGGGAAAATATAGTTAAATCTCGTTGGCAACCGTAAAACTTTCATTTGTTGAGAATAAATGATTCAGTCCCTGTTTTTTATA
This sequence comes from Fragum fragum, assembly GCA_946902895.1. Lineage (NCBI taxonomy): Eukaryota > Metazoa > Mollusca > Bivalvia > Cardiida > Cardiidae > Fragum > Fragum fragum. The sequence goes on along the minus strand of OX336371.1, from coordinate 12,557,822 downwards.
CCTGAGAAAATATCGAGTAAAAAGAAGAAATAACTTTCAACAAGCAATTTCTTCTTTATCCACATTATTTTCAACCCTATTTAATGATTATATTTCAAATGAAATCGACTTTAAATTGTCTGCAAAACCATTGAATTTGGACAGGTGTAAAATTTTGCAAAACAGTAAAGGGTTATTGTAAATTAATACATGTGTATTACAGACGACTTTGTAACAGTGAATACAAAATGAATTACTCCGAAATTGTTGGAAAGAGTTTCCATTGTTTGTTTGTTTCGGATGGATGGATGAATGGATGGACGGATGGATAGACTCTAGAGTGTTAACAAGGAAAAGTTAACGGACGGACGACTTGACGGGCGGACGCATGGACGGGAAAACGCTATCGCTATATAGCTCTTCTTGCTTTCGGCCAAAACAACTAAAAAAGAAAAAACAATACCTTATACGAACAAGTCTCATCTTTCTCACACTCCGACTTCACATCAAGGTTATTGTGGAAGTAAAACGGCACGTGAGAATCGGGCAGATTTATCCGAGTCCAGTTATATCCACAGCACATCACTACCATTGCATGAACCACGTGAAATCTGTACATGATGACTGACGATTTATCTGTGAAAACGCCAAATTTTATCAACAACACTGTCAATAATAAACATCTATTGGCCAATCAAATCATTCCCTTAACCCATAACCAGATGACAAAATTCAACACTCGTCAAAACTGAAACAAGTTACAGATATTATTTCAGAGTGTGTTAAAATTGGAAGATAATTGCCAAATGACACAGGAAAAATTGTGAGAAAGGAGTAATTGCTTGTTCCTTGCACTTTCTCCTTTAACGTAATTTTTTCCTTAGGGCGCCAAAAAGTGGCAATGTGTAGTAATTGGTCGAAAAGGAAGTGATATGTCGCTCACCGACATTTATATAACCCAATTTCACCTATAGGCGACTCAACCGTTGTAACTACAGCTTATTAAACCTTTACCTAAGACGTTTAAGTTGCTGAACAATGCTTTTATTTTATGTTACCGACATCACATTAATGTCGCTTGATATGTAAGTCGAACCGCTTCGTCGTTAGTCACACCTTCATAGCAAACGAGTGGACCAGTCCTAAAGCATATTTATTTAATTATTAATAGTTCATATCATGTTATCCAAATATTCACAAAAAGGGATAAATGTTTATATATAAACGAGATTTAAAGAAATCTACCGTAAACATCAATGTGTAGTCAAGCGTATCATTTACCATAAACACGCGGGGTATAGTTGTCTACATATGCCTTCATACGTGAAATAAATCAAGGTGGCATGCGTGCATGAATGTAAAATTATTCTACGATCTCGACAAAATACGGGAACTATGTTGAAATCTCGTGAGATTTGGTGCATCACGCATCCGAGCTTCTGATTTTCATCAACTGTCACACTGCGCTTGACTTCAACGAAATATGGAAAACACACGGTGGATAAGTATTTCTCAAATAAAAAAAATCATAAATATACCAGCTATTTTTATAAGTCTTTGAATTTACCAAAACCTATGTCTTCGAAATCACAATCCTAATCAAACAAGAGGGCCAAGACGACCCTAGATCGCTCACCTGAATTCATTCTCACGACATCTAACATAATCATATTTTTCTTGAGTTTAATAGATATACAGGTTGCGATTGGGTGAGCAATAAAAGTAAGCCCCCCTTTTTACATCATATAAGATGGAAAGTCAACATTTTCAATCTGAATCTTTTTGATGGCTAAGCAAATATTTTAAACTGACTTAACAATTATTGTCATTCAGTATGGTGGGTGGATAATCGTAAAACTACGTGGGATAGCAGCTGGAGGCTATGAAAGGATGAAATGGCAGTTCTGGTGCAAGATATACTAGGAATCCTTTGTTTGATGCTTCGGCCGCATCGAAATGACTGAAAAATTGTTAAAAGGGGCGTTAAATCCCATTCAGACAAACCCACAAACCATTCAGTCTGGGGAAGATGCAGGCCAAATTTTGACCTGTGGTGCAGGAACAAGGATATTAACACAAAACATGATATTGGTCAGGATGTATCCATATTTATTAGGGATCTTCCTCATATCAGAATACATGTATACATTTCAAGCAAATTTAAGTAAGAATGGGGAAACAAAATAGGGTGATTTGTAGATTATTAGCAAGGAATTTATTAGTAAGACCCTTTACCTTGATATGAGTCAAAACGCCACCATATATAACAGGGATCTTCCCTATCTTCCATGCGGACATTTTTAGTAAGTTTGAGAAAGACTGATCCAAAATTGTGACTTGTAGCATGGTAACATAGATATTGTCAATAAGACTCCTTTCCCTTGAGAAAGGTCGGAATGTTATCGTATTCAAACCGTTTCAGTAGGGCCGGAAAGAATGGGCCATTATTGACCAATCGCTGGCCCCGCTCACTGACTGCTTTGGCCCCGCCCATTGACTCCAACAGGAAGTTCCACTTCGATTTTAAACGGCGTTATTTTGCAAAATTTATGTCAAGTAACATTATAAAAATAAGTAGAACAAGCTGCAGTTACGACGTTTAAGTCGCCAAACCAACAAAAATGATTCACCAAAATGGCGGCCAATGTTGGAGTTCAAACTGAACTTCCTGTCTAAATAAATGATTCCAATGGTCGACTGTTTATTTGATTAACAGCCGCGATTGGTCAATTATGTTCTCTAGAGTGTTAAGAAGCAAATTGTCTGTAAGCCCCCCCCCCTTTCCTGTGATATGAAACATCATTTCAGCAAATCCAATGACAATACAAGCATTTAAAATGACTGAGCAAAAATTGCGTCCTGTGGAGTGGTAACAAGGAACCTTTTCCCTTGATATTGGACAGAAAGTCACCAAATTCTAGATGTACATACAATTATCTATAGCAAGTTGCAGAAAGATTGGGTCAAAAGTATGACGTGTGGGATGGTAACACAGAGTTGTTTACGACGGACAACGCACGTCGCACGATGGACAGCGGTCTATTAAATACAAAACAACGACGTTTAATATCGAAGTGACACTTTCTGAATGAGTCAGTAGGTGTTGCCAGCAGAGTCAATGGGCGGGACCAGCGATCTGTCGATTGAGTGGGTAAAAGAAAACAAAATCAGTCTATTTGTCGTTACAACAGATTGTACCCTATACAGCCGTTGTATGTTTTCTGCTACGGATAGTTTGAAAATTCTTTAAATGCAGCACTACATCAAAATCTGAGGACTTCTGGTGGTAGCATGTCACTCGTTATGATATTTGAAAGATTGCTTGTAAAGTCTTTGTGAAGAAATTGACTGCAATAAATATCCGTAAAATATCGACTCTGATCAGCCTGCACAGTTCGCGTAGTTAGACTCGTGTCAACACTTAACACACTATCCAGGAGGTTCCTTTTCGCTGTAGATAGGTCATTCATAATGTATACAGATCAACATTTGTATTGTTCACAATGTTTATAATTTAATTTTTAGTTTCGTCCATCAAAAACGAGAGTTCTGATTGGTCGAAAAAGATTATTCATAACCCCATTAACAAAATTTTGAGCACGAAGCGATTTTGTATGCTTCCGCACAAAATAGTACCATACAAAAAGGTATCAAAATTAGTAAATTTTCTGATTTATCGCTCGATGATATTAAACTATAAGAAATGAAGAGAATATTTTTTGTTTCATGTAGGTATGAACCGAAAAACCGAAAAACCTAATCACTCAATGTATGAATCCGCTTCATACAGTGTGATTAGGTTTTTCGGTTCATACCTCCATGAAAACAAAAATATTCTCTTCAATTCTTAACCCTTTACTGTTTCTTGAAATTTAAGACTTGTCGAATTTGAAAGAAGTTGCAGTCAACTATTAAAATTGGGTGAAATTTGAAAAGTAACCATCCTACAGGTTAGAAAATATTGTGGAAAAAGAAGCAATTGCTTGTCACAAGCAATTTCTTCTTTTCCCACAATATTTCCTCAAGTATAAAATCATAGGGACGTAAAATCCAGGGATTGAACTGGAAAGGGTTAAATGGAGTACAGAATTAGGTAACATATTGTAATCATTACACAGGTTTATCTCCGTGACAAGGTGATTAAGGTAAGTGGTGCGAGAAGCGTGTCTTAACCCTTTCCCTTTTAAATAAAAAAATAGACTTGTCGAAAGTGGAAGATGTTTCATACAACAATGAAATTTGGATGCATTAAGAAATGAAATCGTGCTAAGGGGTAGAACATACTGTGGGATAAGAAGAAATTGCTTGTGTCAAGTATACAAGTATAATTTACAAGAAAGGTTAACCCATGACCAGACTACAATATTTTGCTCTTAAGGGAATCACCTATTTTGCAATATTTGGCTCTTGTTCAAATTTAAAGAATCTATCAGACGGCATTTCAAGTTTATGAAGTAATATACTGTCCGTATTTCTTGGTAGAAATCATTCTGGGGAAAAAAGGAAATTGTTTAGTAGCGATTTCTTCATTTCAACATTGCTTTTCAAAACTATTTTCTTCGGGGTCGTAAAAAACTGGGTTTGGGTGGATATTGATTGTTATTGTCAATTTCTAGTGGATTAACTTATCCCCGAAGAACTTCGCTAATTACATCTTTCAAGAAATGAAAGTTGGGAAATATCATAAAAAATGGAAAACTTTGAGAAAAATAAAGAAATTGGCTTTGATAAGCACATTTTTCATTTCCACAATGTTTCCTACCTCAAAGAAACAAAAAACTAAAAAACTTAAAATTGTCGTCTGCAACTTCTTTCCGAATTTCCACCAATTCGAAATTTGTTGGGGGTTTTGTTATTGTTGTTGTTGTTTTGTTTGGTTTTTGTTTTTGTTTTGCAAAATTTAAGAACTGTCAAAATTCAAAGGTTTTGCAGACGAAAATTTAAGATTGATTTAATTTGAACAATAACAATTCCATAGGGTACAAGCAAATTCTTCTTTTTCTACAACATTTTTTTATTCCAATCATAAAATCATATGGGCGTAAAAGCCAGGGACTTAACAGGAAAGGGGTAAATATAGAGAGATCTGTCAGCAAGAGATACCACAGGGATTTCGATAAAAAAAATAATGCATACAATTTTTCTACCGCAACGCTACATAAGCGGATTTTTCCATTTTAGCTAACTTTACATGAAATTAAAACAATTTTTAGTTTCGAGCTGGGCGCCGCCGTCATAGTACAGTTGGAAGCGCGTCGGACTGTCAATCTAGAGGTCCCGGGTTCGATCCCCGACGGCGGCACTCATCGTTTCCGACTATTTGTCTCTCACCAATGGGTCGATAATCGTAGACCTATGTGAGATAGCAGCTAGAGGCTAGGAAAAGATATAATGGTAGTACTGGTGTAAGAAATACCAGGATTCCATTGTTAGGTGCTCCAGCCGCCGCGATATAACTGAAAGATTGTTGAAAGCGGCGTAAAACTCTATTCAAACAAACAATAGTTTCGAGCTTGGCAAATAAATTGTAATTGTCGACTACATGACACCACGACCGACAAAATTAGTTCGTTAAAATATTGCAGAATATAACAAACTACCACGTCTTTCTTTAATCATTATATTTAAGATTAAGGCAATTTTGCATCACTGCTCTACATTACGATTAACCCTGGTCATGCTGTTTAAGTTTAGATTACCAGTTAGTGTGATGTGTCAACTATTTGACGCCTTTGTTAGTCCTATACTTAATTATTCATGCGAAGTCTTTTGCCATAGTAAATCCAGGGAATTAGAAAGAATCCATTTAAAGTTTTGTAAGCGAATCCTCAATGTCAGAACAAGTACAAGTTCAATGGCGATTTATGGTGAATTAGGCCGTTATCCCTTATATATAAATAGAAATTTCAGAATTATTAAGTATTGGTTTAAAATCTTAAAGACCGAAAATGTTATCTTGAAAGGTGCATATCTTCAAAGTCTTAATTTTTTTAAAGCAGGGGCAAAAAATTGGGTTTCCGAAGTGAAAAAGATTTTTTGACAATTTTGGATTCTCACAAGTATTTGAAAATCCTCAATTGCACGACGAAACTACTTTTTTGGCAATTTTAAAAGAAAGAATGACGGATTGTTTTAAACAGGAATGGTACGAAAAGATAAACAGTAGTAGTGTATTGGAATTGTATAGACACATCAAACATAATTTTGAAGTAGAAAAGTATCTAGATCTTTTACATCCTACAGTACGCTCTTTTATTAGTAAAATTAGACTTTCTTCACATTCACTTAGTATTCAAGCAGGTCGTTTTTCAACAAATAGACTTCCTCGAAATGAAAGAGTTTGCATGCTTTGTAATAAAACTGATATCGAAGATGAATTCCACTTTATCTTGATATGTCCTCGTTATGCTAACGTAAGACGAAGATATATTGATATAAAGTTTTACAGAAAGCCAAATATGTTCAAATTAATATCACTCCTTACATGCACGGATAAAGACTCCTTAGTTAACTTATCTATGTATATCAAACTAGCACTAAATGAACGTTTCAACGCATTATATTCGTAAAATCTCATTTCGGAAACTATCTCTTTCCCAAACTGACTCTGGCACAAGCATTTTGAGCTACGATTAAGCCGCTTTTCGTCGTTAGGAAAAGGGGTAAATTCCGTTTTGCAGCATATGATGTGTTTGAACGTTTCCGTTTTAGTGAAAAAAAGCCATTTTCTTGCAAGGTGAGTGTGGTTCTGTAGGTGTGTGTATGTGTGTATGAGAGAGAAGAGCGACCTTGACCTATACAATGTAATGTGTTATGTATTCATTGACTATGTACTTTGTACTTGTCAGAATAAAATGTATGTATGTATGTATGTATGTATGTATGTATGTATAAATTACTTTACTAAATTGCTGTCAAATCAAAGGGCTGAAAGCACTGATAGAACTTGTTGTTCAAAAATCAATATTTTTTTAGAAAGCAACTTCATAAACAACTCTGGCAGGAAAAGTACAAGCAGGAGGTATAGACTAAGATAAGCCTGTACATCCGTGCAGTCTGATCTTAGTCTACACCTCCTGCTACAACCGGAATATTCCGGGTTCAGTATGACAAGGGTTAAGAGGCATCTGATATGATTGAAACGAGACATGCAGTTCGTGGAGTCAACAGATAATTGATGAATCGCTGGCCCCTCCAACTGACTCCTTTGGCCCCGCCAACTGACTCCAACAGGAAGTTCCGCTTCGTTTTTATAACGGCGTTATTTTGAAAAATGTATGGCCATTAGCATATACTAACCATTTAAACTGGTTGGATGGCGACTTGAACGTCGCAACTATAGCTTGAATAAGTCGCCAAACCAACAAAAATGTTAAATCAAAATGGCGGTTAATGTCGGAGCCGGGCAGCTTGAATGGTTTGATTGGTCATTAAAAAATAAATATTTTGGTGATATTTTAAAAAGCAAGAGTATCAATATGCTTTACTTACTGACATAAAACCGAATATGAGTGCTGATATATTGTGTATGTTGTATATATATATGAGTATATTCAAGAAATAAAGGAAATGTTGCCTATCAAACCACATACATAATAAAGGTTCAATAAATTGTTGTTATTGATTGATTAATAATTTCAAAATTATAATTTCATCTTATTTTACCATTTTTTCAAATCTTAACGAGAGAAGGTTTCTCGAGACTTAAAGCGAAATGGTCTGCATATGTTTCCACAGACCTAGGTAGAAAAACTTTCGATGGCGAAAATGAAAGAACGGACAAAATATCTAATTGCGTATTACGGCGCATTAACAAAAAAGGTTAACAAAAATCGCGGACAATGTTGGAGTTCAAAACTCATTTCTGGTCTAAATGAACGATTTCATTGGTTGACTGTTAATTTGATTGACAGCCGCGCTTGGTGAATTCTTGACCAATTAGCCCTGATGAAACACACATGCTTTCACTCCAAAATCTATTTACATCGAGATAAAAATAAAGCCACAAGGAGGCAGTCGTTGATTTGCAAGAAATGTGTTATCCTTCTCTTCCCCCCCCTCCAACGATATAGCATGGGATGTTTACGTTTTGTTAGATTATCCCAAGATTTTAAAATTACATTAGAGCAGCCCGGATAAAGGATGTTTCCCTAAAGAAGGGAAGTGAGACAGGTCTAATTGAACGAAACTCACAGCGGGTCTTGACTATTAGAGGACAAGCGTATGCGATTTTGAAGTATGCATCACCATTTTAAGGACACTTTACAAATAAATTTATTTGACATAGTTCCCAGAGACCCATTATAAACTATGTTAATTAAAACTATAAATTATGCAATGCAATCGAGTGCTACTAAGATCTCGTATGTCCGTGATATATCTTTAATTTCATCTATTTGTTTAGGCGTGCAATTGTGCTATGAAAAGATAACGCAGTACAGAAGGGGAAATCAGAAGTTCGCATAAGAAACGGGAACGAAAAAGAAAAAAATCCATACGATGATATTAACCCTAGCCATGCTGAATAAAATCCGTCACAGAACCGCACTAAAATCAAAGGGCACACAGCACTGGATGCAATAATTGTAGGTTAACAATTATTTTGGAAATTTATGTTATACAAGAGACAAGCGTGTGGTGTAGACCAAGACAAGACTGCACGAGGAACAAGATTATACCGGTTTAGCATGAAAAAGGCTAAATAAATATCTCAAAATAAGAAATGACTTTTTACACAAAAAAATCTGATTTCCATAATTTCGAATGAATTTATGTTCTGCTTTAACTAAAAGTTTCAAGACAATACCAAAAATTTGAATTTCGAAAAAAAAATGTCTGCCCGCTTTACTTATGCATATCATATTCGTAGGAAAGTAGATGGTAGATTACCTTTAACTTGTTATCGTAAGGAAGGTAACAGATGATCATGTGAAAATCAAAGTATTTACAGTTGCCATTAATAATAATAATGATAATAATAATAATAATGTCTTTATTTTATGAAGGTAAAACAATAAGACAATCATTTCAAATTAAATAGTTTGAAATTAAATCCTTTTTACATAGTTGTTTCACTGAATGAAAAGAAAATAAATGTGATGATTTAATAAAAAATGATACAATGCCATAACCATGCTGAAAGAGAAACAATATATGATGGCGTAAAATGACGACATATTAAGAAATTACGATAGATGGGTTTGATGGGAACAAATGAAAAGAATACACGCATTATTGAATTCTAGGACAGTCACACCCCGTACTTTAATGATTAAAATAATTCCTGCTTGGTCAGTTAATTTGTTTAATAGCAGTTACTATTTGAATTCATTTTTGAAGCTAGATAACGAAGTTGAACTTCTACTTGAAAGAGGGATTTCATTCCATACCCACATGCTACAGTATGAGAAATAGATCGTTTCTTGTACAAAGTATTATATTTCAAGTAATTTGTTATGTCACTATGTGCAGATGACCTTAAGCTATAGTTAGTGCTGCTACAAAATTAAATAACCTCATCCATATATTCTGGTGATAGGTTGTTTTAACACTCAAAAATTAAAACACCAGTGTGATAATTACATCGTTTTTCAAATTCAACCAATTTAGTTTAGTGAAAAGTTCAATAGATGGTGTTCAAAAGGTATGGCGATGATTTTAGTTTGAATCGACGTGACTTAGAAAATATCTTGAACCTTTGCAAATAACCTTGAACTTGGTATAAACGGAAAGGTCTTACCATAAGGAATGAACATGCTAACGCCTTAGCAACTCCCGCCCAAATGTTAAGGTTTTTTATAGACATACAAAAGGAAAAGCACCACATAAGACAAACATTATATTCCCCACATCAAACGATGCGGGGTACATTAAATGGTATGAAATATGCAAAAAGTGTGAATCTGTTTTATGTCCCTTTCCTGGGCAAACCCGGGTTTTTACGTCACTGTGATTTTATACTTGAGGAAACATTGTGGGAAAAGTAGAAATTGCAATATTTTCTACCACATAGGATGGTTTCATTTCAAATTGAATCCAATCTTTATTGTCGTCTGCAACCTCTTTGAATTTGGATCAGTCTGAAATTAGAATAAACGGGAAAGGGTTAATGAAATAATACTGACTGAATGAAAAAAAACACGATCGATTTGTAATGGTTCACTTGCAACAGAGTGTCATACGCAAGTACTGTAATATCAAAACGGTGCAGTCTTCATACCCCGGATAGAAATTTCATTTCGAGTTCGCTGGTCGATCATGACAATTATTCGGTTAACTTTGTTTGTTTGTGTTCTTTTCGTACTGAATGAAAAGAAAACAAACGGTCTGACAGGGTAAGGGATTTGGTATATGTAATTTTATTTATCTGAGCTGTTGTATCTTTTAAATCTTTTATCTAATTGTTATTTTTATTATTATTATAACTTTTTTCGATTTAATACTTTAATTGATGTTTTACTATTTTTAATGTCTTGATATAAATACAATTTAATGTAATTCTGAACAGTGATTTACAGGGAAAATGTGTATAAAAATTAACAGGTTGTGATGAAACATTTTGCTTTGACGAAATTTAACGCCTGCTCATTTTACCCTATCCCTATAGACCTTATTAGCTAAATACTTTCGTCAAGATGGATAGAGATCATTTACTTACTTGGTTATCATAAGGGCCTGTCTTCTTGAAAAGTTGTAAAATTGTATATTGATGTAGTAGTGAACATTTGACAGGGAATGAATTGAAGCCTTCTTAAAAACTGATGCACGATAGTTTCTAATAGTGATCGTAAAAATTCGCGTATTTTCCCCTTGTTGATAAAGTACTTTCTATGCTATAAAGTATGAAAAGTAAAGGATTAAGTGTTTTGGCATTTAAGCCATTTCCACACAATGACGCTTTTTGACGCCCCTTCTTTATACAGCTTCGGAAAACATTGTGGAAAATAAAGAAATTGCTTGTTACAAGCAATTTCTTTATTTTCCACAATGTTTATATCCAGAAAGTTTAAAAAAAACTGGTATTTCATTAACATTTAATTGTCGTCTGCAACTCCTTTCAGTTTGGTACAGTCTAATTTTTTTCCATCTGGTAATGGGTTAAACCAGTACTCTGGTTATGTCCTGTGGTAGTGATGATGATAATTGTACCTGGCAATTGTACGGGACAATTTCCTATAAATCCATACCCCTCTAACTCGGTCATAATAAGGTTAGAATTTTTGTATAAGATAGACCAAGAACTAAAATTTATTCCAAAATTATAGATATATGATGTAAAAATACTAAAATACTAAAATACTAAATTTGGCTTTGAAGTAAGCACTGCTTGATTTTGTTATGGGGATTGCTTCTGATATCTGTATCTATGGCATCACAAGTCTTGGATAGCCGAAGGTGATATAACTGTTATCAAATTATAGATATTATCCATTGTTTTTTAAATGTAACAAGAGCATGACATGGGGATACCAACACTCGGCTTTCAAGTGCTTGATTGTGAATAAAAGTTTTATATCAAACAGCGGGCATAATATGTTCAAAATGCATTAAGAGTTATCTTTTCTTGGTATAAGTTGTTCTTGTGATGGTGAATATATCATTTCCAAGTTTCAAGAGAATGTGTTCAGTAATACAAGAGATATAACAAAATGACAAAATTAGGACAACGGCGCTAACGAAGTCGCGGAAGCAGAAGCAGGCGACGACTTAGCTATAGCAATACCTCGGTTTACCTCCGAAAACAGCCGAGCTAAAAATCACTTCTTCGAAAACAATGAAGTCAGGTTGAGTACCTACTGAAACCTTGTAAGGTACAAAGGTAACCATTTCGTATGCAGTAAAACACTCCCATATACTGTGTATTTTAATTGTAATATTTCAAAGAATGCTGTAAACAGGACAGAAATATGAATTAGATGTTCTATTTTATCTTACTATATATTTTAATAGCCCCACAGGTTTAGATCGAGTTTCGTACTCGCATCTCTGGTAAGACTGGTACATTGTATTCTGTAGGCAATCTTACATAATTCATTGATCAGAGTTGTATTATTTTAAACTGCATCAAAAAAAAACTTTTAAGGCGTGTCTTGAATTCAAAGTAACATCTCTTACAATAAGCCTCTCGTAAGGTTCCAATAAACAGTAAAGTCTTTTTTCTAATGATATCACGTGCTTATTGTATTGTAACAAAGTTGAGAAAAGGAGCAAATATGAAATCTCCAGAATGTCCACAAGTTATTTTCCAAGAATTGATCCAGTGACAACGTTTTTACCCAATTAAGCACAAGACTTGACACCGTTCGCTGCTAGATCTCAAAAGCTTGCAATGAGAACTTAACTTAGAGAAACTTAACGGAATAATTATACATACTGATCTTTTTTAGCTAGCAAAGCGTCAGCTTTGATAGCTTAAGCTAACAGACTAAATTTTTAGGTCGTCATTTCCTGTATGCTGTTATTAGTTTATTTTTTTGTTTGTTTGTTTTGTTTGTCTTGCTTTGTCTTGTTTTGTCTTGTTTTGTCTTGTTTCGTCTTGTTTTGTTTTAATCTAAAAGCTAGCTTTTTACCCGAAGTTACCCACCTTCAAAGACTTTATCAAGACAAACATTTTTACCAATTTTCAGGTTGATTGAACACAAACTTTGAGCGTCTAAAGCGTCTTCGGGGTTTATCTGAAAATTGACCTAATGACTTAATTTTCACATGAATTGGTCTAGTTTTGAAATTGTTGAGGGTTTCATTAAGTCAAACATTCTAAATAATTAACAGGTTGATCGAGCAAAGAGCAACATCATTATAATACTACAGGGTCATTCAAGGATTGTCCTGTTGAATTATTTTTTACCCCAACGTGACCATTTTTCGGACTTGTTCGAGATTTTTATAAGACAAATAAAGAACGATTTCTGATAGAAGATGCATTTCAAAAAATATATATTTCCACCAAATAACACCAGACCATGAAAATCTTTTGAGCATGAAATACCCCCTCTCCATATTCATTTCTATTTAATTACATGTATTTATTTATTTGAAACAATGAAATGAGTTCAGGGCATTTAAAATTTCTTTTCTGCAGCTTTTTCGCGAAAACAACTATCATTTTTTCCCACAATTCTATACAGTAAGATCAACTGAATTATTTTCACATATTTTGTTGTAGACATATTTGCAGTTATCAAACTAGATCAAAATACTATCGACAAACATGCGACTGCCTCTGGTAAGTACTGTACTATCTTATCGTTTACCTACTACCTAAATATGCATGCCAAACATTTTTTTTTTTTTTTTTTTTTTTTTGTACTGGAAATGAAAACTTGAACTTCCGATGTCATCATCGCACACAGTTTACTAAATAATAATGATAGTAATAAACTCTTTATTTAAAGAAAGTAGCTGATTAAGCTATCATCATACGGAACAATACAACGAAGAACTTATTTACAATGAGGCCATCTGCAACAAATAAGTAATGATTAGCAAGAGGTTATGATTATTATCATAACCTTACAGTTCATAATTCTAATTGAAAAACAATAGAAATGGTGATGATAATGAATATGGTCACAATGTAATTATCTAGTAATATCTAAACATGAGAAAGGCTTTAAAAAGGCAATAGCCTTACCTGTAAAACCAACACAATCGTGAAATCGTGAATGATATTCTGAAATGGTGATGATAATGATCAGAAATGATAATGTTAGTTAACATAAAGGTAATCTCATTTGACAAACACAATCCTGAGTGAAGTAATTGTAACTATAACCCGTTACTAGACATCAAATAGTTTTTCAGGGAGCTTTTAAAGTAAGATAAATTTTCTTATTGTGCAAAGGTTTGTTGGTATGACATTCTAACATTATATACCAGTGTAAGAAAGGGTTTTCTTTAAAAATTCAGTTCTAGGAACACATTTGTGAGAATTTTTTTTCAGAACTAGACTTTCTAGGCTGGCATAGAATAATTCGATCAGCTCTTTTTTGGATTTTTTTTTTTTTTTTTTTTTTTTTTTTTTTTCTTTGGGCTGATTGGGATCTACACTTGCCCCAAAGAATACATCCATAGTCAAAATACGGAGTGATGTATGAGTTGTAAAACATTCGTTTCATTTCAATAGAAAGAAAGTTATAACTCGTTTAAGTAAACAAAGCTGTGAGGTCAATATCAACGTGAACTTTCCAGCACAAAGTACATGTGTTGTCAATATGTACATCATAAAGCTTCTGAAAGTAAACATTTTCTATCTCGTATAATTAGATTTAATCCAGAATTGTTTTTTGTATATTTTGCTAAGAAGCTATTAGCATACATGTAGTTTTTACAGGATTAAGAATCATGTTTTTTTTCAAATCGGCTAAGATCATCTTATAGGAATTCCTATTTAAGCGATACCGATGAACTACATTTATGAAGTGTTGCATCATCAGCATACATATCCAAGTTTGAAGATAAGGTGAACGAAAGGTCATTTACAAAAATTAGAAATAAAATAGGGCCAAATATTGACACTAGAAGTAATTGATCTCATATCGGAAGAAACAATGCAATTTTTGACTGCCTGATATCTGTCACTCAAATATGAACGAAACAAGTTACATGTGTAAAGTAAAGGAATACAGATCCTACCATATTAACTTGATCTATTCAGATAGCCACGTATCTATTAGTCGAATAAGGGCAGTTTGGCACTAATGGTTCATTCTAAAACCAGGTTGGTGGCAAAACAATACATTTGTTTGCACCAAGAACGTTTTAATATGGTTAGCAATGTGTTTCTCAAAGACCTTCGAAAAAAGTGGGTAAAATTGAAATGGGTCTGTAATTGTTAGGATTGCTTTTATCTCCTCCTTTGAAAAGGGTGTAACACTCGCCTCTTTAAAATCTTTTGGAAAAACTCCCATAGAAATACAATTTTTTATAATGCATGCAATAGGTTTGACAATGAATTATTTGCAAATTTGAATATTTTGGGTCCGATTCCTTCAAGCCCAGTCGATGTGTTGCTATCTAAATTTTCAATGATATTTCTTACTTCTAATGTTATTATCATTTTTATCTCAAAATTACTATCACACAGTTTTCTATCAAGTTAGATTTTCAGGGAATTGAAATATTTTTCATCTAAAGGTACCTTATCTACAATATGAGATATATTTATGAAGTGATTCACGATAACTCATATTAGCTCCTTCATGATATTTATAATGTCCTCAACGTCAGAATATTGAATTTGTAATTTAGAAGGTCAACTATTGTTCGGTTATGTTGTTTTCCTTATATAGCGAAGATTTTGCCAAAGATGTTTCGGGTGGGATTTATTTTAACTGCTTGATTAAAGAAATCTTTTTTTTTTTTTTTTTTTTGCTTTTTCTCCAATGCTTGTACATTGTCCAGTTTCCCATTTGTATAATTGATTTCTTGTAATTATAACATTTCTTATTTTATCATTATACCATTTTGGTTGTTTAAGTCTTTTAACACGTTTCTCTTTCAAAGGGAGATGTTTAGAAAGAATAACATTCATTAAAAGATAGAAAAACTGCATTATCGGGATCTGATATTGTTTCAATGTTATTAAAATTGGTACAGGATACATCGAATAAGAAAACGTCCATGTCAAAGTTTGTAAAAGACAAGTAGAAAATCGTCTTAAATCTCGTTATTAAACTTTGCAATGTTTTTGGTATGTCAAGGCAACGGGAAAATGATCACTTATCGCTAGTTTCAGCACCGATGCCTCGAGGATCAATTGTTTGCATGTACTATATACATGATCAATTATGCTAGCAATGTAACGTGCTGATAAAGCCAAAAGTTTGTACCATCTTAGCCCATTTTGTATAACTGTAAGTAGATGACAAAGAATATTGAATGTTGTAATCTCCTAACAATATGTAATCTGAATTGGCAGCATCGGCGGAATTCAACTGCACTTCATACTTACCAATGTTTTGTTTATACAACATAACCTAGGCAAATCATGGTTAGATAAAATATCTGAAAATTATTTGAACAAGAAGATGAATGCTCATAACATGAATTAAAGGTGTCATATATTACATCATATCCATAAGTACATTTAAAGGACCCGTGTATGTCTAACTAGTCATACCAATTGAAATATCTGCACTCCGATTCGTTGTGATTCGAAAGGCCACTTTTCCAACATCGCTTTACAAAACAACTTTGCATTGAATTATCTACGTAAGGCTTCGCATTAAAGGCGTTAAAATGTTGATTGAATGGGGTTTAACGCCACTTTTAAACGTATTTCAGTCATATCGCGGCGGCTGGAGCAACTAACAATGGATTCCTGGTATTTCTCACACCAGTACTACCACTACATCCTTTCCTAGCCTCCAGCTGCGATCCCACTTAGGTTTACGATTATCTACCAATTGGTGAGAGACAAATATCGGAAAGGCTAGGTGTCGCCGTCGGGGATCAAACCCATCACTTCCCAGTATTTGAAATTTAGGAGTCTGACTCGCAACCGACTGTGCTATGGCGGCGGTGTATGTTTCTTCTTAAGTACAAAGTAAAATTTCTGTAATGTTTAAGTCGTCTACAACCAGAATTAAATTCAAATTCAATGCATATTTGAATTTGAATTTTTATAAGAAATCTATTGAAAGACCGTATGCAAAATGTGGCCAGTGTATAAGTTCGGAAGGTACAAATTGTCATAATGAAGACAGGGTGATTCGAGGTTAAGTTCTAAATCCTTGGTTTATTTTGATGACAAAAATATATTTTGCTCAACCAAAAGATGGGGAATGGTCAACATCAAATGTAAAGTAGAACCCATTTTCCCTAGCAACTTGCATACTTTTAAAGGACGGTACTAACCCTTTCCTGTTTTTTTGTGTGTGTGTGTGTGTGTGTTCTTTTTTTTTCAAAATTTTAGACCTGTCCATATCCAAAGGTTTTGTAGGCGGAAATTTAAAGTGGATTTAAATTGAAAAATAACCATTTAGTAGGGTAGAAAATATTGTGGAAAAAGAATGAAATTGTTTGTTACAAGCAATTTCTTCTTTTTCTACAATGTTTTCTCAGTTATAAAATCACGGGGACGTAAAAACCAGTGATTGAACAGGAAAGGGTTAAAACACCATCTGGGTCCTTTGATTGATTTAGAATGAACCGAACATGCTACCTTTTGATCTAACTTTCTATTTTGCTTAGGTGTTGGTGTAAAAAGACAGTTTCAGCCTACCGAATGGAAACGAAATATAAATGCTGCGCTGGTTGGACAGAAGACAATACCGGATGCTGTTGTGATGGTATGCTTTTGATCGTTTTCGATTTTTGGACATCATGGTATTTCTATATTTGAATATTCCCTTGGATATCATTGTAACACATTACAATAGTTTACTGGCTAAACCTCACCATTACACATTGCAAGAATTTACCAATTTTTCATCTGTATGTGTAAATCCCTGTAAGAATGGAGGCAAGTGTGTTTATCCAGACACGTGTAAATGTGCCGACGGTTGGACAGGCCATGATTGTTCAAGTGGTATGAATTTTGTCTTTTTATAATGGCTATTACAGTCGTAATATATCCATATTAATCCATTACTATTTCATGTTGCAGTAATATCGTGTTTTTACTTTGATGCTTGTCGTAATTCTTGAAAAAGTCAGTAAAATTGCTATTTCTTAAAACGATTGATTGATTTATTAATTGAATGGGGTTTAACGTCGCTTTTAACAGTATTTCAGTCATATCGCGGTGACTGGAGCACCTAACAATGGATTTTCTAACATCGATACTACCACTACATCCTATCCTAGCCTCCAGCTGCTATCCTTAAAACGAAGTGAAGCAAAAGGTTGGGTACTGATTTTACTTTTAAATTTCACTTGATTGATAACGTTTTGAGAAACATTGTCTGTCTTATATTACTTATATTTCAGCCATTTGCGAACACCCCTGCAAAAATAATGGTACATGTGTTGCACCAAACACTTGCAGTTGTCTGGAAGGTAACACAGGCTTACGATGCGAAAATCGTAAGTGTTTTTATCGATTCGATTGTAAATACTAATCTTATTATTTCATAGATAATGTGGTCTGTACTATTTATTATTATTACCATCTTATTATGTATGTCTACTGTTTGGATCGCTGGCTACACCTCTGGAGGTCCGTCAGAAAGTTCCACTTAAGCTAATTGAAGCTCTTTGTTTAGCTTTTATACAGTCTACACTGATAAATAATATGTCCTTTGGCAATCATTGTTTCTTCGTTTGCGTATGGCGTCATGTAAAATTATTGTCATTGAAAAAGGGCTAATTATATGCAAACAAACATCACGTGACTTCATTTATCAGTCGACAATGAACGGCCAAAGCAAGTTATACCGAGCAAAATTCAAAAACTTACCCGTTCTAAGAAGCCGCTTCTTTTCTACTCATTATTTTGCTCTGTCGATCGATTTATATTTGATAAATGATGTTTTTGTGACAAATATAACATCAACAAATAATTCCCTACACAAGATGACACATTGCATTTTTTATAAGAGCTGATTTCAAGATATGGTAGATGGTGGAAACCATGAAAACATGTTCAGAATGTTCAAGTTTGATCTAAATTAGATGACCATCCATCAGATTTATTCAAGAAATTTTTATCAGACCCAAAAACGACTTTTGCGCAAGTGTAATTTTTTACGAAATTAATTTGATATTGATACAAAATAAAACCTCATTTGAAGCTTGTCTATGCACATTTTGAATACAAGGAATAATTATGGAATCGTATTAATTACAATCAGTTAAATAGCTTTTATTAACAGAATCGATTCACGAATTGAAATTGATTGATTATTCACTTGGCTATTTTTCCAAAAGCGGATTTTTTTCCAATTGTCATAAGAACATAATCACAAGGCAGTTTGATAGGAACTAAAAGGGGAAGGGGTCGGTAAATAATCTCTAACGTGAACAAAAATTTTATGTTGTAAAAAACAGCGAGAAAAAGGAAAGAAATGCCTCGTTACTAGTAATTTAAACGTTTGCATAATGGTTTACCTCGAGGTTGTAAATCGGCTCTTTTACATAAGGTGCAAGGGGGGTTACGTAAATATCCGTTGTTACAGTCTGCTTAGTCGTGCAGCTTGTAATTGACCACTTCCGTTTTTCGTACCATACTTTTTCAGAATTCTCTGGCCTTTAGTACGAGCAGAACTTTGATTTGTGCTTGTAGGCTAGAATGTTCGTTGTTTTCCTGTCTAGACTAATTTTTTAGTAAAGTGAGATACTTATAGGTAGCTACAGTCTCAAGGAAGATACCTTCGTATTATCCCCGCTCCTTTACCATAAGCTTGAGCTTGAATATTTTTCTAATACCCTATGTACTGACTAATCACTTTCATTAGAAATGTGTTTTCTTCATTTTCAGCAATATGCAAGACTGCTTGTTTCAATAAGGGTTACTGTGTTGCGCCCGAGAAATGTAACTGTGATGTTCACTGGACCGATGACCACTGTACCACACGTAAGACAGAATAAACTTTTACATTTCAATGATGTAAGCCAGTTCTAATATTTCCGTTTTGTTGAAACAATGCCCCAATTGTGAAACGTTTTCCTCTCAATCTTTTTCTTATACACCCATAGTGTTGGCTCTGTCTAAGATGTTTCTAAAAGAAAAAATGTTATTTTTGGGGAGAAAATCTTTCAAAATGAAACTTAAATAATTGAGAAGAATTCACTCTTTTTTCTGAAAACTATCCCACAGAGTTCTATATTAATATTTCTATCTCTTTTTTTGTAATTCAATAATTGTTTAATCAGAAATTGTTAGAAAATAGGATGTCATCGAATTGGTTTTTAAGAAAATTGAAAATTTTGCATTACGCAGTGGGCGATTCGAAAGTAGCAGAAATTTGCTGAACTAAAACCCTTCACCTGTTTTGCAAATTCTAAATTTGTCCAAGTTCAAAAGATTTGCAGGCGATTTAATTAGAAAAAACCCTTTAATTTGGGTAGAAAATATTGTAGAAAAAGAAGAAATTGCTTTTTACAGTCAATTATTTTTTTATTTATTATTTACAGTGTTTTCTAAATGATAAATTCACAAGGATTTAAAACCCAGTAATTAGCTTAAACATATTTTATTTGCATATATCAGACATGTACATGTTCATTTTCAATAGAAATCATACAAAAAGGATTAGAACGGAAGCATAGCTTATAGAGTTCTTCTCCTTGTAGTTTAATCAAGACGTGTACAAATGTATTCAATTTTACTAACCAATTAATAG
The DNA here is from genome assembly GCA_946902895.1 of Fragum fragum. Taxonomy (NCBI): domain Eukaryota; kingdom Metazoa; phylum Mollusca; class Bivalvia; order Cardiida; family Cardiidae; genus Fragum; species Fragum fragum. The sequence goes on along the minus strand of OX336371.1, from coordinate 12,537,558 downwards.
GATGTAATTAGGAATATCATTAAAAAGATTGAGAGTGCTTACTTCTATAAATCGTTCGCTTTATGTTATGATATAAAATGATAGTCAATGATGGTTATTAAATCTTTGGATGAAAGGTGCTCTTACTATATATTTGTGTTAAAAAAAAGTTAGTACCTCTAAATCTATATATCTATGAGTATAAAAATCAAACAAAGGAGTACTAAATAAAGCTAGCAAAGTAAGGATTAGAGGTAATTAGATATGAAAGCGTTTGCTGTCCTCAATGTAACATTGAACCTCGTGAAAAATAACTGCATTTTCTTGATATGTTAGCTCGTTTTTTCCATTTATAAATGTGTCAGTATCAATATTGTCAAACCTCAAGCGAGCGTTCAGAAGCCTATTTCTTATCATAATATAATTAAAAATAATGGTCTGTCGTTTCAATTACACCACAAATACAAAGGGGGGAGTCAACCCAGTAATTGAACAGGATAAGGTTAATTTCGCTCATCTCCAATCACAAATGTACTGTTTACCCCTTTAGTGTAACAAATAGGTATAGAATAAGCAATCGTCAATATAAAAGTCTAAATGATTAACCTGAATATGGGGTACTAGTAACATTAGCGATGCGCGGAGTCTACGTCCAGTCTAAAGATAACGTTATAACCCTTTCCTGTTTTCCAAAATTCTAGAGCTGTACAAATTCAAAGTATTGCAGACGACAATTTAAAGTTGATTCTTTTTTAAACATAATCATTCAGTAGGGTAGAAAATATTGTGGAAAAAGAAGAAATTGCTTGTCACAAGCAATTTCTTCTTTTTCCATAGTGTTTTCTCAAGTATAAAAACACAGGGACGTAAAATCCAGGGATTGAACAGGAAAGGGATAATTGAACTAAGTCACCGAAACCCTATGTGTAATCTGACTATTGTTGTCATATGATGCCCCTGGAGTCATAATTGGGCTCTGTCCGGGCTCATTCTTTTTGTTTCACTAACTAAGGGCGGCGGGCACATAGAGTTACATCGTTCCGTGTGTGAATGCGTGCGTGTATGAGCTTGTGTGTGCGGGGGTCTAGAGTATATCTTCGGCATTAATTGATTGATTTAAAATACTTTAGCACGCATGTTCCCATTGAAGAGTATACATAAAGTTCTGTCGGATTTTCCCAAGTTCAAGGTTACAACTAAGTGTCATGTGACAAGCAATTGTGCGTGGACATCCGTGTCCTCGACACATTTCTAATTTATATAAAAACAAAGAAAGAAATCTTTGAAAATCTTCTTCTCTGGAATTGTAAGCGCAATTGCTTTTATTAGGTCATCTGAACACAAATGCTCAAGATGAGCAATGGCAATCGTCCATCCGTCAAAATTTCTTGAATCGACTTCTCTTCTTAACCACACGAGCCAATCAAGCTCAAACTTGGTAAGGACTGTCATGTTCTAACAATGTTGTTAAAAGAATGAAATTCCATTTAAAACTCTTGTCGCCATGGCAACTAAAGTAATGATAAAGAAATGATCTGTTCCTCGGTAAAGCCCTACCAAACTTACTAAGAAGAAATTAATTTCCTTCAAAAACTCTAGTTGCTATGGTACACGAGTCAAAAAGTCTGAAAATTCAGAAATTGCTTATATAAAGTTTTCAATGGCCATCTAGCCAATTTTAAAATCTTTTATGAACTAAACATTTTCCAGTGTCGTTTTGAGAATCACGATACCTGACTGTAAAACCATTTAACAAGATAAATAGTCGAAGACTTTCAGTTAATACTATAAATGTATATAAATCGTTTAATTTTTCAGCTATTTGCAGTCCGCCATGTTCAAAAGGAGGAGTATGCATCAATCCTAATAAATGTCGATATGTTGGAGATAAAGACAGTGCAAAAGGTAAATAAGATTCAAATCTTATTCAACTCATCAACGTTTTAGATGATTATATGACCACAAAGTCATAATTTTAGGCGTTTAAACAGAAATGGCCGAAGTGCTAACTAATAAATAAATTGTTTATAAAGCGCATAATACCAAACACTTTTGTGTAGTTGCGTTTATTTGTGACATTTGTATATACAATTAGTTTTCGGACTCAACCAGGCACTTGTATTTCTTTATGATAAGTGTTTATGGTTTTGTTGTTGTTTTTTCTTTATTTTTCCCCCGGCCACTTTGGTATGTCCTTTGACAAGGCATTCAGAGGTTCAGCCTAATACTGGTGATACAGGGGAAGCACATATATAATTGACTTTCGCCGTGATTAGAGAAAAAATTCAAATCGGCACAGGACTCTATTCAACAGACGAAAAACAATTATACGATTGGTATTCTATAAAAGCGGGTTAAGCAAAGGAAGACATGAACTCTCTTGCACCTAATGAACCTCGATAGTGACTCGGGACAAAAACCAACTCTATCTCGCAATATCATAAATCACTACTTTTGATAAGTCTATTCGCTTGTCAAAATGTAGTAAATGCGACAATCCCCAGGTAAAACCACCTTCAATAAGCATGCAACACTGCTATTTTTAGGCATGCATTTTTAAGTCTAATAGTATTTGATGATGCGGTAACGCGCTGAACTTCAAGGATCCTAGTTTCAAATCCAAACCACAACAATCTATCAAATGAGACTTTTAACTAGACTCCGTATATGGCTTTATACATTCTACTTCAAATTATCAATAAATACTCGAGAAATCTAGGATTCCGGGAGTTTAAGAAATAATACCATCCTTGCATAACTTGTAATTTTCAGTCCTATCATTCATGGTGATTTTGCGTTCTCTGTCTATCGGTTTTGCTCTTTGAAAATAGTAGTTGATAAATCATTAAACATTTAGCCACTCAAATAAATATATATTGTACAGAACTAAAAATAATACCACCTATCTCAGTGCGTGACGAGACGTCAAAGTCACGTGCCCTCATGTTCTGCTACCAATTTGGTATACGGCTCTTGATCTCAGAGAGGGAAAATATATCATCCTTGAAAATTACTTGTTACTTCTTTGCATGTTTACTTTATTTGAATATTTTGGCTTTAATTAGATGTCAAATAATAGCAAAAGTAAGAAAAATCAATCTGAGAAGTGTCTATGGGAAAGCCTTCTGAACGATAAGTTGAAAATAGGCATAATTATGTTTGACAAGAACTTTTTTATGATATTGCTTCATTAAATGTGGTTTCAATGGGTTCAATAAGTTCGTTTTCTTTCTAGACAAACCCCTTTAACATTCAGTACTAGTTCGTTCTTCGTCATGCGGTGAATTGGGACTCCGCTTCTACATGTACCCCCGCAGGGTGTTGAATCGCACCTTGATTTCTACCAATAATTTATCTTTTAGCAACATATTTTATATTCAAATGGTAATATGGTGATTGTTTGATTGATTGATTTATTGATAGATTGAATGAGTGGGGTTTTACGCACTTTTCACAGTATTTCAGTCATATCGCGGCGGCTGGAGCACCTAACAATGGATTCCTGGTATTTCTCACACCAGTACTACCACTACATCCTTTCCTAGCCTCCAGCTGCTATCCCAAATACGTTTACGATTATCCATACATTGGTGAGAAGAACATAAATAAGTGAATGTCGTCATTAATTAACTAGAAAATTAGTAAACGTCGATTCGTTTTTAATCCATTTCACAAACAAATAAGTGTCTAAGATGAAGAATTATGATCGGTCAATTTTCGTCCTCCTTATGTCTGTCATGCTGGTTAGTAATCCATCGATTCACAATAAAAAGAATTCTTCTCATCCTAAGCTTATCATCAGATTTCAACCAAACTCCACAAATACCAATTTTCTGCAAACTATAAAATTTAAGCCATAACCCCCCCCCCCGAGGAAGGAAAACAGTTAACAGCCAACTTAACATCGATATACATAAAAAGGGTATGAGTAAAGATCTCTGGAAAGAGTATTTTGTGTTTTCCTGGTCGGTTTCAACTCGTGTTTGTTTGCATTTTGAAATCGATTCGAATGCAATCGATTCTCCACTGGAAAAGCTCGCTAATATTCGGCATTGACAATTATATCCACAGTTGGTGATGACTTAATTTACGGACGTTAATATCCGTGACCCAGCTAGTTGTTCAAATGGCTAGCAAAGGTAAAAACGTCAACAATGACGTCAAAACTTTATGTAGTCAAACCTTAAATTGTGGTGGGTCACAATTTAAAATATCGAAACTTCTTTCATCAAATCTAGGCTTACTGCGTAGAACTATTTAGATCTTATATTTTTAAATCGTCAAAATTATTTGTGTCCTTTGGCCTCGAGTATGTTTTTCCTATTTATTTTGTTGTGTATTTTGAGGGAAGATATGGCTTTAAAGTCTGGATATATCATGATCATGTGAACAATATGGGATTTTATGACGCTATTGTATTTTTTTTCTTTTTTTTAGATTGCATTGGCAAGTCATTTGACGTTTCGTTTGTCCTCGACACCTCCGGTAGTATTGGATACGAGAACTTCCAGAGAATGAAACAATTTATAAAGAATGTAGTCAATATACTTGACATTTCAAGCGCAATGACCCGAATTAGTTTAATTGAATTCGGCACCATACCGACAGTAGATTTCAAGTTAGATGAATATGTAAACAGAACAGATCTGCTTGAAGCCATTGATAATGCTAGTTATATTGGAGGAGCAACGTTCACCTCGGATGCATTAGAAACGATGAGAAAAGAAGGTTTTTCGGGGTAAGGTTTACAGACGCAATCACATCAAATAGACATGGCATCCCATGATAGAAGATTAAGCGTCTGACGCGCTACCGTCGGCGGCGAATTAATACAGAAAAAATATGTCAACAGAACTGTAGCCTCAAATGCGAACACGAAATTACATACCACCAACATTGTACACCTGCCGAAACTGAACACTTTGAGATCAAATCAGCTAAAACAATAGTTTATTAAAATATGTAAATGAAAACACTCTTTTAAACATATTCTAGAGTTAAACGCTGAGTTACTGCAAACAAAACATTTCCAATATGGCAACACAATTACATTATCGACTTTGAAACGCGATAATTTTTTTTATTTCTAACGGATTTAATCAAATCCAATGAATACACTTCTGAATATATAAATCGGCTTCGAAGTTTCTTTGTCGATCATGGTCGACAAAATGATCGCCGTGTGAGAATTCTGGACTTGATGTTTGGTAATTTGACCTAAGGTTGTGTAAAAACGGACACTCGAAGTCTAAATATGAGAAAAGCATGTAAAGACTCCGAAAGAAAACCGCGATTTTCTTTCGGAGTCTTTACATCCTTTTCTCATATCTAAATTTCGGATGTCCGTTTTTACACAACCTTAGATCAAAATTAATGAGACTTCATATATGAATACCCCATAACATTGCACCGTAAACAAATTACAGGATTTGAATTTTAAGCGTAGAGGCTAAAATGAGGGACAACTAGTGTCAAAGTGGAATTTAAACTTGAATATTTTCAGTCTGTGGCCAAATTTACTTGTAATTCACATTTATAAGTTCATTAAAAGCTTAGACGGTTTACATTTGATATTTAAAAGTGGAGCTTGCTGTTTTGTAAATTTACAATTTGTGTATTTTGACGATTTTTTCAAGACTTTCAGTTTATAACTTCTACATTTTGGCTTTCGCCAAAGCCCTTGAAATTAAAGACATATATGTCACTCAAACTCAGAGTTCAAACATTCTTAAGATGGACACACTTTTATTATATACCAATAGAAATTATATATTAAAACCTTGCTATCTAATACAACTCGACAGAAAAAAAACCGTTTTCGGTGTGTACCAAAAAAACGTATTCGTCGAGGACCGTTAAATATAAACTGCTTTTTTTGTATATTGACGTTCGGGTTTTTTTTTTTTTTGTGTGTGTGTTTTCGGAAAGTTGGTTATTTCTTAATCATTTAAGAGAATTTTCTTAATGACATGTCCTAAAAGGTGTATAATAAAAGGAATATTACAACAGTGTGTTTTTCTATTTGTTTTTATCGTATTGTCGAATCAAGTGAAGGTATTTCTATTGGATTCGACCTTCGGTCTCATCCAATAAAAATACGTACACACGGTTTTCGAACACGATAACAACAAATAGAAAAAGACACTGTTGTAATATTCCCTATATATTTGGGGTCAAGTCAAAATTCTAAACAATAATTCCAAAACATTTAAATTTAATTTTATTAATTCTGTGAAGGCTATAACTAAAAGGATTACTGAGGTGAATTTGAAATTTAGGAAGGTCTTGTGATAGTGCAGATGTTTTAAAATGAAAATGACTATTTGAAAAGTAGGGTAATACGTTAGGAAAAAAGGTTTTCATATAAAAATGCCAAGTGTCCGCTGGTTAAATCTCAGGATCTATTTAAACATGACTGTCTAGGTTGGCTCGGCGCACGACAACGTTATTTGAATTGGCACATTATACCGGCACTGCATTTCGTCATTTGACTATTCGATTAACTCAAATGAAATTTATATAGATGTTGACCGATTCTACATGGAAGGTATAGACCAGATCTACGTCTACTGTGACCTTGACTTGTAAAGAAGGAGCTTGAAACACCGACAGAATATTTGCATTTGTTTAAATTGTATACGTATATGGAATATCTTGAGAAAAGACCACATGGCTAACAGACGCCACAATCAACGACGTCAAGGTGGCGACAATTGATCAATCGCTGAAGCAGCCCGCTTTTTTGGTTATCCCCGCTCATTGAGTCCCACTTCGATTTTAAAACGGTGTTATTTTGGCCATGTAACAATTAAGTAGTATAGCTGGTTGGCGACCTAAACGTCCTAACAGCTGGGATGAATTGTTTTTACGACATTTAAGTCGCAAAACCAACAAAAAAGGTTAACAAAATGTCGGCCAATGTTGGAGATCAAATCTCATTTATGTTTCAAATAAATGATTTCATTGGCGACTGGTTATTTGATTGAAAGCCGCGATTGGTCAATTGCTCGGAATTTGATTCCAAAAATCTTTTCATTTGGATAACATTTTTTATGTTCAGTCAAAATCTTTTTAGTAAATGAAATACCATGGACATGTTCGACACTGGATATACTGCGATATAAAATGCGTCTTTAACAAAGATGCCTAGTGCGCTCTCAATTGCTTGATCCTTGGTCTGATTGTTTGTTAATTGATACTGTGGTTTTATATGCGTTCCTTTTGTCGTTGAGGTAATATTTTGAATAGATTTAATAAAATTAACATTAATTTTTCTAGAAAGTTTTCAAGTGCCTCGTATTGTGAAATGTAGTTTTGTCACCCTAAATTAACGCCCATAAGCAAAAAAGGGTAGAAATAATATAAAAGGTTTGTGTGTTTAAAAATATAACGCGGCCAGGGACGACTCCGATTACTTTGCTCATGATTGCAGTAAATGTCAATTTTGTTTTATTTGCATATACAATAAACATGCTTCAGTCTAAAATGCCAATCGCCATCAAACAGAAAAATGAAACAAAAATATTTGCATAAGCTTTTACGGATAAAAAGGACAAGGCTGTGAAACATAAGAGCGTTTCTGGTGAAAGAAGTAAGGTTTTCCTAAGTTCTTTACATACTAATGCAAATCACGGGTGAAGCACCTTAATTCTTAAGAAGCCAAGGAGGCAGTCATGGGTGTTATAACTTTTATTGAAATAATTTGTTTTATAATGTTTATACTTGTGTAATTGCGGTTTTCCCTTTCTAGCCTGAAACTTTAATTATTTTTATATCTGAATTTCCCGTGTTTTACACAGAGGCCGTCTTGCAGCACCAGATGTTGGAATACTTCTAACCGACGGATTTTCCAAATTTCCAAGTGTTACCGCAGCACAGGCTGACCTTGCTAAACAATCAGGAATATCGATGATTGCCATTGGTATTGGTCAACATGCATCACACTTCGAGCTATCCAGCATAGCTAGCGGTCAAACTCGGTTATTCGAGGTGGCTGATTTCCAGAAGTTATTGACAATAGCAGGTGATGTCGCAAGAACAATTTGTGCAGGTAAAATGTATTCAAGTCATTACACAATTCAGCTTTCTATCCATCTAATTGTCTATTCAAGGATGACAACCTGAGCAGGGCTGTTTGATAGACGCCATATTTAGCGGTATATTCGACAAAATGACAAAATACAGCGAATTACTACACAATTCTCTAGAATGTCGGCTTAATCTAGCAATGATAAATATACTTACTCTACTGGTGTATACAAAACGACCTGCAACAACGTCGGAGCTCGAAACACTTAGACGAAATTTTTCATAATGGCCATATAAGTGACGCAGTTCTTAGGTCTCGGTCTAGTTAATCGATTCGGAAATTGTGAAAAAGAAATGAAATTATTACACAAAATCTACACTAAAAGGCAAATGTTTTAAATATGAACTAGATTTGGTTAGATCTTCGACAATTTTCGATAAGAGCAAAAAAAAAAAAAAAAAAAACCCTTACTTTCTAGATGATAAAAAGCAATCGGAAATGTGTGACCGGCGACGTAGGCTATGAAATATGTTGTCACCCTTGTTTTGTTTGTTAAGGTGGGGTTTAACGCCACTTTTAATAGTATTCCAGAAATGTCGCTTCTGCTGGAGCACGCAACCATAGATTCCTGGTATTTCTTAGCCTCCAGTTGCCAATCCCACTTGGGTTTACGATTATCCACAAATTTGGGCCCATACTTAGAAATCCGTCGCGATACAGATATAACCAGGGTAGATTTCCGTTCTGAATGCTCTTTGACAAAATTTGATCGTTCAATATAGTCTATGTTGTTATTCTTCTTTACCAAAAAAAAAAAGCGAATCATTTTAAACGAAAAAATGCCTATGCATTATGCATCGCATTCTCATTGGGTTTGGTAAATTTCCTTACATAAAACACTATGATTTACACAAGCAGAACCTATTATAGAAAAGAGTTGCAATCTTTAATTGTGTGGTAAGATGTGACAGGTCTGTGCTACATCATGATTAAATAAAAACTACAACTGCAAAACCACGAAATATTCAGAGCTTATTCAGGAGAAATATTTACAGAAATAATACAAAATTTTCGAGACATACAATTTACACTTTACTACCGCATTGAACGCTAATTGAGTGTGACTTGGTACGATTTGATAGAGTGTGGCATTTAGGCCCATAACTGTCAGTTTATCAAGACAACGTTAATGATTTAATAGAAGGAACGTATAACCAATGAGACACTGTTAACGTCAAAACAACCATACAAGTTTCGAACATTTTCATTTATAAGTCTAGTGGAAACGTCCTTGATTTTAAATTCATTAAAAACTGTTTTTATTTAACTCAGAACAATAATTTTAACATGAATTAAGCGTGGCTGTGTAATTGATGGGTACCGGATTTATTTGTTTTGCATTGTAATTTTGCATTGTATGATATTTATCTGCAAGACCATTATAAAATAAATCGTACAAACATGCTAACCTTCCAATCTTTGTCATAATTTACAATCTATGTCATCCTTTACAAAAAATGTTATATATTAGGCAGCTGACATTACATTTAATAATAGTGTGTTATCTTGAAGTTTAATAATTGCTTGATCATTATGTTAAATTTCAAAGTTATTTCCATATAAGTTGATTTATTTATTTTCAATTTATCTGCATAAGGCTGTGGTCTTTATCTACTTACACCCATATTGTTGGTCATTTCAATTTGAGAAAGATTCGTGTAAAGGTTGACACGGATGGTACGATTAGTATTATTGTTACATATAATCGTTGTAAAGTTTTACTATTTGACAAACTGGGAATAGATTTAGAAACTGAATCACATACAAATCTATCTAATATGTTCCCATCATTTTAACAACCCCTCCCGTATTACAAGGGCTACCAATCATGAGGTCCAGGATTCGATCCCCGGTCGAGGCAAATATTCTTTGTGGCATTATCTCCCTGATATAACCGCAAGCCAAAAAGGGATAAACAACTGGAGGCTCAGAGAGGTTATACTGGTAGCACTGGTATGAAAAATACCAGGATTCTATGGTTAGGTAATCAAGCCGCCGCGATATAACGGAAATACTGACGCCGCCGTCATAGCGCAGTTTGTAGCTCGTCAGACTCCTTATCTTCAATCATGGGGTGACATTGGTTCGATCCCCGGCGGCAGCACATATCCGACATTTGTCTCTCACCAGTGGGTGGATAATCGTAAAGCTAAGAGGGATAGCAGATGGAGGCTAAGAAAGGATGTAGTGGTAGTACTGGTGTGAGAAATACCAGGAATCCATTGTTAGGTGCTCCAGCCGCCGCGATATGACTGAAATACTGTTAAAGTGGCGTTGAACCCCATTCAATCAATCAATCAATTAAAGTGGCGTCGTTAAATCCCCATTCAAAGTAAAAAAAACCCAAAAGGTTGAAGGTATTTTACTTAATTCTGGGATTCTCTTTATATATTTCAAAGAAATTATCTTAAGAATTGTTTTACAAATAAAATGCATTTCAATATCTTTTTTTATAAAAGCGAGCAAATAATTTTAAATCATTCGGTATTTTTTGTAATACTTGAACTTAAATGTTTTCGTTATTTCAGTTGAGTTTCCAAAGGGTTACAAACCTAAAACAACGACGGTTTATACAACGGCTGAAGTTTGCTCAGACAAAGACGAACATTGCTCTTCTTACCCAAGAGACTCATGCTCTGATTTTAAAGAATACTCGATGGCACATTGTCCGAAATTTTGTGGCTTTTGTGGTAATTGTTTTTGTTGAAGCAATTTATAAATTATAATATGAACACATCGAATATAGAAAAGGAAAGGTTAATGACATATTTTTTTCCAGTTTTGTTATTATTAAAGCCAAATATTACATAATGGAAGATATCCTTGTTGTACCTTTATAATCTTAAGTCATTAATTATACTACTCAACCTAAGCATTTGCGAAGAAATCCTAAAATTGTAGCTCATTATATCGATATTGTACACCCAGAGTATCGTTTTATGCCGTTACATTGGACATCTGTCAATCATTAATTCGCCCATCTGTTAATAACTTTTCCTTTCGCTACTTGTTAGATTGTGATCTGAATATTTCGATCATTGTAAAATTTATTGTCCTTTAAAAATCAGGATGTTAACATTTTTTTCTGAATTAGCTGGTTTGAAATTTATTAATTACTTTGAGTCCGTTATCGTAGCTCAATTTTTATATAAATTAAAAAAAAGACAAACCATATTCAAAATTAATTTCAGAATTGGTAAAATTATCAATTTCCCTCAAAAGATTTTTCTGCTAAAGATTATGCCTTTTGGTCTCAAAACCATTTCACCTCGTCGACTTAAATGGAAATGTAGAAGGAAGTAGAGGCACAGACTTTATCTCAGTTTTTTGTACAAAACAACAATTTTGATCCAAAATATTATATTTTGAATTGGTTTTTTATGAGGGTAACGTTTTTATCATATGGGATTTTTGTCAAAGTAGGTCATGATTTCGTATATTTATTTTTTCTGGTGAACCCTTTTAAACGTATATGTACCCATTGTAGAGTTGTTAACATTTTTTTCTGAATTAGCTGGTTTGAAATTTATAAATTACTTTGAGTCCGTTATCGTAGCTCAATTTGTATATAAATTAAAAAAAAAGACAAACCATATTCAAAATTAATTTCAGAATTGGTAAAATTATCAATTTCCCTCAAAAGATTTTTCTGCTAAAGATTATGCCTTTTGGTCTCAAAACCATTTCACCTCGTCGACTTAAATGGAAATGTAGAAGTAAGTAGCGGCACAGACTTTATCTCAGTTTTTTGTACAAAACAACAATTGTGATCCAAAATATTATATTTTGAATTGGTTTCTTATGAGGGTAACGTTTTTATCATTTGGGATTTTTGTCAAAGTAGGTCATGATTTCGTATATTTATTTTTTCTGGTGAACCCTTTTAAACGTATATGTACCAATTGTAGAAAACTTCTAAATTTACTCTTGGTTCTTGGCCTATGTAAATATCGACGTTTAACCTCCATAAAAATTGAGGAAAATGATATACATTATCATATCTTTTAATTCTGATTTTCGTAATATTGTTATTAGATTTTTAGTTTCAGATTATCTTTCAGGCAATTTCACAAACGCCATCTGCAAAAATAATATCGATGACTGTGACCAGTATGCGAAAGAAATGTGCTTGGATTCAACCTATACTTCTTGGGCAATCGACAACTGTGCCGAGTACTGTGGATACTGTGGTAAATGCATCTAAATCTCGTATTACATATCAATAGAATCCTTCCTTTTTTTGTTAACCTGGGCAAGGCGAGTTCAATATGAAAGTGAATCATGTTGATGTATGTTAGCTGTCCTCCGTGGATACTGACCTTTGTCGTGCCTCGCACATATTTACTTTAGTGCAAAGTTTTAGTTTTAAATTTGTAAAAACGTCGTTTTATCGAATTCTCGAAACGATTAAAATCTGGCCAATTGAGGTTAAGAAAATATTTTTATTAGGTCAAGTCCCAGTAAAATATGAATGACACACTTGAGGCCAAATCAATTTAAAAATTGTGTCAGAATGGTTGTCTGGTCGCATTACCTTTTAAAAAATCTTTAGACTATTGGCATTCATTTTTTTTAGACAAGAAGGAAATTTAATCATTTGGTAAAAAATTACGAAACGAAGCTTAATCTTCGGAAAGGCTCGGAAAGACTTGTACAAACTATATTTTGTACTCAAATAACATGTTATTTTGAAAAAGTCTTATGCAGGTCATTTGTGATTTAAATAAAATCGTATAGATCAAAACGTAGGAAAGTTCGCTGGGATGAGGTATTAACATTTTTTTTTATTATGTGTGGCTATATTTGACTTCCGTGAACTTTATTATCACCAAAGAGTTATTCCGGTTCGTGCTCATCGTGTATTATATTTGACGGATAAAAATCTCGGTTTCAGCTTGCCTACATATTTAAGCGGTTGTAGTTTTCAAGCGAAAATAATCAATGAAATATATAGTTTTAATGACATAGAATTATAAATATTAATGTCCGTGAGTGATATAAACTTTATTTCACAAACGTTTAAGATAAAGGATTACAACTTCTAAAATCGTTTTCCGTTTTCAAAGGATTAATAGATATTTATGTATATCTACCGGCTACTATATAAGTTTTGCTAATACCCGGCTCTATTTTAATTACCTTAAGCCTAATGTCGTATAAAATCTTGTCGGGTGCTTCTGCAAAAGTCATAACATTGCTCAACGTTATTATAACTTAACCCCACACGGAGATACTAAAATACACCAAACTCATATTTGTTATAATTATTATAATATTGATTTGAGGTGTCAAGTATTTAATTAGATCTTCGTAGTTTTTAAACATTCCCTCTATCAAATTATATGGAAGGAGTCGGTAAAAATGTTCTTTAGTATTCTTTATCTACAGCCAACAAGACCGATGTAACTCCAATGCCGAAGGTCGAAAGTACAAGTACAAAAAGTGTAACAGGTAAAAACATTCTTTTCTAATTTTGTTCATTGTTAAGATTGTTCTCACCTACATTGTTTGTCAACGTTATCAATTCTGTTTTCTGAACATTCTAGAACTTAAACATTTTGATGAGCTATTTTAGCTTTTATTGTGATAAAATCTTAGTGGAGCTCTAAATATTTTCTTTTGTTATGTGGTAATTCTAATTGCTCCCACTTTACTCAGATACATTACCGAGAATGTTTTGTCTGTGAAGTCAAGGACAAGTTTGCAAGTCGATAGTATTACATGAAGAGATAGGTCTCTTTGCACAATTATGTAGTATTTCTTGAGGCATTTTGTGTTTTGTTCAATTAAAGGTTTAAGCCGTTGCCTGTCGTCGGCGATTATGAATCTTTGTATCTGTGTATGAACTTTTCATCTGAATGTTTCTTTCTCCGAAGCTTTAGCCGAAACTTAAAAGAATGGGCCATGGGAAATGTCCCTCAGATTTATTGAAGGATTTTGATCGGGCGAAAACTGATATGTTATACGCTGTCAAATCCATAATAAATAGGGCCATAAGGTAAAAGTATTTATTTGGATAAGGTTTAACGCCTCTTCTAACAATCTTTCAGTAAAATGACGGCGAAGTTCACTTATTCGTGTGCTCCCTTGGTATCACTAGTGATATGCTAGGGCTATGAAATATTTTGAAAAAGGCATACCCACATATCGACTTGTCCGGAATTCGGACACCTCCAACCTCTACTTCTTTATAATAACGAGTCCACCGCCCCAATCAATGAGCCACACACGACCCCGTATGATGAAACAAAATATGCTTTGCTGGAACTCTTCTTAATATATAAACGAATTGGCAGGAGGGTTCCTTAAATTAACATTTCTAATATATATTCAAGATTTTTTAAAGTGCGAAAATCAGAGGTATTACGGACGGGACGTGTCAGTGCTGTCTGAAGGTAATAGTTAGGTAATAAAATGTTTTTCTCTGAATGTAGCTTCATTTATCTATTTTTGCACTCTGTTTTTGCAATATATTTCCTTTAACGGACCTCTCCCAAGGTTTCTTAAGAAATTTTGTATCGGTGAAAAGGACCGGGATTTATAGGGATGATTTTTTATCACAATTTTAACCATATATCGAAATTTGAATGAACTCTAACTATTCAGGAGACATATTCATTTATTTTACCACAAGAAAAAAATATATTTAATACTATTGGCTTCAGTGGAAGAAACACTAGTCATGCAATATTTGCAGGGGCAAATTCAATCAAATTACTTACACAGGCGGAGCCACGCGAGTTAAGGGGAAATCAGCAAGAATTTTTCAAATTTAAGTAATCAAAGTATGATTTTTATTTAAAAGCTGTGGTTAATCTTTATAGCACTACTATTTACAACCAACGAAAATCCGACGAAGTTTGTCATTCAATACCGAATTACATTATTTGTGTTTGGAATATTTCAAATCACTTTCTAGTTATCATATATTCATGCTCCACAAGCCTAATGTCAGATTTTTTCATAGTGTTGAAAACGTCATGAGTCCGTCCGTACAATCTTTGAACTTACTTGTAATTAGCCGGGGTCATTGCGCAACTGGTAGC